>CANPUM010000004.1:1200000-1894355 GCA_947578465.1 Thera obeliscata | reverse complement strand
GCTAGATGGCGTTATAGAAAACAATTCTGTTAGTCTTTATCCACAAGGTATAAGATTCATAATACAATGGCTATTACTTGACATAGCCACTCACTTAGTGATGTACCAATGCGGATACAAGACAAATGTATCGCCATCGATGACTACCTACCTTCTTCTTCTTATCGTGTCACTGGTTTTTTCGAACCAAGTGAGGTGAAAGGGATTTTAAGTGCGCCTCAAAGAGGCTCCTTTCGTGCACTTATTTTACACATATTTTCGAACTATTTAAGTTCTATGGCATGCCCGGTTTCCCCACGATGTTTTTCTTCACCGTTTAAGAGCACTGGCATTGTGTAAATAAATTTTTGGGCAGAAAACCTCGTTGGTACACGACTGGATTTGAGCCCACGACCTAGATCGATGTTTACAAAAGAACTAGAATTTACTAATGAAACCAAAACTATCACTGAAGTAACATAATCCTTTCGTCAAAATATCACTGAAACACAAATCATACGGATGAATATAGAGTTCTATTGATCTAAATACATAGAAAATCCATCAGATATTTTTTCAACAAACTGGACGCCAAACTGCGGGAAAAACTTATAGGTTCGCGATTTTTGATTGACGACCTGACCTACATCATTGTGTACTCGTAACTGATTACCGAACTTATTTTATGATATAAGTGGCCTACATTTATATTTGGAATTTCATTATAATAGTTATTCAATTGAATGTGGCTTCAGGTTTCGGTGTCACCATTTTTAAATGAATAATAACGATTTATTTATTTATTGGAGTAATTATATTTTTTTCACCATTTCTAAAACAGGACGAAGCATAACTAAAACAGAACAATTATAAAGAATATAATGTTTATTACTTAATCAAGTAAGGATTAAAATCAATAGTAACAATATAGTTAACAGCTTTGGGTCCAACTTAAAAATCACATCAATGTCCATAAACCTATCTCTAAAGACTTTAAAAGTCCAAAACAAAACAATTATTATAGTTTTAAAAGTAAGAGTAATCAAATTTAAGTTTACAATTACACAATAGAGCTGTCTATAAGTTGATCGTAACAGTTTTCATTTTGCATAGGCAGAATAAAATTTCTTAATCGGAAAGAAATTTTAGAAAACAATGCTACCATCATGAAAACTTAAAGACAGCTTCACAAAAACCGGTAACATAATCATTGGCCTCCCCAACTCCCAAGGAACAAGCGTCATACCGTCAGGCCGCTTACCATCGTCACGCAACAGACCATTAAATAAATAAATAAATAGATAAATAAATAAATAAATAAATAAATAAATATTGTGGACAATTCACACAGCACCACCCAGCCCCAAACTAAGCAGAGCTTGTAATATGGGAACCGGATAGCTGATATAATACTTGAATACATTTTTTTTTTTGTAAATACATACTTAGAATACAATATAACACCCAGACAGAGAACAAACATTTATGTTCATCACACAAATATTTGTTCTCGGTGGGGATCGAACCCACGACCTACGGCGCAGAAACATTGGGACAGGACAAATCATGGGATGGGGCAACAAAGCTATCGAAATTCGCTCCGTGGAAAGCGGACACCTTGATGGCGTGTTTATGCACAAGAAAGCACAACGACTTAAATTTTTATGTGAGCGTAACGACAAAGTTTTCTTTTCATCTGCTAAGGGAGGGTCATCTTGTCAGATATATTTCATGACTCTTAACAAGCCCGGCATGGCCAACTGGTAGTGTGTCTGTAAGATAGTCAGGCGTCACGCACGCCCGTGACTTGTGATCGTGACACGAACGGCGTCCTCCACGCATGTACGGGAAACCGGGCTTTATGAAATATCGGGCGGTATTAATGCATGCATAAATTATAAAAAATAATGTTAGTAGGCATGCAGGTGTATTGCTTCGTATTCTTATCTGAGTAAACAGGCTTTTGACAGGCATGTATTAAAGTTTCCCGTTAGATAAAAAAAACCATTGAGGTCGGATCTTATAGGAAGGAAATATCTAGTAGACGCTTTTTGGCCACTAAGTTTGGATCTTATAGGGAGGAAACAGTAGGCGCGACAAAAAAGGATTCGTTCAGATCGGTTGAAAAATACCTACAACCAGCCGAACAACCAGACCAGACCAAAATCTCGCAGCAAACGGATAGGTACATGAAAGTATTTTTGGGTCAAGCTGAAAAAGAGACACACAAAAAGAGACGCTCGCTCAGTCAATTACTTATTTGACAGTTAAAATTAGGTCGAGCGAGGTGAGGCCCCTCACGCCCTCGAACAGCCCGGAGGGGAGCGAAGCCAGTTTATTCTCGTCGAGAGACAGTTTTTTAAGCTGCGACAATCCGTCGAAAGCTCTCTCTGATATAAATCTCAGATCATTCTTCCCGAGCAGCAGTTCCTGCAAGTTCCATAACTCTGCGAAGGTGAACTCCGTCAAATTGTGTATTCGGTTCTTCCTCAGATCCAATTTCCTCAAGTTCGCCAATCCATCAAAAGTCCGTCGGTTGAGATGGTATATGTTGTTTTTATTCAGGTCCAATTCTGTCGAATTGTCAGCTTTATTAAACAGGGCCCTGGTGTAGGTACTTAAAAGTTTATTTCATTTAGTAATCAATTTCATAATTTTTAGTTTTCATAGTTGTACTTATATGTTTAAATTGCTCATTGTTTTTGTATTTTAACTTTCTACACTATTGTTTACTTTTGTTATATTTTTTCGTAGAATTAATAATAGCTAACGTAGATTCTAACTTATCTAGCATATTATTTTCATAAATTGTTTTGTTGCTTTGCGAGTTGCAATGACGTTGACGATTAATAAGTAGATTTATATTTTTGATCGAGTGAGCGAAGCGAACGAGATCTTACAAACAACTTGGGCGATTTGGCATTTTATGTGCGTATGTATGTATGTGCGTATGTATGTATGTATTTATGTATGTTTGTCTGACGATAACTTTCGAACCATTGATCCGATCTGCATGAAATTTGATAAGTAGGTAGTTTGTACTTGAGAAATTTACTGGTAAGTATATGAGTAAAATCGGATGAGGGGTTATTAAGATATGGGGTTTTTAAAGGGAGCAAAAATAAAAAAAGTGACAAAAAAATCAAGTTACAATCAACTTGAGGCATACAGATGTTCAGCCTCACGTGCCAGTATTCACCCACACCCTTCAATCCGAAACACAGCATCGCTGATTCATGTAATCAATTTGCCTCAAGTTGATGGACGCAGGGCAGTGCATCGTAGGGCACATTTCTGACGTGCGTGAACTAAGCTATGAGGTTAATTAAGCCCTAATTAAGGCCCTTAGCATTAGAAGAAGGAGTTGTTAGACCTAATGCCTGTACCTGTGATGGGCTGAAGAGGCGCTGTCATCAGTCTGTGTAGAAGAACCGTTGCCGTACTCCAAAGGCAAGACACGCACCATCTTCTGGAACGAACAAAATGATGTGAAAACGGCGAATATCTTGCATCTTTCATGAGAACCAGAGATAGAGCCAGACAGAGCTCATGGTAGGCCTGCAGGAGACGGACATAGAATACTTTTTAAACACTATTTAACGGGAACGGGGTGAGCGAAACCGCAGGCAGCCGCTAGTAAATAATATATGTACTATGTACCTAATAATATATTGTCGTGGTGTTAGGTTAGGTAAACCACCTTCCATA
This sequence comes from Thera obeliscata, assembly GCA_947578465.1. Taxonomy (NCBI): domain Eukaryota; kingdom Metazoa; phylum Arthropoda; class Insecta; order Lepidoptera; family Geometridae; genus Thera; species Thera obeliscata. The sequence goes on along the minus strand of CANPUM010000004.1, from coordinate 1,890,668 downwards.
ATATAAGTAGCGGCACATAACTTTAGCGCTGACCGTTATTGCGCAGAAGTCAAAAATAAGGTACCTGAGGGGGGCTAGCGGGATGAAGGGCGGGCGTGCGTAGCGCTGATTGGCTCTCCAGTCGCACTCCGCTCTCTGTACCAATAGGACACTCTGCACACATCCACACATCCAGTGTGCGCGTCATGGCACACTACGACGCATGCGCAGCTATCCCCTCCGCGTATCGCTCAGTGCTAAAGTTATGTGCCGATAGTTATACCCCGATTATGGAAGGTGGCCTTCTTAAGCGTGATGATGGCTAGCCAGGAAAACAAACGTTCAAGCGTCAAGAATGCCTTTTCGAAAACCCAGCACCCAACGAAACCCACCCGGAATCACCACTTTGCCAACCTATATAATTTGAAAAATCGGTGTCCGTAAATTCCGTTTACTGACGATAGTTGAACGTGACAACGTCATACAGCTGTCCACGCGGACGCATCGCTCACTCAAGTAGGAGAGAGACAGATGTCGAACGCTGCCGAACGCGGAGGCCGTGCGTGCCTCTTTGTCGCTCGTTCCGCGCTCTCGCTTGCACTTCAAGCCGCACAATGGAACGCCAAAGAGCGAGGTAACGCCGTATGACGTCATGTTTTTCGTGCGTGCAGGCTCCATTGAATTCATAATTCATAAAAAAAAGGTGTTCATAAAACAAGAAAAAACGGGTATTTATCGCTTAATAAAAGTTAATACATACGTCAATATTTTTGACGTAACGACATTGTACCAAATTAAGTTAGTGTAATGTATATAGTTCAGAAATATTTCAAAATATGACAGCGATATTTGACAGGGTTTCACTGATCGCCATCGCTGTGATTTTGCTCATGTTTTTGTTCTCTAGTAAATTACATGCATGCATACCATTGTTAAAGTAAACAAAAGAGACAGATCGTTTGTGCATTACGGTATGAAAGCTACATTATGCGAGCTAATTTCCAATTAATGACTTTCGATGATAATATACTAGGAAAATTTCAAGGGGATGTGCCAGATTTATTTGTCTGCTTATTTTTATTGATCTGTGCTAAATACAGTCTATGCCATGTGGAGTTTGCCTGAAAGAGACAAATAAAAAAAATATTGGAATTTTATATTGGTAAGCAGCAGCGGTACGTAATAATAGGATTATTTTCTCATTTTTTGCTCATAGCCTAGAACTATTTATTGAAGCTAGTTTGCGAACCTTTTGCTCATACCTACTATTGAATAATTTAATTGACACCTAGTAGACGCTGCTGCTAAAATGACGGCAGGAGAGTGGAGAACGAAAAGCTGTTGTGCCGACCCTACATGAAGTGGGTTAGGGACAAGAAAATGATGATTAAATGATTGACTATCGTATAAATTAACACCGACGCGACGCATAGACGCGCCGCCCTGGCCGTAATTATAAATCAATGCAGATTCGACTTCAATTACAAGATGCAGCTCGCTTCGCTCTCTCATTCAATTAATAAACAAACGTAGATCTGTAATCTATAAAAAATCTTTGAATAATAAAAATATCTCACCAGCTTTCTGGTACAGAGAGATAGCTTGTTCGTTCTGTCCGGCATTCTCGAGTATGCAAGCGGCATGCAGCGCATGCGTAGCCGAGGTGGATCCGGCGCGCCATACGAGATTCCAAGCTCTTGCTTCGGCTGCCACTCTTATTGCCAGCGCCGACGCTGTGCGATCATCGGCTTAACATGCTGGGTAATGAACACCCGTGGGGTACCCCCACGGGTGTTCACTACATACATACCGTGTACAACTAAGGAGATTGTTCACTTGTAAAGAGTACATTTTGAACTTACTGACTAAAACATTGGTCTTACGAGTCTGAATTGCAACAGACTTAGTTCAAAATGTTTTTTAATAGAACGTCTGTCGATTGTTGCCTGATTGATACTAGAATGTTTATAGCTAGACATGTTTAAAAATCTTGAAATAAACATCCCCAAATTTACACTTTTGGAAATCACTAAGATTTTTATAATGTCCAAAAAGTTCCCGCTCGGCTCTTAGCTTTTGGGATATTATAAAAATCTTAGTGAGTCACTAAAGATGTTTGTTATGTTATAGGGATTTTGGGATATCGAAACTACGAATCAGGTAGAATGTTCAGTAGGCCTACCATGAGCTCTGTCTGGCTATGTTTTTGGCTCTGGTTTTGAGTCTGTGTGAGTGCTCACCAGTGCATTATACTGTGTGCTCAGTAGCTGTGTTTCGTTTAGTAGTAGACTGTTTATTTGTAGGTATTTACTTTACTTTAATTATAACAGTAAACACCAAACACAAAAACAACAAAAAGGAAAAACACTCTGCAAAGTAGAATAATTATGTCAAGTTCTTTACCTACTGTAAAATGTAGGACATTAGGTAAGTAGTTAATTTCATACTTGAGTCATACATCAAATAATGTCGCTCGAGTAGCAAGTAGCGCACGTAAACTGATAACTACAATTTCTACATTGTGTTTACATTGCAAATGATAAGATTTCAAATGTAAATAAACACTTGAACGAGAAAAGCTGGTGTTCATACCTTAAAGCTCTTGAGATTGATAGTCACATATACCTCTAATCCAAGTAAATACCAGTAAACAGGCAACACAGAGCTATGCCACGCATTGCAACAATGAAAGATAAAGAGGGTATTGAACATGTAATCCCAAGCAATGTAATGTAATACGTTTGCAAGGATACCCTTTTGCAAGGATTATGCAAAATGTTTACATGAATGTAAGCTATCAGAGGTAATCTCAGTTGATGGTAAGCTTAATAACATTTAGGTACATCATCTAAAGGTGCTTGCATAGGCTATATTTATGTGTTTAAAAAATAAATGTCCACCCGTGCGAAGCCGGGACAGGCAGCTAGTATACTATAAACGGTTAGGAGGAATAGTGGGGCGCGCCTTCGTGGATTGCACTATTAGGACCATTATGAATATCGTGGTGTAATAACTAATAATACATGTATTTTGTTAACGCCTGCGTTATTTCCAGATGTCTACAAAAAGTCTTCTGAGCGGCATGGCACGGGTAATCCATTTCTCATTGCATTATTTTTAACTACATTATACATCTCCTTCATTGCATGCAATTTCATTGTAATTCTCTCCTGAGTCTGGGTTTTATATGGAGTTACGATACAATGAAGTTCTTAAGGGGCCAGCGGAGGGCGAATTTTCATACAAACGTAATACCAAAATGATGACTAATTCAAGCAGATTTTTACTATATTATTGTAATTATTGTATGTGTATACTATTTATCTAGGCACATAGCTTTTTGATTTTAATTGTTTTTCTGGTGTTATTTTGAGTTCTGTTATGTAATTTCGGTGGTATTTTAACCAACATTGCTTGAGGTCCTATCTCAAAGTGTTAGCAGTTGGAATTAAAGTGTATTAGGTGATATCCTGATTTGATCGCAAAAAAAACTTTTTTTCATGTTATTTTCTTCACTTGGATTAATATTAATAGTACATTGTTACCTGAGTGTTGAAAGTCACGTTTTTTGAGTCCCGAGACGGGTTTGGCGCCAGAGCGTAGCGAGGGCGCCAATGGAGCTTGAGGGACTTAAAAGACTTTCATCCGAGGTAAACACTGTGCTTTTCATTACGAATACAAGGAAAGTAAAAATAAAAACATGAAAGAAAAATTTGTGAAAATGAAGATTGAATTGCCGCCTTCCCGGTTTTTTTTTTCTTTTTCTCTGGCGGGCCTTCGGCTACGGCTCGCCAGCATTATTCAGCCATTATTTTCATTTTCATAATTTAAAAAATGGTAAATTGTTTGCTCAAATTTATGTTATTTTAAATAAATAGTTGAAGCTATATATTAATCAAGTTATTTAGAAGATATATTATTTATTTAATACTATCTTTATGTTATTAAAATTATAATTTTATAGGCGCCCGCGGCGGTATCAAAAGTACAGGCAATAACACAAGTGTTAAATATCCCTTTTGGCGATCGCATAAAAACATCAATTAAATTGTTTTATTGGTGATCTTTTTAATTTGTAAAACTTCACTCTCACTGTGTTGAAAGAAAAATGAAAGCAATAATTTGGTATAACTTTTATAGTGATATTCTAGAAAGCTTATTTATTTTAATTCAATTTATCTTTTAATTGGAAAGACAAATTGTACATAGATTGCAAGAAAATGTATGATACGATGAAGCACTACCAAGTAAAATTATACCAAGTAGCCCTGTTCACCCACACCTACTTGGACTTGTGTATTGCACACGGCTCAGAGAAAATTTATCTAAGAAACTATTTCTACCTAAAAAAATTGTTTTCAAACCTGCAATTTTTAATAATGTATGCACGTCAAGTAATTTTTAAAGTCCTCAATTCAGTTGAAGTTCGAAATTTATGGGCCGATGTCAAACAAATATTTTTATCTGAAAGGTTCCTAGGTTGATGGTCGAGAATACATAAATTTTACAACCAGTTTTTTGTTCGGAATTACATTATTTATTGCTTAAATAAATATTGTATAATTTTAAAATGCTCTTTCATTTTATTAATATTGTTTTATAGTTAACCAGCAGCACTGCTACATAAATTTTAGACAGGTTTATTTTTTGAAAGTGCATGTAGGTACGCTTACATGACTATTTTGTCATAGTTTAAATGTGACGAGTTCGCACTTTTTTAAAATAACGCGATTGTTATACATACCTAATTAATTATAGAACAAACGGGGATTTTATCGCGATTACCTTTAATTTCCCGACGTTTCGACCGTGTTACAACAGCCGTAAAAACACAACAGTGGGCTCACAAGCCAAGCTCACAACAGCCAAGTGTTTTAAATTGAAAAGTTAAAAACACGTGCAAGTACCCATATAAATAAATATTTAATTAGATGTTAATTAGTTTATATTAATATAAAATTATAAGAATCCTGATAGACTGACAGATATAAACGCATGAGACTCGAAATTTAAAGCTTAAAAAAGCCATAAAAAAATATTTGTTCATAATTTTGGATTCTTTTAAGCTACATTTAAGGCCATAAAGGTCCAGCAGTGCACTTTTACAGGCTGATGATGATGAATTTGCGTACAGGCTACGATATATTACAGTTACTCTGTATACAGTGACAGGACTAACTTTAAGAATGTCTGACATCTAAAGGTTCAACTTTAACGTAGCTGTATGGGTTAAAGCTGTAGACCACAGCATATCGATAACATTTTCCGGGATCGTATCTAAGTAATATCAAGTTTTAGAAATGTACGACAAAAGTCCAACCAACGCGTTGGTTGGACTTTTGTCGTACATCGCTGATCGTGATCCGTCTATTAAAAGTTGTTCATACGGGCCTCGTTCATTACGAGTTTAGTAATTTATGGAGCAAAAGTAGGTACAAGAAATGAAATTTTAAGAACAAAAGTAACCAGTATAAGTTAGTTTCGTACGTCAAAATTTATTATAGTGCCACTAACATAGCAGTTGAGTATAGAGCTAGTGTAGGAATAGGAAGTAATGGTGCCATTTACAGCTCAGTGAAGGTCGTTGTACAGCTACCGCTAGGATACCTCCTGTAGGTACTACTATAAAAAGTAGACACAATAAATAAATAAATAATAAATAAATATTGTGGACAATTCACACAACACTACCCAGCCCCAAACTAAGCAGAGCTTGTAATTACAATGGGTACATGTGGCATCGGAATTATTCAGAATCACTTTGAAACGTCTTAAAGCTAGGTGAGTCTAGGTGCCAGTTCCACGTGACCAAGCGTAGAAGAACAGGCAACAAACTACCTCTCGGTTCCTACCGTTTTTTTATAATGATCCTTTTGATTGATTCATCAAAAATAGTCTAAAATAATAACAGTGAAGTTCCAGTGTGGTGCCACTTCACTTAGTCAGACGTATGCAATGCAATAATACAAAAGCAAAAGTTTCAAAGACAGCACACGCTACGCTTCAATGTTATACTATAGTATCTACACAGCTTATATAAAAATAAGATACAAAAAAGTAAGTACAGACATTGCAAATTGACATGTTAGCTTCCTATGGGTAGAGTGACCGGGACATTGGGCCACGCAGTTTTATCATTCATATAGCTATCTAGAGTATAGTATGCTTTCTTTATTAAATTATTCTTATTCTTTCTTCATCAATCAAAATTGGGCAGGGACATCGCATGAATAGAATATTTTCTCCAAAATATAAAAAGAAAACTTGTGATAAAAGTCATATATCAGTGTCCCTCTCCAGACTTTGATGTATACGAAAATTGGCGTTGATCAATAATTCTAACCTGTCTGAATTCCCAAGAGTCATAAATCTTTACGATTCAAAAGTCAAAATTAAAGCAATTTCTCGAATTGCGACAAATTCAAAGCCTTGAAAAAGTAACAGATTGTGAGAATGCCTTCTAGCAGCCGTAGAATGGCATAGCGATCACAGTGTTGTAAGTGATTAATAGCCACTTAGCTCCAACAAAATACACAAGAAACACTTGACCGTTACAAACGAGAGATAGCTCAACTGATCCAACTCTAAAGTGACAAATAGAATCGTCCCCAAGACGTGAAGTTGCGCAGTTTATGTGAAAAGTTACAGACACGATGTGGAAGTATAGTACCAAAGCAGCAAACTTGAGGACAAGTGTTGCCGACGTGACATCCTACCAGTTAGTGCCCTGAAATCTTACCTAGACAAATACTTGGAACTCGGCAACTTTTGGGCGTAAACGACAATTGACTTGAGTTTCTTTAAATGAATATTTATAGGCAAAACAAACTGTTTTACCCTCTGAATTCTTTCTTCAAGATACTTGATACGTTTGCAAATCTAATGTAGGTCTCCACGATGTGTCATCTATTGGAGATTAGGTACTTGTTATACGTTTTTATGTAAAAAAATTATTCTAAAATTTACGTACTTTTTTTTTAAGCGAACACTATATTTTTTTTATTCATAATCTGTAAATTATTCATGAATTTTCTCAACACAATGTTACTTCTAGACCAGTTTAGTAATAGTTGAATAATTTAAGCCGTAGCTATTGATTTGAGTCATCTTTTCAAGGAAAATAATTTTATCAAACATTTTTGCTTTACTAGTTCCTTAAAATATAGCATTCTGTAAGTTCCAAATAAGTCATACCAAAACGAGTGTGGCAAAGTATTTGTTTCCTTGAACTTTTTGTAGGCTTTCGAAAAGTGAAGGAAAACATAGTGAGGAAACCGGCATGTCCTACGACATGAATCTAAAAATTTCGAAAACATGATTCTAGTGCACGAAAGAAGCCTCTCGGAGGCGCAATTTGAGAACCTATCACTACACTACTAAACTGTAACTAGGTACTACTACTACTAGGTTTAAAAAAACCAGTGACTTCCATTTTATTTTTCATTACAAGTACCTGAAAAATAGATTATCAATGAATGATTTCCAATATTTACAAAATTGGTCAATAATAAATGCATTTTTTGAAATTATAAATGTTTTGTGTCCTATGGAAGCTTATAATGTGTTTTCTTATACAGGGTGTACGAGTAATTACTATCATATTAGTTATTGCGAACTATGTTTGAGTAAAAACGACGTTTTCAGAAAAAAAAATTAACCAATCATTTGAACACGATGACGTGTGCAAAAGAAGATAATTGCGATCTCTAAACAGCGGGTAATGACAAACAGTGACAGGTCAAATGTTCACGCTTTTAAGAGCATAATGACATAAAAAAACTAATTATAGATTATGATTAACCTTAAACCACACTTGAGGACCCTTTGTTGCTTTTACAACAAGACCAAAACCAGCCTTTCACTAAATTAAGCTGCGTGAAAGCAATAAAAATGTTCATTTGCGATTTTAATATAGCAGTCTTTGTTTTTGACTTGTTGCAAAAGTACTATTGAACATCGTTCGAAGTCGTGCATCACCAATTGTAAAGCCGCGCTTACAACGCATCGATCATGTGTATGAAACTGTCGATTACGCGGTCTGTGGCAATCAAGGTGCGCAATACTTGTTATAAACTTAATTGTTAATACATTATCTAAAAATTATACCCAATAATATTATACCTAAAAATTATTATAAACTGAACTATACTATTATTAAAAAGCTGAAGAGTTTGTTTGATCGAACGCGCGACGTGAATCTCGAGAACTGCTGGTCCGAATTGAAAAAATATTTTTGTGTTGGATAGTCCATTTATTGAAAAAAGCTATATAGGCTTTTTAGATTATACTCGTATAGATAAACCAATTTCAGTGCATCAGTTGTACTATCGCTCGACTTAATTTTTGTAGGTTCCATCTAGCATCTAATTCAGGTTTATGCAGTTAATTTGACTTGTTTGACGATTGCCGCCAAAAATTTAAATCCATTGCACAGATGCCTGATCCATAATATTGATGATACATCCAGTGAAACTTTTACGCGTTACAATTGTCATTTATGTCCTAAACATTTTAAAATGCGTGGGTCTTTAATGGTTCATTTGAGAGTGGCACACTACGGGTTTCTTACTTTTTGTCAGTAAATGCATAGAAATTTAATATAACACAACAGGGAACAAAAATTTTCACCTCACAAATATTCTCAGTGTTTGTTCTCGGTGGGAATTTGGGGCATGTGGTGGGATGCCTTGTTTTTGACACTTATTGTTTTTTGTTATGTTAATTGTGAGCAACGTAAAATATTTTTTTTTGTCAAAAAACATTTAGCAGGTACGGTGTGATTATCTAATGACACAGTATTCATGGTCGAATGGTATGTTCAAAAAGCTCAAAGCTTTTAGCTTGAGTCACAAGCACGCAAGTCCGCAGGGCGCGATTTTTTTGTTCGGACCTCGTTTTAGTTTTTGTGTATTATTTCAAATAAAATCAAATCAAAACATTTATTTGCAACCTTGTAAACAAAAATAGGTTACACATAACTTATAACTAAACATTAAATATAAACGTAGTGAGTAAGTATTTCTTGGTGATCCTAATGAAAGGTGTAATTTTACATTAAAAAATAAAGGTAGTGGAGGCGACTACGAACCGAAAGACAAACTAGTGTAGTGTCTCTTCCTCCGATGGACCTACGACTTTGTTGAAATGGTTTAAAGTGGATAGAGAAAACTCAACATTATTCTTCCTCTTAGGTTAAGGAGGTGGGCGTTGAGATTGCAACACAGTTTATAACTTTCGCAGTTTCATCGTTTAGCTTTTAATTCGCACACTATGTAACATTGTTCTGAATAAAACATTTCTATTTCTATTTAATTTCTATTTCCTCTTAGATATAACTAGTAACACAGGCTATATTTTTTACTAGCAACCTGCTCCAGCTTTGCTCGGTTGTCTTTTAGAGAAAAAAGGAGAAAAATGTGGGCCTTTGATTTTTTCCACCCGGGTAAAAAAGGCGGAATCGCTAGAAAGGAAATAAATTATCTCGTTGTCATTAAAGCATAAAATCATATTATTTACCATTTTCCACCCCTTTCAAGTAAATATCAATACACCAACCCTTCATAATTAAATTCCAAGGCACCGAACAGAGGTCTTTAATAAATTTATAAATTTTCGTCGAGCAAGCGAGCTTTCTTACAAAAGGAGTAATTTGAGTCTCACACGGTTCCGAGTTTGGTGTACTGTCGCTAATAAAGTGTTTGGGAAATGAAAATTACTAAAAACCAGAACAAATTAATCTTAGTTTTGTTAGCTGTGGTACCTTCAGTGGATAAGCACAACACTCTCAAGCACACCTTTAAGCTTAGGTTTAATTTTGATATTGAAAATATACTTAGGTATACTTTTTTTGTAATAATAATGCACTTAGACTCATAGATAAATTGTCACGAAAGAGCGGGATCTCCTAACAAAATCTCTTTGGGGCTAGGACGCCCGTGATTGCTACGTCACATTTTTCTTAGTCAAATTCTTATTATTTTATTCTACCAATTTCCTGGTTCCTTAATTTAATCCACGAGCATCCGTTAGTTTGTCGGCCTTCATCTCATTGGCTAACGAAACAGAGACAGTTTGCGTTAGCTAAAGAGATGAGACATCATCCGATAGACAATGCGTAGTGATATTCTATTTAAAGTTATTCGTATTGAATTCTATGTTTAGCATAGACATTGCAAAGAGTCGATTTATACCGTTGTTGACCGTGCTGGGTAACAGAACTTAAAACTTGCTAGTTTCAAAAATTAACGTAGCAACACGCCCGAAATATTCTGTATCATTCCCGCTCGTGTATAGTACCTTCGTGTATATTTATTTTAATACGTTCAATATAAAAATACGTTTAGAAGGCATCGAAAACTGTGGGTAAAACTGTACGATAATAGTTATGATTTCACCCACCAATCCATACTAATATTATGAATGCGTAAGAGTGTCTGACTGTCTTTCTCGCAGTACCTTTAAGGATCTCTTTACATCTATACTGTGATGCTGTACTATGTACGCATCATCAACCTGAAGAAGTCCACTGCTGGACATGGGCCTCCCCTACACATTTCCAGGAAGAAAGATTCTGAGCCCTTGCAATCCACCGACTTCCTGTGCGATCTTAGCAACCTACTACCTCTGTAGCTGAGTTTAGGGTTGTCACTTTGTATAAAGTCAGCTGTTAATGCTGAAACTTCGTTGCAGTTTTTTTCAGAGATACCAATCGAAGTTCGAAAAGTCGTTGTAGAATTTATTTAGTCAACACTCGCAAAGACTCTGGCTTTGAGTCTGTGTGAGTGTTGATTATGTAAATCCTGTCAGAGACAGAGCCAGACAGAGCTTATGCTAGGCCTACTGGTAGGGAGGAGTTTTAAATTGTTTGTCGTATTATCGATTAGTAAAATAAAGCTATAGTTTATATCTTTGGTTTTGTTTTAAAAGATCGAGCGCTGGTTAAAGCAGTTTATTTCAGTCCACAACTATTTAAAGATGTAAGCGCAAAAAAGGATTTATTCTAAAGTTCGGGTGAGATTTCAAAGAACAACGCATGCAACGTTTTATTGCACATAATTTTGATCTTGTGATGGTGTTGCAGCGCTAAATCAAAGTGCCTAGCTACAGGAAAAGTTCTTAGTTCTTTAAATAATAAAGAAGGCGGCTCATTTTCTTCAAGAGAAACCGGAATGGAGAAAATCCAGCTGATATGGCCCAAAATTACAAAATTACTTTGTTTTTTTCTTAATTATCTAAGGGTTAAGCTCGCCTGCATGCAATAAACAATACTTAATTATTTTTTTGCATGGGTGTTACCTACCTACTTGTATTTTTCAAAGTTTTGTTAGGCTGAATAAACCTAGTATTGTCCCGCATCGAACCCTACTGTAGCAGGATTTAAACGCCGCATGGAGGCTGATGCCTCAGTATCCGCTAATAAAAAGTCTATTATGTCTCCTGAATTAGAAGTACCATCTATTCAAATGGTCTACAACCACCCTTCAATTGTTGTTGGTGCAATCCAAGCATACACATCTTTGGACAAAGGACCTTATGTGGTCCACGTTTCTCGTTCAGAGCCAGAACAGTCTGCTGGTACTTCCATCAGACCCATTAAGTTTGGACAGTTCTTAGCCAACCATAAGTTTTCAAACATTTTGACTGACGGTGTCAAACGTGTGGGACGTAACAAAATTTCCGTGGAGTTCGTATCTGCGGAGGATGCTAATAAGTTTATGATTTCTCCGATTCTCACTATGAGTAAGTATGGTCATACAAAAATACAATGCAGGTCTAAGCCTCGGTGTTTCCGCTGCATAATATTATACATATTGGGTGTTATTAATAATCCTGGCGCAACGCTGGAGTAGTTAACTACTCCAGCGTTGCGCCAGGATTATTAATAGCACCCATTAGGTATACGCTTTAACTTATCTTGCTTAAACCTTTATTTGTTTGTTCTCCATGTGGATGTTATATTGTATTCATGTAGTATTTAGCACAAAAAGTTGTATTATACGACATCTAAGGGATATCTACCGTGCACGGTGTTATCTGTCGTGAGCTCTAAGGTCGTGGGTTCAAATCCAGTCTTGCACCAATTAGTTTTTCTGTCCAAAAATGAATGAAAAACTATGCCAGTACCCTCAAACGGAGAAAGAAAACATCGTGAAGAAACCGGCATGTCGAACTTTAAAAAGTTCGAAAATATGTGCCATAATAAAGCCAATATGTGCTTTCACCACGCTTGGTTCGAAAGAACCAGTGACAAGAAGAAGTTACATTTTACCTTAGTTTGTTTTAAACTAAATTAAAAAACAGGGATGTTTTATCTTGATTCCTAATTCTCCTGGGAGACAGGAACAATAAGTGAAACTCGGGTTGTTATAGGACTTTTGACGCGTTTTTCGAAACACTGTCGTGCTTAGATAATATAATAAAACAACACAACGTCACTGACCCAAGATGTTAGTCACTTGAAAAGGACCCTTGTAAAGAGGCATTAGTTTTGTGCTCTGACCATCGTTCGAGTGACTTGGAATTTTAAGCACCACCAAGTCTCCGACGTCATAAACAGGCGCGTCTTTCCTTTTAGCGTCGAAGGATGCCTTTTGTTTTTCGGCATCTTTCTTTATGTTTTCGTCAACCGTGTTTCTCAGTGCGGTCACGTCAACAGAGCATTCAGTGTTTGTATCGTCAGTGATCATGTCATTGTTCATTGGTAATTAGGTTCGTTAGAAGTCCACGAGAAGTATCATGATAAATATTCGGCTCTTCATAAAATTTCTTCAAATATAATCATAATTCTTTCAAAAGTTATATTTGGTATTTGTCTTTATGATAAGATAACCTAATAACGGTCGCTACCAATCTCCTCTAGAATTTTTGAAGAATAATTTGCTGCATTGTTGGCGCATACAAAATGATATGAAATATTACTTAGTACGAGTACAATTATATATGAACCGCAAGATATACTACGTTTCACTTTCTCGCTTGGAAGTTAGAAACTAATGTCGAAAGCTAGAAGATTAAACTACCTCCCAATCTTTTCTTACTTTTTTTATGCTGACATTTCTTTTTCTCATCCAACAACTAAGCACCAACAATTGTATAAACATTACCTCAAAAACTCGACTAAAGCTGTGATAAAAATAAACAATTGCGACCAATTGATCGAACGGCTAGTGATCAATAGACTTCAAGAATGAGAGATGAGTGTAAAGAGCAAAATCAGTAAAAGTTTTTTACAAGAAGGATTTACTAATTCTTTGCTTAAGTGTTTAAGGCTTTAAAGCATTTTCTGTGATTTTAGAGCTTAATAGCTTGGCTCAAAATCAAAAATATGTATTCGTATATTTATTGCCTTATTTATGAATGTAAATTTAACAGTGTCAGATCTTAGAACTATAGTGTTCTGCAAAAAATATGCAATCTACCTATTGAGTTTTAGATTTAGAATGTCGTGTGTAAAGATGGCGAATCAGATATAAACAAGAAACATTTACAGCTTGCGGAAATCGTTTAGGGAAAGATAATTTGTATGAAGGGTATAAATTGTTTAAGTAAGCTCTTTGTGAATGTCTAACAGGAGGTATTTCCAAATACTACATTTGGCACATACCAGTAAATTTCCAAAGCGACAGGTCTACAGGACCCAACGTCTCCCAGCGACCTTCACAAGGTTGTCTCTTCATCTAGTGAATAGTCTTCTTAGGCTTCACTGATCTACACTTAAGTTGGAGAAGACAATATAATGTAATTCATTTTATTTATTAAGCTTCCCGAATTCGCGACAGCTTTAACGTTGTTTTCGTTTGATTTTAATTAATTTAATGAGCTTATTGTTCTGTGGCTTCCCCGAATTCATTTCGCAACAAGAAACTGTTTATTTCGAATAATTATTCATAATGGTAAGAAAACTTTTTACTGAAAAAATATAGCAGCAACACAGATGGTGTGCATCTGCGAGTAGATACCGGTGCAAATATTTTACTAGTAAGTACTTTAATAAATAATCATATTATTTTAAGAACGGAGATGAGCTTGCAATCATATAAATGAATACTAACCATATAAAAATATGGATACTTATCTGTGTTACTTATGTGCCAAATCAAATAGGTATTTGTATGTTGGTAGGTAGGTACAGGTACCTACTTCTTCCCTTAGAGAAAACCCTTTATAGAGTCTTGAGTCGGTTTTTTGGTACTGAGAGTTCTAAAGCGATAACTACCGTGTCTGGGGATCGTCATCATCATCAGCCAGCCGAAGACCACTGCTGGACATAGGCCTCCTCTACATTTTCGGGCAGAACGATTCTGAGTCCACTTCATCCACCGACTTCTCGCGATCTTAATAATGTCCCAAGTGTAAGTGAACGTCCTACGTTTCGTCTTGCAGTTCGTGGTATGTGGTGCCTTCATTTCAATTTCACCAATTTCTCAATTCGAAGGAATAAGCTATGAATAGAGAATTACTATGAGACAAGTTTTCGCGTGATGAAGTTCTAAGTGCTCATTCATATGTCAACTACAGACACTGCAATAAAATGGAATATTGTCCTCGAGAAAGTAAAAAATACACTTGCCAAAATGATGATACAACAGCAGAAATGTCCCATTAAATACGCGATTACTTTAATTTATTATTTCCAATTGCGAGAATGTTACGTAAAATTTTATCGAGAGCAATTTCGATAGTGCGGCATAATGCGAGTTATAGGGCCTCCAATGGCTATAATTTTTGTTCTCTTGAATGGAATTTGAATAATTCGGCTTATATTTGCCGTGTCGTTTATCAATAGCAGACATTCCCTCTGTCTGCGTTTTCATTTACATAGAAATGGTATATTGCCAGAAAAGCGTTAAATACTTTTAAAGTCTACTTTTAAAGACTTGGTTTTACAAACATCACTGTGTCACATTTGTTTAGTCCTGTTTTTTTATAAATTTTGGTGATGAAACAAGCATAGGGCTACCTAATGATAAGTGTATGCCACCACGAGCCTAAATTCATGTTAATGTAATAAATGATCCAAATGGAACACTTATCGATTTCAAATGTTGCTATCTTATACCTTTAAACGTAGACCCAGTGTGGTGCAAGGATTTAAAGTGCGCCTCAGAGAGGCTCCTTACATACATCGACGATATCAAACTAATGACTGAAGTATCCGGCGTAATTTTAATAATCGATAGTATTGAAAAATCTGTACCTTTAGAAAATAACTGGCTTTAGTTTTTTAAACTATAATTTATTATTATTCCATATGACAAACATTAAACATGCAGTGATGAGTATGAATGTAGATGGATATGGGGGAAGTGGTAGGTCAAAGAAAAGATGGATGAACAGTGTGAAAGATGACATGGCTGATAGCGGAGAATGGAGGAGGAAAACATGTTGTGCCAACCCCACCTAAAGTGGGATAATAGCAGGAAGAAGAAAAAGAAACATTAACCATGAAGGTATTGAGGTAAGTACATTAGTTCAATGCACATAGGCTGGGAATTCCCCTGTTAGAGATCTGTTTGGGCAGGTATTGGAACGAGTATAAGGGTGTGGTGAATAACTATGGCCTGAAGACTAGGATGTTTGCACAAACTGACACTAACCTTGAAGATATCGTTCGGGTCGAAATCAGAACCGTAGGAGAGGCTTGAAATCATAGCAACAAGTTGATTCCTTTGCACACTGGAATTTGCTTTGGCAATTCGAGTAAGGTGTACAGCTATTTTTTGTTTGCTGAACAAGCTGTGATTTTAATGGTGCTTGTTGGTACTTAGTTAGGTTGAAGAGACGGCGCATGCCATTGCGAAACTTACCAGTAGGGCTACTGCATTTTTTAATTATGAAATTTAAAGGATCTTTTTGTTTCGTTGTAAATCATGTATCTACTAAAAAGGTCACTAATGAGTTGGAGGCATATTTATGACCATCGGCGTCGTGACGAAACTTATCTTTTAGTTTTGTGGAAATTAAAATGTTGGTTTCTCCTAGTATTTATTTACAAAAATTCGTGTTCTCGTCTCCCGATTTAGACTTCTCAATCGTTAATTTGTATTAATTCCATAAAAACCCCGCAATTCATATATGTAAAATCTATTCGTGTAAAAAGATATTATTTATTGCAATTATTATGTTACATGGTGAGGTCTTAAAGTAAAAAATGGTAAATACATAATAGGCCCTAATGCTCAGGGCATAGCAATATTTGGAGTGGAAGCGGGTTTCCAAACTTGGTAATAACCCTGCAGGTAAATAGGTATATTTATTATAACAATGCAATGCGTATGTACCCATAATGTTATAAATATGCAAATCCACCAAAGGTGACACTGTTGACATTAGCCGGCAAACAGCATTATAAAAATTGCTTGTTTGACCACTAATACATAAATTACCGTATTGGTACAAATATAATAAGCAACGTTTGTAGATGCAAGTAGGTAACTCAACCGTTTTATGTAGAATAGATTGGGACTTTATTTGAAACACACATAAAATGTGTGTTTTGAAAATTAAATATTCGTTGTTGTCTTTTTTACTATTTATATCAATTGCGTGTCTAGACTTCCTGCCTTATTCATTACGAACGAAATTTAATTAAAATAATATTAGGTGTGTTATTATTTTAGTTAATTAAATTTCGCCATGCTTGTATTTAGTAGGTACCTCCTACTCATACATACCTTATTATGTATGAGTAGGTACTAAATATAGTTAATGTTTAAAAGTTTTTGAATAAGGTAGTAGGTAGGTATGTTTGTTGTCTCTTTATTGGCTCAAATTACGCTGCCTAGTTTACTATGGTCAAAGTGCAAGAAATCACGGATTTCCACTTGCTACGATTCTGACACACCTCTTCCGCTTCATTCACTCGCATAACATTCTTCATACATTGTTGATTTAATAAGCAGTATTTTAACAGTAACTCGTGTAAACGTGTTTATATACTGGTAGGTTCGAGTTTTGAAGTTTGTCTGTTTCCATAAAAAGAAAATATTAAATGCACGTTCGTTTGGATGCATTTTTATAATAGAACAATTTATAAGAATTGAATCCAAGATAATCATCTTTTATATTCATATCACAATATTAAAAGAAAATAATCAACACCTTGTATTATTTGGTGGAGTCTGAGATACCAAAGTGTGGCTAGAAATCTACATGTAACATAAAAAAATATAAGAATTTTTTCAATTGCTTTTTCTCAGAAATAAATACTCGCAATAGGTTGCGTCATTGAGTGATGTACTAATCATTGTCAAGCATCTTTAAAATACAAGTGAAGCTTAAAAAATTGAGAAAGGGCCGACTTAATGGCCAAACTGCTAATCCGATTCTGATGAAATTTCTATCGGACCAATCTGGAAACCAATCTTTTTTATCTGAAAAGTTCATCCTTTCAAAAAAAAGTGTTCCCCAAAGGGCTAGATAATGTGCTTCATAAACTGCTATCATTGAAATGACATGAAGTGGCAGAGACATTTGAAGATCCCTGGGGGACGGAAATTGTGGAAAGATGTGCTTAGCTCTCTTTTGGCGAACCTAACCAGACCTTACGCCAGAGAGATATATTAAAGGCCACTGTTACAGAATCGTAATAGATATGAGACGGCTGCGTTCCAGGATATTATTTCTTTTCGTAAGTAAACTAACCTCTAACTCTTTGTTTATTATAATATGTAAACTACCAACAACTTAAAGAATCGCTTAGAAGATATCTAAAACGTAATACATCGTAATCGGAAATATTTGGCTATACCTACGGTTGAAAGTCTGAATTGTAAATGAATCTAGCATAAACAAATAATTAATCAGTGGGTATAAATAACCAGTAGTAAACAAGCCCATTGTTTCCTACTTTACGCTTACGCTCTGAGTTGCAAAGATTTTTATACTGTCCCAAAAGTTAAGAGCCGAGCGAGATTTCAACCCGCGACCTTCCCCTTGGTACAGGGCTGCGCTGACCGCTGCGGGATTTGAAGTAGAATAAAATGTATCCTATGTCCTTCTCCCGGTTCTAAGCTACCTCCCCACTAATTTTCTGCCAAATCGGTTCCGCCGTTCTTGAGTTATAAATAGCAACCGCCCACGCGACAAACTTTTAATAAATTAATTTAGTATCAAAACCACGTTTATTTCTTATCTCTAATGGACTTAATCCTGGATTTAGAAGCCGAAATCAAAAAGGACGATGGCGTAAAAAGGTCATTGAGCATGAAACAAAGACTTAAATTAAGCTAATTACTTAAGTCTATTATTATCAATAAATATTATAACACTAAATTTGTTAACGTTATGTAATGTAATGTTTAAGTATTACTTTCGATTGGTATAGAATTAGTTTAATAAACAAACCAGTGAAAAGTTGTTAAATTATGTGTAGACATTGGAATTTTACTGCGGGTAAAAGTGGTAACAGAACATTTCAGCAGCAGTCTTATGATAATAGCACCATCGGAACTTTTTAATATCTTCCCACAAAGTTATCAAGGTTTGATTTTAGCCAAAAGCGGGACAAATTTACAAAAATTCCCTCTATATTTATTATTATTATTAATATTATGTTACTAGTGTAAATTATGATAACATTAGTACAAGATGTTTAAAAATTTAAGTCAAAGTCGAATATTGTAGATTTTGAGGAACATTTTACTGAACATTACATTATTTGAATTAAAAAAAAAACTATTTAAACTGTATGTCGTAGTTATACGGTATGTGTAGTGTAACGGTGGAAAACTGGGTGCAGACAGGCAGACCGACTATTTCGGCTGCGTTGGCCCTGACTAGCTCAGTTGGGGTTCGATGTCCCTACCGCACAAAAGATTTTTATTCTAAAATAAAATAAATGTTAGAAATCAGTTACAGCGTTTTATTTAAAGAACACATACCTCTTACATGACATGTACATTAGCTTAGGAATGAAAAATTGAAACTGCACAGCTATGCTATCTTATATACTATATAATCCTAAAGTGATCCTTCATTTACATGACCTTAAAGTGAGCTCAAATAGCTACTTAACTACAAATTTATATGCTCAGCTATTAACCAGAATAGAGGTTATCCACATGCCAGACTATCTTTCTTACAAATGAACCTACTACTAATCAACAAGTTACAAATACATTGAACGCTACGTTCTCTGACATGGGATTGAACAAAGAAATTTAAAGGGACACCTTATACATATGAGAGGTTTAATGACCTCACGGGACAACAATATATTCCTTTACATAAAATGTAAGCAATGGCTATCATGGATACATGAGAGGTTCAATGACCTCGTGGAATACATAAAAATCAATAATGCTTATATTATTTACACGGGATGTTTAGTGACCATATGTTCAAACTTTATCCAAACCATAGCTCTCAAGCGAGCACAAATTTATTCAGGGAGAGGTTACTGCTTAGTGTGTCGGAGATGTGGATATTTGAATTTACCAATCCCAAGGCCCCGGATGACCCAATTAAATGAAACCCACAGAAAACTAACTTGTGAGTCACCCCTGGCGTCCGCCTCTAAAATAACCCAAGCGACCGTATTCTGACCGACAGGATGGTAAGATAGTAAAACGCACGACAAAGACGATGGCAATTACCACGTCAACGAAACCCTACCTATTGACAACAAAAATAGCACTCTCTACGGCAGCAAACAATCTCTTGGCAACAAACAACCTTTTGGCAACAAACAATTACTGACAATTATTGACAACAAACAACAAACAACAGACCAGGACTCCACGGAGAACTGTCCTGACGCGCCTACTCCTTCCGCATAAAAATAAATTGGCACTGGCCCACCTCAGAATCGCCGACGGGCGCTTATCGTTCACGTGCGACGTCACCCACGTGCCCTGCCGCCACGTGCCCTGCCGTGCAGTCGCCGACTGCCCCCGCCACGTGTCTCGCGCCCCCGCACAGGCGAAAGAAAAGGGAGGCGCCACGCAGACGGTGTCAGCAAACAGAAATGGGCGCTCGCCCAGCTTGCAGTCGGCTCGTATCGGCAGCGAGAATGCTGGCTTCGTGTGCTGGGGCTCGTCTCTGGGCACGCGGTGATGGTATTCGTTGGCGCAGCTTCGTCTGTAATACCCAAATCTGGTTAGCGAGGACTCCTCCACAAACCCAACGGTGCCAGGGTGCAGCTTTCGTACGTACCGGCGATTCTTCTAGGCTCGGCGTCTTTTCCGTGGAATGCCCCCGGCGGCTCCGCACGCGCCTTTTATCACCTTTGCTACCACATCCCCGCACCTCGAGCCACAAACTTCCGCCCAGAATATTCCAGAACACTTGCTCCAATAATCCACGGCATTTACGTCTCTCCGGCCAGCATTTTTAATGTCTGTAATTGCGAGCTCGCTTCACACATCGACCCAACCACATTATTTCTATTCACCCGCTAATATAGTTTATTTCTTAGTTAGTTACACTACTCGCCAAAGGAGGCCCCTGCGTCTTGCTGATGGTGAAAACGTTGTCCTTTTCCAACACAAGCTAAACCCTATTTCTCTCCTTCTCCGACCCTATCGACATGCGACTACTTCGTAACAGATGTCACTAGTAGACACCGTTCGATACGAACATCGCTACCCACAAAAGTGTTGACATCTGTCAAATCCTGTATTTTGCGGCTACTACTTAACAGATGGCGCTCTTCGCCAGCCATCTGCCTAGCCATTTATAGTGTTTCTATTCGTTACCAGAGGTCGCCCTTACAACGTTTCAACAACTCACTCACCAACTTGCGTCTTGGCGCGTAAATTTAAATAGCTCTCCATTAGCTTTCGACTGATACGAAAAACTATTCTGCCAAAATAAATGAAATGCTACAATACCCCCCCGGCCGTTAAAAGTTTCACTACACTTAGTGAAACTGCGCTGCCCTCAGCGCTGGTACTGAAATGAAAAGCTTTATATCTAACTATAACCATATGCACATATTACAACTCAAAATAAACTTGACGAACAAAAAAAAATATAAGAACAAACCAAACTCCTTATCACTGTAAAAAAAACGTACAATTCCTTATCTACTAAACTAGCCTAAAACAAATTCTCCTGTAAAAAAACTTTATACAATCCTTGTACATTCCCTCCACGCCCGGAGATCCCTTCTACCATGGCGTGGCCTCATAAAACTAGCGGTCTTCTCAAGTCGTCACTTGAGCAGCTGAAACAATCGGTTCGTCCTTGAACCGTAAAATACAAACACACTTGCACGTCATTGTCGCGGGAGACCGGCTATCAGAGTGGACCCATCTGCGGCGACGTCGTTATACCTGTTTCTCTTGCCTCCCCTTTCTTATCGCCATACATCCATCATTCTTGCATGCTTCATCTCTCATTATGCAAATGTCTAATCTACATACCCTTCTTTACAACCATCACCATTCACGCCTAGCGATACCCTACGTGGAACCGTGGGTACGCGTCCTCTCGCCCGTACGTGTCCTACCCTTTGTGGTGGATACGCTGCTGCTCATCCATTCTGCTCCATCCTGCAAGAAAGCTAAACTCCGTCTCAGCCTGGTCCTATATGGTCCTTTCACCCGTCTGCCCTTTAGACATACAACGAAACATTTTCCAAAAAAAACAAACCAAAATCTACAAGAAAAATTAGTTATCATTTATTCCTACTGCCTTACAAAACAAAACCAAACCAAATTTTTACCTACAGTTCACAACACCTACTGTGGTGTTGTGAAACCCTAAACCTTTAGGTCTTTCATGTGCCAAGACCCTAAAATCTTCCCGTCCATGTCCTCTAACTCGAAGACCAGTGGTGACAGTACTACTTTCACCCTGCATTTCTCGTACTTAGGACATAACTTCGCCATCTTGAACTTTGCCGCGTCGCTGAGCGGATGGGTTCTTTTCCAGACGATGTCCCCTACTTTCACTGTCGCTTCTCTTCTCCTGAGATTGTACGTTCTCGTGTTCGCCTGGTGTGCCTTGAGTATGTTCTGCCGCACTGTGGCAAAAATGTCTGCCAGGAGACCTAATTCTCCTGCAAATTCTTCCCTTGGCATTCCAGGTTGATATTCCTCTTCTGTAGCCGTGTAGTGCGATCCATCCACAATCGGTTCTCTGGCATGAACCAGAAAAAATGGTGAGAATTTGGTGGTTTCGTTCACGGCGCTATTAATGGCGAATTGGATCTTATGGATGTTCTGATCCCAGGACCTGTGGTCGTCTTTCACATACGCCGCCACGGCCGTCATGACCGTCTTGTTATAGCGTTCCACCAAATTCACCTGTGGCGTGTAGCGTGGTGTATAATGCGTTTTTGGGATTCTGTACTTTCTCAAAAGTGTACGGAATTCGGTCCCCGTGAATTGCGTTCCATTATCCGCAATCACGGTTTCCGGGACCCCGTGAATTAAGAAAACACCGTTTTCCAAAGCGTTCGACACCAGTGCGCTTGTGGCTCTACGAAGTGGGAATAGCAAAGTGTACTTTGAGAAACAACAAGTGACTACAAAAATATATACAAAACCTGACTTAGACCTAGGTAAAGGACCTACCAAATCTACCGACAAAACCTGAAACGGACGGTGACAAACCTTAGGTTTGCCCATTAGACCTGGAACTGCGCGGTTACTAGATTTGTATGCCGTGCATGTGTCACATCCCTCTACATACTCCTTGATGTCCTTAAACATTCCTGGCCAGTAATAACGTAAACATATCCTCCTGTGTGTCTTGAAGACCCCTAAATGCGCTGCTGTTGGAGGTTCGTGGTTTTCCCTGATAATTTCTCTTCTTCTGTCAAGTGGAAGGACCTCCTTCCACTCGAATTCCTCCATCAAAGAGTATTTGGCCTTCGAAAATCGGTACAGCTTGTCTCCTTCTATCCGGTACGCTGGGTAGTGACTCGGGCTGTTCTGTACATTCTGCAGGATATTGTCATACCACGGATCTGGTGCCGTTCCCGCTGTGTCTCCTATGGCATCTACCCTGAGCAACCTCGAGAGAGCATCCGGAACCACGTTGTCTGAGCCCTTCCTGTGTTCTATGTGAAAATCGAACTGAGACAGCCTGCAGCCCCAGCGGACCAGTCTACCTGTAGGATTTTCGAGCCGCATGAACCATTTTAAAGATGCATGATCCGTTATTACTGTGAAATGCCTAGAACCCAAATACGCCTGAAACTTCTCTACTGCAAAAATTACAGCTAACGCTTCTCGCTCCGTAGCACTATAGTTGCGTTCCGCCTTCGAAAGTGATCGGCTGACGTACGCTATAGGGTGTTCTGCGTCATCGAGCTTCTGTGTCAACATGCCTCCTATGCCGAATGATGAAGCGTCACAATGCACGAAAAACGGCCTGTCAAAATCGGGACACGCCAACACTGGTGATGATACCAAAGCTTCCTTCAGCTTGGTAAATGCCCTCTCTGCTTCTTCATTCCACTTGAACGGCGGAGCCTTCTTGGAGGTTGATGTCAACGCATTCAACGGCGCGGCTATTGACGCAAAATCTCTAATAAACCTACGATACCATGAAGCCGTTCCTAAAAACATCTTCACCTCTTTTGCAGAATTTGGAATGGGAAAATCCAAAATGGCACGGACCTTTTCTGGGTCCGTCCGTAAACCATGCTCATCTACAATATACCCCAAATACTGCAAAGACTTCCTAAAAAACTGACACTTTTCGTAGTTGACGGTTAGGTTCGCGAACTTCAACTTTTCTAGAACCCTCTCGAGCAATACCAAATGTGCCTTCAAATCGGAACTGACTATTATGATATCGTCTACATAAACATACACTAGGCCCTCCAAAATGTCACTGGCAAAACCGTTGTCAAATAAGTGGTCCATTAGGCGCTGCTGCCGTGCACTCGCACCACAAAGCCCGAAGGGCATCACCTCAAACTTGAAAAGGCCTTTTCCGGGCACTGTGAAGCTTGTTTTCTCCTTTGATGCTTCCTCTAATGGGATCTGCCAGAAGGAAGACGCTAAATCTATCGAAGACAGAAACCTTGCTTCCTTCAGACTATCTAAAATTTGTGGAATATACGGCATTGCATATGCATCTCCTTTTGAGACCGCGTTCAGTTTCCTGCAATCTAAACAAAACCGCCAGTCGCCGTTTGCTTTTGGCACCAGGAGCGCTGGATTGTTCCAAGGGCTTTCACTTGGTGATACTACGCCTAGTTGTAACATCTTGTCCAGTTCTTTATGCAAGGCTGCCCTTTTCTCCGGTGAGAGTGGATATTGTTTTGTTTTGATTGGCTGAGCGTCCCCCGTATCGATAGTGTGCTTCATCAGATGTGTCCTTCCTAAGCCTACCTTGGCGGAAGAGATGTCACGAAATCTTTTCACTACCGCGTCCGCTTCTACCCTTTCTGATGGCGAGAGCGACTGGTATGTGTGAATAGATCTAAATGGACCATCTGAAACACTACCTACACAACACGTTGGCCTGTGTTCTACCGCATTTCCCCTATTTATCACATTTGGAGCTAGATTGAAAGCCCGCCAGAAATCTATGCCAAATACTACATCCGAATTTATATCTGGAATCACATAAAATTTAATAACCCTAGTAGCGTCTTCAAACGTCAGTGGAAGCAACATGTACCCTATTGCCTTGATGCGGTCCCCATTCCCGACAAATACGGACCTATCTACCTCGTGAAGTGTATAACCTATTTTTTTCAAAATCTGTAGTGCTCTATTGCCTAAAATTGATAGACTTGCACCAGAGTCTAACAAACCATAAAAATCTAGATCTACCAACGTAACCTTTAAATATGGACGTGAATCCTTATGACATGGTGAAAATAGAACCGACACAGCTGATTCACGGGTTTGATCCCACCTCCCTTTTACGGGATGGGTGGATTGACTGTCCCGGTTCTTCCTAACTAGTTTTTTGAATTTTCCGATTGTTGCTGAAGCTTGGCCACCATCCTTCCCCTACACTTCGGGCAACTCCTGACTGTGTAGCCTACTTCCCCACAGTTAAAACACTTGACCTGCTGATTAAATCTTCCCTTCCTGCAGTCCTTAGACCAATGTCCCATGCCGCCACACCTAAAACAACCAGATTGTGGTGTCCTATCCGATTCCTGCTGAGTCGACACCGCCGCCAGCTGTGATCGCGGCTTGGAGCCTTTATACGCCAGTGTTGGGTTTAATGTCCTAGTCGATATTCTAGATGGTTCTATGAAAAAATCTGATCGCTGCTTTGCTGCCTCTAGCCTCCTACACTTATCCTTTAGCGACTCAATTGATGTTATGTCTACTAACGCTAGTTGTTCAGTAAAAGATGGCCTAATATTGTGGAGCAGAATCTCTAATAACTCTTGTTCTGGCAGTGGATTCTTCAGCCTAGCAACCAAGCAGTTCATAATCGAGAAGTAAATATGACTGGGCTCCTCCACCCCTTGTGTCCTCGCCCTTATTTCTCCTAATAACCTATAATCGTAGTCTATCGGACTAAACTCCTCTATCAACAATGACGACAGCTCGCTCCATGAAGAAACTTGGTCTTTGATGCCCCTGAACCATAGCAAGCCCTGGTCAGTAAAAAGCTCAGAAGCTGACTCAAATAGTTTTCCCTCTCTGGTACCGTTCGCTGCACTAAGTTCCTGCAACCTCTCTAAAAATGACCTGACATCTCCTACTCCATCAAACTTGACACCCCACTTCGCAATCGGAACCTTAGGACCCGCGCATTCTACGACAACTCGTTGATGGGTGCTATCCTTCACTGCTGGCAACACCTCGTTGGGACCTTCCGCCTGTATTGGGTCCCTTCCGTTGATCTTATCAATGAAGAATACAACGGCCAATAACTCCTTCTCCCTTAGTGTCCGTTGCTCCTCACTCTCTCCTTCTGGAACCCTGGACAACCTGAAATAAAGGTGTCCTGCCAAAGCACGAGCGCGCAGAAAACTGCCTTTGTCCTTGGTGTCCTCGTACTCAGACCATTTTAAACCCAACTCGTGCACCTTTAGTTGAAGCAACAAAAACTGTTCCTGTGTTTGGGGCGGAGCATCCGTAACCTCCTCCGACTGAACCTCTAGCAAAAGCTTTTTAAGCTGTTTACGAAGCTTATCCACAGTGGGCTCCGGAGTCTCAGACCTTATGGAGACCTCATATTGAAGTTCCTCCTTCGACAAACTGTGCACGTGGATCGCCGGATCTGTCATCTTGTCTACCTATAATAAAACCACGGTACCCAAAGACAAATGGGAAAACTACCAGAAGCAAACGATGTAAAAAAAAAACTTTTGAAACGAGCCTCCTTAAATAAAAAACGTGCTATAACCATCAAACGTGAAAGCAATTCCTCCAAAATAAACACAATAACGCTAAAAAAAAATTTTACTCTATACTCAAGGTAAACATTAGAATGTAGGTCAAGGCAAAAAAAAAAAAATTTTAAGTTCCAAACGCCTAACCCTACCTCCCCAAAAAATAATCTAACGTTTACCCCTCAAAAGTTTCGAAAATCCCAGGTTTGTGTGTGTGTGTGAGGGTGTGTGTGTGCGTGTACGAGAGGACTCGTAAATAAAATTAAACTGTTATAAGTTTCAACAGCTGGTCGCTAACCACAGAAGTGTATTATGGTTCCTAATCCGTTGCAAAACTTTAACAAATATTAGTCTTGCAATATACATACAAAAAACTCTATGCTGATCGCAGCATACAAAAAAATATAACCACAGTAGCACTTTGCAAGACTATCTCCCTAACATGAAAGGAAGGAAGTGCCCAAAAAAAATTTTACATCAGGACAGGAATACACTCTTACAAAAATACACTAGCAGAAAAATACACAGGTGAAAGAATACATCGGTAGAAAAGCACACACAATAAAATTATACACCCTAAGAAAATACACACATGATACACAAAGAACCTAAAATATACTTAAAATTAGCTGGACTGTTGTCTGTTGCCTTGTCTGTTGCTCTAAAATGTTACAATAACGCCTACCTACAGTGGTCACTAAACGCAAAAAAAAATTTTCAAAAAAAAAAAATCAAAAAAAATTTCAAAAAAAAACAAATTTTCAAAAAAATTAAAACTAGAAGTTGGGCGCCATTTTGTAACGGTGGAAAACTGGGTGCAGACAGGCAGACCGACTATTTCGGCTGCGTTGGCCCTGACTAGCTCAGTTGGGGTTCGATGTCCCTACCGCACAAAAGATTTTTATTCTAAAATAAAATAAATGTTAGAAATCAGTTACAGCGTTTTATTTAAAGAACACATACCTCTTACATGACATGTACATTAGCTTAGGAATGAAAAATTGAAACTGCACAGCTATGCTATCTTATATACTATATAATCCTAAAGTGATCCTTCATTTACATGACCTTAAAGTGAGCTCAAATAGCTACTTAACTACAAATTTATATGCTCAGCTATTAACCAGAATAGAGGTTATCCACATGCCAGACTATCTTTCTTACAAATGAACCTACTACTAATCAACAAGTTACAAATACATTGAACGCTACGTTCTCTGACATGGGATTGAACAAAGAAATTTAAAGGGACACCTTATACATATGAGAGGTTTAATGACCTCACGGGACAACAATATATTCCTTTACATAAAATGTAAGCAATGGCTATCATGGATACATGAGAGGTTCAATGACCTCGTGGAATACAT
The DNA here is from genome assembly GCA_947578465.1 of Thera obeliscata. Taxonomy (NCBI): domain Eukaryota; kingdom Metazoa; phylum Arthropoda; class Insecta; order Lepidoptera; family Geometridae; genus Thera; species Thera obeliscata. The sequence goes on along the minus strand of CANPUM010000004.1, from coordinate 1,863,056 downwards.
AAAAATCAATAATGCTTATATTATTTACACGGGATGTTTAGTGACCATATGTTCAAACTTTATCCAAACCATAGCTCTCAAGCGAGCACAAATTTATTCAGGGAGAGGTTACTGCTTAGTGTGTCGGAGATGTGGATATTTGAATTTACCAATCCCAAGGCCCCGGATGACCCAATTAAATGAAACCCACAGAAAACTAACTTGTGAGTCACCCCTGGCGTCCGCCTCTAAAATAACCCAAGCGACCGTATTCTGACCGACAGGATGGTAAGATAGTAAAACGCACGACAAAGACGATGGCAATTACCACGTCAACGAAACCCTACCTATTGACAACAAAAATAGCACTCTCTACGGCAGCAAACAATCTCTTGGCAACAAACAACCTTTTGGCAACAAACAATTACTGACAATTATTGACAACAAACAACAAACAACAGACCAGGACTCCACGGAGAACTGTCCTGACGCGCCTACTCCTTCCGCATAAAAATAAATTGGCACTGGCCCACCTCAGAATCGCCGACGGGCGCTTATCGTTCACGTGCGACGTCACCCACGTGCCCTGCCGCCACGTGCCCTGCCGTGCAGTCGCCGACTGCCCCCGCCACGTGTCTCGCGCCCCCGCACAGGCGAAAGAAAAGGGAGGCGCCACGCAGACGGTGTCAGCAAACAGAAATGGGCGCTCGCCCAGCTTGCAGTCGGCTCGTATCGGCAGCGAGAATGCTGGCTTCGTGTGCTGGGGCTCGTCTCTGGGCACGCGGTGATGGTATTCGTTGGCGCAGCTTCGTCTGTAATACCCAAATCTGGTTAGCGAGGACTCCTCCACAAACCCAACGGTGCCAGGGTGCAGCTTTCGTACGTACCGGCGATTCTTCTAGGCTCGGCGTCTTTTCCGTGGAATGCCCCCGGCGGCTCCGCACGCGCCTTTTATCACCTTTGCTACCACATCCCCGCACCTCGAGCCACAAACTTCCGCCCAGAATATTCCAGAACACTTGCTCCAATAATCCACGGCATTTACGTCTCTCCGGCCAGCATTTTTAATGTCTGTAATTGCGAGCTCGCTTCACACATCGACCCAACCACATTATTTCTATTCACCCGCTAATATAGTTTATTTCTTAGTTAGTTACACTACTCGCCAAAGGAGGCCCCTGCGTCTTGCTGATGGTGAAAACGTTGTCCTTTTCCAACACAAGCTAAACCCTATTTCTCTCCTTCTCCGACCCTATCGACATGCGACTACTTCGTAACAGATGTCACTAGTAGACACCGTTCGATACGAACATCGCTACCCACAAAAGTGTTGACATCTCGCTCATTAAATTCAAAAGTGCCACATTCCAAAAACTTCATTTTTTATAGGAGAGCGTTTTGAAGTTTTGGGCGTCGTTTTTTCGTATTATTTTGTAAATCATATTTCGTATATACATGTGGGATATATCATTCAATGCGTATTTTAAACCGTTATTTACCTATAGTATAATTTTTACTGTAACTTTCACCCAGAAACGTACAGAGTCAAATAAGTCCCTATTGTTTATAAAAATGTTCAAAATATTATATGAATTTATTAAATGAAAGGCCACAAATCATACAAAAAATAAGTTTAATTTCAAATTTTACGTCGCAGTTTTGTTAAATGCTTAAAAAAAACTAAAATAAAGAATCACGCACTTGTGTTAGAACCAAAAAACATAAAAACTTGCAAAATTAATTACAAAAAATGGTTTAATTGAAAAAAACAACGTAGATGAAGATTCATCTGAGTCGCTATCTGATTTACATTCTGTCAAATTCAATCTAGGTGAGTCTAGGTGCCAGTTCCACGCGACCAAGCCTAGAAGAACAGGCAACAAACTACGGCTCGGTTCCTACCGTTTTTTTATAATGATCCGTTTACAAATCAAAGATAGTCTAAAATAATAGCAGTGAAGTTCCAGTGTGGTGCCACTTCACTTAGTCAGACGTATGCAATGCAATAATACAAAAGCAAAAGTTTCAAAGATAGCACACGCTACGCTTCAAAGTTATAATAAAGTATCTACACAGATATAAAAATAAGATAAAATCATAATAAATAGATAGGTTAATAGTAGGTACAGACATTGCAAATTGACATGCTAGCTTCCTATGGGTAGAGTGACCGGGACATTGGGCCACGCAGTTTTATCATTCATATAGCTATCTAGAGTATAGTACGCTTTCTTTATTAAATTACTCTTAACATAGGCTTTAAACTTCCGAATAGGAAGCTTAGTTGCATTATCCGGAAGTTTATTATAGAAAAAAAGAGCTGATTTCGTTGTTGAGGAAAGTACAGAACACTGTATTTTCTGTACTTTCCTCAACAACGAAATCAGCTCTTTTTTTCTGGAGTTCTCACATCAGATGCAGTACTTTCATCAAGTATTGACAGATGAAGGTTATTTTGGCTGCCTGCTATTGAATTTTTATCACAAGAACTATCAGACAAGAATGACGGGGACAGCAATCTTTGATCGGCGAAGTTGGAAGTTGAGTCAAAGTTTGTGTTATTGTGTTATTATGTATGTTATGTTGTGTTATGTATTATTGTGTTATGTTTGAAGATCTTCATTTTTTGTTCTGACCATGTTCAAAATCCGATGTGCGCGACTGAGCATTCTATGAACAAAAAAAAAGATGTGAGTCGCAGTAGGTACTTGAACCCCAAAAGTAACTTCAGCAAGTTACCTAAATAGCACCACAAATAGGCAAATACCATTTAATAGATCTTATATTCATATTGTCATAATTTCATGTTGAGGTACATCATCATTCGAAATTTTCATATTACAGTGCAGGCCAGCAAATTGAAATATTAACAGGACGTCTGTCGGATCAACTAGCAGTAAAGAAATCGTTTTATAAAAATACTTTTATATCTCACGAACATCAAAACAGCCATGAAACAAAAAGCTCAAATAATTCTAATCAAAATCAAGGTAATTTTATACGCAAAACAGACATATTCCATGTACTGCACTTTTGTTTCAATAAATTATTATCAAACTTGCAGTATTTAAACATAAAAGAAACGCATTCTGAAATATGGCATGCTTCCTTATTAAATAATATTGTACTCACGTGTTTTCTTTAATTAAAGACGGTCACATTTCAAAATATGGCACTTTTCACTATGTAATAACACTTCAACACCAGTTACTTTCCGGAATATGGCCCTTTTTAATCAAATTGACGTGCGCTTACGCAGACTGCCGGGTCGCAATTAACAATATGGCCATTTTGCTCTGAAGTTAGTCGTCAACATGACAAAATGGACCACGGGCAGTTGTGTGATTGGACCATTTTAAACTCTAAAGCAATGGGTGTCTTTTTCGAATATAAAAATTTGGACAATTTTGATATGTTTTATGCAATAAAAACGATTTTGATTTTTTTCGGAATGTGGCCCTTTTGAATTTAATGAGCGATCTGTCAAATCCTGTATTTTGCGGCTACTACTTAACAGATGGCGCTCTTCGCCAGCCATCTGCCTAGCCATTTATAGTGTTTCTATTCGTTACCAGAGGTCGCCCTTACAACGTTTCAACAACTCACTCACCAACTTGCGTCTTGGCGCGTAAATTTAAATAGCTCTCCATTAGCTTTCGACTGATACGAAAAACTATTCTGCCAAAATAAATGAAATGCTACAGTAGTAAATGTCTAAGAATGCAGTTTAAATAGTTGTACTTATAAATTCTCTGAGTCAAGCCTCAAGCATAGATTTTATGACAGTTCTCCATTGAAAAGTGTCAAAAATCTGTGCTTGAGGCTCGACTCAGACCTATAGTCGGATTTTTTATTAGACGATACCGACTGACAGTAGCTAATGTCACTTTGTAAAATAATGTTGCCATATTTAAAGTAATAGTGCTGCGTTCAGTTCTCGTTCAATCAGATGAATGAACTATGAGTGAATAGTTAATCCGCAAAAATTACAGATTTAGTTGGTAGGTATAACAGGTACCTTACAGAAACGTCTTAGGACAAGTAATGACTGCAGCCTAGTGGATCGTTGGTAACACGAGTGATAAGACTACAAGAAATCGATTGACACTTGCAAGGATTCGGCTAATGATCGTGACATCGGATTAGTAATTAGCCTCTAGGCTAGGACAGACGAAACATTGTCGTAGCTCTGGGGTAGCTGACCTGTCGTTCAAAGCCTTTGGCCAACATAACATACCTTGAAGCGTAGCGTGTGCTGTCTTTGAATTGTTTGTATTCCAAATTTCTGTGATTTTTTTTATATTCACGGTGGCATTTAATTGAAGCTTTACAACTTATAAACTTATGGTAAACACAAGCAGAATGAGCAAATTTGTAATAAAACCATGGTAAGTACTCACTTTTTTTGTACTTATGAGGTGACTTCCCTGCCCACATAGCCCACCTTTCGGCAGTCTTTTTCCAAACTCTGCTCAACCGCCGGCGACATAATCGAAGCGACATGTGCCTACGTAGCGCCGAAAGTGTTTTTGGCACTGCAAAAATCAACACCCCAAAAGATTGACGAATTTGTGACAGAGGACTCATAAAACAAGTGTTAGCCGTTCAGTAGCGTCGTGGGCTGCAGATAAATGAGGGTAGCCCAAGATAGTGGTGAATGGCAAGAACAAAGAGAGGCCTATGCTCAGAAGTGGGTCAAGACGGGCTGCGAATGATGATGATCATAGCTAGAGCAGCCTGAAAATTGATGCCTGGCTCTAATTAAATTGAAAACACTCACATTTGTATCTGGTACTCGGAAACCTTCGATATCTTTGGCATTTCTTGCAATGCTTTATAGCATCGTAATGTGTTCTCCAATGATGATCATCTAAGCCAAAAAACAAATATTTTGTCGCTCGGCCGCCGCCACCGCGCCGCGCTGAATCCGCCTTCATTACCATCCGCGGCTTATTACAGGTGAAATAACATTATTGTTACATGTTTTGGCTTCTTCCACATCTTTACAAAAGTGAGCAATTAGTTTTTATTCACGTATCTTACCTACATAGTTGCTATACTAATTTACCTAGTTACCTACCTAAGTTTTGCTTTGTCAAAAATACACGTGTTCAGTTACGATTTGTATAGATCGAATACTAGCTATTAACGATATCGACATTACCAATCGTAGCCTAACATCTTAGACTGTTTTTTTTATAACGAGCGACTCGAGGTTTTTTGTTTTATATTGTTTTAGAAAAAGAAATCAGTTTTAGTGTGTAATATTAACTATGTTACGATAACCATTTCTGGAATTGCTGCAGTATAGGTTAAATGTGCAAAGCAAGACACTGGATGTGCAATATTATAATTTATAGTAAAAAATATAAGATCTAGGTCTTGTTGAACCTACTGAGTTACACAGAAGAACACTTATTTTCTAGAGATTGAATTACATTCTGTACTCTTACAAGCTAATTTTGTTATTGATTAAATCTAATGGTCAATAATAATGAGCTCATCAATACTCCAGTCTTCGTAGGAATGATCAGGTAGGTATCTTCTAATGATGATTGGGATCTTTCCATGTTCGTGAAGCAAAGAACCTTCCTCAAACTGACAAGTCAGCTGCTGTTTGTGCTACCCCACCTCATCTTGAAGGTGCTCTCATATCCCGTCTCTCCAAAAACAAGCTTTGCGATGAGGTTGAAGCTGTAGAAGCTACAGAAGCTAAGGATTATGATGTGAATTCTGTAGAAGTCGGGAAGGAATATGATGATAAAGATGGATTGGATGATGACATGTATGATGAGGAGATGGAGGTGCCGTCTGAAGATGATCTGCCTATTTCTGAAGCTAAGGTAAGGGTTCTTGCCTTCGTAGAATAATTTATGCATTTTTTTAGTGTCAAATTATTGGCAGTATTTGCAGTGATGGACCATAATAACTAGCGGCCTATTCCGGCTTCGCCGGGTGGATATTATTATTTAAACTCATAAATATAACCTTAATACTCAAGGTAAATGTAGCTTTCCAATGGTGATTTTTTGAAATCGGCACAGTAGTTTTTGAGTTTATTCATTACAAACATTCACACAAATACAAATACAAATATTTCCTCTTTATAATATGAGTATAGATAGATAAAAATATGTGTCACAGCAAAGTAGTAATATTCTCTGTTTACTGAACGCATATTCCAAAATATAAACAGGTCCGTCTCATAGACGCGTTCTACGACGACGAAGAGGTCTACCTATCCTGGTTAGTAGACCCACCTTCAACCCAACGGCATCGATGCACCGGCGTCACAGTATCCAGGTCTGATGGTCTACCGAAGCATGTGGCGTGTCATAGAGCTTCCCCAGGGAATATTATACTGAAGGGGCTGAAGATTGATGCTATTGATCAATATACGTGAGTCAATCATTTCATTTCATTTTGGCAATGCCGCCAGCGTCTTGGGGACGCTTCCGTCTGGCACTGATTTGGATCAGTTGAGCTATCTCTAGATCGTTTGTAACGATCTGCATTCTATTTGATCAAAATCGATTATTTTAGAAAAACCCCTATGTGATAGCAAAGAATGGATACAGAAAAGTCCCTACGTGTTAGACAAGGATAGACATAGATTTCTGCAATATTTTGCATTGATGCTGTTCCTATAAGTCGTAGCGTGATGTTATATAGCCTATAGCCTTCCTCGATAAATGGACTATCCAACACAAAAATATTTTTTCAATTCGTACCAGCAGTTCCCGAGATTAGCGCGTTCAACCAAACAAACAATCAAACTCTTCAGCTTTATTTATTTATTTAACTCTTTATTGCACAAAAACTTAATGTTATGTACAAAAGGTGGGCTTAATGCTTTAAGCATTTTCTACCTGCCAACCAGCTTTATAATATTAGTATAGATACAGAGTGGATACGACAGATGGGCATTAAATTACACTACGTACACTATACGTGTTAAGTATTAAATCGATACGGTATAAAAATAAAAAGCTACAAAAATGAGATTTTTTTTATTTCAAACAAACTAAATAGCTTACCGATCCGAGTAAAACGCAAACACCCTTGATAGTAAAACTTCGTTTTTAATTAAACAGACACATAAAAAAGTAAACAGGCCTTTGCATCTATTGTATGATTTAGATGATTTAGATGATTAGATAGCATCAGGGACAACTGGTGATTATTCAAGCTCTATATATACTTGCGGGGCACTATGTTGGGCGCGATTTTAGATGCAATAGTCTTGCCCAGCACCTATACCATTTATTTATCACCCAAAGGTTTCTCGCACTCTTTGAAATCCTTTTCTTAGTGTGTTTCAAGTTAAGATTGTGCAGGCACTTAAAATAATCACGGAAAAACCAGTTGACATTGTTTTGTTCAAGATTGCATTATTGTAGGTAGGTAACGTGTCCGAAAATTCAACGATAAGCGGACAGCAGCGGGTGGACCTTCCTAAATTTCGATTCGTAAAAAAGAACCAAATTTATATTATACATAAATTAATATTGTTGATAATATTAGTCACTACTACATAGTTTTTTGTGCCCAAAATAGGTTTAATTTTTGAAAACTGGTTTGTTTAGGGTACTTAGGTTATTATGTCGATATCGACACGATAGTAACTATTTTCGTTTATTTCATAGGGCTGTTTGTTTTCTAAATACGTGTAAGGTTATATCGAATGTTTAATTTACTCCATCAAATTTTATAATAATTATACACCTTAGCTAGATAAATAAACTTTGGTAGAAAAACGTAGATTTTAAATTTGCTTGCAGTGGTCGATAAAGCATTATTTCACTAGGTATGTGATAAATTTATCAAAGGTTAAGATTTATAACTACAATAAAAAAATAGCGCGTCATTTAAAATGACACGATAAGATTATGTTGACTCGAGAACCTTAGATTTTAGTTCGGGGTGACAATTCATATTTTAGACAAATTTTAGCTTTATAGGATGCAAGTTTATAATTAAGTTAATTTTATAGTCATAACTGTTTGATCGAGTGAGCGAAACGAACGAAGATCTTACAAACAACTTAAGTGATTTGGCATTTTATGTGCGTATGTATGTATGTATTTGTGTATGTTTGTCCGACGATAACTTTCGAACCGTTGATCCAATCTGCATGAAATTTGATACGTCAATAACTTGTACTTGAGAAATTTACTGGTAAGTATGTTAGTAAAATCGGATGAGGGGTTATTAAGATTTGGGTTTTTTTTAGGGTGCAAAAATAAAAAATAAACAAAAAAAATCAAGTTACATTTCATATGAAAGAACTTTGTTGGACCAAAACAATTTTTACTTTTTTTCTAGAACAATCAGTTTTTGCTATAAAAAGAAAAGGTTAAATTAAGATAACCAACGCTCCGAGAGATCTCATCTCTAAGAATTTCGGTGACATCAAGGTTTTTCTACTGGTCGGTCAATTCGTTTGCTTTTTCTTTTTTTTTTTTCTTGAATTCAATTAAGGAGGTACCTACAGAGTTGTCATAAAATTATAAAAGTGACCTGTTCTGATGGTGGAACCAAGGTCTGTCAACGGAACACTTCAATCAATTGGCCAAAGTTTAAACTTGTTTGCCATAAAAAGTTAGTGAGGGTTAGTCAGAGGCAAGGCCAAACAGTGAATCTGTACAGAAATACTTCCTCAAAGTATTACCATCTGCCTATGTTTCGAAATATTTGGATCGCATCACGAGATTTCCAAACTCCACTGGATTTTTCTACTTGATTTTCTAGGTGCGCAATGCCAGTGGTTCACAATCAGGGACAGAAACTAATGACGTGACTTCGTGAGAAAAACAGTTCATAATCTGTCTATCATCGTTGATGATTGTTTTCCGTGTTATAAAGATAAACAGAGTTCTATCTGTATTAAATGGATAGATTTCACCTTAGGCTGAGCGCAGACTTGAATCACCACAGTTTTAAGACAGACTTTCTGCCTATAAAAAAGTCTGCCGCGAAACTGTTACGACACGTCGCACACATAGAACAAAAATGTCAAACTTTATTAGCAAAAAGTAAACCTACAAGTCTATGAAACATTCACCTTTATGCGTAGGATTTGTATTTATATCATAAAAGTGACGTGTTTTTAAAAACATAATAACGTATCCGTTATTTAACACATATACGTGTGCTCTCTGAAAGCAGCACGGATATATGTGGTATTGGTGCATAAGTTAGTGTATGCTTAAGCTATCAACAAATACCTAAGTTCTATGTGTTTCATACCTTTTTAATTACTTACTTGGAAGTATTATTTAAAGAAACGCGGAAATTTGCACGGAATATTTTGAATGAAAGGCCGCGAGGATGTAGATAGGAACAAAGGGGGTAGTAGTGAGGGAAGATATGGCGTGGGTCCATTATATTTTGTTATTTAATTTAACTTTAAATTCATAGATTTTTAACTTTTTCTATCAAACTGAATAATATTATCGTCTCTGCCATAGCAAACTATTTTTAACAGATTTTATAATACTTTTTAATACATTTGGTTTTGTAAAAGTTTGATACTAAGAAATAAATTATACTAACAAGGAACGCAATCACATATCCCGTTGTAATCCTTTTTCGATCACTATCTGTTGCCATACTAGTCTTACAAAGCGAAGTTTCTATTTGCTATCTCATGTTTATTACGTCAACATTCAGTCACTCCTGTTGCAATCTTTCCTTGTCAAAGATACATTTTGTTTCAATTAGTTTTTATTGCAATTGAAGCTATATTATTATAATGTCAAAACTCAATATATTTATTGCATACACATGGTTTAGTTTAGGTACCCACACAGTTCTTAGGTAAGTCAGTATCTACTTTATTCTTGAAAATTTTTTTCTTCGATTTCAGAATTCAAATATCCACATCAAAACATTATCAGGCCTTCTCTTGCGTTCCCTTGAAGATGACTCAGTGATGACGCGAGAAATGACAGTCAATTGTTAAGTGAAAACTATCCATTGAATACAGCTAGAACTCGTTAAACTCTCTAATACAGAACAACCCCTTGTTTATTTCATCGGACGCCATTACTCTCTCCACGACTAGAGATGTGTTTCGTTCCTCGGTCTGAATAGTGATGTCCTATTACTAAAAACCGCTATTAGTTCGGCCTTCCTGACACTTCTAGCGCCCTCGCTGGACTTCACGAAAGGTTTGTGCACCGCGTACACCCTGCTGCTACCGCCGTGTCGCGGCCAACCTCAAACGGCGCGCTTGGTCCAGTATTTGATCATGCAGCCGCTTGGCAACATCCATGTTGCAGTAGGTATGCTGTGGGTTTTAAAATAAAACCTTTTAATCAAAATCTCGGGAGGCGCCAAATATCAGGCCCCACGATACGAGTTATAAGGCCTCCAACGGCATCAGTTATTAAGGCCCCAACGGTATCAAATATTGGGTGTTGGATTCGTCAAACGTCAACCTTGCATGGCATTTTATACGTTACGTGTCGAAGTCTTCAGATGTAAAGCTCCTCACTCACAGGCGCCGCACGCGCTTACCAAGCGGCGGAGCGCCGCATGTGCTACCAAGAAGCAGAGCGCCGCATGCACCCTCCAAGTGGCGGAGAGTCGCACGCGTTCACCAAGCGGCGGAGCGCCGCACGCGCTCACCAAGCAGCGGAGCGCCGCATGCGCCCTCCAAGCGGCGGAGAGTCGCACGCGTTCACCAGCGGCGGAGCGCCGCACGCGCTCACCAAGCAGCGGAGCGCCGCATGCGCCCTCCAAGCGGCGGAGAGTCGCACGCGTTCACCAGCGGCGGAGCACCGCACGCGCTCACCAAGCAGCGGAGCGCCGCATGCGCCCTCCAAGCGGCGGAGAGTCGCACGCGTTCACCAGCGGCGGAGCGCCGCACGCGCTCACCAAGCAGCGGAGCGCCGCATGCGCCCTCCAAGCGGCGGAGAGTCGCACGCGTTCACCAGCGGCGGAGCGCCGCACGCGCTCACCAAGCAGCGGAGCGCCGCATGCGCCCTCCAAGCGGCGGAGAGTCGCACGCGTTCACCAGCGGCGGAGCGCCGCACGCGCTCACCAAGCAGCGGAGCGCCGCATGCGCCCTCCAAGCGGCGGAGAGTCACACGCGTTCACCAGCGGCGGAGCGCCGTACGCGCTCACCAAGCAGCGGAGCGCCGCATGCGCCCTCCAAGCGGCGGAGAGTCGCACGCGTTCACCAGCGGCGGAAAGTGCCACTGTCATCGTCGTTGCAATCATCAGACATTAAGCCCCGTAGGCGTCACTTGTGATCCTCAGACGTTAAGCCCCGTAGGCGTCCTCTGAAAGCATCAGACGTTAAGCCCCAAAGGCGTCCTTTGCAAGCAGTAACCATTGAGCGCCGTAAGCTCCTTTAATACTCATCAGACGTTAAGCCCCGTAGGCGTCCTTTGCAAGCATCAGACGTTAAGCCCCGTAGGCGTCCTTTGCAAACATCAGATGTTAAGCCCCGTAGGCATCCTTTGCAAGCAGTTAACAATGAGCACCGTAAGCTCCTTTAATACTCATCAGACGTTAAGCCCCGTAGGCGTCCTTTGCAAGCCTCAGATGTTAAGCCCCGTAGGCATCCTTTGCAAGCAGTTAACATTGAGCACCGTAAGCTCCTTTAATACTCATCAGACGTTAAGCCCCGTAGGCGTCCTTTGCAAGCATCAGACGTTAAGCCCCGTAGGCGTCCTTTGCAAGCCTCAGATGTTAAGCCCCGTAGGCATCCTTTGCAAGCAGTAAACATTGAGCGCTGTAGGCACCTTTAATACTCATTGGGTGTTAAGCCCCGTAGGCATCCAATACTCTAGAGTGAAGTTATTTTTGTTTGCTCATCTTGTATCTTGTATTAAGACTCTGGAAACATTAGTCTTCTGATACAAAATCTGATACTCTAGACCCCTGTTGGTGTGAAATGGAAACCAACCTTAAACACTTTATTAAGTATATCCTTTTTATTGACCTTTGGCCCCAGTCAATGTGAAATGGAGACTGACCCTATAGATATTTAATATTGATTCTGATGGTATAAGAAGGTTAAGTTGTTGAAAGGTTTCCACCATCAGTGCCCATCATGAGTCTGCGCATTATAAACATTCACATTACCAACTGGTACTTGTGGTGCTAGGAACACTCCTGTTCTTATGGCCCTTATAGAATTTGTTAAAAAGGAACTCTTGATTGAGAGTAAATAAGTAACACAATAATGATTGTCGACCATTATCACACCTCATATCATCTCAGCAGACACTGTTTGAACATTTTATTTGGTCATCCCATTCGCTCACTGAATCTAGATAAAACCTGTAGCCTGAGACAAGTTCACAAACAGACATAGACTTCTTCAGGCTGATGATGGTGATTTTAAGACATATAGTATGGAGAAATGATGTTGCTATCAGCCTCACATAATTAGTGTTTAGGCTACCAAAACAAACATTAGTTATACTTAGACGACCAACTTCAATATATTCAGAGCACATAATTGTTTTGAACAGGTAGGCACTTCTGTCACAATTCCTTGCAATATTTATGTTGTCACTTACCAACACCTGGAGTATAATTCCAAAAATGCATATCATCCTCTTACCAGGAAATAACACTTTACCGCAGACATTTTTATTATTTGTACTCTTACAAACTCCATGAATAGTGTTATTGCTTGTTAGCCTTTGTTATTCAGTTCAATAAATTAGATGATAACATGAGGCATCATTCAGCCACCTAAAATGAACACAAACACAGTATACAAACATCAACGGTGAAGATATCCTGTGAGAATGAACATAGATCAAACAATCAGTTTATCGATCCATGTGGAAGTAGTTGATCAACACAGCACAAGAAGCACATAGTAAAGTTGTAGATAAATAGACTTCTAGTCTTCCTTGAATTATCACCATTCATGATCACCTCATTCTATCCAAGAAATATAACGGCTAATTATAGATTCACATTTTCAATAAATTATTGGATATTTCCCACAAATGCAAATAAGAAATATGAATAACATGGTACCCAAGGGTACAAACGATCCAGCCAGAATGTATGTTACAATCCTCAAAATCATTTAATTGTCTTTTGAATAACCAACAACTTGAACTACCAAACAAAACTTGTTTGAATTTTATAAACTTGTTATGACCCACCGATTAGTTTCAATGAATGCAGGCATATAAACTTTCAGTAGGTGATATAGATAATATCCCGGCTTGTTCGAGTTGAGTTCAACTCCAAACAAGACAGCCTCAGTGTTTTCTGTCGTTGGGATCTTCAAATAGGAACAAAATCTTCCGGTCTTTTGCTCATAGCAGGAACTAGCCGGAGGCTGTGCCAATAGTTACCAGAGTGCCCAACAATGTCAATGCTCTGCGTTGGAGTTAGCATCTCATTGTATCGTATACAAACTTTTCAACTTTTTCAACAATTTACTTTATGTTAATCGCCACGAACGGTTTGTTTTATTGGCGCGTGTCTCAGATCCCAATTCTGATCTGTTAAGTGAAAACTATCCATTGAATACAGCTAGAACTCGTTAAACTCTCTAATACAGAACAACCCCTTGTTTATTTCATCGGACGCCATTACTCTCTCCACGACTAGAGATGTGTTTCGTTCCTCGGTCTGAATAGTGATGTCCTATTACTAAAAACCGCTATTACAATGTACCAGCGTGCGAACCGTTTGAGACCAAGGGAATAAATCTACTTTTCGCTGATTTAGAATTAGGTATGCACATAGAGATATGCAAAGGTTTTATTTAAGGACCACTTGATTAAAAAAAACTCTAACCATGCTACATTACTATTTACATTATATTTAAGTATGCGGCGCGGGGTCGTAATTGAAAAATAAAAGGCCGTAATAATAGAATTTACATTACGTGCTCTCCAATGACAAATTCTGCTGTCTGTTTTTGTCAGGAGAGCGACGTTGACTTGCATGTACTACTTACCTACCAATTTGTAGCATAGCCCCTGTTTTTCTAATCATTCGCAGAAGTTTCCGTTGGTTTGTTATTTTGTTTAGATAATTATGTACAGATTTGTTTCACTTTAGTTAGTCTCAAAGTTTGCATAACAATGGCATTGATAAAAAATGGTAAGAATGATCAACTTTTCAGATTTCAGACTTTGGTTATGTTTTAATTTCTTATTTTATGATGTAAAAAGGCTATTAAGAGTGTTTTTTTTAATCTTATTTATAAATCTTATATTTATACAAGAAAGTCGTGTTAGTTACACTATTTATAACTCAAGACCGGCGAAACCGATTTGGCAGAAAATTAGTGGAAAGGTAGCTTAAAACCGGGAGAAGTACATAGGATACTTTTTATCCCGAAAAAGCAACGGGAACGGGGTATTAATTTGTTTCGTGCAAAACGACCAGTCACACAAGAATCTGACGTTAGGCATTTTGAACAGAGGAAAGAGGTCTTCGATGCTGGTCAAACGTCATGAGATGGCATCAAAGAAATATCGTAGGCTTCGTACCGATAGTTTTCTGATTTGACGCACCGAGAGTCTCTTTAGGTACGCTGTCCAGCACCGCTTCGCTATTACTTATCCAATTGCGTATTTGAAAACCTCCTTGTGAATGAATATGAGTTATTTCTTTTATCAATTGGATTGCGGTCTGCTCGTCCGGTAAACTATTTATATAGTCATCCATATAGTGCTGTGTATATATAGCCGCAGCAGCTGTAGGCATAGTAGACTCGAAGCGTTGAGCGTTCTTGTTTTTTACAAATTGAGCGATAAACGGAACTGGGATCCTGTAATCGATATGATCATGATCCAGAAAAAATCAACAACGCCTGCCTGAAGAACAAATAACTATTAAACTGAAAACATTTTTTTTACTGAATTTAGTTCTAATTAGCCTGGAGTTTCAACAAAGAGAACCAGCCTGATATTTCCGTCACAGCCTTTAGTTGAAATATGAAAAGCTTATGATTTTACTTTTCAGATATTGGCAGCAGCGCTCTTTGTATTGTTTGATTTGTTGCTTTTGATAAATTGGTTGTCATTTGATAAAAGTTGCATGATTTTTGATCGATTTGTGATCTAACTGACGCTCACCTCACTTACTTAGGTGCTATAATATTCTAGACTTATAGTCAACACAATACCTTGATTCATCCAAACATTTGTAAATTTAATTCACACGATTTAGTAAATTATCATAATAGTATTATTTTTCAAAGGTACATAATGCAACATTTGCAATTGTAAACCTTCAAATTTTTTTCTTTTTTTATATATTTTAAATCCGCTGTTGCCTAAAAAAATGAGTGTTCACATAGTAGGTATGACTTGGTTCTAAAATAAAATAAAAGACAAGTTTTATCGCAAAATAAACAAGGCCATGAACACTGAAGCCATGAGCTACCTCTAAAATAAAGCGTGTTATTGCAAAGATGGTAAAATTACAAAGATTTTTATAATATCCCAAAAGTTAAGAGCCGAGCAAGATTTGGACCCGCGACCTTCTCCTTGAATCTTTATGATTTTCTTAAGTTTAGTAAACACTATCAAATTCAATGAAATTGGTTAATTATGCATTTCAAATGTATCTTACGCTCTAAAAATATTGTTTTTATACTTGAGTGCAACGTTTTTGCTTATTTAGGGCAAATTTTGAAATCTGCACATTTTATCTTAGGGACTTTACAGACAATCGATTTTTTTAAGCAAGCATAATTATGGCACATCAAGAACTTGCACCTATCCATACCATGCCCTATGTCCATCAACTTGAGACTTACAGATGGTCACCGTCAGTTTTTATATATTTGTAAAAGGATCATACAAAAAAACAGTGCAAAACCAGCCGTAGTAATAGGCTGTGGTAGGTGGTGGTGTTTGTTCCATCAGCTTTTGTATACAAAAAGATCAGACTTACCATAGATTCTCTCAAATCCCACTTCTTCTACACAAACACGCACACAACAAACACGAAGCACGAAGCGTGTTACCTGCTTTCTTTATGATTGCGGCTGCTGAAGGGGTTGATACGTAGTCCGGTTGCGCCGAGCTAATTTATTATTAACCGACGGACGGCGCTGCGTCACGCGACCGTCACAAGCGCAAAACTGTCGACTGCTTTCAGAATAGGACACTTTGCTTTTACTACAAGCTTTTATTTAACTTTCATTGTGCGCATTTTCTTCAAAAAATATATATTATAGACAATTCACACAACACTATCTAGCCCCAAACTGAGCAGAGCTTGTCCTAAAGAAACCAGATAGCTGATATAATACAATCATGTATACCGTTTTTTTTTGTAAATACATACTTAGAATACAATATAACACCCAGACAGAGAACAAACATCTGCGTTCACCACACAAATATTTTTTCTCGAGATCGAACCCACGATCTACGGCTCAGAAGGCAGAGCTACTACTTTGAGTGGAAGGGATCTTAATAGAAATCTGAGGTGTAATTTCGCATTGTAAAATATTTTCGTCTCTCTATAGTTTGATTGGTCAAACACAATGACAAAATATTAAACTAACATCCATACTTTAATTCTGCTATTATTATCTGAGTCTCTAAATCAGGAATTGAACCGAATTAAATTTGACGAATGTGAAATGACCGAATGTGAAATGACATAGAATATCTCGTTAATCCTTGCGATCAGTGTAAAATTTGACAGCGATATTTTACAGCGATTCAATGATCGCCACCACAGGACGCTTACATGTTCGCACTGCTTTATCTATATAAAATCAATGTTAGTGAATTGTCCTATTGCAATTTGCTTCTGGAAATTCTACATGGTTAGTTGGCAAGGGGTTGGACAGAAAATCAAGTGTCCCGTCAACTAGTTACCAATAACGAGTGTAACCTAAGAATAAATTATGTTACGTCGTGTGGAAAGCCTTTAGATTAAAGTTAATTATGCAATGTCAATCTACTTAAAGCTTTCTCTGTCTTCTAAGTTTGAATGCAATTTTAAGTTTTAATGCAAACTCTTTGCAACCGAATATTTTCTGAAACAATTTTGGTTGTTTTTGTCTAGCTTATCTGCTATAGCAAAGGCCTAAGACCGAAGACTTCTGTTAGTTTCTGAACTTCCTCCCATGATTTCTATTACGAAGTATAAAATCAATATACGGAGGCTGTTGTTTATCATCATCCAGCCTAAATTTGTCTACTATTGGTCAAAGGGTCCCAATTCCCTACTGGATCTTAATTCTCAACCCTCAAAAAAATTATGTCATTTTCAAAGCCAACAATTTCTTATTTAGTGATTGTCCACTTTTATACTTACCTACATCTCAGATGCGTAATGTTAGCCGGTTTTGGGACATTGCGTACAGATGGCTGGACGTCCTTTAAACTTCTGGCGTAAACCTTATTGTTCTGCCGGTTAAGCTTTTCTTCCACCGTGAAGATCTTTTCATCGGTAAACATGATATTTTTTGGATCGTGTCTCTTCAATAGGTTCCGACATCGTTCCAGTCGCAATTTACGAAGACGCTCGTTTAAATAATGCACTTTCCTTCGACTGTAGGCCTTTAGTTTAAGATCATATTTAAGTATCCTGTTCACCGATATTCGCGAAATGTTGGTCTGCAGAGCTAATTTCTTTTGAGTCCGGCAAGGGTTGCGACGAATTCGCTCTCTGATTACTTTGATGTTGGCGGGCGTCCTTACAGACCGCGTGCGGCCACATCTTTCACGGTCTTCTAAAGAGCCGGTCTCCTTGTACCTCTTTATGGTATAATACACAAAGTTCCGACTACATCCCAAACTTTTGTGTTGGGAGTTATTTGACGTTGTCTCACCCACTGTCTCATTGTTTAATTCGTGATACCTATTGATAAATCAGTGACCATACCAAGTTAGGCCAGGTCATTTATTTACATGACACTTAGAATATTTTAAAAGAATACGTTCATGGTTGCCCAGGCACGTGTCCTACGATGCACTGCTCTGCGTACATCAACTTGAGGCATACACCAAATATTCCACTCCAAATATTGCTATGCCCTGAACATTGGGGCCTATTATGTATTCACCATTTTTAACTTTAAGACCTCACCATGTAACATAATAATTGCAATAAATAATATGAGTATGAGTATGAGTACAGATGTTTAGCCTCACGTGCCAGTAATTTCACCGACACCCACACCCTTCAAACCGAAACACAGCAATGCTGCTTCACGGCGGAAATAGGCATGGTGGTAGTACTTCCCCGGACGAGCCACACACAAAAAGCTCTACAATACAAGCTACTAAATACGTCATTTTATCAGCTACAAAAATATTCGTTTATAGCCTAGTTTTGCCTTGAAATATTAAAAATATGCAAGAGGTTCAAATTATTTTTGATTTATAGAAAGGAAATAGAAACACCATCATAACAAGGCACGGTAGATATCCCTCAGATCTCTATTGACTAAAAGCTTATGCCAAAAATACTACATAGAGTGTTAAAATACCATGACATGATGAATAGGTTTCCTGCAATGCATTTTTCCATCTGATAAAAATATATCTTTCTCTTGTTTAGGCTTGTCCAAAACAAATACTTTTTTTAGATAGATACTTTGATAAAAGTTTTATTTATACATATTTTATTGGAAGAAAAACCTTTTTCCGTAGATGAAAAAATAAGACCTTATACACTTCGTGTTAACACGGCAGCACGCTGTAAACCGCCCAGTCAAACAATGTCAATACTCCCTAAACAATTGTTAAGCACGTAAGGTTTTGGCTGACTTTGATGACTAATTTTTCTCTGTTTAAAAAATTCCATAGAAAATCTAATTATATTCTATTATATCCTTATCTTTTTCTTATCGTGTCGTGGTGAAAGGATTTTAAATGAGTCTCAAAGAAGCTAACATTAAACAATTTAATGTTTATCATTAATTGTTATCTTGATAATTATTATTCAATGGTCTACCATAGGCCACCATGTCATGCTTTTAGTGTTCTTCCAGTATGCCATAACAGTGGCCGTGCTGGCCGGATTGAAGATATGGTTGACGGTGGTAGTCTTCGACGGTCTGAGCAACATCCAGACGACTGTGGACGGCTGGATCGTGTCAGCGTTCGAAAACAACAACGGGACAACACAGAACCCTTTCAATGTCTTGGAGCTATCGGTGAGTGGTTTGGTCAGGGGGTAACTCCCATAATTATCATCATCATCAGCATGAAGAAGTCCACTACTAGACATAGGCCTCCCCTACACATTTCCAGGAAGAACGATTCTGAGCCCTTTCCATCCACCGACTTCCCGCGATCTTAACAATGTCGTCGATTAATCTGGTGGGTGGGCGCCCTACTTTTCGTCTTCCGGTTCGTGGTCGCCACTCAAGAACCTTTATTCCCCAACGGTTGTCGGTTCTTCGAGCTATATGACCTGCCTATTGCAATTGAATACAGAGATGACTGCTGATATAGAATTATCTAGAATACTCAAATATACCCATGCAAACGGTTCTGAATTCTAGATTTGGACAAAATGTTCTAGAAAATAGTGCTCCTAAACGTTATAGAATGTTCTTTCATCATCATCAATTGATATCAGTCCCAATATATTTATATCCACTTTTTTTTGTCATAAAATCTTCGTCCCTAAAGTGCTCTGAGCAAATGGTGCTTGATTTTGAAGGAAACCAATTTTGTTTTCCGGTTGCATTTATCCATTGATTTTTTATATCTGGTGCCTTGGGAAAACTGAAAAATTTCGCCATCAACAGAGATGTCGCGGAGGATATCATCATTATGATTCCCAGATATGGAGCTCTGTAGGTCTACCACAAGCTCTGTCTGGCTCTGGTTTTGAGTCTGTGTGAGTGCTGTCAAAATAAATCCCAAGTCAAAACGTCACACACAGGGGTGAGCACTGGTGAACACTCAGAGAGAGTCTAGATACAGAGCCAGATAGAGCTTGTGGCTTACAGGTTACTTGCCCGAAGGAGTTTCCCTGAGAAAAACAATTCCATTTTCTTTAAGGCGATATTTACACGTATCATTACGTGAAATCGCATACGTTGAATGTAATTTTATAAGGTTATGATGTTTGTTGGTGAACTCGTTCAATGTGCAAAGTGCAATGTTTGTTTTTCAATGGAATGGTTTCAATTTGGTTGATCTGTGTACTATCGCCGTGTCAGTCGCCGTATTACGAGTGTACCTACCTATTTATTTCTACTGACAGCTATTTTGAATTTGTGTTTCAGATAATGAAATAACGTTGGAGTACATAAACAAAATTGAAGACACAGAACTTAAAGAACTAATCCCGAAGATTAAGGAACAAATATTATTTAAAGTTGGCTTGCGAAAGCTATCAACAATAACACATGTAAGTACCTACAACCGTCTACATTAGCAAATTAACTGTTTTTATCTCATCTTGATTCAACATTACACCTGGGTCAAAAATACATCAGGACATTAGGTTAACATGAAACACCATCGGGACATTCTTACCTTGTTCGATTTTGATTTTCTAACATAAAGTTCATCGCCTTTTTTAGCCATTTTAGGTTATTGTGATGTTTTTTGCTGTTTTACATTTAGAATACACTGAATTTCAAAAGAAACAAAAGTTTTTAAACAGCAACACCCTTCTGTTTGCGTCGTGAATTAAAAATGCTGAAATACCTCTGCTATTTAGGGCGTGGCAAACGTTTTTGTGGTTAGGAATTTTCATATTACTGTTTACAATTCCTATTGACAAAAATGTGTTCACCTGGAGGTGTACACCTAGATAGACCACATAAAGGTCTAGGCCTGGTACTCCAGTGTGGGCTAAGTCAAGCTTCGAATGGACTTCGGATGACTATTGATCGATTCCTAGTACCCTAGTTTGGGCTAAGTCAAGCTTCGAATGTTGGTAACTAGGTACCTCTGATGACTGTGAGGTTATAAAATATTTGACGTATTTATTTAGTTATTTGAGGTGAAGCATTCTTGCAGGTGAAGATTGTGGGCTCAAATCTCAGTCAGTCATCATCATCATCATTTCAGCCCGGTATCACCCACTGCTGGGTATAGGCCTCCTTCATATTTTGCCAGCATCCCCTGTCATCCCTTAAATATTTATTTGGGGTCACTCGATAAAATTAAATGCACCATATTCAGGTAAAACTGTATGAAAACTTCATCTAGGTATCTTGACGTTAGTTAGCGTGAACGCAAACATGAAAAGGCTCTTGTGTACCATACCAACACAAAAATATCAAGAAAAATTTTGCGAAATTATCTCACTTGATTATTACTTTTGGAATGAAGATTTTGAAGAGAAGATTACTGTTAGTTAATTTTATGTAGTTACATATTTTTATGTAATTCAAATACCTAAAAAAAACTGAGTCTACTAAAATTGTACTTATTAATTAATTATTTTTATAATTACTATACATTATTGTTTGCGTAAATTCTTATGTGTCTGGAAAATCTTTTTTGTGGAATATAGGTTTTATTTTTCTGTTCAAACATTTAAACAAAACAAACCGAATTGAGAACCTCCTTTTTTATTATAAAGTCTGTTAAAAATATTTTTTTACAAGCTTCATATTGCCCTGTTAGGTGGTAACCATGGCCTATAACAAAGCAATGCTTCGTAAGATTTTTCTCTAAAAAAGCAAGAATTCACAGCTATGTACAGAGACATGACCCTATCTATCAGGCATGAAATGGGAGTAGGGAAGGGCTGCGTTCGGAATTTTCAACACGTCCCCTGTTAATTATTCAACGCTCTATCTATACGACCTCGACAACCATCTTACATGGCAAAGTTTATGCATCTCGCCAATATGCCAAACAATCTAGCTACCTCTACAACGCTGTAAATAAAATATTGAATATACACCCTATGAATAATTATAATTGTAAAAAATCTCTTGGTGAATGGCTACTGAAATTAGGCTATGAGGAAGGATATGTAATTCGGTTATCAATTCCTTAATTTGATTCTGGTAATAGACCCTTACAGAGGACTGAAGGCAGTTTTGTTCCATCATCGAAATTCAAATTATGTCTTTCCAAAAGCCTTTACCGTGGAACCATTGCACAGGAAAACGTTTGGTGCTCTGTGGTTTCTATAGTAGTAGGCATAAAATTGCACATCGGCAAATTTCGGCTTCATAGGGCGGAGTGTGCGTTAGAAAGAGAGCGCTTTAAAACGAAAGCAGAGAAGGCGATGTGCAATATAGATTGCCTACAACCGTACCTACTAACCAATAATTTTTTCTGTCGAAAAATGTTTGTACACAATTCTCTCAAACGGTGAAGGAAAACATCGTGAGAATACCCACGACTTAGTCAGCTTCGCACGTATTGATTATGTATTTTCTGTAGGGTCCGACTGAGCTGTCACCCTATTGTAAAGAGTCTCCTCGCGAGTCGTATGTAGCACACATTAAAACTCTTCGGATATGTTGAACATCATAATATTATAATCTTTCACATTTCACCTAACACCATAAATCCCATAGCTATATTCTGACTAACGTTATTTTGCCCCCAAAACCTGCCTCTAACTGTCAACTCCTTGACATTATGCTGTGCATGACAGGTGACATAACGGACGTAAGGTAATTCTATCTATAACATAGAGCTTGTGAATAAAGTTGCGTTACAGTCGGCCATCCTACTTGGGACGGGTCCCTTCGTCCCGTACGGAGTAGCAGAGTAGTCGTCAGTTATGACCACACAAAATAGTTGGTATTCCGGACTACTATTGAGTATTTCTAGAGATTATATTAATTCAATAACCATGTGTTCGCCTATAATATCAACTATTTCGTTCACATTATGTTTACATGTTTTTCCACTTTGGAAAAGCTTTAAGCTTCACAGCCCGGTGTTACAATCCTAAATCTAGACGACATTATACCAATATAATTGGTTCTAAAAGTTATTACAACAAGTATTAATGTGATTAGTCTCTAATTATCAATAAGTGTTTTACTGCTTGAGTATGCATAACTAATCTTAGTTTATCCAAAATCTAGATATTATACCAATATAATTGATTCTGAAAGTTCTTACAATATTAATGGTATTAGTCTCTAATTACCACTTTGTGTTTTACTGATTGAGTATGCATAACTTATCAAAGTTTCTTCAAAATCTAGATATCATACCAATATAATTGATTACAAAAGTTCTTACAATATTAATGGTATTAGTCTTTAATTACCACTTTGTGTTTTGCTACTTGAGTATGCATAACTAATCAAAGTTTATTCAAATCTAGATATCTAAATATATAAAACTCTTTCGTTACTGACTGACTGACTCACTGACTGACTGACAATCAACGCACAGCCTAAACCGTTAGTCCTAGAAGCATGAAACTTGGAGGGTATGTTCCTCTTATAGCGTAGAGGTGTACTAAGAAAGGAAATTGGAAAATTCTTTCCCGAAGAGGAGAAAAAGGGGAAAAAAGGTTTAAAGAAAAATCAACACACAGCCTAAACCATTAGTCCTAGAAGCATGAAACTTGGAAGATGTGTTCCTCTTATAGAGCAAAGGTGCATTAAAAAAGAAAATAGGAAAATTATTTCCCTAAAAGAAGAAAAAAGGGAAAAATAGTTTAAAGAAAAATCACAAAAAAAATCTTTACAAAATACGCAAAAAAACAGTAAAAAAAAATCTGCTACCGCAGCTTCTGTCACCAAATTTGAATACACACAAAAGTTTACATAAACCCCACCGTAACCACTAAGACAAGATCGCGGAAAACACCTATCATACCGAAACTAAACACCGCACCGCTTCAAAAAATGGCTAATGAACATGCTCAAAACTATGGTAACCAGCTGGTCATGTCAAATTAAAAAAATCTGATTCGATTACACCAACACGCATATGAAACCCTAAATTAGCCACTAACACAACATAAAATCACAAAAAATTGCTTTACAAAATACGCAAAAAAAACCATTAAAAAATTTTCAGCTACCGCAGCATCTGTCACCAGGTTTGAATACACACAAAGGTTTACAAAAAAAACAATGATAATCACTTAGACAGAATTGCGGGAATCATCTATCATACTTAAGCTAAACACCGCTGAAAAAAATCGGCTACAACAGCACTCGCCTTCAAATTCAAATAAACTCTAAAGTACATGCCCAAAACTATGGTAACCAGCAGTTGTTCACGTCAAATTAAAAAAAATGATTCGATTATACACCAACACGCATACGAAACCCAAAATTAGCCACTTATATAACATAAAATCACAAAAAATAGCTTTACAAAATACGCAAAAAAAACGTTAAAAAATTTTCAGCTACCGCAGCATTTGTCACCAGGTTTTAAAACACACAAATGTTTACAAAAAAACCGATGATAACCACCAAGACAAAATTGCGGGAATCATCTATCATACTTAAACTAAACACCGCTGAAAAAAAACAGCTACAACAGAACTCGCCTTCAAATTCAAATACACTCTAAAGTACAAGCTCAAAACTATGGTAACTTGCATTTGATCATGTCAAACTAAAAAAACCAGATTCGATCATACACCAACGAATACGATAGCCCAAATTAGCCACTAAAACAAATCACGAAAACGAGCTTTACAAAATACGCAAAAAAAAATATTAAAAAATTTTCAGCTACCGCAGCATCTGTCACCAGGTTTGAATACACACAAAGGTTTACAATAAAACCAAAGATAACCACTTAGACAAAATTGCGGGAATTATCTATCATACTTAAACTAAACACCTCTGAAAGAAATCGGCTACAACAGCACTCGCCTTCAAATTCAAAGACACTCTAAGGTACATGCTCAAAACTATGGTAACCAGCAGTTGGTCATGTCAAATTAAAAATTCAGATTCGATTATACACCAACATGCATACGAAACCCCAAATAAGCCACTAATATAACATAAAATCACAAAAAATAGCTTTACCAAATACGCAAAAAAAAACATTAAAAAATTTTCAGCTACCGCAGCATTTGTCACCAGGTTTTTATACACACAAATGTTTACAAAAAAACCGATGATAACCACCAAGACTAAATCGCGGGAATCATCTATCATACTTAAACTAAACACCGCTGAAAAAAAACGGCTACAACAGCACTCACCTTCAAATTCAAATACACTCTAAAGTACAAGCTCAAAACGATGGTAACTTGCATTTGATCATGTCAAACTAAAAAAACAAGATTCAATTATACACCAACGAATACGATAGCCCAAATTAGCCACTAAAACAAAATCACGAAAAAGAGCTTTACAAAATACGCAAAAAAACATTTGAAAAAAATCAGCTACCGCAGCATTTGTCACCTAGGTTTTAATACACTCAAATGTTTACAAAAAAACCGATGATAACCACCAAGACAAAATCGCGGGAAGCACCTATCATACCAAAACTAAACACAGCTGAAAAAAATCGGCTACAACAGCAGTTACCATCTTTCAAACACACTTTACATAGTTTTGAATGCAAACTCAAAACTAAGGTAACCAGAACTTGGTCATGTAAAACCAACGCATACATAACCCAACTTAGCCACTAAGGCAAATTCACGAAAAATTACTCTCAAAATATAAGCAAAAAACAGTGAAAACATATCAATAGTTGTCCGCTTTCCACCATAAAATAGTTTCTTTTAAACGAACTCAAACTATGACTTAATACTAACCACGCGGACGAAGTCGCGGGTGTCAGCTAGTCATACCAATATAATTGGTTCCAAAAACTCTTACAATATTAGTCTCTAATTATCACTTTGTGTTTTACTACTTCAGTATTTAAAACTAATCTTAGTTTATTCATTTACTTTTGACAAAACATTCATTTAAGTGTAGCAATAAGACTAATAACCAAGTAGGCTACAGATTCGTAATGTAAAACGTCGTTTCTTGATTGGGACACAACTATGAAACACTCGTTCACCATTGATAACATCGCAACCATTATAATATTCCACCAAACAAAACACCGCTAGCTATACAACTATATCTAGGTTGTCTGGAAAAGATCGCTCTTCAGCGATAAAACCGCCCATTGTACATTAGTATGTTTTCAATTATTGTTACTTGTTTTTCCACTGTTAGTTTTAAGGTGTGCAATAAAGAATTTTCTTTTCTATTCTATTGTCTTTATCCTTCTCTTCCTGGATCGATGCGCGCGAAACACTTTGACGCCTTTACATGACAGCGACAGATTGACAACCTACGTTAGGATCATAGTAAAGCCATAGCTTTTAGAATGGCATCGTTACAGTCGGCCATCCTAAAAGAACAAGTCCCTTCGTTCAATATAGTCAGTTAGTCTCATCTACACAAAATAGTTTGTTGGTACACAAGAATTTCAGCTAAGTTTTTAATATACCTACCTACATTCCTTTCAACACATCTAACGGTTCTGACAGAGTAACGGCGCTGGGCTGCCGCTGGTGGTGAAGCTTAATGCTGAGCCAGAGCCAATTTGCTGCAGTAGCATACTCTAGCTCATACGACAATCTCTTTCGCTGTTAATATTTGTAATTATATCTTTCTTTATGATTTTAATAATATACAATATTAGTCTTTAATGTTTTTCTTAATGTGCAAATAAATGCCTGTCTGTGTGTCGTCTATAATACATCGCATCATCATAATCATCAATAATATCATCAATAACTTAGCTAACACTATGTGAGCCTGAAAAGTCAATCGGACGGAACTAGATCAGGATCCAGACAAGTGCTCTGCTCGTAACTTAAAACTGAAGCCTCATCAATTTACAGTAGGTAGGTACCTACTCAAATAACTTTTATCTAGTCTTGGCGTACCAACATCTTACTTTAACAATTCCAATATTATTATTTTTATCATCAATGTCCATTAAGTTTTGTATGTATAATATTTTCATCAATCGCGAAGTATCACAATTATAGTCCTATTTATAGTAGGTATCACGAGTATCAGGAATAGTGAGATTTGACTATCATCAGTCATGTTCAGATTTTCATGCACCTACTTACTAGTCGCTAAGTGGCAATATTTTTTCTTTGGTCTATATAATCAACCACACTTAGTCAAAACATGACCAATGCTTCTACGTTTAACAATCCTTATTCACCGAGAACCCATTGTATTGAAACAGGAATGACTTCCTTCACGTTGTGACTTACACACACATTTAGGTACAACTGTTTTTTTTTTTTTATATATTTTATTCTCATTGACTAGTGTCTTACTAAATCCAATATTAATGGCATCACAACCTTCAGATCCGTCATCCACATAAATTTAAAGCAATAGAGGCCCCGAAGAATTAACTTTATAAATAAAGCTCATTGTTTATCCAAATACTCTGAGCATTACTATCAGCTACTTCAGAAAGGTCACCAAAGTTATACTTAATGGTACCTTAAAGAATGTCATGGTTAATCCCAGTCACAGCATAATCTTGTTCGTTTACTTACAATTTTTTTCTTATTCTCAAAATTTCTATTTTCAACTAAATATGTACTACATATCTCAACTCTATGTTTTTGAGGTACATGATGTCCCAACGGTTTACTTCAGTTAATTCATCACAGATGTTTTCATTACTAATTATTTTCCAGTCCCGTATCATTTTATGTATGTTTATCGCGTATTCTCCATACCCATTCAATATAGTAAGTTTTTTTTCTATTTACTAACTCTAAAGTTAACTGCTTAAGTCGAATTGTCGCAAGGAGTCTTCAAGGCATATAATTCAAGTAACCAAAAGTCATGGCCATAAGTACAAATTCACAAAAATATTTAGGGTCAATATTTGGGCTTGTCTCTGTAATTTAACAGGCTGAATCTCGATTATGGCATTCTCAAATTTTGCTTTAAAACAAGGTATAGTCGGAACATAAAGCTAAGCATTTAATATATAGGTATTTTAAATCTTGTTATTGTTGTCAACCTGTTAATTTAATTTTTGCTGGTTTTATAGTTTCCAATCAATCTTAGTTTTACGTTCATAGATTGAACAAAATTATCAGATCTCACTCAAGGAGCCTCGCAACATAATTTGTTTCGCATGAATCCTTAACAAAAAGTTTCCAACCCATCGAGATATAACTCCAACCACAATAATCGTACCCGTAATTCCAGTATACACATATGGTTGCTGTTTCAGCAAGAAGCAATCCATCAGATCAGTTTTTATCACCTCTTTTTTTTTTTTTTTTTTTTTTTTTATCAGTGCTATCAATTTATTTACCTTTAGGCAAAGTCAAATCAAATGGCAGATCCGCCTCTGTATATAACCACTTTATTTGCCTCTAAGTCATCTATATGTGTTCAGTAAAGAATAAATAAACTGTTGCATGCCACTAAAATAATGGCACTTGGTTCTTTGACGCATTCATTTATGTTTAACATTAACTAATCATAAGATTATTAATCCGCCTGCAATCACAATTGGACGGCAAAATCATGCATCCGTCGTTCCTTCACATAATTACAATTTTAGGCGGCAAGGTCGTAAGTCACTAATAAGTTGGATAGCAAAGTCGTATGCCATGTTTCACATAATTACTTGGGCTGCAATATCGTTTGTCAGTTGTCTTTACTCGTTCACCAATAGGGCGGCCACTCCTTATTGTATAGCCAGGTCACATGTCATGTTCTCATTAAATAATGAATTGGGTGGCAACGTCGTATGCCAGTCATGGTCTCTATTGATAATCAATTGGCAAAGTCGTATGCCATTATTATCCTTATTCAGTCAAGCATTAAGCGGCGGCAAAGTCATATGATAATTGCCCTTCCTTAGTTATCAACTAGCAAGGTCGTATGCCATCCTTATTTTAGTAAGTTATATATTGGTCGGCGGCAAAGTCGTATGCCAGTCAAGTCAATTGGCAATGTCGTATACTAATCAGATCCTTATTCAGTTAACATTGGACGGTGGCAAAGTCGTATGCCAATCATGCCTTCAAATGTTTATCGATTGGCAAAGTCATACCAGTAACACATAAACAAATAAATAATAATAAGTAACAAATAAACAAATAAATATTGAGCGGCGGCAAAGTCGTATGCCAGTCATGCCAC
This sequence comes from Thera obeliscata, assembly GCA_947578465.1. Taxonomy (NCBI): domain Eukaryota; kingdom Metazoa; phylum Arthropoda; class Insecta; order Lepidoptera; family Geometridae; genus Thera; species Thera obeliscata. Next base: position 1,834,048 of record CANPUM010000004.1, on the reverse strand, counting down.
TCTCTGAGTTATCAACTGGCAATGTCGTATGCCAGTCAAGCCCTCTCTTAATCATAACTGACCAGCAAGGTCGTATGCTGGTCATGTCTTTACTTGATCACGTATTGGGCGGCAATGTCGTATGCCTGTCTTGCCCTTACTTAATCATAACTGACCAGCAAGGTCGTATGCTGGTCATGTCTTTACTCGATCAAGTAATGGGCGGCAATGTCGTATGCCTGTCTTGCCCTGTCTTTACTCGATCAAGTATTGGGCGGCAATGTCGTATGCCTGTCTTGCCCTCACTTGATTATAACTGACCAGCAAGGTCGTATGCTGGTCATGTCTTTCACGTATTGGGCGGCAATGTCGTATGCCTGTCTTGCCCTCACGGCGGCTCCTTCAGCCAGCGCTCCCTGTGTCGCGCCCTCAGCACCGCATGTACCCCTCCGCGAAGTGAGGCAGCCCCGCTGACAGCGTGAGGTCGTACCGCGGGCGCGGGGCGGCAGAGCGGGCGAGGGCGGGGCAGCGCCGCGCCCAGCACCGCGCCCACCAGCTGCATCGAGGTGAGCGCCAGCGCGCCACATCGAGCCTGTCGCGCCGTCGGCCGGCGCCAGGCGGGCCAGCGCCTCGCGCGCCACCTCGCGGTACAGCTGCAGCGCGCGCTCCGCGAAGTAGGCGGGCACCAGGTAGCGCGTCAGCGCCTCCAGCGGGCGCAGCGTGGCGCGGTCGAGCGGCGCCACGCGCGCGGCCAGCCGCGGCTCGCGCTCCACGCGGCTCGCGATGTAGTCGGCGAGCCAGTCGCCGGCGCGCAGGTTCTCGCACAGCGGGTGCGCCAGCTCGTCGCGCGGCATCACCTCCGCCAGCAGCGAGGCGATGCCCTGCAGGCCGCAGTACACGAGCGGCCCATGGCCCGGCACGTCGTAGGCGGGCGGCATCAGTCTCTCTCTGGCTCAATCAGTTGTCACCCATGTTCTAGAACTTAAAATATTAACTGAATACATCATTCTGGTCTTTATGTTTTTAGTTCCATTCAGGTATAAATGGCATCCATCAAGATAATATAACTTTAGTATACATAGGAGGCCATACAAAAAAAATCATCATTAGTAAAGTACCTAGCTAAGTCTGTACCAGCTTCTTCCATTAATTCTTCACACTAATGAAACACTTCACAACGAATGGTGTCACAAGGTAAGTAATATCTCATAAATAACATATTCATGAATGCGGGAAGTAGCATTTCAATATAATCATTCAAAGGTTCATCGTTCAATCGGTTTGATTATTTCAGCTAGTTTGAATAATAATTAATATTTGAACAATCACCGCAAAGCCCCAATGATTCAAATAATAGTAACTTACAGGTAGATAGTATTTTTATCACGAGTACTCTTATTTTAATGGTGGACGGAATGGTGGGTTGAAGGAATCAACCCGAGTCACAAGATCCCAAAGATTTAAACACTTGTTAGAGCCCAAAACTCGGAAAGGTCAGAACTCATACTCTACTAGAGTAAATAAATTATACCATTATTTATTATTAGGAACACCCTATTTGTCATAGCTGTTTGAACATTTCATTTCATTTCATTTCATTTATTGATTGCTCACATGTACACAAAATAAATAGCATTTGTTCTTAGAGTAGCTTAGGTCAGTACATGCACCCTGTTGGGCGCTGCATGTCATAGCAGGTTTATATACAATTAGCGGTTAACAAACTATAGCACACAAACTATACATTCAATTTTGTCATGAAGCTCGCTCATGGTATTCAGATAAACTTGTGACCTCAGACCAATTCTCAACAGACTTACTTATCCATAACTTGCTATTAGTCCCACAAAATTATTTATTTATTCATTTAAAACTTCCATCAAACCATTTAGTGATATGAAGACTTAATGCTAATAGCATTGTCTACCAGTCTAAATCTCTGAGTCTAAAATTAATATTTGCTCGGATATTCTCCGACTCACAAAATTCAGAGTCTCAAGTCAACTTCAATCTATAATAATATATCAAATCTTTGCAATTGTTATTAATGAAACCGTATATTTACCAATTTCCATCAATGTCATTTTGTCTTACCACACCAGGTCTATTTGTTTGCTGAGATGACTTCCAACTTTAAGCTCCATAACATTGTGTAAGTCAGCACAACATTTTTTCATTTAATCATTCAACACAATTCAGTAACCAAGCTTCAGGTTTCCAGGTTTGTAACTCTGCTCAGGCTCTGTGTATTTTGTTACTAACGTTGTCACATTTTACTGTTTTATTTCTTGTCGTGTACAGCTTGTATAAATGATTGTTTTTCATTCTTTCTTTCTAACAATATTGTAACTCGATGGCTCGTAACTGGTTCCATGAATAACTCCTAGTCCTTGATGACTAGAGTTACTACAATGAAATGAAGCACAAACAAACAAGCTTGTTGTTGAAAATTGTTGGATCGTTGTCATAAATTATCACGACGCGAACGGCTTGTAGGCCCGTTGATTCATCCCACTTCTGACTTGTAAAGAGTCTCCTCGCGAGTCGTATGTAGCACACATTAAAACTCTTCGGATATGTTGAACATCATAATATTATAATCTTTCACATTTCACCTAACACCATAAATCCCATAGCTATATTCTGACTAACGTTATTTTGCCCCCAAAACCTGCCTCTAACTGTCAACTCCTTGACATTATGCTGTGCATGACAGGTGACATAACGGACGTAAGGTAATTCTATCTATAACATAGAGCTTGTGAATAAAGTTGCGTTACACTATGTTAAGTATGAAAGAATGTAAGGCTTCCGAAGTCAGTAAGATTTATTTATTAAAATATTCATTCTGAATATTATTTTAGATTTCATGGCACTAATGGTCGTCGGGTATTTATGTTCAAGACAAACAATATAAAAATTACTAGCAGTTGGTGCCCGAGCTTCGCTCGGTATTTTTTGATTGGTAAACTGATATTGAATTATATTTAAATACGAATTACTTACATACTGATTAAATATTAATATTTTTTGATGCCCCACCTGTTAAGAAGAGACCAGCCTTTTGAAGGATACCATGTCGTAGCTCCGAGAGAAAACCGCAGAAGGTAGTTTATTCCACAAATTACTAGCGCTTGACAAAAAGAATCGCGAAAAACGAACGGTTGTGTATAGATAGAGCAGCTTGAGCTTTATATGAATAGTGGCATGGTTATAGTAAAATCACTGATGGCCTGCAAGTAGAACTTTTTGAAGTGAATACTTCTTTAGCGGCGTTGAGCACTTTCTGAATGGGGATAAAATCTTAAACTCGCGTCAGGATCACGTGACCCTGATCGAAAAAGCGTACGTTTATTTTATGTTTCGCCCTCAATCGTATTTTTTTGCGTGCTTATCAGTATTGTCAGAAACATTTAGGTATGCATTTGCGATTGTGAATCACGTGCCGCAGTAGGTATGGTTATTAGAACCATTATGGGGGGTTTACACGTGTCCACATAGTCGTCTTTGTTCCAGAGTAGTGAGGTAAATGGAGAGTATATAAAGCTAAGCTACACCTAGGTAGGTATTTTAAAAATGTAAGTCAATCAATACCAAATTACTATCAGCAATTTACTTGCAACTTCCAGTTTGGGGCTAAAGAGCGCCATGTGAAAATTCCCATTATGACGCCTTTAATGAAGCTGGCATCCCACCAGAAAAACTATTTTGAAGGTACATTTTTTATTAAGGTTATTTTATGGACTCGTTGCCGTCTATTTCTCCGAATACCTATAATTTTGACGTTTTCAAAAAAAGAGTGTATTGGTATCTTCTATATGAGCGCGGTTACCGGTACCGATATAACTTCTTTACTTTGTTGATGATGATACTGATGAACTAAGGTGGGCTCACCTTAGTTCATCAGTATCATCAGTATCATTTTATTAATTTCTGAATAATAAGTAAGTAGTTTTTTTTTTTATTTATCAATGCATTCAATGCCCAAACAAAACAAATGCCAAAGTTTGTCATGAATGGGAGTCAAACCCACAACAGCACAAGTAACTACAGATCAAATGAGCTTTGAGGCCTATTGCACAATCTCGCACCCCAAAACCAAAACTCTATCAAACGAATAGTTCCCTAAATCACTGACCAATATAAATGTACCTATGTAGTACGCTAGAAATGATCCAAATTTGTCGGACTGAACGCATCTCAATCATATTTTCTGTCTGTTTATTAGACAATCTGACCAAGACAAACACCTTCAAATGTATTTTAGTTCTTATTGTAATAGTAGAAGGTTTGTTTTATTGCCCCAGTCCGCGATGCCGAGTCCAAGGAGGTCCAGGGGGACTACCACAACGGGGAGTAGATTCTAGTTGGTAGTGATCTGTGCGTACTTACACATACTTGCTTATTATTATTATTTAGATTGATTAATATTTATTCATTTACCTATAATTTTATTTCTCATCTAAAGCTATTTCCTGATTTCATACTTCACCTCTACGAAGTTAACTTGTATACCTTGTTGAATAATACTTTCATCGTGACCTGTCAAATAAGCAAAGAAACTCGCCAATTACTTGATATGGTAGAGGATCAAGACTTGTCACAAGATTTAAATAAAATCGCACTCCATCTGTTCTTGTATTTTAGCTAGTGACGTGAATGACGTGATCGTCGAAGAAAAGAAAACGAAAGTCTTCTTGCTTGCAGTTTGATTGGCTGGCTGATACTATCGACTAAATCTTCATGATCGGCTCCATGTTGGTTCATAATGTATTGAAAACTGGGCTGGTCTAAATAGGACTAAAAATTAATATCGACGTTTTCGTATAGTTTAGTTTTTAAGTGTAGATAAGGATATTATCTGCAATTAAGTTAAATGACAGCCTGAGGCAAATCTACCCACAGATAATAAAATAACTGACGCATGAACTATAATAAAAGCGTCAAGCAATAGATAAATAAAAAAGTGACAGGATAAAATAAGATAATGCTTTATTAGGAATAAAAACCAGTTAGTGACACGATAAGAAGAGAACCTCAACCTTTTATTCGGTTGAGAAGGAAAGTTAAATTAAAAATACATACCTTGACCACCAACGCCTCCACCTCTTGATCGTATTTGAGAGAGAAATGCAGCTTCCCACAGAACTCGAGGTCTCCGCTATCAGTCGACGGCTGAAGTAGCGGATTTTAGTAGATGTTTGTAACGTTTATAAAATAAGACACCTTACCTATATATTTTTTCTTTTAGTCTTCAGCACACAATGAGCACAATTGATATTTTTTTATTAGTTATATTTTTATACAGGGTTATTCATTATTAGCTGCAAATACTCAGGAATTTGGTTCAACAAATAAAATAAAAAATATTTATGGTGTGGTATCCATTTCCTTGTTCCGTTTGAAGTCTAAATCGATAGAAGAGCTTTCACACTGTAAGTCGGTAAGCGAATGATGACTTTTGTCTTTTAATTTCTTATTTTTTTCACCGATTCTGGAGCAACAAAATTCATTAAAAACATGCACTTTGGTTTCTGACCCTCAAATGCACTTTTTTTACATGATTAAAAAACAAATAAGGTACCTTCGGATAGGTATTGAAATAGACTTTGATTCTGCGTTAAAGAAACGTAACTTAACTTGACATATTTGTTTTTTTTTCATTTTGTGTTAAAAAATGATACATGTGCGATTTTATTGCTCTCAAGTGTATTACAAAACTCAAGACACTGATGTGTTTTTCCAACTCGACAAAATTTGCCGTTTCTCAAAAACAAAGGCTTTTAAGGCTTTTTTTTGTTGAATAACACTGACTTTTACTAGATGAGGCAGGAAGGAAAGGAAAACAGGGAGATGATTCAGATAGCTCATTCCATCATTATTTTTTACTGTTTGCTTTAGATTTAGTTAGACATTTAAATCAGTGAATGGGAAGGAAGACACCTGAAAAATATTAATATTTAATCAGTATGTAAGTAATTCGTATTTAAATATAATTCACAACAACAGTCTACCAAAAAAAAAAATCCGAGCGTAGCTCGGGCACCAACTGCTAGTACGAAAATAATGTCTGAATGTTTGAGATTCTGTGAGCGTGATGTATAGCTGTGTGTGAATTTCCAATGTCTAGTGTTGTATATTATTGTCCTGACATTTTGTTTTATATATTTTTTTTTCTATTTTTACTATTGACATTGAATTTAATTTGACCAAAACAGTTTACTTATACTTTATTTACATTTTTCTGTCTGTCTATTATGTCTTTAATTATTGTAATTGGTGTTAGCCGTTATAATTAAAGTAAAACAATAAATACAAATACAAATTATGGTATTTCAGGCCGGAGTATACGACCCTAAGCGCGTCCTAGGAGTGACCACACTGGACGTGGTCCGTTCAGCCGCCTTCATCGGAGAGATCAACGGCGTCGACCCTCGCTCCGTCACCGTTCCCCTCATCGGAGGCCACTCCGGAGTCACCATCATACCTGTGCTGTCTCAGAGCCAGCCGGGAGTCAAAACTGGACTCTGACTCAGCATAATGCTGGTTGGTTTGCAACCAACGCTGGTCTTCCGTCAGAGCCGGTTGGTGATGCCACAGACTATACGCTGCTATCTCTTATGTCTTTGCTGTAAGCATTATTTTTCTTCGTTTTTAGATAACTTGATCTGTATCCTACTGTACAAAAAACATATTTGATGTTAATGCCTGAACATAACTTATATTCTATGGTTAATTAAATAATTATGTGACTTACCCCCGAATACTGAAACGCTACTCAGATTTAAGCACGTCTCAAGCGACGAATATTTGACAGTTTTCAATGAAAATCTGTCAAATATTCGTCGCTTGAGACGTGCTTAAATCTGAGTTGCGTTTCAGTATTCGGGGGTTAGTTCAGTCATTTATGCAAGGTGATAAGACAGAACCTTATAAGAATCTTGTCAGTATGATTTTATATTCCTACATCATTTCTTTTTTAAGTAATTGTTTGTGTCTTGTGATCTGCCCAACAGGCATTCAATAACATAAAAAATATTCGTCTCTCAGTCACTCAACCAACCAAATATGATATGACCTGCCCATGACCTGCCCATTGCTGTTTCGGAATGGGAGTATGATGAACTTCTTTCTGGTGTTAATGTCGAGTCTCTACGAGAGCTCTTTGTGAAGGAGTTAGTACAACTACGTACCTACCTACTCATTTCTGTTTACGTATTTAAGTACCTAGGTAAGGTACGAGATCAAAAACATCAAACGCGCCATCACTAACAAAGAGAAAGATGTTCTATACATCAAGACAGATGGAATCAACATCCTCCAAATGTCAAAATACAACGATCTCCTCGATTTGAATAAGCTTTACAGCAACGATATTCACGCTAATGAATGAATGTATGAACTAGTGCTGCTGCCAGTGGCAGATAGTCAATTATAACATGGAGGGCTTCACACACAGCAGCTATAATGTAAAGATATACATTATAGCACGATACATCTCATTACATCTTTCCATAGAAATCGTCAGGAGACCACACACTACAGCTTTAATGTATATTTTCATTCACATATATTTTCCCGGTACTATGTAAATGTACATTAATAGACACTATAGCTGCTGTGTGGAAAGCCCTTTAGTCAGATATACATTTTTTTTCCGAAATTACACATTAGATTCGTTACAGCAGGCCACACATAACAAACTAGCTATACGCAACAGATGTCCAATAAAATAGTCACTTGTATAAGTAATAGCTCAGTGTATTTTGTTTGAAAGTGATACTAGAATGCATATTAAATTGAATAGCTAATTCCTATTAGGTTTGATATTAGTTAATACCTAATAGTTATTGGTCAATAATAAATATAAGCTTTGATTTTCAGTGGCTGCCACTGAAAATCAAAGCTTATGTTGATTATGAGTTCGAATTTTATTTTATTTTATTTATTAAACAAAATCCACAGCCCTTAAAAGTAGTACAATATGTCCTTAATACGAATCTTACGACCAATAATGGATTTACTTTTTGTTAATGAATTATGTTAATATACAGTCAAAAGTATATACAATGTAAAACATTTAGCAAAGTGTAAAAAATAACCAAAGTACTAAAAATGCATGCCAACAAACCAAGTAGTTACCTGCTAAAATTAAAAATAATAATAAATATTATAGACAATTCACACAACACTATCTAGCCCCAAACTAAGCAGAGCTTAGTTTGGGGCTAAGTGTGATCATATGGACTAGCATGTCTGATAGTCATTCATTATTACCTTTTTTACAATGACCAGTCTCGATTACACAAAACATTTCAAAAGGTACTCCATATCATCTTTAACGTATCAAACTGTTTTTATATAAATCTTGTTTGATTAATTTCAGTCATTTGTATCCTCTGATTATTACAAGGTATTTGTCGAGCATTTCTCGATTAATTGAATAATAAATAAATATTGTGGACAATCTACACAGTCACAGCACTATCTAGCCCCAAACTAAGCAGAGCTTGTACTATGGGAACGAGATAGCCGATATAATACATAGTGCATATTTTTTTCGTAAATACATACTTAGATTACAATACAACACTCCGAAAGAGACCAAACATCTATGTTCACCAAACAAATATTTGTTCTCGGCAGGGATCAAACCCACGCCCTTCTGCTCAGAAGGCAAAGCATCATTATTGTCAATTTAGTATACTTTTGAGAATTGTATCAATGAAACTTTAGCCAACGGAAACCTTGTGTCCGAATTGATACTATAATTACGAAAACTCATTTTAAATTACGCAACAACAGATTATCACGTCCATCAACCCTACTTGCAGTGTTTTTAAGGTTATGTAAGTAGGTACCTACCAATAAAATTATTAGCTTTAAGTAATTGGCAAGAAAACCTTAATTGGCAAGAAAACCTTAAAAAGTGCAAAACATAAAAAAACTAAGCTTAAAGTATAAAAAATAATAGTAATACAAAATTATCGCCACCGCAGAACGCTTAGATTTACGCTCAAGGACAGGAAGGCAGTGGACTTCTTTAGGCCGATAATGATAATGTTGACGTCATCTTTCCTAATGGCATGTACAGCACAAGCGTTGGGTCCCAGGAAGATAAGGAGCTCTGCCCTTTCCACCGTGGTGGTCATGGGTTCGATCCCTACAGAGAACAAATATGACATAATTATTATTATACTTATACATGTCTAGATGTATTGTATTCTAATTTCTTGCGCAATAAGCGTTCTGCAGTGGCAATGAGTGAAACGATGCCAAATATCCCTGCCATATTTTTTAATGAGGCTGTTAGGTAGTTGGTAGGTAAGGTCTATACCTCCTAACATAACATTATTGGAGTAAAACGACTAATAGATGCAGACGGACCTGGCGACAATCAGTAAAAAGGATTCCTTTTCAGACTCCAGAAACTATAAAACAAGCTTTATCCTGACGCAAAACAAAATTCTAATGTAATTCCAGCACAAAGTTCATGCCGAAAACACGTGAACATTCAAAATTCCATCGAGATAGGAATGACCAAAGCACGTTAGAAATATGACGCTAATGAATTGTTTATCAGGGTTTGCCATTTTTTACTCAACAAACACCATGTGATCCAGGTCTTGCCTGCGATGTTAACCACATACAATATACACATACAAAGTTACACTTATACAATATTTATTTTAATTCACGTGTTATAAAAACAATGCCACTAACTTGTTAAACATAAATTATATTCATTTGTCAGCAACCTAAACAGTTTAAACATCCATATGCTCCACAAAGCAGCCGTCATTATGTTGTTATTGTTGCAGGTGTCAACACAAAGGACTTTATGGCAAAATTAGGGGAATATTTAATACTCACAGCGTTTTCTCACAATTGTCGACTGGAACGAGCGTTCAAATGCTTAGAATCGAACAACCTTAATTACGAATGTGACGTATGTTTTTTTGACAGCAGTATATATTTTTTTCTAACAGGTGTAATACGTGCGGTATGCAATTCTCCCAGTCTCCTCACCTAAAAAACCACGAAAGAACTCATTCTGGAGAGAAACCTTATGTTTGTGAAGTAAGTCCCCATATTAAATATTTTAAAATGAAAGAGCCCATTGTGCTCACATGTGCTGAGTATGAATATGCTCACAGTTTTACTATGTATGTCACGTAGAAGACGAAAGCAGAGGCTCGATTGCTGCGACCGGCGACTGCGACCGATGCAATATTAGATTCGTATTTGATGATCTCTTTGTGTTGCCGAGTCTCTGGCATAAAGCAGCGGTTTATACAGAACCCTGCATTGGTTACCATAAATAAGCCAAAGTAATGTGTAGGAAAGTTACATATACTGGTAAAAGAAGTTGTAAGGGAAAATTATCTCTAAAAAGCTAACGTTATCTATAACTTTGATGTCTTTAGAGAAGTCAGTTAACGCAGATTTTTAAAGGCAATTTTGTGCGAGAGTTCGACGCGAAGAATTCAGGTCAAATGTAAAACTAATTGCCGCAGCCGACATTTGTTGAGCTGACACTGAATACACGCTAATGAACTGATGTCACACTTTCAATAGGAGGTTTTCCGCCTAGCTTTTCATTTTACAGGAAATTTGTAGGATGGAAATTTTTAAATGCTTGAAGGAGGGAGACTGAATTTTTCATTTTAATTTATTCAAGGACAGCTACATTTAACTTCAAAATAATTGAAGTTTAAAAAAGTTGGTATAATTCATTCAACCTACCTACTTGACTAACAATATTGCAACCCACTGCGGATAACTCATATAAAATGATTGAATTATTTAATTTCACGCAAAATTGAATAACATTGTGAATTAGCGTTAAAATTGGACAACATTTAAAAATACGGTATTCATTATCTACGGTAGTCATGTCTATCAACAGTGTACGCGTATATGGTCTATGTTACAATAACGATTTAATCATACATTGTAGCGAATTTACACTCCTCTCTGTCTGGGCTGAGCCTTATATGTCAACAAAAAGAGATGGCAACAGACTTATTGGTCTGCTAAGGTACGCTATGACAGCCCTCTCAAAGGGTGAAGAAGATGGTAGATCATTACCAGTGGCTGTAGACGGTGGGTTCAAATCCAGTCGTGTACCAATAAGTTTTCTGCCCAAAAATTTATGTACACGATGCCAGTGCTCTCAAACGGTGAACGAAAACATCGTGATGGGTAGCATATCGTAGAAGCTAAAAAGTTCGAAAATAAATTAAAACTCTTTCACCACACTTGTTTCGAAAGAATCAGTGATACGATAAGCAGAAGAAGACATGGATAGATAGAGATGGATAGAGAGTGTGAAAGATGACATGGATAAGATAGGAGTGAATACAGTGAATATAGTGACGGCTAAAAAGAGGGGAATGGAGGAGGAAGACATGTTGTGCCGACCTCACATAAAGTGGGAAAAGGGCAGGAAGAAGAGAGGTATATTTGTTAATCAGTACCAAGACAAGGTTAATTAACATCCATCTGTTAATTTTCAAGGTCCTTTACAGGCTCACACTAATAAGTAACAGGGTTATTTCTTAGTCCAAATCCAAATAACAGTATCATCACCATCCACAGCAAGCATAGACAAAACTAGACTAAATCATAGACTTATTCCATTTTTTCTTACTCTTGTTACTTTAAATATTAATTAACAAACTTAGGACAGCAAGTAAATGCTTGCATGATCCACTGATACCCATAATTTGTTATTTCTAATACCCACAAGAATACAAGTGAAGGATCAAAAGGTACTTAGATGGAATAGTGCATTCCAACTTCTCCATCTAAGTATAGATAAACCAGTCTAAAAATGCATGCCCCCTCCACCACGTTTTCTTGAAGTTGGCTCACAGCAACGATCTTTATGATGTAGGTATTATAGAACAATTTACTTTGACTGACTGAAGTAGTGGTACATGCAGTTTAAGATAGGACAATCTCTACCTTCTCTCTTGAAATTCTAACCGATGCATCGGCAAGACTTGCGTATGACAGAGTCCTAAGAGCCAAAGAAGCAGCTAAGTTACGACACCAAGAGCTAGACAGTAAACGCCAGAAACTAAAGGAGGATCTAGAAAGGCGGGAAAGAGATGCTGCTGCCGCTGGTTATACTAATGCCTATCGACTTGATACCAACATGAGACCCATGGCAACAGGACACGTAATTGATGCTGATTCTTTCTATTTATTGAGTATGTACCCACTGCTGGTTATAGGCCTCCTGCAAACTGTGGCACTGAAAAGATATACATCTTTTCACTACAGTGAACTATATCTATTCAATCAATTCTAGTTCAATAGTTCAGTCTACTAGACGGAACTATTGAACTAGAAGATAGACGAAGCTCACGAATGAATCCTATAAATGGACTACTTCAGTTGTGCGCCGTTCTTCTCTCTCAAGTTCACTTACAATTCAACTAGTTCACTAACTCTTTAGTTCAGTTGTCTTCATCAGTCGCGACGATTGAAAGCTCGTGCGGATGCGGATAGATTGTGATAGCTTATGTTGTCACACTCTGTTGTCCTGAAGTGGTTGTTCACTTCACTGTTGACTGACTTCACTTGTACTGAAATGATTTCACTCACGTGAAACAGACAATCACTAATCACCATGAAGATGATGGTGAAGACACCAAGCCAGTGAGTGATCACTGGCTTGGTTCCGTTTTCAATATCTCTTGATAAATCAGTGAAAGAAAAGCGATCGACAACAACATTTGTTACTGGTGAGTAAGTGAACTAGACTGAACTATTGAAATAGAATAGTTCAGTGACACATTCTACGTAGGGATACAGTCTAGTTCACTTGCTCACCAGTAACAAATGTTGTTGTCGTTCGGTTTTCTTTCACTAATTTATTTCTTGAGTCACTATTTCTTTCTCTCGTGAGTGAGTGAAACAGACAACTCTAACTCCACTTTCTTCGGTCCTATGCCAGTCTCCGCCATTGCTGTGCTTTTTTTGGCTTCCATCATTCTTTCTGGCCACGTGAAAACTTTGGAAGTTGGCTGAAACTACTAAAAAATTGGGGCATTAACATAAGAAAAAGACTTTGGGATACTTTTTCTGATTGATTATTTCACCGGGTATTGTAAAACGTTTGGTGTTTATTTTTTAAACAGTCCTGTTGCCAAGGATCTCATCTTTTTATCAAGTCAGGTTATTATAGCAGTAGGTATTGTCATTTTTCCTTGGAGTGATTTATCTGTTACGTAGTAACTTTATTAATCTGTGCTACTACCAACTGAGCTATGATGAGGGAAGTCATTGAGTCTCAGTACCTACTAAAAACGAGTCTCAGAAATTCATTAGAATAGGATAGTTGTACATTTTTTTTTCTATTTAATCTAAACTAAGCTCAAGAACAGGCAACAAAACTATGCCGTATTTTGTTGCCTGTTCTTGAGCTTGGTCGCTTGGAACCTAGACTCATCTATTAACTTTTTAATAACTATGAGAGGTATCATAAAGCAGGTAATAATTCACAGTGGAAAACTTATACATTACTGGAACTAGAATCTTTCGGATATAATAATGCTAGGGAACATAATATATGATAAGGACATTTCACACAACACACTAAGCAGCTTGTAATAGGGAAACTTGATGCCTGATATTATAATAATGTTTTTTTTTTGTAAATACATATTTAGAATACAATTGGATCATGCATAGAAACAAATCAAAGATAAAATAAATTCAATATGTTAATCAAACCTTCTTCGTCGGTAATTAAATTGTCTATGCTATGAAAAACGGTAATTTGCTTCATTCGCTCATTGTTGCCGCTAAAAGTCGGCCTTTGTCGACACTTGACGGAATTGGGAGCGTTTAGATTCGGGAGTGGGCAATTCGCGGAGAGTGGACGCGTTTCACCGATCGGAGTGTCGTTGCGTAGATTTATGTATAGTCGAATGTGTGATATTATATATTATGCATAGTCAATTAAAAATACTTGAGCGCGTTCGGAATGCGTACCATACCTAATCGTGTCAAATCAATGTTTGAGGTTCAACTGAGACTTAAGTCTCAGTCGATCTTCGCGTAGAGGTCTGAAACAAACAAATAATAAATGGTCACACTTATCTCATAGTTCTGACCTCACATTAATCCTCTCCCAGAGTTGTAACTTTACAGACCATGTACCATGTATGTGTGTTTGGCAATAAATATTGCACAACGGCTAATTTCGGCTTCGTAGCGTAGCGTACGTCAGAAAGAGATTGCGAACTACAAAGCTGAAAAGCCTATGTGCAATATTGATTGCCTACAACCGTATATTTATATTTGTCATTGTTGGGCCCCCACCCCCCATTTCCACTAATCACTCCGATCTTGTGCCTTCAGTCCCCAGTCCCGCTCATAAGCGTCCAGCAATAATAAAATCGAAATGCGATCAAACTCCAGTAGACTTTGATCAAACGCGAATAGGTACAGATTAAATACTGACTGGTCCAAGTCCAGGTCTTACGTTTTTGAGCCTCCTCAAAACGAGCGATTCGCTTTTCCCCTGCCACTTGTCTGCGGCTTGCTCACGCGCACAGTTGCGGCACACTTTCGATCGTAATGAGCCGTGATTTGGAATAATTGTTTAATGAATCTATTAATTTCATTGGTAATGTAGGTACTCATCGCTAAAATAGTTGTGGACTACATCCTAAAAAATCTGTGTGTGTTATTTGGATCAGTTGAGCTATCTCAGTTGAGATCGTTTGTAAAGGTAGGCAAATAGCTGAACTGTTTCTTGTGTATACACTTTGTAAATATTTGTTTAATTGTTAGTTTCTTTTTGTTCACTTTAATAAATTGTTAGTTAATAGGTCATGTTCGTTAATAAGTCTTCTGTTGCTCGCTTATATTCTGTACGCATGCTGTCTTCACCTGTAATTATAATAGCACTTGACTCTGTATTTTTAAGCACTGTCTTGTTGAATTGTACTAGTATTTATTATGCTGGTGATCAATAAATAAAATAAAATAAAAATAAAACGGTTCATCTAACTGTCCTGGGTTTCATAGTTGATTGCATCACCAAAGTTTGATTTGTTCTGCCATTCTGTTGCAATTTAACAATAGCTTGACCGTGTCTTATTTTAAAATTAAAATTCCTGTGTTTGTGTTATTATGTAAAACACAAGTTCGGGTGGGAGTGGGAGTCTATATCAAGACCGTCAATCAAATAGTTGAATGTTGAAAAATGTATTTAATCAACAAACAATGACTCATTTTACTGCTAAAGACACAGTTATCGCTGTAGCTCTTGGAAATAGTCCCACGGATATGATATTTAGAATCATCAAAACAAATTAGGATACAAGGAACAATAGAGGCTTATACCCAAGAATTCGTATATCAATTATTGTCTAAATCCAAAACTAACAAACATAAATAGAACTAAGATATATATCTAACTAGATAGAACTAAGTACCTAATTATGGTGCTACGAAATAGAACCTAGCTGCATTTGCCGGTGCCCCCGAGATCACCAGTGAGATGCTTGCCCTCGCGTAGGACGGTGTGGCAGGCGTGTTGGACCTTATCAGCGTGGTCGTTGAGTTGAAGATGCCTCAGCATCATTATAGCTGATTTTTGGTTTTGGTTTTCTGTGTTCCGTATTGCCAATTTCATATGGAGACGCGAAGAGCCCTTTGCCGGGCGTGCTGAAACACTCTCGTGTCCTCTGAATAGATGAGACCTTCAGTACAACTGATTACTTTCTTACAACTAGTGCGACGTTTTATTGTCTGACTGTGGTCTGATGTGTGTGAAGTAGGTACCAAACAGGCAACACGGGTTTACCATTCGACAGTAAGCTAACCTACCTAGAAAGAAATTGGATCGATTTCTTTGTTTTCTGTGTAAGTACCTAAGTTATACCACGATGGTGAGGTTTAAATTTTTTACGAGGAACCAAGAAGATGGTGAGAGTATCGATGAGTATGTTACAGCTTTGAAACTCTTGAGCCAGCAGTGTATTACACATAAATATAATTACTTATTTACTTAGTATAGGACACAAACTTACATGCATATAACTACTATATATAGTTATTTGCCTAGAGTACCTAGAGTACCTAGTATAATGATTACATTTTAGTAACAAAGAAGATGATAGACGAACACGCTGCTTGTTAGTTATTCAGTATTTTCAGAATTTTTGAACTGATATGCTTGTTGGTTTGTATTGATTTGATTAGTCGATTTGTGAAGCATGGAGCCGTGTTCTCAATTTGTTGGAATAAAATCAGCAATCGAATATTGAAGTAAAATATTATTGATTCTTTTCTATCCTTTCGTTGCATGTTTTATAACTGCGTGGATTGTGGATACCGTCTATACATTCATTAATTTGTGATTATCGTTTCGGAAACTGAGGATATAAAAACAAAGATTATTTTTTGTATGCTCTAGCTGGCAGACGAGCAAACGCCACCTGATAGAAAATAAAGATAGATAGATAGATAGATGTATGGATGGATGGATGGATAGATGGATGGATGGATGGATGGATGGATGGATGGATGGATGGATGGATGGATGGATGGATGGATGGATGGATGAATGAATGGATGGATGGATGGATGGAAGCATGGATGGATTGATAGATCGATAGATGGAACAAAAAAATATTCCCCACTAAAAAAAAAATGAATTGATGAACACAGATGTTTTTTGTCTGTCTGGGTGGTATCTATTGTATTCTGAGTATGAATTTACAAAAAAAGATAGAAATAGTCGATAGAAACACAGGTGCATAAAATACCATGATTATTGAAAATGTCTTGCTCATAAAATACAATGACTTTAATCTACCTATTTAAAGTACCAACGTACTTTTCTTGCAGCAAAATTAATTCGCAGAAGCTAATCATATTTTGTAGCTTGGTTAGGAAAATTTTCTAGTTTCATTCATAGGTTTTCACACCAGTATCCATCGTGAAGTTTTTACCATTTAACCTCAAACTTTTTTGAACAGATCAAGGGTGGATTGAACCAACTTACTTGAAGTTTATAAGAAGGTAGAGACGGAATTATACCTCTACTATTACACAACAGAACTCAAAATAACACCAGAAAAACAATTAAAATGAAACAGCTATGTGACTTCACAAAATGACAGAAAATGAATCCCCTCCATAGTTGTAATAATTGTTGAAATATTGATGTCTGATGTCCAAGGATATTTTACTTGCTGATGTCTGTTGAATCTTGTCATGGTTCCTAGAATAAAGTTGTCTTTGCCTACTGGCAGTCGGAAATATAACAAGTAAGAATAATATTATTTGATGTAGGTATAAATACAAATGTAAACCTTCAAAATTACAAAATATTATCTTAACCATGCATATGAGCCAAGACCACTAACAGATTCCGTTGCCTCCTCCAGGGAAACAAAACGGAAGCTCTTGGCGTCCATTGCCTGAGCTGTAGGCCTACCATGAGCTCTGTCTAGCTCTGTCTCTGATTCTGGTATTGAGTCTGCGTGAGTGCTCACGCAGACTCGAAGAGCCGACAACCGTTGGGGAATAAAGGTTCTCGAATGGCGACCACGAACCGGAAGAAGAAGCGTAGGGCGCTCACCCACCAGATGGACCGACGACATTGTTAAGATCGCGGGAAGTGCCGCAAGAAAAACTAGAACTTTAAAATAAACTGTAAATACTTGAAAAAATTAATTAAAAGCCGATTTTCCCATCTTTTAGTGCTTGTGGGTTTTTTTACAATATGACATACAGTCATTCATGACCTATTTTACTTCTTTTCTGAACTCAAACAAATATTAATTTTCTGGCTGGAACCTTTACCGTCATCTATTGATAATCTATAGGAATTAATCTTCTTCTCTAGGTGGTGGGTATGAATATTAAATATTAGGCTTGCTGTCCACTAAACAGCTATAACAATTTTACAAAAGCTGAACCCCGAATTCCAGAACATAAATAAGTATCATTTCCTTCAGATCTGTCTTTGGTTTTAAAGGTGTTTTTCTCATCGTTTAATCGCTATTCACGGAAAACTTTAGTGGACAATGGACTTTAAAGTTACCAACATACCGATTGCGTTGTTTTCCATTCATTTACATAAATTAAAAGCCATCATCAGCTTCCGCATTTTGCCTTCACTAATATTTGTACACAACAAAATTCGGCACCTAGACTCACCTAGCTTTAAAACCTTTCAAAGTGATCATTGTGGTGCACCTGTTTTTTTTTTAATTTTCAATTTGTTTTTTTATGGTATATAATGATTATGATTACCCCATATAAAGTGGGATAAAGGCAGGGAGATGATGATTTAGCGGTGAATCAGATGAACAGAATTGGTTTGTTCTTCAAATGGTCCTTGGAAGTCTATGAACCTGGCCTTAAGGTACTCTTTCAAAAAATAAATTGTATTTTTCTAACCCTTTTTAATTTTAGAAAATATTTATCTTCAAAATATTTTGCGACCAATTTATTTAAGCGAACCAGATGATTGAGGACGAATAAATATACATATAGTAATAATATGAGTGCTTCAAAGAAGTACTCAAAAAGTCTCATGACTTGGATTGTTTAAGGCTGTCTAAAGGGGGTTGAAAAATAGCGTTCATAAGATGAAACATGCCCATATTACTAAATAGGTAGTATATTATTATCTTTGTATATTTTTTAACCGACTTTAAATTTATAATAAAATCCCCGAACAAATGAGTCTGTGTGAGTGTTGACTAAATAAATCTTACGTCAAAACGTTACATACACAGTATATAATGCACTGGTGAGCACTCACACAGACTCAAAACCAGAGCCAGAGACAGAGCCAGACTGAGCTCTTGGTAGGCCTACTGTACATCTTCATTGTACACAATGAATCTCGGTAATTAGGTTCATCGTAAGTATAAGGGCAAAACAGACGTTTGTCGAGAGTACCAGTTTTTTTTATGCAACAAAGTACTAAGATAATACTTAGGTAATGATTATAGGTAGATGCCTTCATAGAGATCGTTCGCAACATGTCTGGTATAGGTACCTACTGGTAGCATAGGTTAGGTTGCGAGGTACGAGTGGTAGGTACTACGTAGTACCTACCACTCGTACCTTGCACAGGCAAGAAAGCCGAAGTAAAGTGCCGAAGTCAGTATTATGGCAGCATCAAAATCTAGTTTTTTTTCGTGTTTGTAATTACATAGAAGATTGAATCACTTAGATTGGGTTGAAATAAAAACTATGCCTTGAGCGTGGCTGCCTACAAATTTTAAACAATTTTATCATAATGTGAAGTTACAGACGTTGAACCTACCTACCACAATGTGTACCTAATTGGACGGTTAGTATATATTTTTCTTATCGACAACCTATCTAGTTTGTTCGTTACTAATCTTATTTTTAATCCGATATAAAAAGGTTTGGTAACAATAAAATGCGTGAATGTGATTGCTAAAACAAAGGACGGGCTTAAAACGGTATTAAAATAGCATGATTTTTTTTTTTGTTTGAATCAGAAAAAAATTGCGTGATATTTACCGATACCCCCCTTCTCCCCAACGTAAGATTAGATGAGATTTGACTCGACCCCCTCCCCCCCCCTTAAACATCTCATAACCTCAATGCCAAGCATCAACTTTCAACCGCTTCACAATAGATACATAAAATACAGGGCATGATAACTCACCGCCTATCTTAGTCTCCTAGCTTCACGCTCAGACTCCAGAAGGGTGAGGATGTCTCCATCTCGCACGGGTCCCTTCACGTTCCTGATGATCTGACGGCTGGTCTCTCCAATAAACTCGACCTTAACCTGGGTACACTGCCCCTGGGAGCCGGTACGGCCGAGGACCTTGACGACGCGGGCGAGTACGTTGGGCTTGTCCATTTTAGTTTATTTTGTCGAGAAACACTCGAAATTCACAATACCCCCAAAGGGGCTGCCTATTTGGTACAATTATCCATCGCTAAATAAAAAAAAATCGAAGTATTAATCCGCGACAGTGTACATGGGCCTTTACAATTTCCCAGTGGAAAAAAGTGGCATCGTTTTAACAGTGCGCACATTAACTTGCCGTACATTAACCGGACCCACGAGCCTTTGATTAGAAATGGACTGTTAGATGTAACAACACGCTAATGATTGCAAAGGATAATCTTTATCGATTTTTCGGGATTTACGTAACAAAATTTAAAAAAATCAGCTTTTAAATATTTTTTATTTGCGTGTGATAGATAACACAAATGTAATATTTTGACATTCGTCTTATTTGAAGTTAGTATTGTAGGTAAGTCTGTTTGGAAATGTTGAAGAATTAGGTTAATTTTCTCGTATTATTGTAAAATCTGAAACTATCGTAGATATTATAACTTTGGGCTGATTTTTCAGTCTATAGATTAATTTATCCGTCAGATAAATATCCATCTCTTTTTTAGGCTTGTATAGCTTTATTCCTTAGATGGAAAAATCAACCCTTAAAACTACCATAGACTAGGATCACAAAAATGATCGTAGGGTTGTCAATTACCTAGATCTGTCAAAATTTAACCTAACGTGGAAAAGACAAAATTCTTGTCGTCTACACGAAGAATTTGTCTTGTCTGCCGCAGGAACGGCAAATTTTCTTAGCGTGTACAAGCGCCCTTAATGAGATAAGCATCTGTTATTAATTAGTGTATCGTGATAGGGCTCCGTATTAATTGAGTCGTGCAGCCGACTGATTGAGATTCGTCTGTTCAAATCCATTCGTGTACCAAAGAGTTTATCTGCTCAAATAATTATGTACACTATGCCAGTGCTCTCAAACGGTGAAGGAGAACATCGATAGGAAACCGGCATGTCGTAGAACCTAAAAAGTTCGAAAATTGTGTCAAGCTTTTCTTACGCTTCATCAAGTTAGACAATCAATCAATATTTTTGCATTTTTTATTTGAATTATTTCATTTTAAGGAGCCTTTGAGGCGCACTTATAATCCTTTCACCACACTTGGTTCGAAAATATCAGTGACACGATAAGAAGTAGAATCATTTCATGTTTTATAATAATAGTTTTTGTAAATAATTTATATTCTGTTGTTAATATTTCTCTATTAAACGCCTTATATTAAAAATAAATAATTATTTTGAAATCCTGGCCAAAAATAATAGGAATAATACTTTCAAGTTCGCACAAAATAACTATAGAGACAATCCACTGGATTAATAATCTTATGATTAGTTAATGTTAAACATAAATGAATGCGTCAAAGAACCAAGTGCCATTATTTTAGTGGCATGCAACAGTGTATTTATTCTTTACTGAACACATATAGATGACTTAGAGGCAAATAAAGTGGTTATATACAGAGGCGGATCTGCCATTTGATTTGATAATCTTGTTCCATCTCTAAGCAATAACTCGTACTGGACGATTTTTACATCATTTCTTGTGAAAATAGAAAATAGCAATTCCTTTCCGCGGTGAAATTACATTTTCTACTTTAGCTTTATGCAGTGAAGAACACAAACTTTTATTGGCAGAGAGCGACCACAGAGAATACAAGCATAGACGATCAATCATAAATAAAGGCTACCGGTCACTTGGTGTAATATCTCAATATAGTATATAGGTTAACTGTATAAACACAAGCAAACAGACAATCGATTTAGATAAAACTGCGTGACATGTTTAATGCTGCTAACACTGCACAAGCATTTTTTAACCCCAGATGGCTCATTCGCAATTTAGACGCTGATGTTTCATTGCCGATAGAATATTTAGTCACAAATAAATATTATAATATCCCAGTCAGTTGTTGTACTGTGTGTGTGACTTTTCGACGTAGGATTTATTTAGACAGCACTCGCACAGACGCAAAACCAGAGCTAGAGACACAGCCAGACAGAGCTTGTGGTAGACCTACTGTTTTCAAGTAGAAAATATTGTTGGTCGCGTAGGTAATTTACGACATAGATAGTTGATAATATCTGATATGAATAGTTCTCTAGTAAATATTGGGAATGGTCAATCATTGAGCAATACCTTTTGAGGTTTTTGTATTCTCTTTGAAGAGGCCCATGCGGATCCTCCTATATTAAGAGGATAAATTGGCTGCTATGAGTGCTTTTTTACCCGACTGCCCAGGAGGAGGGTATTTTTTTTGTTCTTTCACCATGAGAGCGGTGCGGTGCGGTCGAATCTTTACGTATACCGAGCTTTATCTGGCATCAGGCCCCGCCCTGTATAGTCTGCCTGCCTGCACAACAACAGCCAAGGACTTATTAGTGAGAATATTTTTATACTTACAACATATTTATTAATACAATTATTACGTGGCGTACTTACACTTTCGTATTTTGGACGCGGCTTTTGAAATGACGTTGACAGTGACAGTCAAAACGTCAAGAAGGGTAATTAACTAATATGTAACAGATCCCATAAATTAAGAAGAAGAAGAGTATGCATGCGAGTTCTTCAAATTCTGTATTCTCCCTCATTATTGTAAACAGAGAATATTGGTAAATAAAGTATAGGTACCCTGAAGAAGTCCACTGCTGAACATAAGCTATCGGTTCTTCGACAGACATGACAAACACTGCCTCTTAAGTTTGATAGTTCTTTGGAAAAACGTAGTTTAACACGCCCTCAGACTAGATAGAGTGACGATTTTCAAAGGGTCCCGAAGACAGGGCTCAATAGCGCGCCATTGGCGAGGCCAATGTCCAGCAGTGGACTGCAATAGGTTAATGATGATGATGACATAATAGGTAGGTACCTAGTATATAGGAACTTACTTTGATTATCACACAATAATTAAATGAATGTACCTTGCCGGTATAATAAAAGTAAGCGAGCCATAAAAAACAAAACAAAAAAATTTTCGCAATATTTATATTAAGAAATATGAAGTCTTCCAGCAGTTCTAATGCACGATGGGCCTCTGTAAAAAAAAACATGCTGTTACATTTAGGTTTTTTTTATTCTACACGATTCTTTATGTACCTACCCCTTAACAATTATCAAATTCAATAACCTCAACTCCTATAATATTAACGCTCTTGCTTAGGTATTAGTACCCTAACGATCAATTAAAATTCTACAAACAAGAAAAACTAGGGTAATTAATTACATAGGTATCTGGCATAAGTAGGTACTTGCTCTACTTTTGAATTATTTTAAGTGAGTAATTTAAAGTGTTATATTAGAGAGGTTTTTTATTTTAAAATACTTATATATTGAAGCGTTATTCGTGTCGCCTACGTCTACTTCAGCTAGGTAGCGGGTAGGTAGGCAGGCGATATGAAACAGCACAAATGAATAGAATTTAGGTTTAATGGAGATAGCGGAAGATACAGGAGTTAGAATTAGAAATACAAGAATGTGAAATAGTAAATGAAACTTAGTGAAATGCGTGAGTATTTGCGTCGGTCGCGGGCGAGGAGCGGTACGTGTTCACCGTCGGAACGCGCTAGGCTAGTGTGTCTGCAGCGCGGGCGCAATGTAGTTTTATCGAGCGGCCGGCGGCCGCCCCCGTCTCGTCCCGCGTGCTCCCCGCGGCTGGCCGTCCGCGCGGCAAGCAAGACGCGAAGCGCAGAAATATATCGTGCCGCCACAGTACTCCCCCTCCGAGATCGTGACTACGATCGATAGTAATCTGGGAATCTCACAACTCTTCCACTTGCTGTCCTCTTGGTAGGCTTGGTAGGTATTCCATCTTTAGCTGGAGCAGGAGCGGAGGCTGTCATGGGCGTTGGCGTCGTTGTTGGTGTTGGCGGCGTTGGCGTCGGCGTTGGTGTCGACGTCGGTGTTGGCGAGAGGGTTGTCGTCGGAGCTATCGTCTGGTCGTCACTAGCGCTGTACGCTGGCTTTAGTCGATCTACTGTGACGGTGAGTACCTTTTCTTTGACTTTTATGTCGAACGTCTTTGAACCTCGTCGTACGACCTTGTATGGGCCAGCGTATGGTGCTTGTAGTGGACGGCGGACTGGACCCTGGCGTAGGAAGACGTGTGTCGCGGTACTCAGGTCTCTTGGTATGTAGAAGGGACGAAGTGAGTGCCACGAAGTTGGTTTTGGAGCGAGGTTACTCATGCGGTTGCGGAGGCGATCAGCGAAGTCTGTCATGTTGACGTCGTCTTCAAGTGCAGTGTTGAAGAACTGACCAGGTAAGCGAAGTGGTTCGCCGTAGACAAGCTCTGCTGCTGTGGATTGGATGTCGTCCTTCCACGCGCTGCGGATACCCAGGAGCACCATCGGAAGCGCTTCGGTCCACTGAGATGACGCGTGGCAGGTAATGGCAGCCTTGAGCTGGCGGTGAAGGCGCTCCACCAGGCCGTTGGCCGCCGGGTGATACGCAGTCGTCGTAAGGTGAGTGGCTCCAATCAGGGCGGCGATGGACTTGAAGAGGCGCGACTCGAATTGGCGACCGCGGTCGGTCGTGATGCGCTCGGGACAGCCAAACCGTGCCACCCAGCCAGAGATGAAGGCTGTAGCGCAGGTTTCAGCTGTGATGTCGGTGAGTGGGTACGCCTCAGGCCAACGTGTGAAGCGGTCGACAAGAGTGAGGCAGTACCTGTGGGAAGCAGATAAAGGTAAAGGACCTATTATATCCATATGGACATGCTGAAATCGAGCTGAAGGTGATTGGAATGTTGTGAATGGTGCAGTCGTATGTCGCGTGATTTTGCAGCGCTGGCATTGATGACATTCCTTAGCCCATCGTCGACAGTCTCGCCTTATACCCGGCCATATAAATCTAGTAGTTACAAGTCGTACTGTAGCTTTAGCGCCGGGATGACTGAGGCCGTGAAGTGATTCGAACACTTGACGGCGGAATGCCGGTGTGATGTAAGGTCGCTGATTCGAGGTAGAAGTGTCGCAGTATACTTGCGTTTTTGCGTCAGGAAGGGAAACCTTTTGCAGCTGTAGACTGGATCCATCCACCAGTAGAGCTCGGAGCTCTGCGTCTGTCTCTTGGGCTCGGGCAAGGCTGACGTAATCTAGGGGCGTTGATAATTCTTCGATGCGAGAAAGAGTATCAGCCACGATGTTGTCTTTACCTGCGATGAATTTGATGTCTGTCGTAAACTGTGAAATAAAATCTAAGTATCGGAATTGGCGCGGTGAGCATTTGTCTCTTCGAGTGGTGAAGGCAAACGTTATCGGTTTGTGATCGGTAAGTATAATGAATGGTCTTGCTTCCACCATAAAACGGAAATATCGTATGGCTTCATATATCGCTAAGAGCTCGCGGTCGAAGGTGCTATATTTTCGTTGCGGCGGGCTCAGTTTTCTTGAAAAAAACGCCATGGGCTGCCAGTCGTTACCTTTGCGTTGTTGAAGTACAGCTCCAATAGCTACATCTGAAGCATCGGTTTGTATTGCCAGTTCTGTGTCGGGATCCGGATGAGCCAGCAGAGTGGCGTGAGAAATACTTGACTTACAGTCTTTAAAGGCTTCTATCTGGTCGGGTGTGAGGTCGATTGGTTTCGAAGTCTTTCCTTGCAAACCAACCAACAGAGCGTTGAGAGGTGCCTGCTTCTTTGCCGCGTCTGGAATGAACCTGCGATAAAAGTTTAAGGTTCCCAGGAATCTTCGGAGCTCCTTGGTATTTTTCGGCACCGGAAAGTCGAGTATCGCTTGCGTTTTCGATTCGAGAGGGCAGATCCCTTCAGCCGAGACGCTAAATCCTAAGAAGGTTATTTCCGGTTGCCCAAAATGACATTTCGAGGTATTGATAAGGACGCCGTAATCCTTGAGACGTCCAAAAAGTATCCGGAGGTGCTCTAAGTGCTGGTCTTTATCTTTAGAGAAGATAAGTACGTCGTCTAAGTACCCATATGCGAAGTCAAGTCCATTCAGGACTTCATCCATAAAGCGCTGGAATGTTTGGCCCGCGTTCCGGAGGCCAAAGGTCATATACGGAAACTCAAACATTCCGAACGGAGTAGTGATGGCCGTCTTCGGTATGTCGTCCTCGAAGACTGGTAACTGGTTGTAGGCTCGTACTAAGTCGATCGTAGAAAATATTGTTTTACCTGCGAGTTGGTTGGTAAAATCGTGGATGTGGCGTACGGGATATCGATCCGGGATCGTTCGTGCGTTCAGAGCTCTGTAATCGCCGCATGGTCTCCAACCATCGTTCTTTTTCCTAGCTAGATGAAGAGGAGATGACCAGGGGCTCTCGGATCTGCGTGCAGTTCCGTTCTGAAGCATTTCGTCGAACTCTTGCTTCGCGATCTGCAACCTTTCCGGGTCCAAGCGGCGTGGACGGCTTGAGACAGGAGGACCAGGCGTGGTACGTATGTGGTGCATTGTAGAGTGCTTGGGTGGCGTTGGCTTACCAGCGGGGCGGGTGATATCCGGATATTCGCGCAGCAGGTTATTGAAAATCGTGTCGTCGGCTGTGGTACGTATTGAAGAAATATCGGATAGTTCACCCCTCGGCTGCGGCGCGTCGATGCCGAGCTTCGTTATCCCATCGATAAGGCGTTGCTGTCTACAGTCAACTAAAAGGTGATAAAAACATAAAAAGTCCACTCCTATAATAGGCTTCGTGACATCCGCCACGGTAAAGCGCCAGCTGAATGCTCGTCGTAGTCCCAAGTCCAAGTTCAACAAAATGTGCCCGTAAGTCGAGATTAACGTGCCGTTTGCTGCGAATAATTGGTACTTAGTCTTTGGTCGCGGCTCCCGTAAAGCTGACCTGGGGAATACACACAGGTCCGAACCCGTGTCGATAAGGAATTGTGCCTTAGATCTCCGGTCAGTCATAAACAGGCGGCCTGATGATTGCGGACAGTCAGCTACCGCCATTAGTGACTTCCGTTCGCATTTCCCGCCGATTTGTATGTGCACGGCTGCCTGCAGTTGTTCGCTTTAGATCCATAAATAAAATGGTACCAGCAGTGAGGATGATCGTCAGGGCGTTCGCGTGATCTTGACCGGTTCCTGGAGGTTGACCGGCTTCGGTAGTTCGTACTGTTGTGACGGGATCGAGAGTTACGGGTAGAAAGATTTTGTACCTGCTTCGCCAGTGCGTCGACACGTTTTGCCATCATTTCCAGTGCTGACACGGTACCTTGTGATTCGCATGCTGACGTACTTGCTGCCTGTTGCGTAGGTGTCGAAATGTCGTTGATTTTGTCCGCCAGTTCAGCTAAGGCCTGGAGCGTACCGCCTGTCTGTGAAGCAATAATCGTTTGAATATGGGTAGGTAACCTGTTTGACCAAATTTGCCTAATTAGGTGCTCCGGGACCGTCGGTCCGGCAAGATTCTGCAAATGTCGCATAAATTGTGAAGGTTTCCTATCACCCAGTTCTTCGTGAGTCAGTAATTGTTGTAGCTTACGCTCTTGAGAAGCCGATAATCGTTTAATCAGTTCGTTTTTTATCTTTTCGTACTTCCCAGTATCTGGCGGGCTCAAAATAACATCCTTAACCTCGGCGGCGTACTGTGGATCTAACTGCCCCACAACGTAGTAGAATTTCGTTAGGTCCGAGGTAATATTGGAAATGATAAACTGACCTTCAATTTGCGCAAACCAGACAGCGGGCTCCTCAGGCCAAAATGGTGGCACTCGTACACCCACTCTCCATAATCCAGGCTGATGTTCACTTTTTCCAGAAGATCCGGCTTGATTTTCGGTCCTTCCAGAAGGTCCGGGCTGTGCTGCATCCGACTTCTCCATCTTCTTAGTCGTAGGTCACCAGTGAAGCGTTATTCGTGTCGCCTACGTCTACTTCAGCTAGGTAGCGGGTAGGTAGGCAGGCGATATGAAACAGCACAAATGAATAGAATTTAGGTTTAATGGAGATAGCGGAAGATACAGGAGTTAGAATTAGAAATACAAGAATGTGAAATAGTAAATGAAACTTAGTGAAATGCGTGAGTATTTGCGTCGGTCGCGGGCGAGGAGCGGTACGTGTTCACCGTCGGAACGCGCTAGGCTAGTGTGTCTGCAGCGCGGGCGCAATGTAGTTTTATCGAGCGGCCGGCGGCCGCCCCCGTCTCGTCCCGCGTGCTCCCCGCGGCTGGCCGTCCGCGCGGCAAGCAAGACGCGAAGCGCAGAAATATATCGTGCCGCCACAATATTATTTAAAATTGAGTAATAGCTGATAAGTAGGTACTTAAACATTTATTTTATAAATAATTTGATATCACAATCATGTTTGTCTTGGACTACAGAGAGCTTCATGACAGGCAGATCAATTATTGTTCCATACAACCGTCGGCCTACTTGCGGTACCTACTTTATCTACCCTCATCTTTATAGAACCTAGATCAAGTAGGTACCAGTAGCTGTCACTTAAGTAAAATATAGGTCAAAAGCATGATAGTCGCAAAACGGAATATGAACAACCTCATCGATACCTTAATAAGCTACTCATAAGCTTCTATATTCATTATATTGAAAATAATATTATGACTTATAATTTCATAACCATAACCTACATACAAAAAGCAAAACAACGTCAAATCTAGATATACATAATAGACTGTCTGGCAACCCTCTAACGTCGATACGAATTACTTGAAGGGTGCTATTGTAGGCGCATACAACCCCTTGCGCAAATTAAATAATACTAAAGCTGATGATATTATCGTCGCTGGGTTTCAATATAAGGACCATAGCTTTACCTTGGCCGATTATTATAATAAAATCTTATTAGGAAATTAAAATACCTTGCTTACGAACTGGCATCACGAAACCACCCCCAAACGTAATTTTAGATGGATAGCTAATAACACTTTGCATTTAAATAAAACTTAAACAATCTCACAGAAACCGCGGTAAGATTAAGATCATTTTAAACAATTTTAATCTCTAATAATGAACATTTTGGAAGGGCACATATTTGTTGCACAACGAAAACATTTAGAAATGGTAAGGCATGAAGAACAGATGCGCGGTAGTGATGCCGTATCACCTGTATCTAAAAACATATATATTATAAATTATTTGAATTTATACGGTAAATAGGCGAGTTTATTGCTGGATAACATCACCTACCACCACTTCCAGCTAACCTTTGGATAATAAAGATACATGCTTAGAACTTAACGCATACGGCATCCGACAATTATTTTTTTATGTCATCCGTGCTCAGTTATTTCGCATTTATTTTTTCTAGAAAGTTTTTGTGCTTTGTGTAAAAATCGTAAGTACATAACTACCCTCATAGATCAAAGAATGGCAGGACGATTTTTAAAAGGAAAAGTCGCGATCGTTCATGCGAACGTAATAGCTCTCGTGAACGAAGAAGGCAAAGTATAAAACAAAAAAAAATTTAATAATTGAAAAAAATAAAATTTATTGTGGACAATCCACACAATATTATCTAGATAAATTAATCAGAGCTTGTACTATGGGAACCATATAGCTGAAACCCCTAAAGAACTGCGCACACCTAAGCCGCTGGCGTCGGCGATCAGTGAAATGCTGTCAAATTTGACAGCGATATTTGACGGAGTTTCGTCAGTTACTCATGTGGTCGGTGCCATCAATAGCCGTGTTGCTGGGAATATTTTGGTTCAAGAAAAAGAGGGAATATGCCAAATCTGACCCAGGTGGAAGAGAAAGGTTGAAAAGCCTTAAAGAAGAACTTGCAGAAGCTCTTAATGCTCACGCTGGACGGAGGCTTGCACACATATACTATAAACGGTTAGGAGGAATAGTGGGGCGCGCCTTCGTGGATTGCACTATCTATACACGGGTATTAAATAGATAAAATAAGGTAATATACGCGATAAATACCCGTGTTATTTTAAGGGTCTTATTAATAATCCTGGCGTAGCGTTGGACTAGTTAATTCGTGTTTTGTCTCTTGCATTGACATGCAATTGTCAACTCGAGCAAATGTGACAAAACACGGATTAACTAGTCCAACGCTACGCCAGGATTATTAATAAGACCCTTAGATATTAATCTATCTTATACCTTTAAACGAGAAAATCTTGTATATATATATATATTTAGGATCTCGGAAACTGCACCAACAATTTTCACGAAATTTACTATACAGGGGTTTTCGGGGGCGATAAATCGATCTAGCTAGGATTCATTTTTAGAAAATGACGAGAAGTTGGTGTTTTGCAATAATCAAACATAAACTCAGAATGAAACAAATATTTACAAAATGTGCAAAGATTTTTATAATGTCACAAAAGTTGAGCGGTATTTGAACCTGCGACCTTCCCCTTGGTACGGGGCTCAAAAAAAATGTACAAAATACACAAGAAACAGTTGAGCTATCTGCAGACCGTTGCAAACGATCTAGAGATAGCTCAACTGATCCAAATCAGTACCAGAGGGAAGCGTCCCCAAGATACTTAGAATACAATATACAACCTATTTTTTTTGTAAATACACCAAACAGAGAACAAACATCTATGTTACTATCTAGTCCCAAATGAAGCAGAGCTTGTACAATGAGATTGACTCTATAAAACTTTACTTTTCTATAAAACTAAGTTAAAGCAAAATTTGACGACCATTAGCACGACGGGTCGACGACATTGTCAGCGTCGTGGACCGCAGATGGATGAGAGTAGCCCAAGATCGTGGTGAAGAGCAAAGAGAGGCCTATGCCCAGCAGTGGGTTAAGTCAGGCTGCGGATGATGATGATGAAAGCAAAATTGCTCATTAGCCTACTTGGCTAGATTGTAACATTATTAGGGTACCGCATAGACGTGGTACACTAATTAAGTAAAATTTCTCAACAGAAGATTGTAAAGAAGATTCTATTTATATATTTAGGAAAGATATTGGATATTTATTGCTAGAGACTGCACTTTAAACTCGTTTATATCAATAAAATGTACTTAATTAAAAATCAAAAAATATTATCATAGATAAGGTTTTTCGGTACCTTTTATTTCTAAAAGTTAATCTTGTTTGGATTATCATCTAAGTTAATTAACTCACAGAACGAAAGTAAACCTAATAGCACAATGCCGCTGGTTAGACCAATCAACTGATTAATACGCGGCTCCCATCAGGGTGTACTAATTAGCCGAAATTAATTATGTAATCATCGGACGGATGAAGTCCACTGTTTCACGTTGCCTGCACTGATTCTATTATATTCACGTTACGTAAATCTTACCTAAGCATACTATTGTGGTCTAAGATTAATATCATTACTTTTGTAAGTGTTCACGGCTGAGCCGACCTATATTTTTTGTTGTAAACATTATAATGAAATACCTATCTAATAAAAATACACAACATACAAAAAATATGTATTTTTTTTAATATATAATATAATAAGTTAATATAATAAGTTCAGATATTGCCTGCAAGGTACAAAAGTAATGACAGAATAGATAGTAAAAAAATAATGTAAGAACAACAAAATATTTATGATAGCTATGAACAAGATCGATCGACGATCGTTTCACTGTTATTCAGTCAACTTCGACTTTTTTTAGCATCACTGTAACCAGTTCTCACCTTCCAGGCTCCGAGGACGTGTAAAGCAACGTTGACTGGTCTGTAAGTACCTACGCTCTAGGCTAAGTAAAGCCTTGCGCACATCCAAGTGTTCTGCGGTGGCGTGAGACGTTGTCATGGAATAAGCTTACCTAGTACCTATACCATCCTAATAGCTTAGTCGGCCTTATTCACAGGAAAGACATGGTCAATACGTGCGATGCTCACTAAGCTGCAGGTTTCCGCACGATGTTTTCCTTCGCGAAAGCGAGACGCTAGAATAAAGGCAGACTAGACAGAAAGTTTTTTGAAGCCATGCTGTCAAATATCACTGTCATATGATGGTTACAAAATGGTGAAGGTGCGATTACATTGTTCTCTTAATTATCAAAGTTTAGAGAATGTAAACAATACCAAGATTATGTTAATTTCATATTTGTACTTTCGACGATAGAATTATGAAAATACATTAGCTTAACCTACGCAGAGAGTTTGGAATAGAGATTTTCATCTGGTTTACGATGATTTATTAACTGCTATCAGATGCGCACGTACGTAGGAAGAAATTAAAAGATGTTTCAAGATTAATATTTCGAAGTTCCAATTGGATCATAGATTTTGAAATGAGTGGCACGTGCACTAAGGTTTTGGAACTCCGTTTCATCAGTCTAGCTCTTATGGTTTCGGAGAAAAATTTGGCTGTGACACGGCCGGACAGACAGACAGACAGAGAGCCCTCTTTCCAGACTTCCCGCGGTCTTATTAATGTCGTCGGTCCAGTACATAGGCGCCCACACGATCCTTACACCTAATCCTACGTTTCATCTTTCGGGAAACCCCCTGGTTAACACCAGGCTAAACTTACTGCTGGGTAGGTTCCAGGTCGTCTCTTGGGCAAGAGACCGTAAGGAAATGAAATGAAATGAGTTTATTGAATAAACACAAACACAAAATATAACAAACTATATCCTTAAATGCAAAGGATGATGTCGTCTCTAATGAGAGTTAAATAAGAACGACTTTAGAATCAAATAATCCTTGGGGGCTACCAATACTCTCAAAGAGCATTGCAATACGTGTGAAACGATAGATATGCGCAAACTCAAGGTCTCACTTCTTTATCATAACACCAATCGCACACAATCTGATTTAAATTAAATGCAATTTAATAAAAAACTAGTAACCCGTCCCGTCTTCGCAAGGGCTTAAGTTTTCAGTTTTCTTAGATTTTATGCATTCTTAATGATTAATTATAGGTTATGGTGCCAAAACTTAAATAAATAAAACATTCTAACGAATTACGGGAGAGAAAGGAGAGACAGAGCCAGATAGAGCTCATGGTATCAGTATCTGGCTCTGTCTCTGGTTGTGGTCTGTTAGGTCAGCCTCTATATTTGTAGATTTACCGAGGCTTTACAGGAATCATTAAATGGCAACGTTGCGAAGTGCCATGAAACTTTACCGTCGACTATGAGCTTACATCATGCATTCCGATTGGAGTGTCAATAGTTGTGAAACTGTTTGAGTTTCTATGAAATTCCATTGATCCGGTAGACAAGATTGATGCAAAGTTCAGTTCGCGCATGATATCCAGATCATCTAGCTAGGCTCTCGAATGTCGACCACAAACCGGAAGACGAAGCATATGACGACTGCTCCGTACAATGGACCAAATATAATTTATTGTAAAGATTACGCGAATCCGGTGAACAGGGAGACACAAAATGAGTGCTTCTTGCATCAAGATTCCGGGACGCTATAGTGCCTGGGACAGGATTTTAGATGGCTTTCCCAACATCTATACCATCCTGACAGCTTAGTCAGCCTAATCCACAGGAAAGACATGATCAATACGTGCGGAGCTGACTAAGCCGTGGGTTTCCTCACGATGTTTTCCTTTACCTATTTGAGAGCATTATGCACGTAAAATTTTTCGAACATAAAAATCCATACATATACACAACTGGATTCAAACCTGCGACCGTAGGATCGGACGGCGGGGTTACAACTACTAGAGTACCAGTGCTCTCACCGATAGTATTATATTCCTTGGCTCTCACTAGTAAGGCCATCAAGTAAAGTACAAGTGTCAAGTATATATAAAATACTTTTATTGCACACAAGAGGTACATAAAATACTTAAAAGTTGTATTTGAACACTGTTAGTTTATAAGCAAGGGCCACCTAGCCCCCGGCTAAATCACACAAATTAAACTTTTGTGAAAGTACTGAAAGGTACCCACAGCAACTTATTAAAAGTGTCATTTTAAATTTTAATAAAAATAAGCTGTGGTTTTCCTAATCATAATTTTTCAAAACAGTGTTTAAATTTAATTTAATAAGTTATATTTTGAAGTTTTTAAATTTTATTGTGGTTTTTTACATTTTTCTTGAGTGTGTTTTCTAGATTTTTTTAAAATTATATTGTAGATTTTTCTAGGAATAACCATCTCTATCTCACATTTAATATGGATAGAAAAGCATTTGAAATGTTAAATTCAGGGAACGTAAATTGCGTTTTTTACAACTCTCTCTCAAAGACGCAATTAAAGAGGTAAGCAGACTCTAGTAACATAATATAAAAGTTCTTGTAGTTCGTCGAAAGGTAAATTGCGGTTTGCGATTTATGACGTATAAAAAAAAACTACTCACTAGATGGTCGCGGGTTCAAATCCCGCTCGGCTCTTAACTTTTGGGACATTATAAAAATCTTTACTCACTAGATCTCGTTCAAACCAAATATCGTTGAAAGTTTGCATAGCTTGCGCATTCATTCTCTTATTTTAGAAGTTAGAGGGGGGGTGTCTCTCGCGCAAACAAAAACAAAAACGCAAAAAGTTTAGAAAAAAACGGTATCAGAAACCCACGAGCGTACGTTTGAAAGGCTCCCACTAAGACCACTAGTTCTCACCGGTCATGTGAACTTAAAAATAGTCATAATTTTCAAAATAAAACGACAAAATGTATGTCATAGTTTATTATTTCATTAGACCCTTTACCAAATTATAATAAAGTAAATAAATAGAACTACATATTGGTATTAAGTACCATTTAAATTCTAAATCGTCGCATTGACGACTCACAAGAACAAACAATATCAACTGCAAATAAATGATTCTCTTTTTCAACAAGTTTCTCAAGTCTTTAAAATCTTTATTATTATACAATTGCCTACCTAAGTATTTATAAAAATTCTAAATTTACGCCATTTTGTTTTCTCGTTTTGGTTGCATGGGGAGCTATTATTCCATAATACCTTGAATCACTTGTCGCAATAACAAATATTTTTAGTAGAAAAGATTATTGCGCTGCATTTTTTAACATTTTTATTCAGTGGGATCTCATTAGAGCTCTTTTTTATAGTGCCAGGGTTCTTTGGGTGTTTACGACCAACGCCACGCAATAGTCGTAAGTTTAAATATTTACCATGATTGTCGCTTACGTATTTGCGTTAACAAAAAGTGTTTTCATATTGTCGCTTGACTGCAATATGAAAACACTTTTTCATATTGCAGTCAAGTCTTGCCTGTCCGGTTGAGATACCTCGATACGGTCAGGTTCGAGACGCGTTGGTCCCACGCCTCGTTCCACATACTCATTTCTTTCGATTTGCAATCGGAGTGGTCAGTGGGTCTGACACCAATCCAGTTTTTTCAAACCTTAGAATTCAAATGAACTCAACATAGCTTCAGTTAAGCGCAACTGACACAAAGAAGTTACCTACAACAAATATTTGTCCCTTACATGCATCTAAACATTGCAATTGTGATACTGCTCTGTTTTCTATGCGGGTGTAATTTCTATGACACTGTTTTCCATTGCAGTCAATGCGTGTTGCTCGAACTTTTTTAGGTTCTACAACACGCCGGTTTCCTCACGATGTTTTCCTTCACCGTTTTGAGAGTACTGGCATAGTGCACATAAATTTTTCGACAGAAAAACTCATTGGTACACGAGTGGATTTGATCCCCGACCTTCGGATCGGAAGGCGGAATCCTTGAGATAAGCACCCTAGCAACGTATCATCGGATGTATATCTAGACAGACATGGCGTAGGAAGGGGAGCGGTAGGTACTAGCTATACAGGGTGGTTTTTTGAGAAGGGCGGTGATGGCCAAGTCCGAAACCACGAGAGTTAGGAAAAAGTCGTGAAAGGAGTCTAACCCTCGATTTCTATGAAATCAATAACTGCATGTTTATTTTTCTCAAAATTACGGAAATGGATCCGTATGTTATTTCAATAAAAAAAATGCATCTGTATTCTTGAACCAATGGATTCTGTTGCTGCTATAGATCAATCTTTGCAAATGAATGTTTTACTAAAAATTAATGCAAATAGCTAATTTTCACTATTTTATGTTTTCATACGGAATAAAATTCACAAAACATTTAAGAAAAAATAAATATATTGTTATTGTTTTCTTATAAATCGAGGGCATGACTCCTTTCACGACTTTTTCCATCTCTGATTTCGGATTCGTCCATCACCGCCCTTCTCATAAAACCACCCTGTATACCTCAGTAACTATTACAATTTTGTAATAAGATTGAAACCGACCGAATTTATCTGAAACTCTGTTCAAAACAATCACGTGTAAAAAATTTAAAACCATGCTAAACATCAAAACTATTATGTACCTACATAAGAACGGTAGGTAAGTGTCGTGCTTGAATTGTATAGAATGAAATAAAAACTACACTCATGCTGAGAACCATTTTACGTACATAAGTAATAATGGTGCATTTAAGTAACTAAAACATCACACGATTCCCTTAGTAAAAAATATATGTAGGTAGAACTGCGCACCAAAATAATCAGTAAATTAATTAAAGTAACCGCAGTAAACTGTTATGGCGCTATAATGATTGCAAAATGGCAACACTCAAACAACCATTGAGTCGAATTGAATGTAAACGTAATGAACCATCATTTGAAGTTGCTGCCACAACAACAATACTAACTTAAACAATTACCCTCAAATGGAATGTCCACCTCCCACGCATAGTTCAAGAGCACTTCCATATAACCACGGCCTGGTTTCCCCCGAAGTACATATTCATAGATACCCCACACGTATGGGTTCGATGAAAAAAAAATTTTTGAGTTTCAGTTCCAAGTATGGGGACCCCCGAAATTTATAGTTTATTTTTTATTTTTATGTAAAAATCTGCTTCGGCAAGGCCAAAGACGCGCAGAACTTCTACGTTATGTTAATGAATAGAATATTACAAAAGCCTTAAAAATATTTATACCTTATCAACCATAAGCACCTACAAAGAAAGCCCTCTTCACTAGTTCAAAATTATTTAGGTAAAAAGACAGTTTTCTGTGTGTAAATAAATTTATTTGTCATAAATTAAAATAGGTATATTATTTACAAGTTATGCAAATACCTATGTAAGGTGGAATGTTTGGTTTGTGGATGGCCCGTGGAATCTGAAAAGAAACAAATACATCCCAGATATTGGAAAATCCGAGTTGGCTCTACATTCCGCTCCCATGGAGGCACTGTGCACAACGTGAAAACCATCATCCACCACCCAGACTTCGATAACAGCTATTACACAAACGATCTCGCCGTATTGGTGGTTGCAAAGCTAAGCTTCGCATAGTTTGCATGCGTATTTGAAACAGCCTCTTTTGGTTTTTGGGTAAATAACATTGTATTAGTCTATCTACCTATTAAGTTGTTAGTTAGTTCTAAATAGTAATAATTGGTTTGTATCATATTGTGTTTTATTTTGAAAAAAATATTTTTACTATATAAGTAAAAAACTAAATATCCAGCTGAAAGTAGAATAAAAATGAAGGTGAGACGCCCGCGGCTGATTGGCGAACTCATTAAAATCAGGAAGAACGGCCGTTTACGTCGCCGTTATGGCTGCTTCTTAAAATGGTGTGCTTTTATCTATTTTTATTTCTTTTATGGCATAAAATATGGGGTTCGCTTTGGATTGAACTTATTTCGAGCCTGAAAATAAGGACGAGAACTTTTGTTTTTTGGAGGTTCTAAAGGTGTCTGTTACAGAATACTGTGATACTGTGCTATCGTTGTTTAAAAGTTGAGAAAAGCTATTATTACCGACAACTCATCTCAATATAACGAGCTTTATGAGAAATCCCTATAAAATAAACAGATCGTAAAGCTACACATTTTATTATTTTTATAGTTTTTGTTATGGTGTACGGTTTAACCTTTGATGTTAGTGCCGTGATTGCGTTTGTTTTATGTAACACTCACTTCCATACGGAACTAACCCCCGAATACTGAAACGCAACTCAGATTTAAGCACGTCTCAAGCGACGAATATTTGACAGATTTTCATTGAAAACTATAAAAAAAAAGCAATTTGTGACGTGCTTAAAATCTGAGTTGCGTTTCAGTATTCGGGGGTAAGACTTACTCACATCTACTTGAATAAGTACAGACTTTGCTATACAGGGATAGGGTGATGATGATGTTAGATTTCGTGACTCTAAGATATTTTCGAATTACAGATACGCTAGTAGATACTATGACACGGTAACGTCACAGAATAGATAATAGTTAGTAGCAAGCATACCAAGGCGTTTTTCGTGACTGTAGTAGGTATAGGTACATACCTATTATAGATTTTACTCTATTTTTGTGAAATAAAAATTATTTGATTTATTCAGTAGAATCAAAAGTCTTAAAGCTAAGGTGAGTCTAGGTGCCAGTTCCACGCGACCTAGAAGCTAGAAGAACAGACCTAGAAGAACAGGCAACAAACTACGGCTTGGTTCCTAAAATTATTTTATATGATCCTTTTACAAATCAAAAATAATAGTAGTGAAGGTCCAATGTTCTAGTGGTCCCATGGTTCCTATGGGAATTGGGAATGTTAATTGTTTGACTGTTATCAGCTGAGTATTTATTATCTTCGGCAGTTTATAGGAAAACAGTATGGTTTCTCTCTAATTTCCAGAAATATTTACCACAGCTTTTTACTAATACAACCGGCCTAATACCTACCTATTTTACTAATACCTATAATTATGTTTTCAACGTAACAGTGCCGCTAGCATTTTGGGGACGCTTCTGTCTGGCACTGATTTGGATCAGTTGAGCTATCTTTAGATTGTTATAACGGTCTGTAGATAGCTCCAACTGTTTAATTGTGTATTTCGTCAATACTTGTAATAACTGTAAGTTTCTTTGTCACCAAACTATGCTGCTATAACTATTATATTACTAACTAAATATTAAACAGATGCTTTTGACCATTGACAATAGTTACGTTCTAGGTATTATGAGTGTAAAGTGGTTTTTTTATGCAGGTAAATTAAAACTAATGAAACCAGCAGCATTCAAGTACAAAAACATCAAGGAGGTAGGCTAGGTACATAATAAACTAGATCACAGGTAACAACACGGTCATAATAATTCATAATTGCGGTAGATTATTTTTATAGTCGCCTGCTGATAACTAACTTAGGTAGGTTTTTGTAAAAATAAGTCTATAAATTTCTTATCTTATGATTATGAATAATTTGTCTCTGAATAATACAAATACTATATTGTAATAAAGTAAACGAAAACATGTTATTATTTCGTTGATCTCAAACGTAAACAACATGTTAAACAATTCGCTAACAGTCTATTCTTAATCTTATCAATTTTTGTCTGACCTGCGAAGAGAACATAAAAACGCATAGGGTGATTCCAACCCTCCTGAAATCGGAACTATTTGTTATATGCCATAGAAGATTGTATAATTTCTGTTATTGTATTGTAAAAATACACAACAAAATTACAGGCCCAGCCACTGGAAAATATCCCGTTGGTCATAAAAATTGTGTTAAAAGCGATGATAATTTAAAAGTTATGTTATGACCAAAGTAGTACAACCATAGTACAAGCGTTGCGATATGTACAATTTTAACTAACTAAAAAAAATGATTACAAGTAAAAAAAAGTATAGGTAAATAAAGTGATAAACACCATTATCCAGTTTTGATATTATGTAAAATAAGTTTCAGATAAGACTGATGGCCACAGCCGTTTCATATTCATAACTCATTCACTTTCAGACCGTCATCTTTACTTTGTGCACGTCTAAGCATTCTGCGGTGGCGATCAGTGAAACTCTGACAAATATTCAGTTCAGTTAAAATTCGACAGCGTTTCACTGCAACCTTTCATGTATAGGTACTGTTCGTTATGACTGTTTGTCAAAATTGGCCAACAAAACGCAAGAAAAATGGCATAATACTATCGAATCATTTATGTTTTTCTCGATATGACAAGAAACGTAAAAAAAAACAATTATCATTGCGAGTATTTTTAGGATTCCGTAGCCAAATGGCAAAAACGGAACCCTTATAGATTCGTCATGTCTGTCTGTCTGTCCGTCCGTATGTCACAGCCACTTTCTCCGAAACTATAAGAGTTACACTGATGAAACTTGGTAAATAGATGTATTCTGAGAACCGCATTAAGATTTTTTTACAAACTATACAAATAGAAAAAAAACAATA
The DNA here is from genome assembly GCA_947578465.1 of Thera obeliscata. Taxonomy (NCBI): domain Eukaryota; kingdom Metazoa; phylum Arthropoda; class Insecta; order Lepidoptera; family Geometridae; genus Thera; species Thera obeliscata. The sequence continues at coordinate 1,794,158 of CANPUM010000004.1, read as the reverse complement.
AATTTTGGGGGTCCCCATACTTAGAACTAAAATTCAAAAAACTTTTTTTCATCAAACCCATACGTATTGTATTATCTTTAAATAGGTCTTCAACAATGATGTTAAGGTTTCTCATATTGTTTTTTTTTTAAACTTAAATAGGTTTTGCGAGAGACACTTCCAAAGTGGTAAAATGTTGGTCCCCCCCCCCGTAACTTCTAAAATAAGAGAATGATAAAACTAAAAAATATATAATTATGTACTTTACTATGTAAACTTCCAACAATATTTGGTTTGAACGAGATCTAGTAAGTAGTTTTTTTAATACGTCATTAATCGTAAACCGCAATGTACCTTTCGACGAACTACAAGAACTTTTATATTATGTTACTTGTTGCTACGGAACCCTTCATAGGCGAGTCTGACTCGCACTTGGTCACTTTTTTTAAATGTACCACTAAAATGGTTACACAAATTTTAGTTAGTTTCTCAACAGCATAATCATAACCTATCAGAATGCGGTTCGCTAAAGCACAGTATTTCATTCATCTCTTATCTTTAAAATAATTGCAATACTATGTATAGTGCCAATATTCCCAGAAATAGAGCTGACCTTCCCACCCTAGTATCTCGAAGGGATTTGGAGCTGTTCGCTCAAATCCTTAGCTGCCAACTGCCCGATCTGGCAGCTTCGATGGTTACGCCACGGGCCAGCAACGATAATAATTCTATTTCGATTATTACCTTCGCCCGTTTATTTGTAGATGACGAATAGCCTTACAAACATTGGAGGTATGAACGTAGAGTACATTGAAATAGTCTCGTTAAATTATCTAGGAATTTTAAAAGCTATTTCTATGCACCTTACCAGTAACGTAGCTCGGATTTATAAAAAAGAATCTTTCATCGGCTTTGTTATCGTGCAATTGTTGAATAGTCCAATACTCTAATCCTTAATACTTACTACTAATATCGTTTCACTGGTTCTTTCAAACCAAGTGAGATGATATGATTTTAGGTGTGCCTCAAAGAGGCTCCTTTCGTGCACTTGTCACATATTTTCGAACTTTTTAGGTTCTACGCTAGCCGGCTTCCTCACGGTGTTTTCCTTCACCTTTTGAGAGTACTGCCATCAGTAATCCTTAATTAAATTAGAAAACACTATCTTTATTACATTAATTTATTCCTCCAAACATCACAAAACTAATTATCATAAAACAGCCACTAACGTTTAGTTATGTTTTAGTAACATTTTGATTATGCTATCATATAATAAATGGCATGTCTACCACAGGAAGAGGTAGTATTATCTAATATTGGATATCGTTAAGCCTCCGCTATACTCTGGTCTAAAAACAAAACACGACCGGAAAGTTGGAAAAATTTAAAATAAAGATGGCGTTGCCTGACCTGAGCTGTGAATTCATGTATTTGATACCAACTATTACTTATTCTGTGCTTGGGTCTGACATTTGTCACGACATTACAATGTGTTGACAAGAATCCGCTTCGTTAGACAAAAACACAGACAGATATTCAGTAAATAAATATAACCCAATTGTTATGTTAGCTGATTCCCGTCGCAGAGTTTCCATTGCATATTTTTCATCCAGGATTGGTGATAACAATGGCAAGCTGTGCGGTATTTTTTGAACTACCACGAACGCTACATTTTAAATCTAACTTATATAGTAGTGTAGTAGTAGTAGTCTAATTTATATAGTATAACAAGCAAATAGCCCCAGATTTAATAAAAGAAACCTTCCACCAAGAAGAGATTTTCCTCATATTATGCAAAACCAGAGTGAGTTGCAAGTTCATAAATGTCGGTAGTCGGTGAATGAACACTTGTATTTTTTAAAGGTAAAAAACGGAACCCTTATAAATTCGTCATGTCTGTCTGTCTGTCCATCCGTATGTCACAGTCACTTTTTTTCAAAAAAATGAAATGAAATGAAAAGAAATAATTTATTTGCTTGAAGTATGGTACTTACAAAACTGTAAAAGCTATATGTACTGATGAAACTTGGTAAATAGATGTATTCTGTAAACCGCATTAAGATTTTTATACTTAGAACTGACACTCAAAAAATATTTTTTCATAAAACTTATGAGTTTTCTTAACATTAAGTAAAGCTAGTGGCTAGGGCGTGCGGATTCACACTGAGAGGACGAGGTGGGCGGGAGTTCAAATCTGGTCAAAGAGAGTTGACTTTTTGCACCCTACAATTTTATGTTTTTATTTTTTGTGGCTGCATTACCTGACTAACCCTCTAAGCTTATTGCTTGCTTGTTTCGCTTTTATAGTATTCAATAAGCAAGGATTGGTCATGCTCTGAATGCAAGAATAAAGTGAAAAAAAAAACAACATTCCTGAACCGATAAAGAACCTTCAGAGTAGCTATTTACGCACTTAGAAAAGACACCAGGAAATTCTCTAACATGATACGAGTGAGTTTATTCATCAGGTAGGGTTTGTGCGGGTTCTGGACCAAATTGAAGAAGAGTAAAGAGAACCATTGACTCCGAGTTGAGTTGAGAGAGCCATTGACCCTGGCGCGGAGCGATGGAGTTGTGGTTGATGACGTTCCAGTAGAGGATGATGGGTGGGAGTCCGCTCAACATCAGGTGTGGTGTGGTTTGCTTGACCTCATTGGCCTAGTGGTTGGAGGGTGCGGGTTCAAAATCAGTGATAACGTTACAGTAATAGATGATGGGTGGGGTCCGCTCTACGTCAGGTGGGGTGTGGTTCGCCAGACCTCATCGGCCTAGCGGTTGGGGGGCGTGGGTTCAAAACCAGTCATGACGTTACAGTTGAAGATCATGGGTGGAGGTCCGCTCAACATCAGGTGGGTGTGGTTCGCCAGACCTCATCGATCACACACACACAGCAATAAAAAACACGCAAAGCGGCTCACTTACCAAAGTACAGAAAGTCTAATAATGTGACTGCATTTAAAATAATAAATAAATAAATATTGTGGACAATTCACACAACACTACCCAGCCCCAAACTAAGCAGAGCTTGTAATATGGGAACCGGATAGCTGATATAATACTTGAATACATTTTTTTTTTTTTTGTAAATACATACTTAGAATACAATATAACACCCAGACAGAGAACAAACATTTATGTTCACCACACAAATATTTGTTCTCGGTGGGGATCGAACCCACGACCTACGGCGCAGAAGGCAGAGCTACTACCAACTGAGCTAGAGGCCAGTCTTTAAAAATATACTTTATTCGTTGAGCAATTAGGTTGCTTTTATTCTGCTTATTTACATTCGCAAAACCAACGATTGCGAACATCGACCTACAATTACATGGACCTCGGCTTTCGCACAAAACTCGCGAAAAAAATGTACCAAGCTAACCTACTATAGGTGGATACTTATATAATGATTATAAACAAACTGAAAAAAAAATTATTTATGTCTTATCACAATCTATATATATATAACTCAAAGGTGACTGACTGACTGACTGACTGACTGACTGACATAGTGATCTATCAACGCACAGCCCAAACCACTGGACGGATCGGGCTAAAATTTGGCATGCAGGTAGATGTTATGACGTAGGCATCCGCTAAGAAAGGAAAATGGAAAATTATTTTCCAAAGAGGAGAAAAAGGGGAATAATGGTTATAAGAAAAATCAACGCACAGCCTAAACCGTTAGCCCTAGAAGCATGAAACTTAGAAGATGTATTCCTCTAATAGAGCAGAGGTGCACTAAGAAAGAAAATAGGAAAATTCTTTCCCTAAAAGAAGAAAAAACGGAAAATGATTTTAAGAAAAATCACAAAAAATAGCTTTACAAAATACGAAAAAAAAACATTAAAAAAATTTCAACTACCGCAGCATCTGGCACCAGGTTTTAATACACACAAATGTTTACAAAAAAACCGATGATAACCACTAAGACAAAATCGTGGGAAACATCTATAATACTTAAACTAAACACTGCTTAAAAAAATCGGCTACAACAGCATTCACTTTCAAATTCAAATACACTGAAAATTACAAGCTCAAAACAATGGTAACTAGCAGTTGGTCATATCAAACTAAAAAAAACGAACTCAAATATCCACGCGGACGAAGTCGCGGGTATCAGCTAGTTACTATATAGAACTCAATTTTGATTGCATGAAGCAACTTCTAGTGAACGTTACAGAAATTTTTCCAAGTCTTTTTATCAATATTTCCACCAGACGTTGAGCAGTACTCTGTTTATTGAGCTCCAGTTATATAAAGAAAAACTATTTTGTTAAAGTATTTCTCAGTCTTTTTATCAATATTTCCACCGGACGTTGAGTGGTAGCAGTTTTTTGAGCTCCAAATAAATAAAGTTTTTTTTTTAATTTCTTAGTCGTTTTATCAATATTTCCACCTGACGTTGAGCTGTAGTTTATTTCTTGAGCTCCAGAAAAATAAAACAGAAATATGTTGTTCAAATTTTTACAAGTCTTTTTATCAATATTTCTACCTGACGTTGAGTGGTATCAGTTTTTTTAAGCCCCAGATAAATAAAGAATAAAAATATTTTTTAGCCATTTTTCTTAGTCCTTTTTTCAATATTATAACCTGACGTTGAGCGGTAGTCGGTTGTTTGAGATTCAGATAAATAAAGAAAAAAAATATTTTGCTGAAATTTTTCCAAGTCTTTTTATCAATATTTCCACCTGACGTTGAGTGGTAGCAGTTTTTTTAAGCCCCAGATAAATAAAGACTAAAAATATTTTGTGGCAATTTTTCTTAGTCCTTTCATCAATCTTTCCACCTGACGTTGAGCGGTAGTCGGTTTTTTGAGATCCAGATAAATAAAGAAAAAAAATATTTTGCTGAAATTTTTCCAAGTCCTTTTATTTAATAGTTTTTTTTTATTAAAAAAAAATATTTTGTTCAAGTATTTCTCAGTCCTTTTATCAATATTTCCACCGGACGTTGAGTGGTAGCAGTTTTTTGAACTACAAATAAATAAAGAAAAAAAATAATTTGTTGTAATTTTTCTTAGACCTTTTATCAATACTTCATATACAGGGTGGAATTTTGTAATGCCACCTGGAGGGAAAGTACTCTTAATACTGCAGATAGAAAATTTTACTCACAGGAAACATTCCTTTATTTTTGAATAGAAAGCAAACTGCATTCAAAGTTTTTCGAAAATTCTCTCACACCCGGGAATTGAACCGGCTAAAATCAGAAAAATTATACCTTGTACTTTTATTGCATCGATCGTTAGTCAATTATAAGGATGAAATCTCTCTAACAAACATGATAAATTAAATGAAAGAAAAACCAGGAAATCTTAAATTAATTTAATTATTTACAAAAAATGGTTAACTAACTAGTTACTTGAAATTAGTTGCTTGAAATGGGCTCCATTCTCTTGGATACACAAATTTATTCTTTTAACGAATTCATTTCTTTAAAAGAATAAATTTATTCCTTTCAAAAAAAAAATTAATTTAAAAATTATTTTATTTTTAATTTTAGAAATTGCTTTCTATTCAAAAATAAAGGAATGTTTCCTTTGAGTAAAATTTTCTATCTGCAGTATTAAGAGTAGGTACTTTCCCTCCAGGTGGCATTACAAAATTCCACCCTGTATAGAAATTAATGGTTCATAATTTGTTTTAGTCGAAATGTTGGCTTTTTTCGAAATTTCGGCAGACTTTTTGACCTAGTGCTGCACCTTGATTTCGTTTACCCAACCTACAACCTACCTAGGTACTTAGTATTTCCCATCTTCACTTAGTACCCTTCCTAAACTAACAATTATCAAATATCTAAGCATTATGTTTTATGCCAGTGTAGGTATTTAACTAGTCCGAAGTCCGAGCGATTCACACACACAACCGAAGTGTCCCGTGTGCTTCAAGCGTTTCCTCCCCCTGCACCCCGCCACCCACACCGTGCGTGCGCGATAGCAATAGTAGCCGTTCGAAAATGCCATGAATTTGATCGTGTTCCGTAATACCAAAAATGATGACTGAAAACTTTTTGTATTCTTAACATAGTATTGTTATTCTGTAACTAGACAATATAAACTAGGTTCCTTAACAAAAAACACGTAAGATATTGTTGTTTTTAGTACGAAACCAATAGGTAGAAAACTTGATAAGTTTAGCATAAAAATGTGCAAAATGCGATTGGTGTTTATTTCATTTTAGGTAAGTAATTTGAAATAAAAACTGTTGAGGAACCTAGATAAATACTATGCAAATACAATTATTACAATAATATAGTGTAAATCTGTCTAAATTAGAAATCATTTTGGTATTCCGTTTGTATGAAAATTTTCCATACGTCAGCCCCTTAACTAATTTTTTCGTGTGCGCGAGCTGCAAGCAGCTCGCGTGTCGGTGTGCTACTCCCAGTTTTACATTACACTTGCACTTGTAAAACCCCAAAAAGTAGTAAAGAAAGTCCTAAGTAACCCTAAAAGTCGATCAGTGAATCAAGTTCCTCAGTGTAGTAAAACCCCAATCAAAGTCCTAAAGAACCCTAAAATTGTTTACATAATCAAGGTCCTAAGTGAAGTAAAATTCCAATTAAAGGCCTAAGGAACCCTAAAAGTTGTTTATTTTATCAATTTCCTCAATGTAGTAAAACCCCAATCAAAGTCCTAAGGAACCCTAAAAATGTTAACATTATCAAGCTCCTAAGTGTAGTTGAAACTCCAATCAAAGTCCTAAGGAACCCTAAAAGTCGAACACTTAATCAAATTGCTCAATGTAGTAAAACCCCAATCAAAACCTTATACGGAACCCTAAATTGTACGTCAAGCCAACTTAACGGGTCGAAACCGCTGAAAGGAACCCAAACGTTGACTACCGGGTCGCGTGCATCGCGAGCTGCAAGCAGCTCGCGTCCTCAATGCGTTCCCACAGGGGCGGAACCCTAAACCAAGTGAAGATCCAATCAAACACCTTAAAAAACCTAAAATTCAATCTCCAATCATAGTCCTCAGTCGAATGAACCGTTTGAACGACCTTAATCGGACGATTTTTGCAAAACCGGAAGTGGCACAGCCGCCATTTTGAATTTTGAACTGTCAGTCTAGTGAACATTTTTTCACACCCCTAAGACACCCTAAATTTCAGTAGGGTGGGCGTGGTCGCGTGGCGGCTCGCTTCGCTCGCCGCAACGTTCCCCCCGGGTTCAGGAGGAGGGGGTTCTGGGGGCTTGAGGGGGGGGTCACAGCACGGCTCGCTTCGCTCGCCGCGACCCTCCCCCCGGGTTCAGGAGGAGGGGGTTCTGGGGGGCTTAGGGGGGGGGGGGGGGGGGGGTCACGCTTTGCTCGCCGCACTGTTCCCCATGGTTGCATGGCGGCTCGCTTCGCTCGCCGCAATGCTCCACTCGAAAAAAAGGGTCAAAAATAATAAAGGGGTCTAGAGGGGGGAGGGGGGCAAAATTTATTTTGCTTTCAAAATAATCTCACCTTCCCTACATGACCCAAAAAAAAAAGTCTTGCAAGTCACTCCGCTTGGAAGATACGAAAGGGGGGGGTGAAAAAAGGGGCAAGAGGGGGGTGTTTTTTTGTTTTTTCAATTCAGGAAGAAACCCTCTATACGAAACCCCAATCGAAAACCCCCTATCTCGACGGCATCCGGTAGCACTCACAAAAGGGGGGGTCCTGGGGGGCAAGGGGGGCAATTTTTTTTGTACAATAACATTCTTATCTTTTTTCTTCTCTTTCGTCTTCTCCCTTTTAATCTTTTTTTTTCTGAAAAGTAATATTTCATCAAAATCGGCTTAGCCGTTTTGTTTTATTGTTTGTTACTGCATACCTTCGTCATTTAATTTTATGATCCAATTTAGTAATTTTTTCTTTTATCTAAAAGGTTATACTTCCAGATCTGTATGTAAATCTAGTAAGTATAACTTAGTGCATAGAATTCATGCCTATGGAAATAAATAATAATAAAAATAATAATAATGCTGGACAATTCACACAACATGATCTAGCCCCAAGCTAAGCAAAGCTTGTGTTATGGGTGCTAGATAACTGATATACATAATACAATACATTACATGCATAGATAATTTTCATTTCAATTCATAAATGAATTGAAATGGAAATTATTTATGGGTGGCTTTAAGCTTTGCACTCATTTAGGCCTTCGGTGCTCATTGCGGTGGAGATCAGTGAAGCATTGTGAAATAACACTGTCTATTCGACTTATATTATTGTATTTTATCGGCATTTAAAAATATTAGGTATACCAAAGAGTTTCGACAATCCCAACTGACTCTTCAAAGTTCTGTCAAACGCAAAATCTTGGGAAACTCCTTGCTGCGTGTATAGAAATAGGCACATGTATTTTGGTATTTGGGTATTTGAGCGCACCGTGCATGAAGCCTTTGACAGAAAGTTCCAGAATTCGGGATTTAAAAGACGGCAATCAAAAATACTCAAAACCCATGATATTATTGTTATGACTGGGCTCTCAGCTCATTTATTAGTAGCTCTGCCTTCTGCGCCATAGGTCGTGGGTTCGATCCCCACCGAGAACAAATATTTGTGTGGTGATCATAGATATTTGTTCTCCATCTGGATGTTATATTGTTTTCCAAGTACCTATGTATTTACAAACAAAATGTATTTAAGTATTACATCAGCTATCTGGTTCCCATAATACTAACTCTGCTTAGTTTAGGGCTAGATAGTGTAGTGTAGATTGTCCATAATATATATATATATATACTTCCTTTTCATTGTAATGGGCTCCCAAACTCTTTGCAAAATCGACACTATTTTTATAAAGGCCTAAAATCGGCTACTAGTTTTTGAGTCTTCTTCTTGTCATGTCAATAGAAAATTAAAGCTGGTGTGGTGGATTATGAATGTGCCTCAAAAGTTTTGCTACTTCACGTTGGTTTCATTTATTGTTTTCCTTCACCGTTAGAGTGTACTGACATAGTGCACATAGGTTTTTTGGCAGATAAACTAATTTGTGCATGACGGGGTTTGAACACACGCCTTTAGAATCAAAAAGCGGGTCGCTACGACAATATAACCGGTGCTAAGCAACCAGAGCGCCCCTCCACCTAATGGACCGATGACATTCTAAAGATCGTGGGAAATCGGCAAATTGTTTTTTCATGGAAATGTATAAAGGAGGTCTATATCTAGCAGTGGACTTCTACTTACTGATGATGATGACGGAAAGCACTGGGTAGATAGGAAGATAGCTACTTATGCAACTACAAAAATGGAGGTATTTAACAAAAGCATTGCGCTTCGCTGGTCACGCACGATAGGAACGTGCCCTAGAATGTACTAGATAAGTTATATGCTACATAAAATATATACTTCTACAGGCTGATGATGATGTGAATACAGGTTATCGATCATAATGTATGATGAAGATGGTATTATGTCATTTCGTTACACTGTGACAATTTGTTTTGCGTTACACTGTGGCAAATTTATAATATCATAGTAACTATGATTTAATCTAGGGTATATTTTACGTAGTCAGAGATGAAATGTCATGTCGCAAAATTTGACATAGACCTCACGTCGTCGGCCGCGCGGGCTGTACTGAGAAGTAAGTAGGAAAGCCTAGCTATTTATATTTTTGAAAATTTTATTTTTTTATAAAAACTACGGCAACTAAGAAAAGTGCAATAACATCAGGTTTTTACGTATTTATTAAGGTAAACGGGAACAAAACTTTCATTGCAATGGCTCTAACAGCAACTGAAAAAAACCATCCCAAATCCAAAAAAAATTGAGAGTTTTTGGCAAACTTTGCGTTCAATTTTATCGAACCCAGTGAGTTTAAGAGAATTTCTAGCCTAATCATAATTTTTTTACACCATTTAATTGTTATATTTTACAAAAATGATAAATGGATTCATCCATACAACGAAAAAAAATGCTACTTTACATTTTCGGTTTCACCTGATGTAGGCCCTTAATTGATGGCTCATAAAATATCGTAAATAGTATGCTAGTATAGTCGGAGTGATCTTTAATCGCTCGTTAAACCTGTTCCGTGTTTTGATTTTTTTCAGCAGTGTTTAGTTTAAGTATTATAGATGTTTCCCGCGATTTTGTCTTAGTTGTTATCATCGAACGCTGGCTGCATTCCCACGTTGAATAGCAATAACTATTATCTGTGAGAGAAAAGAGCCAGCCTTCTTGTCACCAGTGGCGTCGACTAGCCGAGGAAACAATTGCTTAAAAAAATATTTTGTACTGGGACCCCATGGACCAAAAGTTTCAAAGCCAAGCGGCACAAATATGTAGTCGCTAGAAAGCGTCACATACTTGCGCCGCTTGGCCTCAAATAAAAAATACATACTTAGAATACAATATAACACCCAGACAGAGAACAAATATCTTTGTTCACCACACAAATATTAGTTCTCGGTGGGGATCGAACCCACGACCTACGGTGCAGAAGGATCTCCTCAGCTGAGCGATGACGATCAAATGGTAAGCCCGCGACCAAATCAAATCAAAAGTGTATTTGTTCAGTAGGATCGCAAGGATCACTTTGAAACGTCTTAAAGCTAGGTGAGCCTAGGTGCCAGTTCCACGCGACCAAGCCTAGAAGAACAGGCAACAAACTACGGCTTGGTTCCTACCGTTTTTTCATATGATCTTTCTACAAATCAGTAATAATCTTAAATAATAGCAGCAGTGACCTTAGGCGCATTTTAATAATAGTTTGTAGTAGAACTCTTTGTGAAAGGCTCGTCCGGGGAAGGAACCATGAATATAACAAACATAAGGAATGAGTTATTACATTGATATTTGCAGTCTTTAAAAATGCGACTGCTATCAAAGTCAAAGTCTATTTATTTGCCCAATCACATGTACAAGGGTTGTTAGAGTAATAATTTTACATCCATTGTGATTCCGCCCTTTGAAACCAACTTCAACTACTACTTTTTTGTATCAACGTCTCTTTACCTAATAGGTGTAATATGATGTACTTAAATCATAAAGTAAAAGTTAAAACAACAATGTTAATCTAAAATGTCCATGTTTTATGAAGGGGTTATTTTGTCTTTTTAGAAGCGTTCGGGTAAATTTGTTTTCTAGAGGTAATCATGAATCTGATCATTCTATGTCGGCCATTCATACATGTCACATTATAATCTGGAGCTCCTATACTAGCTTCTTCTTCTTCTTCTTCTTATAGTGTCACTGATTCTTTCGAACCAAGTGTGGTGAAAGGTTTTTTAGGTTTTTCTACTAGCTATAAGGTATATATAAATAAAAAGAAATGAAAGAAAAAATGAAAAGCTTTATTTCGCCAAATCAATCTGTGATCAAAAGCCGCTGCCTTGCTGGGTTCACGGATAGCTAATAGACCAATTAAATAGGTATTTGACAGTTGTGTGACTCAAATTATTCTTTGCCAAATTCGGAATAAACCCCTGCCAAACATTTAATTGGTCCTTTAGCTATTCGTGAAACCCGGCCTCACTAGATTTATACTCTGTGCGATGTGTAGGTTTTTGTGTTATATTGTGTGTGCATCTTCTATTGTAATTGTGTAACTATGGACCTATGATGTCTGAAATAAAGATTTTATTATTATTATTAAACTGTGATGCTATACCTATGCAATTTTTACACAGGTTTGCCAAGACTCATCAAAGCACACAAAATAGCTGGATTTCTTTTTCCTGTGAGTATTTTGAAAGCTTTTAGATGTTTTTATTGAAAGGTGATGTGATCTGGGCGCTGTAGCTCCTGTTCGAAATTGGAATGCATTTTTTATTAAATGAAACGATTTGTTAAATTGTTCCCTGTCAGAACAATAATGACTCTTGAAGCTTTTTTTCAGTCAAACGTGTGTAAGTGCACTAAAAAATGCGTAAATTCCGGTTACAGACATGTTTATTTGAAGGTCGTCTCATGATTCTAATAGCTAAACCCCTAAAAGTGTTTAGTCCCGTCTAAAAGAAGATACTAGATTCATCATTTTCTTTACGAATAGGTCTCCTAGAGCCAATCTAGGTTCTATAAACGAAGTAAACAAGCCATTCTAAGCTGTTAGGTTGTGATTTATAACTGTTGCCAACGGTGAGGAAATGCAGACATTAATGACCAGTGGTCACCGACTTCACTTTACATAATTACCCATTTCAGGTATCGAAAAGAATACTCAAATACTCAGAATGATCAGACAAAAAAATATTCTAAGAGGTTGTGTTTATTTTTATTTTTATTACTCCGTTAGGTCTGCATTGGTGAACGTTTGTCGCTCACGCTAATCACTGTTTCTAGCATTGTAAATTTAAGCCATTGAATGTGTACCCTTTTTAGATAACTTCATGTTTTGTGGAAAAATAAGCTGCGAAAACTATATAAAATTCGTTGTTTACAAGCAGGCGGTCCGAAGGTTTTGATTCAAAACTTTGAAGCCAATATGTAAACAAACTTTGCAATCATGTGACTGGGTTTTCTTTTATGATAGTATTTTAAAAGCTTACAAAAGTTATAAAGTCATGACACGAAAAAAAAAACTAAATTAAATTTTTGCACCAATTTATAGCAACGCCAGTTGACCCTTTACTTTGCAATAATCCCGCATTGTAGACAAAACAAACATCACAAGTAAAACGTAACAAAAACTAAAGGAAAACCCGTCAGAAACCTTTTACTGGATATGTAAAATATTAAAGGATTCATCTATCCACATGTCCGCAATACAAAGGCGAGTATGAAGTGCACTGCACAAACTGTTACGACAACTAACCAAACACATCAAAACAACGGGCACATTTGATTAAAATAAATAAAAGAAGCAAGCTGAATTGTAGCGCATTGATTGTGGCGACGTAAATGTTCGATGCATGTAGCATGTGGCGCTGGTGTGCGGCCTCATTAGGGATGTTCTATTCCCAAAACCGGTGCAAAATATGCATAAATAAATGACTATCTGACTATCCGGTTAACAGGATGGAGCCGGCTGCACGCACGAAAAAACATGACTCATGCGGCGCTACCTCGCTCTGAGGCGTTCCATATAAGGCTTGAAGTGCAAGCGAGAGCGCAGAACGAGCGACAAAGAGGCACAATCGGGCTTCGCGTTCGGCAGCGTTCGACATTTGTCTCTCTCCTACTTGAGTGAGCGATGCGTCCGCGTGGACAGCTCTATGACGTTGTCACGTTCAACTATCGTCAGTAAACCGACTTTACAGACAACCGATTTTTTTCTAAGAACGATTTATCAATAGCAGTTTTTGACTCAGGGCCAATTATTGACGACGCGCGACGGTCCAGTCAGGAAATTGGGTTTCTGTTAGGTATTTACAAAAAAAGTGTATGTATAAGTATTATATGAGCTATATGGTTCCAATAGTACAAGCTCTGCTTAATTTGGGACTAGATAGTGTTGTGTGGATTGTCCACAATATTTATTATTTATTAACTTACGCGTGTTACTGTACTATTTATTGTTTTACTAAGTAACAGTTTGAGTGTAAAGGTTGTGGGTTTAAACTTTAAACCCATGACCTTATAACTTTAAAGCGATAAGAGTTATGATCGTAGATGATTACGCCTACCAACGAAATCGATTATCTCGAAATCAACTTTGGCCAAGTTACGGCCTTTCTTAATATAACGGCAGTATGAGCAACATCACTCCTATTGGTTTAAATCATGAGGAATTCCACTATCATTCATCCAAACTAAAGAGCATACAAAAATATAGGTTACTTACACTAATCCTATGTAATCCCATACAAATTAAACATAATTAACTAGACCGCCATTACTCAGTTAAAATAACAAAAAATCTAATAACATCTCCATTTAGAGACGAAAATTCTATGATGGATCGTTTGGACGCGTGTTCAGATGTAATTTTTTCTTGATTAATCTCCAACAAATCAAAATCTACGCTACACCGCAAACTCTTCATTGGCTAGAACTCTGTTTTACTTTTTTACACTCACATGGATAGCCACTTTGTTTTAGATTCTACAGCTAATGCAGGAAGTGGAAAATAACCATAAATCAAGCGCGGTAAAAGTGCCACGACGACTACGTACATAAAAAGATAAATAGGTGGGTAAAGGGCTACCAGATGGAAAATTTAAAAGTCCGGAAACAAAGCCTACAAGATTTTTCCTAAAAATCCTGAGATTTTGGCTTGGCAATTGGCTTTACAACTTGGAAAAGTTATCTTCGCAATTTTTGCTTGTGGTGGTGTTCGAACTCAAAGCCACACAATACAGAAGCTAGGGCTCAGGGCTACTACCAACTGAGCTGCAAGCTGGGCTGTCAAATAATGGTACAATTGAAATAAATACCTGGCACCAACAAATTCATTGCACTCTGACATCAGTTTCCATTTGTGGATTGTCTCAAACGGTCCAAACTCCATCTTCAAACTGACGTCCAAGTCTCTTGGGTTGCGAAGTTGTTCAGTCAATAGCTTCGTCGTCATATTACGGGTCCTATAATATTAGGTTTGTTGTAAATCTAATAAGAAAAACTCTTTACAATACTTACATAGTTTATGGTAAGGTTAGGTAAGTCCAAACTAGATTGATCATGGTTGAAAAATGATGGCAACAAGTTCACGTGATTGCTGTTCCTTGTTAGTATCAAAATATGTAAAGCAACAGAACAAAACAATCACCCAGCAGGTCACAGTCTATCGGTGCTTAACTGGTTTCCTTTTTTTTTACGTTCGAAATATGCATACTGCAGATACCTATTCACTCCTGTCTTGAAAACGTCCAAATTCTTGTCTCGAAACAGTCGTAAGCCTTAATCCTTCGATATGATTACGTCCGTGTGACTTTCCTGGTCTAAACGCGGATGTGAAACTTGTAAGCCTAATACTAGTAGCAAGAATAGGAACTGGTCGAAATTTGATCATAACAAGATATGTGATTGCTCTTGTTCTTATCAAACTTTTGATTGCAACAGAATTTCACATTCGCTCGCCCACAGACGAGAGTATCGCGTCAGTTCCGTCAAAAGCCATAATTATATCTATTGGATAGATTTAATGAAACTCGCCACGATTCCCTCTCCCGTGGGACTATTTGATAATATTTCTTTTTTTATTTGTGAGCAGACAACGTGACGTCTTGACATTCTACCATTTCTATTCTGACGTATAAAATTCACGAAGTAATAGATTAAAAAATAATTGTCTGATAGGTGATTTATAAACATCAACATGAGGGTACTCCACGTTTGTTGGTAAAATGTCGAAATTTTCCGTAAGAGGCATTAAATTTGCCACTGAAATTCAAATTAAACGCAAGTGTTTATTTTATGAGAGAATCTGTGGAATTTTTCAGTTTAAGGGTGTTTACCAATAATATAATCAGTCATTATTCTGTCTGTCTGAAAGCTGAAGATAATATCTGAGATAGTCCTTATCTTGTTTTAAATTATTATTGTTTATTAAATGAACATGTTGTTCCGACCCCACATAAAGTGGTATAAGGGCAGGAAGAACAAGAAGACATGTGTTCAGAATTCAAAACAGGTGCATACTTATTATCACTAGATGGAAATGAAGTTGTTATAACACTCAAGGACACTATCGTGAAATAAGTTAATTTATCTCCATAAGATGACGTAAGAATAACCTTCCAAATAAAAAAATAATTTTCTAAATCGGTTCATAAATGACGGAGGCATGCAGTTACAAACATTAAACAAATAATTTAAAAGAAAATGGCAACACCGATTTTAATATAATTAAAATGGTGACCAATCTGGAAGTATAGTACCTTTCAGATAAAAAAATATTTTTTCAAATCGGCTAACAAATGACGAAGTTATGCGGTAACAAACATAAAAAACAATACAACCGAATTGAGAACCTCTTTCTTTTTGATTGGAAGTCGGTTAAAAATATGAAAATATATTATATTGAAAAATACAAGAAAAGAGATGAAAAGAATCGAGAGCGCTGGTGGCCTAGTGGTAGCGGCCCCGCCTTCCGATCCTAAGGTCGTGGGTTCAAATCCCTATATGTGTCATAGTAATCAATAAAGAGTTATCTATCTATCTATCTACCAAAGACATTGGGGACACAATATATATATTTAAACATTATATGAAAACATCTTGAAGTTATTTACTAATGGTTATTTTATTTTATTAGCAGGAATAAATTTAAAAGCAACCGCTTTCGTCAACGAAACGTTTGGATTCGTACATTTTGTTATTGTAAGTCTACAACTTACTACAATATTCACACTCTAAATTGAAACGCGCTCGCCAATTTACATAAAAACGTAATTATAGCAAAACCAGTTTAAATCTTCAGTCTGTCTGGGTTGAACGCGCAATGCATAAAAAGACTGCATCCGCGAAAGTTGGTCAGAGCCAACTTGCAACTAAAGCTAATTATTCACGAACCTACCATCTACAGTGAGCTGAGCGAAATACTTCCTAATAAACTGAGTTCAGCTAATTTTTTCGGCTAAGCTGCACTAGTGATGGAACTATTATAAGGAATTCCGGTTTCATTGAATTCAAAGTTCATTCAAAGTATGAATAACTAACATTATGGATCGATTGATCGAGTGAGTGAAGCGAACATGGATCCTACAGTCAACTTGGGTGATTTGATATATGTAGGTTGTGGGTAGGTATGTACCTATGTATGTATGTATATAATTATTATGTCTGTCAGCGTTTTTCTATACAGACTGAAGGCCTGTGTACATCTAGGTAATGGCGATCAGTGATACGCTGTCAAATACCACTGTCAGCGTTTTATTGATTGCTATCGTAGATCGCTTAGAATAGATGTGCGCAATGCTTGAAACACACCATATTTTGGTTCCAATTTCAAAGTAACAGTTCAGATCGTACAGAAATCATTAATGCTTCTCTCATTTCCAGTTTCCAGTGTTTGCTTTCAAACTCAAATACGTTTTTGTTTGTTATTGTTTGATATCAATAAAAGTTTTAATTATTACGATTATTAGCTATTTCCGGAATAATGCTTACCTACTCAAACATATTTATTACCTACCAATAATGGAATGTCATTTATTACCGATAGTCAATAGGCAATAGTTTGTTCTTTTGACTATTTTCCCAATCGTCACTAACAACTGAAAAAAAAATTGTATTGAAGTAATTAAAATCGGGTATGTAATATAATTCAAGTGCTTAGAATATTATATTTAATTGATTGTTGTTAATAATTACTATCAAACAATTATAACGGAAAGGTATTTGCAGCCATTTATATAATAATTAACCCTTGAAACTGACTATTAAAATATTTTACTTAATTATGTACCCATCTTTCGTACCTATAACTCAGAAAAAAGTTGCGAATAGGATGTAATATTGAAAAAAAAGTCTTCAAACTTTCCGTCGGCCGGCTAAAGCTGGCTCTTGTAAATATTCGGGTTCAAAAATATATTTATTCATTTGTATCACAAGGATCACTTTGAGCAACATAAAAAAATCATCTACATGTATTTAGGTGATCAATTTTAAACCCTCATTGCTAATAGTTTCCTTGCAGCGTCACGCAAGCAGTTACGCGGAAATATTGTCATTACTTTTGAATATAGAACACGCGAAGTATCATATTTACGTAGACTGAAAAACCAAAATCACTTCCCGGCGCGTTCTCGCTCCGGCAATGACACCGACGCTTTTCTTCGGAAGTAAATGTAGCCGAACGTTTTAACTTTTAAATGTTGTCGTTCTCAAAATGTAATCTGTACCTGTAATCGGGGAAATGAAGCGATTTCTTCGAAACGTGTTTCTTAATGGTTGGAAGCAGGAAGCTGGAACAGTGGACTTTTAATTCTTTCCTCTATAGTTTAACTGTTCTTTGGATTATTTTTATTTAGTAGAATGAGTTTTCGTGAGAATAAACAAGTACTTTAGGGGTTTATGAGGGTCGAGTTTGCCCGCTGCGCGCATCGATGCGGGCGTTTGCAATAAGTAGAATTCTTCGCAAAGGACCCTCAATTAGAATTAATTAAAGACAATTCTAACAAAATTATTACCTATTTGGAATCAGAATCGAAGATTGAAGATTAATAATGTAGCTAGTAGCGATAATCGGACTGCTTCTTGTTTCGTTTTCTTGAACCAGGGGGGTCACACATAACAAATTCTTACATTTTGAAAACGGCAGCGTCAACTGGTGCCAAGGTGACAAACTAAACATCAGCCATTTTGTGAAGTCATGACTGGACGGAGACTGTTGATTGTCGGTTCAATTCATTTAATTCACTGTCATTTTGTATTATATGTCTGCAGCAACACTACCTTCATAGAAGCTGACCATAACTATTCTTATCCGAGCCGACAAGGTGTCATAAGCCTTCCTAGAGCAATGACACCTTGAACATTCAGATATCTGTCGCTTGTAACACTTGTAACACTCATTCTTACTTAGAACTGAATTATTCTGACTCTTCGCAAGTATTTGGTACTTTTCAAAGGTAAGAGCTGCCGTTTTTGAGTGAGTCACTTATTATGAGCAGCATAGTGATAGAAGATTAGATTATTACACTAAGGAAGTAAATGAGCTATTGCGGTACAAGATACATTTGGCGTCCGTGCAAGCGTAGCTCGTTGGCCAGTATTCTATTAAAACACATAATAGCTTGGTTAAAAAAAACTTGGTTAATGGGTTGATAGTTCATACATATTTAAGGAAGAAACGGGTATTTATCGCGATTACCTTTATTATTTTCTGACACTAATATTGAAACATTCCTGAATACGAAATAATTTATTTTCATGGTTCATAAACAAAGAAAGATTTATAAAAAAAAAACAGAACATAGTCTGAATTTGGTCGGCATTTTTATTGGACACTTGGTCTCGCTGATTTTTTTAGCTACTGCACCACTCGCACTAGCCGGGCCTTCTATTGATAAAAACGATATAGTAAATGTACTAGGTACCTACAGAGTCTACAGTAACATAACTAGGTTGGGTAAAACACCCAGTAGTCAGCCTTTTCAGCCTCGATGTTTTACGCTAGTAGGTATGCAGCTGTAGAAAACATTTGAGGACTAAGGAAAGAGGCCACATAATTACATGCATACTCCAGATAAATAAAATATGTTGTGACTAATATAAAATATATCAGAAACACTTTTGCAACTTAAGGCTATTTTTATAAAATCTGCCTCAACTAGTCAACATTGTTTGCCCTCTCCACCGTCTTGTCCAATGATCTTATCATTCATTGGTCCATCAGGTGTCAATATTTCGACCAGTAAGTTAAGTTAGCTAACACAAAAATGGTTACATTGTTGGTGGATCTGCTATTGGATGTAATAACATAGCCATTTCTGCTAGTTTATTAAAAATTACACGATACATACCTATAGTCAATTGAAATGTTACATAATTATGCTTTACATTTTTTAGAGGACGCAATTTTATTTTTGGGACGTGTGTGGGGGGGGGTCAATGCTCGTAGAAGCTTAAACTCAAGTTTGTATTATTTATAAACGGATTGGTTTTCTGAGAAGCCGTTAGGTTTGAGCTTTGTTTTTATACATTGGAATAGGGTTGCCCAGATAAACATTTACCCATTGCACACATACATATTCATACACACTCACGAAACCCAGTAGTGACACTATTCACGACTACTCTTTCTTTCTTGTGATTTCCTTCTGTACCTTTATCTTGATTTCCCTACCGTTTATCCATCAGTCTTCTCATTAACCTGTTGTACCAACTAATTTTTCATCCATCTTCTTCTTCTTAGAAAAGCGACTGTCACGTTGTTGAATAGTTTCACCGTTTACAGTGCGGCGCGGGATTTTCATAACAAAACTTAAAAAAAATCATTTCATAAATATTTTTTATTTTATTTGTTGAACCTAATTCCTGAGTATTTGCAGCTAATAATGAATAACCCTGTAGAGCACAAGCCTAGGGAAGTTTCTTGCAGTCAAAATTAAGGACTCCGTACTCAAAGGATAAAACTTAAACCTAGAAAGTTCATTTTTGACCAAATGCCATCAAGTTTGGCGCAGCGCAGCGGCCCCTGAAGGAGATAAACTAATATACACTTTCACAAAGCTATAAAGTCTATTTAATAGATGTAATCGCTCTATAACCAACAAGATTTAGGTATGACGTTTCATGTTTGTAGTAGGTACTTAGTGACCTAGTGGGACTAACCTAAATTTATTTACTGACACTTTTTACCTAGGTTCATAGTCAATAAATATCTTTTTATCTTTATCTTTTACTTCTTAAAATTAATAGCTACTCGTATTTATAAAATGTACCTACCTATACCGTTTGCGCGTTTTTTATAAAACAGTTGACATTCGAGCCGCGTTGAGAGAAGCAGCTCCTAAGAAAGTTGACTGCTATTTTGACAATGTTTGTATCTACCCTTGCATAAGCCTCAGTGAAATGATATTGGCTCTTAGAATACCCACCAATTTATTGTTATTTTTTTCATACAGGTTGGTGGAGAAATAAGTTCAACAATACTCAGTTTTATGAACAAATATGGGCGAGTAGCAGTATGTGGATCCTTAGCATCTTATAACGATAGTCATTTACCAAAAGGTGGGTCTAATTATTTTATTTTTAAGAATGCCCCGAAATTGTGATGAGAAGCTACTTCATAAAATAAAAAAAAAACAAAATCAAAAGTCCTTTAGACCTTAAACACATGAAGCAATTAATAAATGGA
The DNA here is from genome assembly GCA_947578465.1 of Thera obeliscata. Classification (NCBI taxonomy): domain Eukaryota; kingdom Metazoa; phylum Arthropoda; class Insecta; order Lepidoptera; family Geometridae; genus Thera; species Thera obeliscata. Next base: position 1,773,516 of record CANPUM010000004.1, on the reverse strand, counting down.
TAATGAATATTATAAACCTTTATTTGCTACAAACACACACAATAACAAGATAAATTAAAAAAGAAAGAAAACAACCAAGAAGAAGATAAGAAATGTAGTGATGAGAAAACAAGACACAGTAGGTAGGTATTAAAAGAAAAGAAGGATTTATTTGAAAACATTCTAACAAAATTTAATTTCTTCAGCCACCCGGGTTGGTATAAAGAATGGAAGGTACTCCGGATTCAAGGGTAAAAAAATGAAAATATAACGTATGTAAGATCAAATTATTCTACGAGCGGTTTTAATTTCAGTCTATAGCCAGTTGTCTAAAGGAACCATCTAGGCCCATATCTTGGTTGATGGGTGGTCCCACTCGTTTGCTCTCGTCTGTGCCGAGCTGCTCTTCATATACCATCCAGGCATTGTACTCCTTAAACTTAGAGACCCAGTGTTCTGAAAACAAATTATGATAATCACAAACATGTACTAAATATGGTTTCTCAATTATTAATGACTGGCAGAGGCCAGACTGACTGAGCTGAGAGCAGCTCAGTTGGTAAAATAGTCTTTATTCATATATTCAATAGTTGAATTTCAAGAATCACTTTGATACGTCTTAAAGCTAAGTGAGTCTAGGTGCCAGTTCCACGCGACCAAGCCTAAAGATCCTATCCTAGAAGGTCCGTATCTAATATAATAGGATATTTTAATCCTGTAATAATTTTAGCACAACACCGTTATGTATAATATGAACTATTTAAATAAGCGATAAGATTTTGTAATAAGTGTTGGAGACGAAAGGATCTCTATCTAGATTCGGACCCTTGTCAGTGTCACAGATATCTACCTTTCTTTATCTTATACGAGGCGAATTTCACCAGCCTACCAGGAATCTTATTTAAAATCCAGTTACGGGCCCTGCCGAGATAGGCGCGGGTCTTTGACAATAAAACTAAATGGAATGAATGCATGATGGTTTTCTCAAAATGTTGCGCGATATGACGGGAGGCTTATATTGCTGGGTTTTTACAAAGGAGGGTCACTTTGATACGTGGTAAATTTTCTTAAGAAACATGTGTAGGTAATTTAGACAAATGAGCAAAGAGACGAGTTCACATTGTCTACGCTCGATACATTATTAGTCATCTGGCCGTCTGAAACTTTCGTCTTGTCCCACATCTTTCACACTGCTCGTATTACTCATAGCGGGTGAACCCGGAATTCTTTATCTGGACGACATTTTAGTTTCATATGGCTTTAATGAGCTGTACGAGACAATGAGGCATTGTGTTGGCGAGATATTTTGGCAATGATACAATTTAAGCTGCTAGTGTGAAGAATAGACAACCTTATCTCTATTATAACTGAGAATTGTAAAGATTTCGCACTTGATAGTATTGTCGCTTTGAAAGGTTTTCATCACATTTAAATGTAGTTACTATTGCATTTTATATTTGTTCTCTAAAGCCTTGCGTCTAATATTTGAGTGTTTCACTGATCGCCACATAGTTCTTTATTTATCTTTTGACATTATAAAATGTTCTTAGACTAGTCACATAAAATTAAATACACAGCAGAACGCTTGAGCAGGACTTCATAGAATATTGTGATATCTCATTTTAAAACTATTTAGATTTTAATTGTGTTAATGTACAATCAATTCGAACACATTCTTATTAATTGGTGTACACTTAAGGAATGGAACGCAAAAGCTATCCTAAATGAACTGTCGAAGGAAAAATTAAATGTATGTAGAGTACTCACCCAATGTTTGCGTAGATCGAGCAGTTCCTGTACATAGCTTCTTTTTGTTTATGTAGATTCTAGTTTTTTTAGAGAAAAGATTTTGCTATTCGACAAATCTACCAGCGTAAATGTCACTACGATTGGTGCTTTTTTTTATTGAAAAGCTAAGCGAAAATAATTGCATGACTGCATGGTGATTCAAAATTTAAAAAAAACAACGTGTTGTCGTGGTCACCACGATAGGTGAGTTATTTTTTTTTCTAAACCTCAAAAGCTAAAGTTAAATAATTTAAGTTTAAAAAACTTGAGAAACCGACTTCATTGTCAAACGGCTAAACCGATTTTAATCAAATTTGTTTGGGACAATCTGGACGTAAGAATAACCTTCCAAATAAAAAAATAATTTTCTAAATCGGTTCATAAATGACGGAGGCATGCAGTTACAAACATTAAAAAAATTATTAAAAAAAAAATGGCAACACCGATTTTAATAAAATTAAAATGGGACCAATCTGGAAGCAGTACCTTTCAGATAAAAAAATATTTTTTCAAATCGGCTCACAAATGACGAAGTTATGCGGTAACAAACATTAAAAAAAAAAAAAAAAAAAAAAAAAAAAAACATAACAAAACTTTGCTTGGGATACAATATTATTAACCTGTAGACTATGAAAATAACTATGTACTCCAATAACATAAGGTTACATGTTACTTAGTGCATGAATTGAGCTATAATAAGGCGCATTCAAAATCCTTTCACCACACTGTTGAAAGAACTAGAGACTCGACAAGAAGATTAAATCAGTCCACGAAGAATAACGAAGAGTAAAGCTTTGCACACATTTAAGCGTTCTGGGGTATTTGACAGCGTTTTACTGATCGCCACCAAGTTGGTCCACCAAATGAAATTTACTCATCACAATTTGAAGTCTTCGTGCTATTCTGTACTCGGAAAACAATCAGACAGAAAATATATTTTTTTTAATTACAAGTTTCCACAGTCAACTAAAACATGGTTTAAACTAAAAAAAACAGTAAAGTAGACGATAAAAAAAACGATACACTGGAATAGAAACGTAGGTCAAAGTCCAACGACATTATTATGATCGCGGGAAGTCGGTGAATGGAAAAAGCTGAGAATCGTTCGTCCTGAAAAAGTATAATGGCCTATGGCCAACAAGGGATTTCTTCAGGATGATATAAGCAAAAAATATTGGGGACAATCCACACAACTATAACACTATCTGGTCTCAAATTAAGCAGAGCCTGTACTAGGGAGCCAAATTGCTGATATAATACTTCTACGTTTTTTTTTTAAATAACATACTTTGAATCCACTTTAAACACCCAGACAGAGAATAAACAGATAAAAATAAAAATAAATAAATAATGCCATTGTCTCTTGCATCTAACTATGTAGGTACCTACATTGTTTATAGATCAAGAACTCTTGCTGGAGCGAAGAAGGTAGAATAAGTACCTATGTTTTATGCCGACTTCTGTCACCAATCGTATAAATGGTCTGAGCCAATCGGCCTTATATTGAATTTACCAGTCGCGCATTGTTACTGAAGTCGGTAGCTCTTTGTAAAAGTGTTCAGGGGAAGTACCTACCTTCTACAGACATTGATGCTCTCATTGCCGATTTTTGATCCTCTACTAGTGGACGTAGGAAGTCCTCGGATGACGTGCAGAGTAGTAAGTAATGCAGAGGTATCAATCAGCTCAACATCTACGTTATCTTCTTGTTCCGTCATATTTCCTCATAAAAAAGACATGATTTGAGTGCCTTGGTACACCTATTATTGAAAGAGTAAACTGTCCTTTTTCATGGGATGCCTCGGGCTTTTGTGACGGAATTTCAAGTAACTTATTTCGTACTCGGGTAAATAATAGTATACCAAGAGCGCTCTGGATTTTCGGACGCTACCTCTTTTAAGTTTGCGGTTTTGAATACACTGGCACTGCTAACATTTATTGCAAACTTTCAGGGCGCGGAAACACGATAGTGAAATGAATTTTGGCACATAAATAAAATGTATAATATGACAAATAAAGTTATGCTTAGTCAGCTTCATGGAGTGGTATGTGGTTTATGTAGAAAGTTTAATCTTTAAGTCTTAGAAATGCAGCAGAGCCGATGCTTAACAGTATCGAGTTTGAGTAATTACAAGGCGTACGAGGGATACCGAAGGTAGCGTTTAAACAATTTAATATTCCACACACACTCATTTGAAACGCAACTCAAACGTTCCTTGAATCTATAAGGGTTCCGTTTTTGCCATTTGGCTACGGAACCCTAAAAAGAGTACGTAGGTATATATCAATATGAGGCTTACCTTAACGGAATCAATATCATAAGAATAGCTTTTTCATGAACGTGCCAGCTGAACATGAATGAGCATGTAGCGCATACGATTATACATCTGTAACAAACAATATAGCATAAATACGCATATACATGAATTCATTTGTAATACAAGGTGGAAGTCTGTGCCCTGACTGACTGTGACGACTTCTTGAAGCTCATGACGATGATAAACTGCTGACTGAACATACTCATCATAAATAAATATTGGTGGAAAATTCACACAGCGCCATCTAGTAGCACTTCCCACATTATGAAAAAAATTGTTCCGCCGTGCGCCATCAAGTGCAAATGGTGAATTTGCCGATTTTTTGCCGAACTGTCATATCAATGAATACATCATCATGTTACATAACATGTAATTGGTTTACAGGAATTTCCAACTATACTTTGCTCAACGGATGCTACACGATGACTCCCCTACAAAAAGAAAGGCAGCTTCTGCACTGGCTGAAACCAGGATTGCATTGACCTCCCTAAAGTCCTTCAAGAGAAGGAATATAGCCAATGTTCCAGTACAGAGAGTAGGGGAGAGCATAAGAAGCGCAATGCCGGGAGTTGTGAGACAACAAACAGGAAACTACGATAATAGGATGCCCAATTCTAATGTCATGGTCAATGTTTATGAAGTAAGGTCCTTGTTATAAAGCTAATCCAAAAATTCAGTTTTTTGTGTTCACCGGGAGATGTTAAAAATATAATGTATTGTAGGATGCTCCATCCACATCAAACGCAGGGATTCCGGTGGCTGAAGACACAGGCCCTGCATCGTTGGTACAGGCTTGCAGCAATGTGGAGAATGAAAAGGAAATCGGTATTTGGACCAATCCTAAAACAAAAATGGTCCATTCTAATCAAGTAAGTCCAGTTTCAATACTACCCACAGCTTACCATGAAGCAGTTATTTTAAAATGTGTAAGTATCATCAATCTAATTGTTACTTAATAATATTTTTCTAAGTATACTATTACAAATCGTTTGTGATGTTAAACTATAAGTCAAGGTTAGATAAAAAAATATAGTACTTACTAACAGAAATATTTAGAAAATTAAGTACAAATACAAATTAAGAAAGAAATTATAACCTCTCAAATCTAACACAGGCTCAATTTAGTTAAACATCTATTTCTATTTTTTTAACAAACAACTGCACATAAGTAACTCACCGATTTTCTGAGGAACGGGTACCGATTTTCAGACACAATATCGCTGTAAATTTTAATTTATTCGTAAATGACAAAAAAAATATTTATGCATCATGAGTGGTTCTCATATTACAAGCTCTGTTTAATTTGGACCTAGATACTGTTGCGTGGATCCAAAACATGTATTTATTTATTTAATTCAGATTACGGTTCTCCCAAAACTGATGCTGCCTTGAACCGCGTGCCCTGTTTTTACGGACAACACGAGCTTGGTGAAAACCAAGTGTGTGACGTGCCAGTCGACGTTTTCGGCCCTTGTAACCCCAGCAACCAATATAGCAAGGAAACACCTTGCGTGTTCCTGAAGCTGAACAAGGTATTTTACATATTTAAAAATATTGAATACAAATAATATACAAATAATCTGCTGATGTTTCAGAGTAACTCCCTATCGTTAGGAGGCTGCGTTAGATATTATGCCATTTACTTTGCATGTTCCGGGTATACAGGGTGTTTCTTGACTCGTTATATTTCGGTCCAACTCAAGTTTACTTGCACTTTAGTTATTTTCTCCAAAAAACAAAAAAAAGTTTATTTTCAAAACCAAATTTACTAAAATTACCAATTTGCTATAAAAGTTGTAGTTATCATTAAAATTTAAAAAGTGAAAAAAGGTTACAGAAACAGCATTTTATACCCTGTATTTAAAATACAGCCTTCATAGAACAAAGGGTTTTGATAAAGGTTCAAAAGGCCTTCGGTTTTACAATCTAATTCCACTAAATATTCAATACTTGCTACAGCCTGCTGTTTTGTTCGTGTAGTTGCAGTAATTGCTATCATAAATATCTAAGGCGCTTGAAGATCTGAAGGTCCCTGGTTCAATCCCTGGTTTCGGCAAAACTCTTTTATATTTTTTTACATAAATATATTTGTCTATTACATCATATTAGTTGTTTAACAACCTCGCTGCTTATCAAACCTATTTCAGATAGTTGGAACTATATGATTAGATTGATTAGACTACATTCAAAATATTTTTTTATTATTATACGCCCTCCGAGTCCCACTGTTGGGCAAAAGCCTCCCCTCCCCATTCCCTCCAGGTCTAAATTAGAGGTAACTATTATAAAGGTACACTATTATACTCCACACTAAGTTTACGACCTGTGATGTGGAGTGTAGTCACCTATATTTTATAAGTTATATATTGAAATATGGGCGAAAAGATAAAAGATCGCGAGAAAACAGTGAATGGAGATTTCTTAGAATTCGTTCTTCCTGGAAACGTATAGGGAGGCCTATGTATGAAATATTGGTTCGCCAATTATGGTAACAATTAGTAACAAAAAGTTCAAGTTGAAAAAATAACACAAAAAGGTACTTGCATCGACCGGGAATCGAACCCGGGCCGCCCGCGTGGCAGGCGAGCATTCTACCACTGAACCATCGATGCCTGTAAATAGTTCGTCTTTAAATTAACATCCACCGATTTTGATGAAAAGTATGATTAGCACAAATGTGCGTATTGTCCACAGTGTCTATTTATTTATTGTTAATATTTTTTTAAAATAAATTTTGACGAACTGTGTAAAGAATGACATGGAAAGGAGAGGAGTGAATGCAGAGATGACGGCTGACAGAGGGGAATGGAGGAAGAAGACATGTTGTGCTGACCCCACATAAAGTGGGATAAGGGCAGGAAGAAGAAGAAATTTTGACGAAATATTGTGAGTTCCAATTTACAAATTATATAAATTACAAAAAATGCATGGCGACGAGTTATATCAGTATCCACTTCGACGACTACATGCATTATACGGCCTACATTTAAGTAGAATACGTTGAATATTTATAAATTTAACATCTTTATCAACATGTGTTTCATGAAATAAATTGAAGGCAGAGCTACTACCCACTAAGCTGAAAGGCTAAAGAATGTATCTATCAATGTCCAATCATCGAATTTTAAATTCATAAATTCGTAGTATTTTATTTCAGTTCCGTGCTTTTAGTGCTTCGACGTACGTAGGACTTTCGTTTAGTTCAGAACCGGGTTATTCCTGTCCTAACATGTTGGCCAACGTAGCAAGCAATAGCAAAGCGTAAAATTGAATTTCACAAACAATACACGATAAACGGTAGGTTTTGGTTAAATTAATCAACTCTAGAGACCGTGGAAATATTACTGGATTATTAAACGGAACATATTGCAATAGGATTCGAAGACTATGAAATGAGGAAGGTGGTTCACTATTTTCATGATATAATAAGGCTATTTTGGGAATAAAAAGTTGATGTCATCATACATACATATATGCGGGAATAATGACGCACCAAGAGTAGAGATACTGAGACAACCTTGAAAGGCTTAATGCCTATTCAAACATTAACAAAACAGGTGCGTCAGGCGAGTGTGAGTGGAACTGCTGGAAGATAAAAACCTCGGCGCATGTATCTCGATCAGATAGCAGACGTTTTTGAAAAAGGCAAGAGTACCGTGAACCAACGAGCATCTATGAATAAGATTATTAAAACTCAAAGAAAAGTGTTCAAAGGGATCGTGTCTTGTTACTTTCGATCGTTTTAAAATGCAAATCTAATTAAATAGGACATCCGTTTCTATTTTATAGGCTCTTTACAATCAACTTTAAATATACGCAGTGGTTGCTGGAAGAAGTAACATCTATCTTATGGGGTGTAAGTTTTAAAAGTCCTGCGCCATAAATATAATTAAATGAAGAAACCTTCCATTATTTTCCACCGTTTATTCGTGAACACTGTAATAGTACATTATTGCAAAGGCAGGCCTTGCCTCTGACTATCCCTCACTTTGTATGGTAAACAAGTTTTAACTCAATTGGCCAATTAATTGATTGAAGAGTTCCGCTGGACAGACCTTGGCTCCATCATCAGACCAGCAGGGCTACCACGAGCTCCATATGGTTATGGCTATGGCTGTCATTTTCTTCTTGGGTTTGAATGTGTTGACACTGTTGACACAATTTTGACAGCCATAACCATAACCTTATGAAGCTCATGGTAGGCCAGCAGGTCGCTTTTAACATTTTATGACAACTGAGTACCTCCTATAAATAATGTCTGCCAATATTAAACACTCGTGAGTCGTGACCGATCATGCGATCGTCTCTCGTGCTCTTAAACCTTTTGCAAATTAATTGTGCAAGAGTGTTCCAGGTAGCCACTTCATCTAACAGTCAGTCAGCGGTCTGTGAACTCTTGACCGCGCGGTAATGACGAGCCGACCAGCTGATAACAATGAAATTGATGTGACTTGCGCAAGCGCTATAAATCTGATAGGTAAGCACTTCCAGATTGGTACCATAGAAATTTTATCAAAATCGGTTCAGCAGTTTGGCCATGAAGTAAATTTTTCTATAATAAAATTCATATAATCATAGAATCTCTTGGTTATCACAAATTTTAATGTAAGTTTATTGTGTGTGCGGAACACTTAGCGCTCATGCCCAACTCGCACTTGTCCCATTTTTATTGTATTTCCGTTTCAATAGAAATAAATGATTTAAATTTTTGAATGCAGTAAGGTGGAAGTAATTAATCTTGATTTAAATAGAAATCATTACTTGTGGATCGTAAATAGCCAAAACAGGAGCGCTTGTCAACTTTTTTATGATGTCTTGCCTAACAGCCTCTTGCTCAGGTCCCCAGTTGAATTGGACGTCTTTGCGAGTTAGCTTCGCAATACATGACGTCATAAGTGAGTAATCAGCCATGTAAAGCTCAAGATACACGGGAAATTTATGCAGAGCGTGGCTGTTGTTACAAAGAATACAACTTTCTTCGTTTGATGTACATGCTACATGAGAGACTTTAATATTTTGAACTTTATCTGAACTAGATTTTGCATCATACATTAATTCAAAGGCTGTTCTGCACCTTTTGCATTTTTTTTTTTTTTTAAATCACACTTCCAGGCTTTGTCGCGTGGAACTGGCATCTACACTAACCTATACTTTAAAACGTTTTAAAGTGATTCTTGTGATTCAACTGAATAAATAACATTTTTGAATTTGAATTTAAATTTAAGAGGAAGCTTATTTGCTTGTCAATATTCTGTGATGGAGAAAATTTTTAACACAAAAGTATTGGATCCAATATGATGCATAAATATAAAGTTATTCAACAAAACACCCGAACTTAAAGTCCTGGTTACTGATTGTGTATATGCACACGTAGCCCACCATGATGAACCCTTGGTACAACGCAATGGGCGAGAACAAAAACACGGCTGAGAAGATGCCCTGCATCACTGAGATGATCGTTCCGCGGTGGATGATGAATTGGATGAGCTTGGCAGTCACGAAGCCGCTTGACGGAGTGTTGCCGTGACTGACGTAGGAAAGCCCCCGCGGGCTCCGCGCTCGTTATGATTATATATATCTGGTAATCAGCGCCTTACCATAAATTGAGTACGCAGGTACCGGCGTGTTGTAGAACCTAAAAAAGTTCGAGCAACATGTGTCGTCACGCAAAAAGGGCCCACCAGCGGCCTACTTGCGGAAAAACCTGCCCGCACATCAAGTGCGCATGATAAAACTTGCCGAAACTTGCCGACATCCTCAATTCAAACTGAATAGAATATCAGAAGAGATCAAAAGATACCACACTGCTATTTTTATTTTGTTTTGTAAATAATCATACTAATAATTATAAGTTTAAAAAACTTGAGAAACCGACTTCATTGTCAAACGGCTAAACCGATTTTAATCAAATTTGTTTGGGACAATCTGGACGTAAGAATAACCTTCCAAATAAAAAAATAATTTTCTAAATCGGTTCATAAATGACGGAGGCATGCACCTAGTTATTAGACGTTTCAAAGTGATCCTTGAGATACAACTGAATAAAACAATTTTGAATTTGATAAAGTGCCGATTTTATTTGAAAGCTGTTTTATGCATAAAAATAATTCATAGCTCTCATAATCCCAATATTCTCTTGGATTCTGTGAGTTGACTTCAATTCATAGTCAACTGTCTTATACAGAAAATAAAATTGCTTTGGGATAAACATATATCTTAGTTTTAAGCGTTTTGTTTGGTGTAAGGACGTTTGCATTTACGAGAAAAAAAATGAAGATTTTATTTCATACCTTACCCTAATTTTTGTATAGTATTTATTTAAATTTTTATTGGTGACCATTAAAAACGTAATTAGGTTTGCATAATTTTAAGCTTCTATTTATACAAAGAAACTTACAATTATTAATTATCAAAAAATACTTATAAAATGTACAACAAACGATCTTAGAGCGGACTATCAACATGTTAACTAAGTTTTTAAGTAACAGTTGTTTTAAAGTACAATGTTGGTTTCAGATACTGGTTTGCGCCGTTCGGCCGAGCACTAGGTATAAAGGACACGCGGCCACGAAAGGCCCCTAACAATCCTAAACTAGAGGAGGCCTACCTTTTTTCTATTATTTTCTACGGTAAAGATACATTAGAAAATAATAGAAAAGCTGGTATTTATAAATTAGTCTGTGACGAATGTAGTGCTGTTTATATAGGTCAAACTGGTCGTAATTTTCAAACTAGGTATAAAGAACACATTGCTGCTTACAGAAACAATTGCCCAGAAAGATCTCATTTTGCAAAACATTTAATCGAATCCTCTCATTCACTAAGTAACAATCACAATTTTAATATTTTACATAATTGTGATAAAGGTTTTAGAATGTGTGTTTTGGAATGTTTAGAAATTGCAAAACATAGTACAAATAGTTTCACACTGTTGAACGAATTAAACACATTCCCAAGATCGCCGTTATTAAGAATTTTTGCAAACGGCGCAGTGAATCATATTAGTGGCTCAATCACATCCTACACCAGACCAATTTGGATGAAATTTGTTATTAACCTGGATTTTTTTATGTGATAGAATAGACTAAAATAAACAACAAGGAAAAAAATCCAGGCCAGTAGTTGGTAACCCCTACCTTCACTAATGTAAAAGTCAGGAAGAGGTGAGAATAAGACGGCGAGTTTTAAACTGTGCTAAAATCTTTCATTCTGGTCTAGATTCATGATTTAGTATCATGAGAGACTATGGGTTCAAGATTATATATTATAATCAAAGTTTTATCACACAATCTGTCATTTGATAGGTAAGTCTGTAATTTAAAATATATTTAGTTGAAGTAAAGCATGTCAAATTATAAACAACATTTTCTTTTAATAAATTATAACTAAAGAGATCTTAATCCAACACACCCCCTTAATTAATAAAAGAAAACGCTTCTAACCCCAACCCTGATTCAAAGTCCACGACTTCTCATTCTACGTCCAGAGCAAACTCAATTACATTTCTGTAGGGAATGGATGAATAGAGGTAACGTAACATTATTTATGTAGGTTTGATTGGAACGTAGGATTAGAACAATTAGCCTACCGTTCTAATTGAGGTCAGATTTGAGATTAGACAGCGAATATTTGACAGCGTTTAACTGATCGCTACCGCCAGCGAACTAGGTGTGCGCAGGCCTAGACTCTGCTATGCATCCGTCTGTCTGTTTGTCTGCCCGTCTGTCGGCGGGTCGCTTCACTTGATAGTCGCATGGCTCGGCGGTACCAGCTTACCTTAGGATTGACCGGGAATAAGAAAGGTTGGACATCAGGTAGATGTCTCATGTCATTCAGCACGGTTTCCAGCAACGTGGACAGTGTAACCAAGGGATCGGTGCGACGTCTATCGGCGGGTCGCTTCACTACATAGTCGCATGGCTCGGCGGTGCCAGCTTGATTGTGTAGAAGAGTATATAAAATCTATGCTTTAAGAATTTTAGCGTGGAAACTGATGTGTTCGCCGATGAATGTCGAGATGTAGAAGTATGAATGGTCATAGCCGTCCCTCAAGTTAAGGATGACTGGTACTCCAACAGAACGGCACGCTTCTACCAAGTTCTCAGGTAACAGTTGCTTCTCAATGTAGAACTTATCAGCAGATCCCTGGTAAAATAATAAATATTGGTTATACTCTTTGGTCGAACGACATTGTGTTGTGAGTGCTGGGAATCTCTGGATGAGAGTCGTTAGAGACCTGAAAAAGAGGCCTAATACCTAGCAGTGGGTGCTTGAATTGGAGGACAGCTGTTAAAAGCCATGATTTGTCACTAAGCTAGTCCGTTTACAAGCGCTATTAGATGAGGTAAGTGAGCGAGCTAACCATGCTCATTTATCACCGTGTTCACTGTAGTTCCCACTGTTTACAACGTTTACTGTGCCTTATACCTTTGATTACTCAAACTACTACAATACTACAACTATAAGAATAATACTATAAGAATTGAAGAACCATGGAATAGTTATTTGTTTAAGTGCAAGGTTGCTTTTTAACCGTGTGCTCATTTTTGATGACCGAGCAAGCAAAGGGTTCAGAGCACGAATGCAAGAGACAAAACACGGATTAACTAGTCCAACGCTACGCCAGGATTATTAATAAGCCCCACAGGGTATAAATCACAAGGTAGGTACTTGCCTGTTCTTGAGTCCTATCAAAGAGTCTCCTTAGTTGTTCCTTCCTTTTTCTCTCATGCTCGGCGTCATACAATACGTCTATAAAAATTATCGTTTCTGACTCGTTTGAATGACTTGGAATTTGTGTAAGGTACTTAGGTACCCTAAGCATAATTTTCTGAGATGTCAAAAATCGAATGAGTCTATCTATGCACCGACTAGTACAGTAGTATAATCGAAAAGAATATCTAAAATAGACAATAAACTGAGATTGTATAAAAATATTATGCTTATGTATTATAATTTATTTGCTAGCTAATAGAAACATTATTACTATACATGAATAACAGCCAAACTTATAAACGCTATTTAAATTTAAACAGCTTAAAGTTTCACTAGCACATTAAGCCTTGTCACTGTTTATTATTAGCCAGTGGTAAGAGATAGCCATAGTTAAAGCACTGTTTATCTTTTGACAGCTTTTATAAGTAAAGCCATTTGTTCTGCCTTTAAAATTTGATCAGTCAGTAAATCCACAGTTTTCGAAGTAAAAATACTATGAAGCAGTAAAACTCTACATAGGCTAAAGAAAAGAGAATTTACACAGAAAAAATATATTAATATTTTGAAGTATACAAAAAAAAACTTTTGAGTTTCCGTTTCAAGTATGGGGACCCCCAAAATTTATAGTTTTTTTTCTATTCTTATATAAAAATCTTAATGCGGTTCACAGAATACATCTACTCGCCAAGTTTCATCAGTCTAGCTTTTACGGTTACGGAGAAAAATGGCTGTGACATACGGACGGACAGACAGACAGACAGACAGACAGACAGACAGACATGACGAATCTATAAGGGTTCCGTTTTTGCCATTTGGCTACGGAACCCTAAAAATGGTTACTCTAGTCTAGAGGCATGGGAATCGAACCACCTAAAATCTGAAAAAATTATACTTTTATTGCTTCAATCGTTAGGGTCAATTATAAGGATGAAATCTCTCTAACAAACGTGATAAATTAAATGAAAGAAAAACCAGAAAATCTGAAGTTACAAATTCAATTTAGCTAACATCCATCTTTTGTAAGTCTCTCCGTGTCTCTCAAGTTAAGTGTCTCCTAGTTTTAAGCTCTCCCCACCAATTTTCAGCTAAATCTGTTCAGTGGGTTGTAATTGAGTTTTAATATAAACACGACTTTATCTTATGCATTTATGTTTAAAAACAAATCTATCCCACGGGGACCAAACATTTTACCGGGATAAAAAGTATCTATGTGCTATTCCAGACTATAATCTATCTCTATGCCAAATTTCATACAAATCCGTTCAGACGTCCTAGCGTTATTGAGTAACAAACATCCATCCATCCATCCATCCACTCACAAACTAACTTACTAATAATAGGATAGGAAGTAGGATACCTGATTAGTACTCCGTCCATTATAATTAAAATGCATTTATTATTTTAAAGTTATTGAGTAGATACTGCAGTAACGCTTAGATTATAATAATATATTATATTAAGTACCTGTTGTATGTAAAAAAATAAAAATTAATTGAAATTACATAGTAAATAGCGTTTTTTATTATAACGGTAGACGAGGCGGCTCTCGCCTGTTGCCCGTTTAAAACATAAACAAGTATAAAGCCCGGTTTCCACTGCGAAAGGAAATGCGGAACAAATAGCGAGGATTACATTATTGACACAGTGTGGTTTTGCCAGTGGGTAAAGTATAATATTCATAGTAAAGTGTGGTTTTGTTTGCAGACCAGAATTGTATTTCAGCGGTTGGCTAAAATAAAATATGTTTTTGACCTTCTGAACAAAATCAGTGTTAGTGATTATCGTTATAAATCTATGTATGTGCAGTGGGGAGGCGTTTAGGGACGCTGATCCGTACTTAGTAAACAAGTCTGATGGCTTGACAGAGTTGCCTGGAGGTGTGTTGGCTGGAGGGCGGACTGTGTGGAAACGAGATACGAACATAATCGAATAATAAGATTCACTTTAGTTTTTTGCGGTAGTTTGGAAATGATGAGTGGGGTTTTTGTGCAATTTAGCGTAAGTGCGTTTTCAACGAACGCGATGTTATGCGAAAAATCAGTAATGTCTTTAATACCTCTTTCTATAAGATACGTGTCTAGTTATTTACCTTTCAATTAGAGAGCCTTTTTTACCACTGGTAGATGCTTTCCTATTCCTTAGCTCGTCTTTTAATTGGAGAACACTCCACGTTGAATACATTTCGGGATATAAAACAGCAATTTTCTTTTGTCACAGTATGTAAACAAAGGATTATGCAAAGGCTAAGGACAAGCTTGATGAAGAAGTCAAACAAGACGGAGTTACAATCATTATAGACAGGAAAGCTCAGTTGACATTATTAGGTATGAATTTTAAATACAACCATCAGTTAAATCTCATTTATTTTATAGTAATATAACCAATACTCAACTAATAAATATACCAAATAATAACAAATACTAATGGTGTAATGTTACTAGCGATTGTCAATCACTAGTAGGTAACTAAAGACTTTGGCTCGGCTTGGATGTTATACCTTGTTCAAGTCTAGCTTCTTTAGGTCAGCAACATGACAGTCAGGGTCTAAACAAGTTCTTAAAAAAATATAGTAGAAAAGCAACTTTGCACCATGAGCCATTTTCATTTGGATTTCATTAAATATTTGGCTTGGCTAGAGCAATATTATTTAGTCCTTGTTCATTACAATTATAGGGTGGTTAATTCCTTACATATGTTTGTTACATTGTTTGTATTCACACTAGAACGGCTGAACAGATCTGAATGAAATTTGGCACAGAGATAGATTATAGTCTGAAATAGAACATAGGCTACTTTAGTATTTTAAATATATGGTATTTTAGGGGTCAGAAAATAACAGGCTCCCTGCGTCCATCAACTTGAGGCATACAGATGTTCAGCCTCACGTGCCAGTAATTTCACCGGCACCCTTCAAACCGAAACACAGCAATGCTGCTTCACGGTACAAATAGATATGGTGGTAGTAGGTACTTCCCCGGGCGAGCCCTTCACAAAGAGGTTTACTACTACTATCTAAAGGGGAATGTCAGAGATTACATTGGCACCCAGATTTTTCTCTGTCCGTAGAAACTCATGGCATCAAAAACTCGTAGGCAGAGGGAAGTTCAAAATTAGGAAGGCCAGCTAGTTCCGTCACTTGTTCTCATAAAAGTATGAATAGCCTGAGAAACAGGAACTCTTGCTAATGCATAAAACGCGCTGGAAATTATAATTCATCTGACATTGGCACACAATAGCAGTCCTCTGCGAATCGCAACAACCTTAACATGTATGTATGTATACAAGTATTGTGTAAAATATGGATATGTGCCAAATGAAATGATTGGAATACCAACCATCAAACACTTTTTAAGTGGTTTAGTGCAACATACATGCAGCAGGCAGACATGACGGTTGACAGAGGGGAATGGAGGAGAAATTCATGTTGTGCCAACCTCACATAAAGTGGGATTAGGGCAGGAAGAAGAGTGCACCATAAGCCTTGGACACATTTTATGTGTTCTGCGTTGGTTATGAATGAAACACTGTCAAATATTGCCGACATATTTGACAGTGTCTCACTGATTGCCATCGGAGAACACTTAGATGTGCGCAAGACTTTACTTGCAGCATCTGTAGTGTGTTTATATTTATTATATATCTGTAGGTGGAGTTATGAGAATAGACAAGCAAGCGACATTATATGTATGTATGTATGTATGTATCGAACTTCTGTTTCCTTGAGACTTTAGCATTTCGATTTAATCTAGGTAGTTTAATTTACCTTTTGCCAATTAATTTTATGCGGTCTTTGCCACTTCAAAATACTACTTTTAGGGAATTTATTGTGCAGTATAGATATTTCATAAAACAAAAGTGTACAGCTATTCTATTTGCTGGATTTATTTAGATTGTGTAATAACAGTGAATTACATTATATCAAAGAGGCATATCTATAAAAAAATAAGCCTTTGCATCTATTGTAGATGATCTAAATATGGCAGAACTTAATAATATGTAGGTACAGGGGACGGGATAGAGCTCAGCTTATTGGGAGCCCAGGGAGTAGCCCACTGGTGATTCAGATTAACGGGCGGTTATCTACTTTAACTATTCAGACAATCAAAACGGTAATTACAGAATCACAATGGTCACTTTTCAAGGGTTCAAGGTGCATTGGTTAGGATGGTGGGCTTTTGAAAGATCGCTGTTTATCCAAAGATGTTATGAGATCGCTCAACCCGAGACATCGTCGTAACACCCAAAACATTCGTCTGCAAATGTTTCCTTAAAAAATGTTTTTGATAAACTGTTTCAATTACGTGGGATGATTTGCGTCAGAAAATAACAATAAGTGTTGAACCATCGAAAGACTGATTTTGGGCTTCTTCTTGCGCCTCGCCCAAAGTGCTCGACTTTGGGCTAAACAGCCATTGAAATTGAAAGGCTTGTTAATCCGTTGATGAACTCTAGCCTTAGATCGAATCAGAGTGGCGAGAGCCGATAGACAAATTGGAATTAGTATTTTTTCAGGTTTTCTGTCAGATATAATAATCATAAATTAAAAACGAATCACTTTTTATTTTAGAGCTTTTAATTTAATTTTCAAAAGGTTTTATATATGCTTAAAATAAAAAAGCAAAGACGAATAAGCTTGTGATAAATAAAGTGAGCGAAAACGTTCAAAAACTGAGCAAAAGCTGAAACTAAAATATCGAAAACCCCAGACTGCATCAGACGGAGTACAAACAAGCGGGATTATGTGGGTAGGTGTGTAAATGTTCGTTGAGCTTCTGAAGTATTGCCACAATACAAAAAGCGAACAGTAATTCTTAAAAGTTGGAGCTTTATACTTGATTCAATATCATAAAATGGGAGTATGATATTGTCACGCCGCGCACCAGCACGCCGCCGCGCTCGCGCACCGGCACCATGGGCACGGCCACGGAGCGCTCCTGCGGCAACGTCGTCGGGATGTACGGGAGCTCCTCCTCGAACGACTCCTGCACCTGCGCACATACATTGTTGCATCAACGGGACGCGGGTTTCCTCCGACGAAAACCAAAATATACCTAAAGATACCTCTACTTTCTCTCCTTCCGACTTTTGCCTTCAGTTCAACACTTAGAACTCGAATAATATATTAAAAAATATTAAATTTTCTATCTACCTATCTATCAGGCCAAAATTAACTGTTTTCGGGTGCCGCCGTATCCCGGCAAGCGACCCGACGAGCCTCCGCCATTGACGCACCATCAACTGCAAACATTGCAGTATCTGCAGAAGAATTCACATAACCTGTCGCCCCAGCAGCAAGTACTGTGATTTTACAGTTTTAACTACTGGTTCTTTTATTATACTGTGATGTTGTGCCATCGTACAATAAAGGTCAAAGACGTCTAGAAATGGACTGTCAAATAATTATAAGTTTAAAAACTAGAGAAACCGACTTCATTGCCAAACGGCTAAACCGATTTTAATGAAATTTGTTTGGGACAATCTGGACTTAAGAATAACCTTCCAAATAAAAAAGTTTGGCTCGTTCAAGTCCGAGCCCCTAGAGGTTACTTATTCAAGAAATTACAGAATACCACACCGTTTATTTATTTATTTTAATGTACTTTTATAACTCAATTTTATTTTACACTACGACATCGACACTGTCACTATCTGTTTGCGCTTTTTTGGCAAAGGCCTCCTGCAAGCTCTTCCACTTCTCTCTATCTCTCGCTATCCGCGTCCATGTTTTCCCTGCAGTATAATATTCTCTAAATATATGCAAATATATAAATATAAAATAACAGTTGTTTGTGGTGCACTGAAAATAATAAACATTATTTGCATAGCGTAGGTTCAGTTTGTGCCCTTTCAAGTGTTTTAGAAATTGATTCTTGTTGGTAACTACTGTTTTCCTCCGTTTTAGTATAACTTTTATTAACTACATACGTGCTCTTTTGAAAGAAGCTCGAAAAAATTAGGTTGTCTTCCTTTGCACTTGCCCAACAGATTTTAATATAAATCTTGTATTTAATGCTTTTCAGGAAATACATGTAAGAGACACTGAAGGGAGAGCAGTCATATTTGTATTCATGCTGAATGCAATTATTGGAGCTGTTGTCTTGTGGAACGTAGTCGGGAGGACCAAGTTGTGCTTAGATTTCAGGTAATTTTCATTTTTACTTATTCCTACTTCATGGGCACTTATTCCTTGGGAAAGTATATATGAGTATTATAAACCAGTAGAAAACAAGGACACTAAAAGATGTAGGTAAGATAAATAGATACCTCGATCACCCGAATCTCCATTAATTAAGAAGAAGAAGAAACATTTATCAGATGTTATAAAAATATTATATCTAGACTATTTGAACATGGGACACACCATTTATTTTGAAGGGCATGTAGCCCTTCAAAATAAATGGTGGGAGGAGGCCCAGAATAGAGGGAACTGGACTTATAAGTTCACAATTCCTAGAATTCCTAACTCAATATACGATTATGTAATATACGCGCTCTATTTAAAATTTACAACATAATGTATACCCAGGTATACACAGGCTAGATAATAAACGATGGAAATCAAGGCGTAGTTTCTTGCCTATTCGTTAAGCCTATTTAATCAGTTAGTCGGTCGTGTTGGGAACCTGTTCCCTCCACACGGCCAGTGTTAACTCAACACTTACTGGCTACTTTCTCAACTAGTGCACTCTATCAAATAACAACTTGGAACGCCTTCATTAGGTCCCACATCTATTGATCTAGTTTGATAACTTTTACAGGGTAAGTAATTAGCCCCCCTTTATCAGGTATATCGGTAGTCCAAGGTGGGATTAGAACAGTGTAAAATGTATTTGTAACTAATAATACAACTACTGTTTGCTATAAGGTAAGCTCATTCCATGCTCATAATAAAATGTTTTGAAAATTGAAATCCCCAAAGTAAAGTAGTAAAGTTTGTTCGACACTCGCCCTCGGGGTGCTTCCGATCCGTGGAAATGTTTGCTTATGCATGCTGATACTGTTTGATCTCCAACAGACGTTGTTTTGCTTCTAAATAACCACAATGGCCACTAATGGAGTCTAATACCTATCATTGTGCTTTACCCCACAAAGAGAGTCACTTTTTGTGCTCACTACGACGTTATTTCGTGCGTGGTCGTCAATAACTACGCCATGGTTACTTGCTCTTTTTTGGCGGTCCATGAAGAGTTTTCCTTTCAGTGATTTCTTTCTCTGGGCGGTGGTTGCCGAGAAAAGTGTTTCTGTTTCGAACACGTCAATCGTCCCTGCAATGCTTTCTCGGCCGACACCAAAGCCACCTTTCATAATAAAAGTTACCTACCTAAAGCCACTCCCGCAGCTTCGATAGCAAAATCTTTTACATTATTAGTTTGAATAGGAGGTGATATATCTTTCGTGTAAAGAGGGCATGACTCCTTTCACAACTTTTTCCTAACTCTCGTAGTTTCGAGATTTAGACTTCTCAAAAAACCACCCTGTACCTATATGGGAACCGCTATTGCCAGCTTTACATTTTCACTGTTTGATTTAAAATGTTGTGATGTGTGACGAAGACTGGTAAGGACTGATAAGGATTATAAGAAAAAGGATTTAAAAGATTTAAAGAAAATATTTCTTTGCTCTAACTCGTCGCTTGACTTCTTGTTCGGTAATTATTACACAAGATGGTATTTTTCATTGTATGACTACCAAAACAACTACGGAATTTGTATGGAGAGAATGGAGCTTGTGCTTATGTTTTTTGGCGACACTATTCCGACCACACGGCCGGTCCGTGGTGGCAATAACTGCTCCTAGTGGCACGTGCTAAAAATATGCTTTCGTGTTATGTTTGGCATGTCCTATGTATCCTACTCGCAACAGTGCATCATTAGTTCTCGATCGTCAGGTCAAGAAGGCATCGGCGATGGCGCGGGTTTGCGCCTGCCGGAGTCATTCCACTACTTGCCGGAAGAGTTGGGGCATTTCTTTACGAGAGTGGTGCCTAAAGACATCCCTGATGAAAGCATGGGTGAGTATTCAACTTCATCTCTCCTCATTATCACTTGATAGGCTTGAGACAAGATCCATTTCATGTTCAAGATAACATTTGTATGATGATGTAACTTGGGGTGATAATTATATCTAGCTAGTGTAATGAATGTCTATATTATAATGTAGGCCTATGTGGACTTCTGACTAGGCTGATGATGATGATGACCTATCGGTTATTTTTTTTAATTGTTAAGTTTCGTTAATCGTCTGGGAGAAATCGCAATGCTCGAAAAGACTAACGATTGTATACACTTTGTAAGTGTTTATTTTTATGGGTTGAAAGAAATCCATAAAATCGAAGTAAAGAGGATAAAAATAAGTATTTTACTGAGGAGTAAAATACTTATTTTTATCCTCTTTACTTCGATAGAGATTAATTTTTATCACCATGAGCTGTCAATTTTGACAGAGCCTCCATTGGGAGGCTCTGTCAAAAGAAGAAGTCAATAGGATCGAAGCTCTGATTAATGATGGTGCAAGGGACAACTTTGGGGCAGCTACGTGCGAAAAGCGAAAAAATATTTTTCTAACATTGTTGCGTCCGTTACAAGTATTCGAAATCGCAAAACAAATAATTTATGCATCAACATATAATATGAGCATACATATTTTGATAATGTAGAAGTCAAAATCAAAATGTATCTATTCAATAGTATCACAAGAATCACTTTGAAATGTTTTAAAGCTAGGTGAGTTTATATGCTAGTTCCACGCAACCAAACCTAACTTACGATTCCAATACAACTATTATAGTTGAAGGAAAACCTGAAGCCAGTGAGTATTTTTTGTCACATCCGATTTTCGTTTGACCCGATGTCCTTTCCTAACCTACCACATCCCGAGTTTGTGAAGTGATCGATTCTGTGACGTTTGAGGTTAACTTTAACTTAACCGGTTAATGAAAGTGAAGGTTATGTCATTATGTCTAGTGTTGGTCAATAAATAAAACTGAATAGTTATTTCAGAACGCCACAGATTGGATTTAAATGTTTTATTTCAAATGATGTGAATCACTTATCATTTGATAAGATAACAATAACTTAAATGTAATCGCTATGGGTATTGGGTATAAAGAATCACTTACGATCGCAGTTATCATTACTACCAGCTAACCTTTCACCGTGAACGTTCATAAAATATATCTGTGTGTCTTCACACTTAGTCTACTTATCCTGGGTGTCAAAATATTGCTAAGAAAAAAGCAGCCAAGTGCGAGTCGGACTCGCCCATGAAGGGTTCCGTAGCATCAAGTAACATAATATACAGAAAATAAACAGGAAACAGGTTCTTGTAGTTCGTCGAAAATCCTCATACTCGAAAAGCAGGTCTGAAGTTGGGCTGGGTTGACAATAATACTTTTCAGCCATAAGGAGAATTGTTTTCAACTGACTGCTGTCAAATCATAAAAAAAACAAGCTGGGTTTGACAGTTCTTTTGAACCATGTTCCAATTTATTTCGGAAGCCGTTTTAACACCCTGTATACATGTCCTTTAGATTTTCGTTTCAGTTTAAAACATCCATAGTGAATGAACACTTATAACAATCATAATTAGTATTTATAGTGTTTTACTAACACTAACGGATTTAACAAAAAAATAACTAAAAGTTCCCAGACTGGGATTCGAACCCGTCTGTCTATACGAGGATGCGTAAAAATACAGCGTATAACCACACTTATTCGCGCTTAAACACGCTTAAGGCAAAGATCAACTTCGATATACATACTTCTCGCTCGCACATATTGACCTGATATACAGGGTTGCTTTTTGAGTAAGCGGTGATGGCCAAGTCCGAAACCACGAGAGTTAGGAAAAGACGAAACTGCATATTATCTTTTTCAAAAATCATTTACTTTTGACGGAAATGGTTTAGTTTTCTTGCGCGTAAAAATATAAAATAGTTTAAGTGCACTGAGAAAAATGGATTTCTGGCCTAAGATGAATTCCACCTTTGACGGCTGAATTGTAATGACGCGAGGCGATTTTGAAACGCTTACGGTTAATTTGACTTTACTATTCGTTTGCGATAAACTGGTACGTCTCATATGATAAACACGAACCGTCGCAAATGACTTACCGTAAGGTAGTCTTGGAATTCAACTTAACACTGCTAATACAGCAGTAATGGACTATTGAAAGCGTTTTAAATTTACGACGTTGAATATGTGGTGAATATCACCGTAATTAAGGCAAAATTTGACTTAAGTTAAGGTGATATATGCTTTAATAAAAACAAAACAAACTTAAACCTAAGTCATAAAACAAACTTTCGAAAGTGGCATAAATAATCTTAAGCATGACAATATTCACCTTACAATAAGGCAGAATATACTTTAGTCAGAAAAAATTGAACGTAAACTCAAAGTCTTTCAGCGGCGTATGAATTCGGCAACATGAAGGTATAATGTGGCCACATTTGCCCTTTTATAAGGCGAAATATTCTCAGGGTACGACGAATTAAATGGTAACATAAGGTCATATAACGGCATACATATTTGACCAATTTAACCGTAAATTTAGCAATATTTACCTTATCATAAGGCGATATAATGCTCAAGTATCAACTGATTGAACGGTAACATTACGTCATAGAACGACGTGCATACTTGGTCAATATAACCGTAAATTTGGTGATATTAGTCTTATCATCAGGCGAAATACGATCAAGTTACGACTAATCAAACGGTGAATAACGTCATAAAACTATTTACTTATTCGGTTAATTAAATCGTAGATAAGACAACAATCACCTTATGGTAGGGCGGATGATACTTTAGTTACTATTTAATCAAACGTTTAAAAAGTCTAATAACGCCATACATATTTGGCCAATTTAACCGTAAATTTGGCAATATTTACCGTATCATAAGGCGAAATACGATCGAGTTAAGACTAACCAAACGGTGAAATAACTTCATTTAACGACTTTCATTTAACGATATTCAGTAAATGAAACCGTAGATATAACAATATTCACCTTTTAGATGGGGTGGATGATACTTGACATATTATATAGTCAAACTTTAAAAAGCCTAATAACGGCATACATATTTGGCTAATATAACCGTAAATTTAGCAATATTTGCCTTAACATAAACGCTCAATAATGCTCAAGTTATGACTGATCAAATGGTGAAATAACGTCATCTAGCGACTTACTTATTCTGTGAACGAAACCGTAGATATGGCAATGTTCGACGGATAATACTTTCGTAAATATTTATACAAACGTTTAAAACCTACATAAGTACGATCCTAGGTAATTTGGCGAGGTTCAACTTCTTGGTTATCCTACCATAATAATATTAGGTATTGTATCGGTAGGTAAAATAGAATGAGTATATTTTTATTGACGCACAAACAGACGACGTATCTGTACAGCACACAGTAAATAAACAAAGCATTTACAAATCTAACCCTAAACCTGCCTAGCTAAATATCTACCCAACCCATACAAGGTACCTAATAAGCATAAGCAAGCATATAGGTAGGTACATAGAAGTGGCAGGATAGTTAGTGCTGCCGATTTATTTCTCTGAGCAACCCTGGCCGTGGGTCAAATGGATCTCAAATGGGGGCACATTTTAGTTAAGAAGGTAGGTAGGCAGATTTGTACATTACCAACCTAAATACTTAAGTAGGTACTCTACCCACTTATGTGTTTCATTGTGTTTTACTAGGGAGGTTTCTATTGAATCATAGCGCTGTTTAATAAACCATTCCTATTAATAGCTGTTCCATTGAAAAAAATTTGCTACGCTCTATGACTCCTTGTTGCTATTCAAAGGCAGAACCCTTGCTTCTACACATAAGCCCTGTTCTCCTGTAGGTAGGTATCTACTTAGATCAAGCGAAGAACCCAAACCAGTGTCTACAAAAATTTGATACCTATTTAGGTAATATAGGTCTCAGCTACCTGTTTCCCATATTACCAAGCTTTGCTTAGTTTACGGCTAGATTGTGTTGCGTGGAATGTCCGCAAATATTTGTAGATAATTTGGTGGAAGAAAAGTCTATTTTACTCAGTTTTATTATTTTAACGACTTTCAGTCAATTGGTGGGTTAAGTTTAAAAAAACTCTCTAGTTACTGCGAGATACACCTTTGTAAGGCACTTGTCGTAGGTACAACGAAAATCTCAATAATGCTGCCAGCTACAAGGCAAATAACCTTGGTTCGTATAACTGTATGAGAGAGAGTATATAAACTTGAAAACCCAACGTCAAAACTGCTGAACCGATTATGATGAAATTTCTATGGGACTAATCTGAAAGTAAAGTTAAGATATAATTTTTCAAATTAGTTTACGAGTTATGTGGTAACAAAAAAAAAACAAACAAATCAAATATCCGTGAAAACACCCATTTAGAATCTTTCCCTGAGTTTACTCACTTTTTGGTTGGAACCCTGACGAACGAGATTCAATACCTACCTACTTTTGCTTTGTGCTGTGTGCTAACTACACGAACTATGCTTGGAGCATAGGCCAATCGACACACACATGACACAGGCAGTTAGTAATGCAGTACAGTTTTGACTTAAAGACTACGTATAGCATATTTTTTATTGGCCTCTCAGCTCAGTTGGTAGGATCTCTGTCTTCTGCGCTGTAGGTCGTGGGTTGGATCCCCACCGAGAACAAATATTTGTGGTGAACACAGTTGTTTTTTCTCTGTTGGGGCATTATATTGTATTCTATGTATTTACATAAAAAATATGTGTGTAAGTATTATATCAGCCATCTGGTTCCCATAGTACAAGCTCTGCTTAGTTTGGGACTAGATAGTGTTGAGTAGATTGTCTTGAATATCTATTTATTTTTATTTTGTTATTTTTAACACCCACCACTAGCATAATCTGCAGTAGTCGAGTTGGCAGCACTGCCCACGAGGCCACGAGCACGTACGTAACGACTTGTTTCATTCGTCAGTTTGGTTTGACTTTGGACGGAGTGTTTGGTTTAATTCTAAGTCATTCAAAGTTTATTTTGCAGGTTTTTTTTATTATCCCTCATTTTCTGAACGCTGCTGGCTGTGTCAGTGTATGGAAGCACAGACAAACAGATGTAGAGAGGTCCAAGACAGACCTATAAGCAGCAACCAACCAGTCAAAAATCTTCGTGCTTTGAACGTGGCAGACTCTGAATCTGAATCCCACAGATTTATTAACAAAATGGGGCACACACCTGATTGATACGTCATTTCAATGTAAGTAGAGTACCTGTATCAAACTCAGTTATTCCATAATGTTTTTGAACCTAATCATGTTTTGTATTTGATAAGTTTAGGTACCTACTCCCTAGATTCTGGTTGTGTTGGAAACATGAACGAAATATGATTTATAAAAATATGTCTAAGTACATATTCATGTTTTCAGTTTTGAACTTTTGCATTTAATTTTGTATATTGGTACAAAGGAATTTTTAAACTTAGGAAAATTAATTGTTTATTTTTTTCAGATAAGGTGTACTTGACATAATACGCAAAGAGGACGGGCTACTTAACAGGCTGGCTGGCTTTGGCTTCCTGGATTCCAAACAAAGAAAATAATTGGCGCATTTGTTATTGGACTCTGGGCTAGAAGTAAATCCAAACACCAAACATCATTGGAGTGATTTCAACATGGCCACACGGTATTGGAGAACCATTTAAAAAGGATTATAGCTGTAAGTACTTGTCATTTGCTATCAGTGATTCAAACGATCTCTCTGACTTAGAACCTGCAATGCCAGGCCGACCTGTCCTCTAATAAACCTGTGGTCATAGTTTGGTTAGATAAACATAATACCTACTTGTACTAATTACCATCATAGAATGCTCTACTTTGTTTGCGATAACTATTTCCTAAAAAATACATTATTTTATTTCAGGTATTGTAATCCAGTCGAGGAGGCTTCACTTGCAATAACGGTTGCCGAGGAAGGAGCTACGCCATGAGAGGAGCTAGCCTGTGGGCAATAACAGCAAATGCGTGCCTACAAAAGCTTTACAACGAAAAGGGCATTCTCCAAGACGATTTTATCTTGTTTTAAGTATTTAAAAAGTTAATTACTTATCTAAATTGATTTTTTAATACAGATTTATAGATTTTTATTGAATGGTTTTATTGCAATACCACTATTATTTATATAAGATGCAAAAGCTATCGGCTTATTTATTAGGCTAGGTTGAGGTTAAACTGTTGGGTTGAGAAAATACTAGTCTATCTAGTACATATCTTTGGTAACCAAAGATAATCAGTTATTATTGAAGTGCTTTATAAATTTTTGTTCTATTAATTTCAGAAGCTTACAAAGACTGGGAGAACAGCTTTCTGAGGCAGCAGGCTACGCTGTTCACTGAAGGCATGTTTGGCTGATCTATTATCATAAAGTTCATGTGAAGGATATTGGCCCGCGTTACCTAAGAGTGAACTTTGAGCGGCCCAATGCCCTTAATATGAACTAAATGATAGTAAAGCAAGTCAATCATGCCCATAGGGAACAGCGTTACTAGCCGTTAAAAGGCTTTTTTCCGGTCTTCATAAAACGTTTCTGCTCGTAAAGAAAGCAAAAATTACCATACGATACGGCTAGCCTAATCGTATGAAACATTCAAAAATAACTTTTTGAAGGCAAATACGACTAAGTAAATGTTGAAAACGCTTTATGTTTAGGTTAAACCCATAGTAAGTAAAGACGTAAAACACCTTACTAGACGAAAATTACGACTTAAAAAAACATCAATATCGGTTAATGAACAGGTTAAACTACAGTAAGGTAAGACGTACGACGTCTTACTAGAAGTCTATTATGCCTTAGTAAACAGCTTGAACTACAGTAAGGTAAGACGTACGACGCCTTACAAAAAGTCGATTACGACTTAGTAACCTTTGAAATCGCTTAATGAACAGATTAAACTACAGTAAGATAAGACGTACAACGCCTTGCTAGAAGTCGATTACGACTTAGTAAACGTTGACAACGCTTAGTGGACAGGTTAAACCCACAGTAAGTAAAGACTTAAAACGCCTTTCTCGAAGCGAATTACGATTTATGAAACGTTCAAAACTTTTAGCGGATCGGTTAAATCGCAGCGAATAAAGGTATAAAACACCTTACTAAAAGTCTATTATGACTTAGGAAGCAGTCAATAAATATTCAAAACACTTTGTGAACAAATTAAACCTCAGTAGGAAAAGGCGTAAAACGCCTTACTAGAAGTTAATTGGGGCGTAATGATACGTCGGATATTACTCTAGGAAAGATTTACGTGTGTGACCCGAGCACCTTCTTTACCTTTTATATCGCCTTACCGGAAGTTAAATCCCATCGTCAGTTCGTCGATCCTATCTCACTTACCACGTTAATAGCTTTTTATTTAAGGCTAATCTGTAAAAAAATACGTTTAAAACACACATTAGAGAGTATAATGCTGCTTATTTGTTGCGCCTCATGCTTAAGCCGTAAAACGCCTCCAACCTAGGAAGGCGTTTTTCGTCCAAGTACGCTTGGTCGTTTTTTCGCCTTCATTACGAATAAATCCATCTTAATTACGAACTTTTCAGCCTTACATTTTTCTCAGTGTGGTAACCATTGCTTAAGTTTATTCAATAAAAAATATAAAACAGGTACCTAGGTTAAGCAGAATTATTACTACAGCATGCTTCATTTTAGGAATTTTAGTGTGCTTCCTGTCAAAAAAGTGAGGGACACATAGGCCCAGCAGTGGACTTTCACAGGCAGTTGATTAGGAAGATTATGGGTTCGAATTCTGCTTTGTTAATAAGGAAAGAAAAAACTGATAAACTTACAAATACATTGAAACAATCCAATAGATATTGTTGGAACACTATTCGTCTGCCGTCATTGTAGTATTCCTTCACTAGGCTGCGGTGGACACCCTTTGTCAGACAACATCGGCATTCGCCAAATTTACGGCTATTTCCCATTTCTTTTCGAACGTTATAATCACAATCAAGAGGTTCTGAAAATAAATAGGATTGGATTCTGCCGAGCATGGCTCGCTCCATGGCCCTTTGTGCAACTCGTACTCTGTACACAGTTTCCTTAGTGAGCGTCCATGACTCGGCACCGTGTGTCATTGTTGGCAGGACACACTGATTATAGAAACGGGTTTTCAGGCACTGTGCATGGGACCTTGACCTGATTTGGCTACGGAACCCTAAAAACAGAAGAATAAACCGTAGTTTGTTGCCTGTTCTTCTAGGCTAGGTTGCGTAGAACTGGCATATAGACTCGCCTGTGATCCTTGTGATACCTCTGAATAAAAAAGTTTTATAGGTATTTGAAACAAGGCGCAAAGAGCTGAAGAGGCAAAAGATAGGTGCTTTTGATAAAAATGCACACGTAACCAAAATTCAAGCTCTATACAAGGTTTAGGGGTGAAAACGTGAAATACCAATAAGCAAGGCCTATCGTCCGTCATTAAACCAACTTTACAGACAACCGATTTTTTTAAAGGAAAAACTGCTTTCTTTCGTATCCAAATAAATTTATTTGAGACATTAGTTTTTGAAAATGAAGAGAGTTCATGAGAGCTTGGTGTCAGACGGACATACAGACAGACAGGACAGACAGATCAGTCTAGTAATAGGGTCCCGTTTTACCTTTTAGGAACGGAAACTCTGAGGCCTCACCTGGGCCATTCGAGCCACACCTTACAGAGTTATCTGGACGACTTTACGGAATCGTCTCGTGTTGAATGACGTTCGCGATTGCGGACGCTGTTACGTGTTTTTAACGGCAGTGCGTGTTATTATAACGGACAAAGTTTAAAAAGTCTAAGTAAGAAAATTAGGGTGATGCTGTATTTAAGATTGAACAATTATTAAATAATTTTTGTAAATAAGATACTATAGTTAGTAATAAGATAAAAAGCTAGAAATGCATTATGATTATTTTGCAGTCGATATAGTTTATTAAATATATCTAAGAAATTAATATAATTATAAAGAATAGTTAATTCATCCATCATGTTAGATATTGTTTAATTATACTCATGAGTTAAGTCTTTAATTTGAATGCCAAAATGTTTTTTAGGCCAAAATAACTATTTATTTCAATATTGATATCATGAATTTGTTAAATGTCATGATTAAATTTTGTTGAGTTAACTTCCGATATTTTGGCACATTTGCATGCACCATGATCACGGATGAATTTAATCATGGTAAATATCCCGTTGTTTCATAAAAATAATAACAGTTTTTATTGTGTATTTCGTTACCTTACTGCTTTGACGGAAGGTTGCTATTGGAAGGGGGGACCAGATTTCATACAAACCCTGGCATCATCCTTTATAATTACATCTTCGGGATAAAGAAAAACCAACATATTATGCACCCTGATAATATCAGTTTTATAGCTTTTGAAACTATCATGGTTTTTAACACTATTTTTATGAAAAAAATTTTGATATTTAAAGTAAATAGTGAAAATTTACCTTTACCAATCGTTTTTAGCAAAACATTTGCTTGCAAAGATTGATCCTTATCAGCAACATAATTCATTAGTTAAATAATACAGGGTGTAATTTTTTTTGAAAAATCATATGGTTTCTATTTTTGTCCAAAATATACTTCTTAATAATATATTTAATGTAACCTACTATAAGATAGGGACCTATACCTCTTGTAAATATTTGATTATTTTAAATAAATGAGAATAGCAATATTGCACGCCTTAAATGGGTAGACTGTTGGAACAAAATTGCATAATGTACCTAAGATCTCTTTACACAGATTTACAATAAATAATTCTTATTATTAAAAGTAAAAGATTTTTGAAAACATAAAATATGCAGTTATTGTTTTCTCATAAATCGAGGGCATAATGACTCCTTTCGCGATTTTTCCATAACTATCGAAAAATATAAAATGCCTAAACGCGATGTGCCCAGTAAGTTGAAGAGCATGCTTGCGAATAAGAAGACAGATGCTGATAGCGTGCAAAGTAGTCCAAAAGCTATGAAAAAGGTCGATAGACGGGACACTATGAGTAAAAAAAATTCACTCGATAAAACTTTGCCAACAACAGCGGAGAAAGGCAAAGTAACATATTGTACGGACTTGGAGAAATCCGTTATAATGAGCAACTTCGAGCGGCGCGGGTGGGTGCAGGTCGGCATGGATGACGAGTGGAACTTTTACTGGTCCTTCACAACAAACTGTAGAAATATCTTCAGCATCGAAAGTGCAATAATAAAATCTCTTGTTTCCCCAATCCCAAGCACTGTATTAAACTTGCCCTTTTGTTCCAGGTAAGGCTGCGAGTGCCGGCTCACTGAAAGTTTTCTAATAAACAAGACTTGGCTATCGGGTGAGTAGAGACCCATTTTCAAGTACGAAAAGTTCTAGATTTTCTCGCAATTTATTTTAAAAGTCTTTACGGTGAAGCTTTGGAGAAATAAGTTGATAAGTGATAAGTTTGTCTCGCTTTTGCAGATCGTGTTTTTTTTAATAATAATATTGAAAATAAATTTAACGTCTTCTTCAAAATAAATTTTGAAGAAGGCAGTGTACTTGCATGAACAGTTTTGACTACTCAGCTGTAGGACGATTTCGATACCTACGAGTATATCGAGGGCAAACCTACCTAATAATAATAATGTTCACTAGTAGTAAGCCTTCCTCGATAAATGGACTATTCAAAAATATTTTTTCAATTCGGACTAGCAGTTCCCGATATTAGCGCGTTATTTTTATGTAATAGATAATCTTAATGCGGTTCACAGAATACATCTACTTACCAAGTTTCATCAGACGCTGCCGAACTTCAATACAATTCGAAAGTGACCGTAATTTGTATGGAAATTGTTGAGCACTTACGTGATGTTCCACAGACCTTGTTACATGTTTTAACTAAAAGTTCGAAGGATTTTTAAGAGTTGCGTAAAATCCTGAACCTTTATGAATAGATGACCAAAAAACTATATACAGAATGTCCCAAAACTCAACGTCAAGCCGGAAACGGGCAATGGGCCAAGTCATGACAGTTATCAGAAAAATTTAAAAAAATATTTGTCATGTTACTTTCGAGCTATAAGTATTTAAAAAAAAAAGCAGCCAAGTGCGAGTCGGACTCCGTAGCATCAAGTAACATAATATATAAAGGTTCTTGTAGTTCGTCGAAAGGTAAATTGCGGTTTACGATTTATGACGTATAAAAAAAAAACTACTGGCTAGATCTCGTTCAAACCAAATATCGTTGAAAGTTTGCGGCAGTGATTGTGTTGTGATTGTGCAGTGGTGGTGGAACGAGAAAGGAGAGAGATTTTGAAGGTTTGAAAGGGCTGACGTATGCTACCTGCTCCCATGGGTCGCCTGTAGTACGTGTGCGCATTGTTTGGTTAGTATTACCTACTTATAGAAAGCCCCAATACGGTAGCTTCTGTACTACACTTAATACCTTTCACCAGGCTAGAATTTTTACACGACTAGAAAGAAAAAAGAAAAGATTATTAGGCTATGGAGGGACATTATATTAAATCCCTTGTTGATCATGGAAAAAAAAATTTAAACTATGAAACAATACCATAATGAAATTAATTTATCGTTGAACAATAAATTATGTTTGAGAGAATTCATATATCATTTTTTTAACAGATTTTTATAGGGTTATCTTCATCAAGTCAGATGGCTTCGCGCTGCAATGCACAAAGAAATTGGCCGCTGCTGTAAAGCTCGGATGGCGGCCGATTCAATTTGAACATAGTTTAAGTTGATAACTTTCGTCCGCCACGTCGTACTTGAACGCTGCAGCTTGTTCTTAGATTTATAACTGTCTCCACAGATATACTAGACAGTATCTCCAGATACGAACGTAAAACTTGCGTTGCGATATTAACATAGTATCTGTGAAGTTTTGGAGCGTGCAACATGCAAACTGCCAAATACAAATGCGAGCGTCGGATATACCTATCTAGAAAACGATGATTCAAAATGATCTTTATTGTGCTAAGGATAAGGAAAATTTTCCTCTGTCTCGTGAACACGGGAAGTTCTCATTCTCAGCTCAGCCTCGTTTGTTTGGTCAGTCAGTGCTTCTCTCATTCAATCTTACTTGGAAATGCTACCACCTATTATTTATTGACAAGTTGTAGAAAACCTGCCTAAGTGGGTTGGTACCTTACCTACATAAGTAGATACAGAATGTATTTTGTAAGTAGTTACTTATAAGGTTTAAAAAAACGCGGGCTTAGACTGTAGTGTCTGTTATTCCGGACCTAATTTGGACGTTTTCAAAAAAAGAGTGTATAGGTATCTTCTAGGTGACCGCACTACACCGTCGACTGCATCATAAAAAATGCTGCCTGTAAATTTTGTGCTTTTAGTTAAGCCCTAAGTAAAAAAGTAATTTTACTACCGATGACGTAATCATCATCTAGACTCCCCTACCCCCCCCTCATCCAAAATAAGCAATACATAGACCCCCCCGCCCCCACATAGTGCTTACGTAATACTTGAACCTCCCCACTACTTATTATACTCTTTGACTTGAACGGCCCCAATGTGGGCTGATGTTGATTACCTTATCATCCTTATACCTATTAGCAACAGTGACTAGCAACACTGTGGCTGTGCAGGCAGCTTGTTGCAACAACTCCTCGATAAGAATCTCAGCTTCTGTACCGTATTTACTCTTCATTTGGAGAAGGTATCTGGAATTAGATGGTGGCTAGGTTATGTAACAAAATAAGAAGGAGTTGTGACTCCTACTTATTTTGTACGTACAAACTAGGATAAAAAAATTTAGATGTATGTCTACAGTGCCTAGTTTGTTTTGAACAGTTTTCATTTGTGGTTTGATGGTAAAAGACTGAGGTTCCTTACACTTGGCCTTGATTTTTTCATGGTGATAAAGAGTGAAAGAATTATTAATTATAAATATTGTTTTGCTTCTATGATCATTAATATAATATAATCTGGGTTATGATTATTTTTTGACATTAAAAACAAGCTGTTAATTCCAAACATGTTTTTAAAGGCTCTGCCTGAAAACCAGCGCTGCTTGGCATGGTAGATAATGCTTTGTCAGGCAGCAAAATGTAAAGTCGGGGCCTATTTAGCATATTTTAATTACCATTATCTATTGTGAATGTCAAACAAATGTATTTACTTTCTTTCTTTTTTAATTTCCAGTATATCTTGTTTTGATTCAAGCAGTACTTACCTTGGGTATCTTATGAGTAGAAGCACATTCTCAGGAAGGAGTTTATAATCAGCTATAATTTCATTCGCCGAGGGTTCGAACGCAGCCAAATCAAACTTTAGTAGTGTGCGGAGACTCTCAATTTTGTGAAGATATTTGTTAACTGGAGTTGTTGGATCTTTTTCAAACTCTTTATGACTTCACTAGCTTATTGAGGACACATAATGTAAAACCTCAAACACTCGCTGTGTAGCACGGTTTAGTTTTTCTGATAAGTAATGTTTGTTTTTGTTTTAATGACGGCAAGTGTTTCAAGGACAGACAAACGCAAATGTCTCAGAGAATAATGAACCAGCTACTTGGTAGCAACAGATATTCTAGAGACAAACAACTACATTCATTGAGAAAAACAACTACTACACTGTTATCATCATGAATGTGTCATAATAATAAAGGAACTTCGTTCCATCCGGGTGTCCCTTGACACCTCTCAAGTTTTCATAATGTACTAACCACGCAACTAGTGCGTCTAAGGTCCTCAGCGCTTGTATCTTGATGCCGGTCACGTTACTGGAGGTATCACTGCCCGGCGAACTCAATGCTTGAAGGATCACCTCTAGTACTAACTGAGGCTGGATTGGTTTCGGTACGGGGTAGATCTCTCTGAAATTAATTTGT
This sequence comes from Thera obeliscata, assembly GCA_947578465.1. Lineage (NCBI taxonomy): Eukaryota > Metazoa > Arthropoda > Insecta > Lepidoptera > Geometridae > Thera > Thera obeliscata. The sequence continues at coordinate 1,738,855 of CANPUM010000004.1, read as the reverse complement.
TTACACATAAAAAAAGCAGCCAAGTGCGAGTCGGACTCGCCCATGAAGGGTTCCGTAGCAACAAGTAACACAATATAAAAGATCTTGTAGTTCGGCGTAAGATAAATTGCGGTTTACCATTTAAAAAAAAACTACCTACTGACTAGATCTCGTTCAAACCAAATATCGTTGGAAGTTGTTTCATCAGTCCAGCTCTTATAGTTGCGGAGAAAAATGGCTGTGACATACGGACGGACAGACAGACAGACAGATAGACAGACATGACGAATCTATAAGGGTTCCGTTTTTGCCATTTGGCTACGGAACCCTAAAAATAGGTATTTTAGACCAATAGTTTGTTATTTATAGCTCAAACACAGGACAACTCCCCACGTGATGGACCGAAGACATTGTGAAGATCGTGGTAATTCAGTTTTGCAATTAATTTTCTAGATATTTTAACGAATTACGTACAAACTCATTGCCTGCTGTTCTACCTACTCATTGCCTGACGGCTGTTTTTCCTGACCACTACAATCTGGGCCTCTTCAAGGAAAGAGTGAATAGGTGTCTTCTAGAGCATCCGTTTCTGTCTGCAGAGTTACTCTGCTATCTCTAGTGGGTGTATTCATTGTTTCGGCAATAGTATCGTCGCCGTAACAATATGATTAGCTGTTCGGAAACATGCCTTACGCAAACCGAGATTTGTTTAAATGAGATGATTTTAAGATCGGTTATTTCGTGGTTCAAATTTGAGGGCAAATAGGATAGCTTTATGATTTTCAAGAAGGGATATAAAAATTGATTTCGGAATTGAATACTTTTGCAACATTTAAATCCGATGTTTAGCCGCGTGTTATAAGTTTGAGGTCAAAAAGGGGTTGTTTGACTGCTTGCCAACTTTTCAAATCAGAGTGGTTTATTCCCAGCGTCCAAACCTTGCTTTCCACCTTAGGAAGATGGGAATAAGTTTTTGAAAAAAACCTACTGAAATGATGACTTCAAAACATGAGGCGAGTGTTTCAAAACCTATCAAAATTTGGCTTCTTTGTGAGTTTTGGAATGATTTTTCGTTTGTTTGCCTTTTTTCAGGTGGGCAATAGGTATTTTAAAATCATTGGATAAAACGTTATTGGGCCCAGGAAAAAATAAAAATCTCCCGCAAGTTATGAAAACTGTCACTACCTACCTTATTTGTATGTTTTCAGGCGGTTCATGCGAAAGCCAAACATGTCTGAATGCGTGAAGGAGTTCATAGCCCTGGCTGTCCGCTGCGAGTACTCCGATCAGCCTACATTCGCTGGCCATGCGTTTACGACGTATAAAAAAAAACTACTGACTAGATCTCGTTCAAACCAAATATCGTTGAAAGTTTACATAGTAATGTACAACATTTTTTTTTTTTAGTATTATTATTCTCTTACTTTAGAAGTTAGAGGGGGGGGACCAACTTTTTTCCACTTTCGAAGTGTCTCTCGCGCAAACTATTCAGTTTAGAAAAAAACGATATTAGAAACCTCAACATCATTTTTGAAGACCTATTCATAGATGGGTATGGGTTCGATGAAAAAATTTTTTTACAGTATACCTAAAGTACTTGTCCATTTTCTGAAGGGAAAAACTGAGTTATTCTAGTAACGTCCCGTCGACAACGGGACGTGTGGTCCCATTGGAGATCAACTGCATATTTCAATTTTTAAAATAATATATTCTTTCAGTACAGTTGAGATTTAACGCTTTAATTTAAACGTGTATTTGAAAGCCAATTGGATGGTAAATGTGCTGTGCAAGCCTATTCCATGTAATATCTTGTAGGTACCTATCTATCTTCCGGTCACTATAAAATCCCGTAGGCAATGAGTTGCGGCTGACGTTTTTTAAATCATCTACAATAGATGCAAAGGTTTTTGCAAGTTTTCTCTATTGCCCAAGAAGACAATAATTCGTTCGAACTGTTTCATTATAGCAGGTCGGTATATCTTTCTAATAAGTATAAATGTTTTACCTATGAACAGGGATCGTCAAAGGTTCTGTTTAGATACAAATATTTTCGTATTTTTACATTATGGCCAAGAGTGGAGTTGAAATTACTTGAGTTTGGGCATGTAACGTATGTTACCTAAATAAAATGATAATGTACGCTGCAAATGGATAGGTCAACGAGTTCTCATTCTCGCCACAGTTTGCTGCTTGCTCGCCTTCACTACATATCTGCATAAAGTACTAAGGTGCAATGTAAGAGTAGTCTCTGCCAGTTCTAAATACGAGATTGACAGCTAAGCGACGAGAAGCAGTTATAATATTTATTTATTTTATAGTTAAATCTTGTCAAAATTCAAAACAACAACTCCAGTGTCGTTGTTGAACAGCTTTGTTGTAAAGAGACTATGATATATTTCACACAATTACTTAATTATGTTGGTGGCTACTGCATATTTTAATTATTCTAAAAATGCATTATTATGATATAAATGAAAATAAATATAATTAGAACCTCTAAATAGTTCAAATGCATGTCTCAACTGCTCGAAAGAGGCTGCGGCAAATAAGGAAAATCCGCGAATAAAAAAAAGGCGAGTTCAAGGTAATTTGAAACCAAGCTCGAATGTAAATGTTAAACACTATTAGCTATATCACTATGCATTAGGATCTATTTTGATATTTGTACGAAGTTCTAAGACATTTACACTGATGTTATGTAATACTTCACTATCCAGCACCATCACCTCGCCGGCGCTTTTCACCACGGCGTGGTCGCCGCCACCACCGCTCACCAGCACGACGCCGCGCACGAGCAAACTCAGGAGACTTATTTATTAAAACCGATCTGGAGTATAGGGCGTATTTAAATTAAAACTCAAATAAAAAAAAAGAATTTATTCTGCAGTATTACTAAGATCACTTTGAAACGTCTTAAAGCTAAGTGAGTCTAGGTGCCAGTTCCACGCGACCAAGCCTAGAAGAACAGGGAACATTCACAAGTTGTGCACCGTGTTATAGGTTTATGCACCACACAGTGTTCAGCATTAGAGCGGCAGAGTTAATGCTACTCAAAAGGTTAAATAGTATATTATGCAACTAGTGAATAAAAGACGGATTTAAATCGAGGACCAAAGATGAATCACGAGCAAGTGCAGGAATCTAACGACTGAATCACGACCGTAGGGAGTGATTCATGATGATTGAATCACGAGCGTAGCGAGTGATTCAAGTGTTAGAATCCTAAACGACGCGAGTGATTCATGGCCCTCGATATAAATCCGTTTTATTCAAGAGTTGCATACTATACTTTATACCATGACTTCGAGAAAAAGAAAGATTTAAGCGAAAAAGGATTAAAAACTATGAACTTTGTTTATACTATTCTTATATGACATAAAACAAATAATTTTAGATTTTGATTTGATTTGTAAATAAAGAAGGATAAATTAATGCAAGTTTTCTACTTTACCTACTTCTCTTTCATGAACTCAACAACTCAATTGAACAACAAACAACTCAGCACATCTTTTTCATTTCTAGAATGCATTTTCAATCGATTTACTATTATCGAACTTTTTGCTGCATAACTTACTAAAAACAGTATTCAAAATAGCGCCAATTTACTTATGTATGACAATGACAACAAAGAACACAAAACAGTTTTTAATCCAATGCTAAACTCCTTGTCAAAAATTTAGACCAATCAAATCGAGAGTATTTATGACGCAAGGAGGTTGTAAGGTATTGAGATGGACGTCGACCTTATTCATGTGTTCCAAATTCAAACACCAAAACAGTGATTAAAAGAGCTTTTTATTCACTGTTTCCAGTGAATAAAATAAGCTTTTTAGAGGGGGTATGGTATAAACATTATTTAAATACAGAACAATAATAATAGTAGGTTATACTTACACCAAGTGTAGATTCATGCCTGAATTTTGTGGGTTTTTTAATGCCATTCCTGTGCGCTTTGCGGCCTGTAAATGAAAAAAATAGTCAGAAAATTGCTTGTTGGAAGGTTAGCATAGGCCTACCTGAGACTATGAGATTAATGTAAATACAATTATTACAAACAATATTTACAACTATTTACAAGTTGCTTAGCCTTCAAAAGTAAACAGAGAAAGAATGAAACTATGTTTATTTTTAATACGTTATGTATTTACACTTTGTTCTACTTATTTACAGGTTATATTGTTACAGTATAACTTATTGTGATTACCTTTGAAAATGTTGTAGCATCTATTCGTATACAAATGCAATGTGTAATAATCTTTTAAAAGTTATAAGCACAAGTTAAGTTATACGTTAAGTTAGTTTGGCAGCCACATGCTTACCTACCTATATAAAAAAAAAAATATTTATAATAAAAAAACTGTCAAAAGACAAACAGTGCTTAATTGCCATCTCTTACCATTGGGTAATGAAAAATACTGACAGGGCTAAGTTTAAGCTATGATTAAACTTAAATAGCGTTTATAAGTATGGTTGTAAAACAACAGAAGGACAAATAAATACTTAGCACAATCATAAAAGGCTAAAAACCAAATAGAAAATCTTGTATTATATTTAGGATCTCGGAAACTGCGCCAACGATTTTCACGAAATTTAGTATACAGGGGTTTTCGGGGGCGATATATTGATCTAGCTAGGATTCATTTTAAGAAAATGCGTCTATTCGTTAAAAAAAAACTTTTTTTTTTATGCCATAGCAGGCAGACGAGCAGACGGGCCACCTGATGGAAAGTAGTCACCGTCGCCCATAGACACCTGCAATACCAGAGGTGAAAACATAAACTGAATATGTGACTGCTCCTGCCGTCTATTGACGATTGTGAGCAACTAACTACAAGCATATCCAGCAGATGGCGTTGTTGAGTAAGAATAAACCAATAAAGGTAATAATATGACTCTTAAGATTTCTTAAAAATACAAATTATCAAAAAAATTCCGAGCGAAGCTCGGTTACCAACTGCTAGTGTACCTATAAACATTAAACCAAACGCTATGTATAGTAGGTACACACATCTTCACTTCTTTTTTGGCTACTGCGACTAGATGCAACAATTCTGCCAGGTACACACATCTAAGCGATGGCAATGGCGATCAGCTGTCAAATATGACAGCGTTATTTATTTTATTTGAGTTATGAAGAAGAAGCGTTGGGCGCCCACCCACCAGATGGACCGACGACATTGTTAAGATCGCGGGAAGTCGATGGATGGAAAAGGCTCAGAATCGTTCTTCCTGGAAACGAACAATCAGTCACGTCTTTTTATGAACAACTGGATATTTACCATGATTTAAAATAATGTTAAAAACCATGATAGTTTAAAAATTTATGAAGTAACGTATTTGTTTATATTAAACTGTTATTAGTTATCATGTGAATAAAATCAGCCTTTTGACCTCATTTCAATACTTCAACAGCTCATTATAATCTTTACCTTCGTAACAATAATGTAGACTAACGTAAAGGCCGATAGAAGGTAAAAATCAAAGTTTCTACGTCAATTGACTAAAAACCAGTTCGATTTTTATCGACTACGCGTGTAGTAATTTGATAGGATTATTTATAACTATGATGAATCGGAACAATGGCCCATTCAATTAGGAGAATTCACTAGCTAATATAGTGTTATGTATAAATGAATTTGTGATATTTACGTCTGTACATCTGTCAAATTAAAACCTCATTTCCCCCTTTTATGTAAGACTGGCTTGGCGTTGGAAATTACATGTTTTTTATGCAACAATGGGAGAAAAAGCATTGAACTGGAACTTTAATATTATACTGGACCTGACTATAAATAGACTTATTTTATACTTTTTTTTTATCATTACAATACATATTGTCATCTATAATGTAAAAAATAATAATAATAATAAACTGTTATGTTAGAATACTCACAGAGGTCAGTGTTAGTGTTTGGAAAACAGGATGTTGTGGTACCTAGTTTAAAACAAAGGCAGAAGTTGTTACAAATATTATCCTATTATATCAAGCGTCTGCCGACGGATTCGTTTGATAATTAAAATACTACGAGGGCTCATTCTGAGTTTTAACATCATTTTGTCGTTAGCTTGATGCAAAATTACTTGTCGTTAGCGATGTGTGTATCTTAATGTCGCGGCAATGGCAATGGCAATGGCAATGCGCTCGGATTGTGGACGAAAACAATGTGTGAGAAATGTTATACGATTTAATTTTTTATAAAAAATGAGAAACTTTAGCGACTTCAAGGCTCTTACACCATTTTTTTTTTTTTTTTTTTTTTTTTATTAACCTGCACTGTCCCACTGCTGGGCAAAGGTCTGGGCAAAGGCACTTACACCATTATTCGCAATAAAATAAAATAATTGTTACTTTTTGTCCCCAAACAGGCAAATTTGGACGTGGCGTCCTTCCTCGTCCTTCTTTGTCATTGATGGATCCATCCAAAAACAATACGAAATCGATTGTATTTAGAAACTAAGATAACGGTCAAAGTGATCTGATTGTATTAAACGATACAATTTTGAAAGACGATTCAAAGTTTATGATTTCTTAAAATACAAATTAACGAAAGAAATTCCGAGCGAAGCTCGGTTACCAACTGCTAGTTAGAATAAAGCTGGCCATAGCTGTAAGCTGGACAATGAACTGACCAGTCGTATCAGCTCTGCTGTTAATTGAGCATTGTTGGCGCGTGGGCTGCTTTGCCCTCTATCTTTATGAAGACGCTTACTGGAAATTAATAGGACTACAGCAACACCTATTTACTTTAAAAAAACTCCGTCCGTGTATAAAATCGTAAATTTTTCACTCCGAGATTTAAAGCGTGGACTCGATCCCCTCCGCAAAAATTGTGATGATTTTTTCAATGTAGCATTTATGCTTTTAGCAAAATATTTATGAACTATTCACAATTAGGATACCAATTACCTATACTTTGGCGTTAATTATAAAAAAAAATGTATAGATATGCGCTGCGCAAAATAAATTAATTCGCACAAATCTCAAATAGTATTAAAATGTTGTAATTTAAAATGTTAATGTTTTTTTTGTAGACGAATTAAATGATGACAATACTTTCTTATTTTACACAGCTCATTAACAATTAATTTGTTACTCTGTGAGAGAGTCTTTAAAGAAAATCTCTGAGCCGTAGTAAGCCTACGAATTGCCAGAGGCTCAATACAAGTCTCTGCCTCCATTGCATTTATGGGAGTTGTTCTCATAGCCCCACTTATCAATCTAAGATCTGTTTAATCCACAAACAACGAAACATTTTACTCCAATTGCTTCTGCTTGTTTTTAGGTAACAACCTTGAAGGAGCTTTTTTATAGTACCTACTTGCTGATGAGCTAAATATAATTAATATAATATAAATATAAATAAATATAAATATTGTGGATAATTTTAACTGCGCCTTAGGTATCCTAGTTTAAAATAGAACAATCAAAAAATAAACTAAACTGGTAACAACAGAGATTTTACACATAAATGATCAAGGTCAGCTTAGAGTGCCAATCATTATATAGTTTACCCTATTTAAAAGATAGGTTTATAAAATATATTTTGGTATCTAAAAGCATAAAGTTTACTACAGTTTTCGGCATAAATAAACACAAATGCAAAAATACTTACAAATCGCTGGGTTAAAAACTTTTTTGAGAAGATTATATCCGACACTCCCTACGTATCTTTAGGTAATAAAATTATGCACTACGTTTTGATAACCATAATAATACTGTGTACAATCCACAAAATAATATCTAGCCCCATAATTAGGCAGAGCTTGTACAATGGGAACCAGATAGCTGATATAATATTAATATAATTTTTTTGGAAACATGTGTGTTTTAGAATGAAATATTTTGTTAGAACACAAATATTTGTACTCGGTGGGGATCGAACCTACGACCTACGGCGCAGAAGGCAGACTGATAGTTGAAAAATCCTGTAAAAATCGTAATGATTCGTAGTGTTTATGAAACAAATCTTTCTTTTGATACCTAAAATTGATTGAATAATAAACCATTTCATTTAAAAAATACAGCAAGAGATGGTACGGTTTGTGTCACTTTTACACACTGTACTTATCTTTATTGAGTTTATTTATGGAGTGGGTTGAATCTGTTTGCATTTATGAAAATACCACCAAATATGAATGTGTAACATTCGAATTATTCTTTCTGGGGGCCAAAAACGCCAATTTATTATTGGACTGTGAAGTTTTAATGACATATAATATTTGCAACTTAACTTTATAGGAAAATAACTAAAAAAGCGAAGGAAAACAACGTGAGGAAACCAGTCCGCACACCAAGTGCGGATGATGAATTTGCCGATTTTTTATTTATCAAAGAAATCTGTTTCAGATGTGTCACTAGATTCTAGTGATAAAATATTCAAATCCTGTAAATGAACACAAGTTTAAAGAAAAAATAAAGAAAGATAATAATTTTATTGACCTTAGCTATACAAGAATATAATAGAAAGAATATGTATAATAAAATAGAAATCACAAAATAAGAACAGCAAGCAGATAGGCAGGTGTCATACAATAGTACCTACATTTATATAGGTAACAATTAACTACTGATGGCGCTAAAATTTTTAATTATTTAAATAACTTCTCTCCTACGTCTTTTCTGAAAATGAATCCTAGCTAGATCGATTTATCGCTACATAAACTAAAAACTAAGAATGTGTCTACTAACACTTTTCTTAAGGCCTGCGCACACCTAGGCTGCTTTGATTTTTCACCTGTCAAGGTTGGCTGGTAGAAAATGCTGTCTAGCATTAAGCTCTCCTATTGTCATGTATTTTTGGTGCATAAAGAATTAAATATAAATATAATTTGCATTAAAATCATTTTCCCGGGAAAGGATTTTCCGTCATAAGCATCCACCTACTTAAAGAAAGCCCAAATTGCAGTAATAATGCGTTAAAAAATAAAATTGTTTTTTTTTTTTCGTGTAAACGCATACCTACAGACTATAACGGTGATAATTCACTGCTACATCTTTGACTAGTACATAAATACACACCTGTAGTTATTATTTTAACGGCCTTTAATACCCATAGACGTGCAATTAAAATGATTTGAGCCATGAGGAAGAAGAAAGGTTACATTTAATATTATGGATGAACTAAGAGGAGAAAGTAAGCAGGTGATCACTTAAAACCAGGAAATATGTAACCTATCATTATATCCAAAACATGGACACACGCTAAGAATAAATCACATTAAGGTCTTTACACAAAAATAGAAAAAAAACTATATTTTTTTTTCATCGAACCCATACGTCTGGTATAGGTGTGGTGAATAGGTCTTCAAAAATGATGTTGAGGTTTCTAATATGGTTTTTTATAAACTGAATAGTTTATAAAAAACCTACAAGATATTATACATGGTATGATACCTCTTGAAATCCGAGCTTAAGCATAAGGATAAGAATAGTCTGTAATAAGTACGTTTGATTGGTAATTATCGTCCGTATCTTGACCCATTATCTCTATGATATAACCACAACGAATTTACAAATTGCTCAATTTATTTTAACTGAATTCACATGTAAAGAAAACTTCATATACTTATCGAGCTTAATTTATTAAATGAATAGCAAAACACTATTTAACTAATAAATTAAGTTCGATAAGTATACGAGTTCTCATATTTAAGTTTTAAAACGAACAATTAAAATGAAAACGCTATAATTATTATATTTGCTTCGGCCATTTAATTCGGGTATTATTTTTAATAATGTGTGAAGACGTTTAAGTGTTCTTTTTCAAAGTCAATACAGACTGTTTAAACGGTGGTTTTATTTATCTTTATCTTTTTGACATGTATCATTTGTTTTTATTTTATGTAACTTTTTGAATATAGGTACATGTATTTTTTATTTATCGTTATGACTATGAGGAAGCGATAATCTGCCACAAAAAAGGATTAATCTTTCAATATTAACTGAAATTGAATGCAATGTCAACTTCTTTTATTTCATCAATAGTTTACTTTGCGTGTAAACATTTTGGATCTAAAAGATGTGATACTAACTGAAATAGCTACTTGTAGATTGTTTTTATTGATTTATGATGTGGTGTACGTAACTATTGTATCGATCACATAAGATCGGTTAAAATAATTTATATATTGGTATATTTATACATAGGTACTTAGGCATTTGTGTATTACATTTAGAATAACGGTCAAAAAGTGTCATCTCATCAAGTTCGAGAGAGTCACTCTTTTCTTATGCGTCATTTAAGCTTGTGAGCAAGATTGACAATCACAGACAAACTTATAATCATGACCAGCGTCCGATCTTGACGTTTCGCGGGCAGCCGTGGTCGCGGGCAGACTGATAATTTTCTTTCATATAATCATGCCTAACATTCGCGTTAATTTAAAAAATCCCACTACAAGCGTTAATCTACCTAAAATATTTTTACCTGCTTTATTTGAGTTGGAACTGATTTTGTGAAGCTTGTATCGTGATCAACGAGTTCTAATTTATGAACACAGATGATTTAATAGTTATTACTAAGCAATGAGTTTTAGAACTAAAACTGCGAGCCCAGCTCATATGTTGGTACTGGTCTACTCGGTCTGTACCGACAACTCACAGTTCAGTATATTCTCACAGCTTGTGAGCAAGATTGACAATCACAGACTAACTTATAATCATGACCAGCGTCTGCTTGTTTAATTTCATTAAAACCAGTCTAGTAATTTGGGCATTAGTCACAAACACTGTAACATAGTACAAGCTCTGCTTAGTTTGGATAGTTTGGTAGCTCCAAACTAAGCAGAACTTAGTATAGCTAGCTTAGATAGTGTTGTGTGGATTGACTATGATATTTATTATTTATTTATTATTATAACTTCTGCATTTATAATATAAGTAAGATAAAGGATAAGCAGAGCAGAATATGTAATCAAAGTGCTAGCCCTGGTAATAAAACTGACCAATAGCTTCAAGTGTGGCTTCCTTCTTCAGCTCTGTGCTTTGCAAGCTGCAAACATTTTTTTATAAAAAGAGCATTATAAGTAATAATATGTTGACTGGCCTCTCAGCTCAGTTGGTAGTAGCTCTGCCTTCTGAGTCGTAGGTCGTGGGTTCAATCTCCACCGAGAACCAATATTTGTGAGGTGAAAAATGATTGTTCTCTAACTGGGTGTTACATCGTATTCTAAGCAAGTAGGTACTTACAAAAAAAAATTACAAGTGTTACATCGGCTATTTGGTTCTCATAGTAAAAGCTCTGCTTAGTTTGGGGCTAGATAGTGTTGCGTGGATTGTCAATACTAGTTCAAAACTAGTTCTAAGATCTGACTCTGCGCGACGGAGTATTATTCAACAATAATTATAGTCTATGACCGACAAATACGCAGGTACCTAGCGCTACATCACTCAAGAGACAACTTTTTATAAAATTATAGATGGTATATTACTGGATAAAGGTTTTTTTATACTTATAAGGCTTATAGATAACTTCAGGGTAGATAAAAGGTATTAAAATACTGTACAGCATTTGTTATCGTTCCTCTAAAAACTTCTTTAACTTTCAATTTCAATGTTCACCAATATATTAACTTACAGGTAAACGTAGTCGTTATTTGAAAAAACACACTCTTCTACATTATTAAAAGTTCTACTTACGATACATCTCATACAACACAATCGTCAACTCAATTTCATAAAACACATTACACTACATATTTATAGTATTACACGAGTATTTATTGCGTATTAGTATAAATATTTTTTGTGATTGTGAAAGTTTAAAATTATTTATAAAATATTATAAGAATTTATCTTGAATGCTTTAGTATCATTCACTTTGTTCATTCTGTCTCCATTTTGAGCCAGTAGGTTTTCAGAGATTTAAATACTGTTTTTTTACTAAAGACCATTCAAGCGTGTACAAGCGCCCTTACACTTTCACGTAAAAACTGTATGGATAGTTAAAACGCTGGTTCGGGGAGACTCCCCAGGTTCCCTAGGTTTGTTTTATTATTGTACTTTTTGTTATTCTGTTTTAATTGTAATTTCTTCAAAATTTTCATTTTATAGTCTGTCTACCTTAGTCTCTCGTCACATAATATCTATTTTTGTTATCCCTGGAGGAGTTTTTTAACGTTTTTCTTGAAGCACCATTTTGATGGGTGACCACTGTTGGCATTTAGGTTAATTTAATACTTTCCGTGCTTCGGAGCAAAAAAAAACTACTCGAATCAATCATCCGTCGACGTAACACATCGAAAAACTATCAATAAAAACAATATAAGCTATACAATTTGTACGCAACAGATAAAATGCAAGTAAGTGCATAACGAATAGTATCAAAAACAATTATTGGTGCGTAGATCATAATTAGAATTCATAATTCTCGTGTACTTTTCTCTAGTTTCTTTTAGTAAAGGGTGTAATAAAATCAGTGTATTTTCAATAAGTTTTATTAAGTTTCAAATTGTAAGAACCAAGATGCTGGATGGTATTTTGTTATGAAATCAAAACATAACCGTTGTAATGTAATCCTTGTTCTTTAGATTCTCTGCGGCCCCCAGCATGTTGGCATCCCAACACAGATAATAATCGTAAGATAGAAACATTTTAGAGAAGTTTAATATTGTCTATGATTGATTCATCTCAGCTCGGACCGTCGCATGGTTCAATAACCTTGTCTTGTTCGTAAAGTAATAATATAAAAAGTTCAAAGTTCTCCAGTGTTTTTAGTGGTTTCCAAAGTCCTGTAATTACGTCCCACGTCCTTAGCACACTTAGACAGGCATACAAACACTTTTCAGACCAAAATAAACACGAATTATAGCTAGGGACATAATAAATAATTCGATATAAACGGACCACATACTACTACAAAATAAAATACACGTTTTCATTTAAAAAATAAATAAAATGATGAAATTAGAACATCTACGCCATCTCTTGACACTGATGAGAACTATAACTCACAAACAATGATAAAAAACCCTGAAAACATCAGCAAAAAAGTGAGAATTATTAATTTTAATTTTCTAGACATTTCATTGCATCATTATTAAAATTTCATGGCCTCTCCGCGTCTTCGTGATTTGCACTATCTATATCTAGGTACCTATACGTATCAAAACTACAGCCAAGTGGCGCAAGCAGTGGCGATGACAGTCGTGACCAAAACTCTCGTAGACCAAAATACATGAGAACAATGTTAATAGGCTTCAATGGCCGAGCTACGTTGAAATTGCTGCGGTGCAAAAAAGACTCCACAAAGAGGAATATGCTGCCACCACTTTTGTATGAGCATCGCTGTATGTGGACTGAATTTTATCTACATTATCTATTATTAACGTCTACACTGTATTCTTAGCCGGTTTCGGGAATAGGATAACCCTACTAGGACCGAGCGACGAGATTCTATAGTCGGGAGAGAAAAAGATGGCCTCGTAACTGATGTTTGGTTTGCGGTGTTTTAAAGTTAAACATAGTTGTAGCTATATTCAATTAAATTTTAAATTACTTACTTCAAATGAAATTAAAGCCAATCACATTTTGCAATGAAAAAAATGTGTAAAATGCGATTGGTGTTTATTTCATTTGAGGTAAGGAAAATCTGCTTAAATTAGTAATCATTTTGGTATTACGTTTGTATGAAAATTCACCCTCCGCCGGCCCCTTAAGTGGGAATCGTCGCCTATAACAAAGCACGTGCCCTACAATGCACTGCTCTAAAATACTTTTAGTAGTCACATACAGTCGCCTAAATAAGATGGTATAGATGGTACATGTTTTTTTTTCTACTCACGTATTTGCTGCTTTGCTATGTCTATGCTTTTCTATCACGGAAGGACTTTTCTATAAATTCTAGATTTTGTCAAAATGTTCTAGAATACAATGATGCTCCAAAACGTTTTAGAATGTTATTTAACATTTTGGAATGCCTGGGCAACGCCGGGCGTTGCTGCTAGTGTATGCATAAATTTAATGCACTTTGAAAAGCTTAATTATACATTCATAGCAAAAGAGTGTATAATCGGTACTTTTCCTAGCTCTCTCATATTTTGTAATAAAAAATTCTAAGTGTTTAATAGAAGCATAAAACTAAACACAAATATAAAAAAAAACGGCCAAGTGCGAGTCGGACTCGCCCATGAAGGGTTCCGTAGCAACAAGTAACAAATAATAAAAGTTCTTGTAGTTCGTCGAAAGGTAAATTGCGGTTTACTATTCATTACGTATAAAAAAAAACGATTTTGTTCATGACCAATTAAGCGGTAATAGCGATGACGGACGTACTGATGGACTATAAGCACAGAAGAAAGAAGTTAATTTATTTACCTTGCTATAAGCCTAAAAGGGGGGTAAGTATTATGGGGACGAATGCTATTAAAAACTCGTGAGCGGGAATGATTTTTCTTATGACTGGGAAGTCATCACTCGTTCACACTGAGGCCAAACATAGCAAACCCAGTAATTCACATTGCCATGAGATAAAGCGAATAATTTCTAAGAACCCATTTTGGTTATCATTCAGGTAATTTACATACATATAGTTGTGAACTCTTGTGTGTCTTGTATATATTTTTGATATGCATTTATTTTTATTTACAGCACAGTCAGAATAGATAGGCGATTTGGATATTATCAAGAATTTTATGAGCTGAGTGGGAAAGAAGTAAGGTATTTGGCTACCAAAAAGCCCACTATTATCACATACAACTTGCACCACATAAAAACAAATTCATTTTCTATCAAAGAAGAAATGGGTTTTGAAGACCATGAAGTCAAAAGTATTCTTTTACAGAAACCAAAAGTTTTTATGCTTAGTAAGTACAAAGTTAAATATTTACTTAGTAATAATTCTACTTATACTCCAGCCAAAGTCAGTTGGGTTTCATATATCCCGTATTTTGTTTCAGATCAAAGAGCATTGCTTGAGAGATTTGGTTATATCCACAATGTTATGAAAGTTGAGCATAAATATATTCTGGATAACCCAGAAGTGCTACTATGCAGAGCATTTAGATTAAAGCAAAGACATTTATTCTTAGAAAAGATGGGAAGAGCACAGTATAATCCAAAAAAAGAAAACTATGTACCATTAACAGCTTTAATAAAAGACACAGATCCAGAGTTTTGTAATACTTATGCTAAATGTAATGTCGGTGATTTTAATATTTTTTTAAAAACTTTGTAAACATATATTATGTTTCTTGCGCACCCTGGAAGAGTTTTTAACGTTTACGGGCAAAATGCCCAGCTCCAGGTCGTATTAAAAAAAAACAACATCTTATGGAGTGCCCGGCCTGACTTTAACGAATTCTCCAAATATGGAGGATATCAAGTGAACTCATTCCGGCTAGTGATGATAAAACGCATATTAATATGCAGAATTCACTTTTTCAAAAATCAACATGAAATAAAATCACAAAAATAAAACATCATTTATTTTATGCTACTGCTGAAAAACCTTCGACTGGCAGCCCTATTTCACCATTCGTTGCCGCCGAGGTGTGTGTAAAGAGAAAACAAGGGTTGGCACGGGTTGTCTGTAAAGTCGGTTTACTGACGATAGTTGAACGTGACAACGTCATGCAGTTGTCCACGCGGACGCATCGCTCACTCAAGTAGGAGAGAGACCGATGTCGAACGCTACCTTGTGACACGAAAGATTTATATATATAGAAGATATGTAGTGCCATGCAAGATCATCTAGAGATAGCTCAACTGATCCAAATCAGTGCCAGACGGAAGTGTCTCTAAGACGCTGGCGGCATTTTTGCATTAACGGTTTTTTTATGATCGCATAATATCGTCTCTTAGGCAGCATTGATGATAAATCAGCAGGATATCAATTTAAACTTGCTCCTTTTATCTTCTTAATGAGTTTAATGAGGCCGGCGGTAAGAGCTGTCGTCTGATTGAGAGATAAAAGCCAAAGAAAAGATGGATGCATCTTTTCTTTGGCCTACCTCTACTTCTATATCTATCCACATTCATATCTATGGATTATCTATAATATTTATTATTATTTATTTATAAAATGTACAAAATACACAAGAAACAGTTGAGCTATCTGCAGATCGTTACAAACGATCTAGAGATAGCATACAAACTCTGGGGTATACAACCTCGAGTAACAAACCGAATCCATATTATTGTTATTCTATTCTATTCCAAAATCGTATTGTAGGCATTATCAGCGTGCGTAAATAAGGGCAAGAGAGAAAAGTTGCTGTTGACGCAATGTGATTCATCTACTCTTGTACGAAGGTAGATGCAAAAGCCTGTTTACTTTTACTCAATAGGTACTTCGCAGAGATTATACAACTTTATGTTGCTGAAATAAAGAGTGAGTTGGGAATTGCTTGGGGAACGGACTGTTTCTTTAACATTTGATTTATTTTATTTACCCGACTAGTTGGTTTTCTATTTGGTTAGATCGGACTTATTGGGCACCAAGTATTGTGTCATTTGAGATCCGAATTAGTCTCTTTAGCAATAGTTTTATAAAGGCTTAATTGTTTAAAAAAAATAGATAATCAATTAAAAGGTTTGTTACTAATAATAAATAACGCGGCGAACGTTACAAAAGGGTGTTAAATGAAGACTTAGGGCTTCGGGCATATCGAAGAAAAACAGGACATCATTTGAATGCTCGTCTAATGGACCTGAGACTGAAGAGATGCCGCGCTTTGTTGAAGCGGTACGCGGGAAAAAAATATCGGGAAATTCTTTTTTCGGATGAAAAAATTTTTACCGTAGAAGAGAGCTACAACAAACAAAATGATAAGGTGTACGCACACAGTAGTGAAGAAGCGAGCAACCGTATTCCACGTGTCCAACGAGGTCATTTTCCATCCTCGCTCAGGTATATCTGCTTTGTAAAGAGCACGCTAAGGTCATTATGGCAGTACAATGGGGAAAAATATCGAGGTTTATAATCATTATTGCACCTCAAAAGGGCACAATAACAATAACTTTTGTGCCTTCACGATTTGTTGCAAAATAACTTTCCTTCCGACCTTTTATCGAGTGTCGTAGGAAACTGCGTCACGGCGTAGCTCTGATTATGATGTTAAATGTTAAGGCTAAAAGCCTTGGCTTCCTAAAATACGGCGACAAACAATGACAACGCTGTATCTGTTATTTCAAACTAGCTGCTACTATTTTTTCGCTTGGCGTTTTTCAAATATGCACTTGCTTAAAAATCCTGAACTTTTCAAGAGCAGCCCGGGATAGCGATAAGACTGGCTTCAGAAAGGTGGTGTTTTATCTTTTAAAATGCTTACGTTATTTGTATATTTTTATGGTCATTGCATTGCATGACTAACAAAGACCGAACACAGGCAAACATATGCTTTCGCATAGACTATATTGTAGACTTCGTCTAAATCATGTCTAAAAGATCTCAGGGGCTCAATTCTAGGCCAGTGACTTTTTTGTCACGGTATGACATATCACAAGAACTGTCAAATTTACAGAAAAAGTTAAGTAGGTATGTACTTACCTATTTCGCCTGCATCGAGCTGTTTTTGGTCGGAACTTCGATCTCTCCCGTTTGTGTTCTGGAGCTGCACTCTCCACTTCAGCGCCGCTGCCAGGACCTAGAAGAAAGGCAAGTTTTTTATTTTGTCACGTAAGTATATCTTTCTGGCGAGCGTTCCACCGAGGTCTGCGAAGTGAGAGAAGCAGTAGAAGCGCTTGAAGACCTGATGAGTCGAGACAGCCTGGAGAGGGGCGCCGTGGCCCACGGCTCTAGAGGACTGCCTGGCTCTTTGGCAGGCGTTGGAGATATTCTAAAAAAATGAGGGTATTTTGAGTTTAGATGTCTACTAGTCAAAAACAATGCCAAGTAGGGATATTTCTATCAGCTCGAAAAAGAGTTAAATTTGCGTTTAGTGAAATAGGAGTAGATCCCTGAAACTGTTATAGATGGAGACAAAAATCTTCAGATATTAAGTAAAAAATTAACCATTTTGGTTCCGAATTAATTCATGAACTTCAGTTGCTTCTACTTTTTGTCGTGTAACTAGTTCTTTCAATCTAGTGTGGTGAAACGATTTGAACTTTGGCTGCTGAGTCCTACTTCTTCAGACTGACGATGGCATAAAAAGTTACCTATTTGTAAAAAAGTTTTACGCAAAAAAAATATGTTCTAATGCAAAAACTAATGGGAACCTCAATCAAATCTCAGTTATCTGAACAGAACGTTATTATATTTTCTCGGAAATGCATTATAACCATTAGCTATAAGGTAGTATAGATATACCGACCAGGCTGGACTGGGGCTTGGTGCTTTCGCAACGTATGAGGTGGTCTCACTCGTCCACCGTATGGCTGCTCATAGTTTTGAGTGTCGATAGAAATATAACTATGATGTAAGTTCTCCCCATCTGGAATCTGACTCGTCAATGTTGTGTTCGTCAACATGGACGTGTCATCTTCAATATTTATGCCCACATTAGCGGCAGTGGGCGTCTGAGGAGGAATCGCGTCGTATTTATACCAATGTTCCGGCGCAGTGGGCGAAGCTGTATATCTAGAAGGATGCCTCCTACCATTTGGACACACGCCATGATTGTAATTCAGTGTGTCTTTGTTCCAATGTAAGTTAGAGATGTCTGGCATAACAAACCTAATTTTCTCCCAAAACTTTTTTTCACCCCACAGTAAGACGTTGCAAGATTTCAAGTAATCTTGAAAATCTAAGTCTAAGTTTAATGCACTTACATCTGTGGTAAGAATAAAGACTACTCTATGTCGTCGTATTGAGGGATGTATGGTAGTTATAACATGTTTTATAGCTGCTTTGAAGGAAACTTTTGACCATTCATTTTGTAAAAAATTAAACGAAACAAAAACTAGAATTCTTTTAGAAGACTCAGCAGCATGAGTTATTTGCTCAGTTAAATAATTTTCAGGCGCATGCTGTAAATCTCTATAATGAAAGCACATCGTATATCCAGAGTGTTCCATTTCAGGAGCTACAACTTTAGATACGAAATCATCGTCCAATAAACTGTACACAGCGTATCCATCAGTTTCGCCTATTTGTCTCTCCTAATTGCATGTAGAAAAAAAAATACGTTACGTAGAAACGAGTTTTTGTCTCATCAATTTTCCATACAAAAGAGAGAGAGAGAGACGTGCTCACACGAAAACAACATTTGGTAGACGAAATGTGGGTACAATACAAACAAGATAGCGAAGTTCAGGAACGTAGCAGCTTCTCGATCAGAACTGGAAAATTTTCAAGGAATAGAAAAAAGAAAACAATTCTTTTGATATTTAAAAACTTTGATATTTCAAAGACACCTATCCAAAGTGTCATAGCAAACTACGGTTGCAGGCACTAAATATTGCACATCGGCTTTTCTAGGGGATTCGTTGTAGGTTTTTCATTTTAATTGTTTTTCTGTTGTTTAAAAAACTTGAGAAAACGACTTCATGGCCAAACCGATTTTTACGTAATTGCTATTTGCATATCATCCTTGTTTGTTGTAATACTGCTGTAATACTGTTGTGTGCCTTAAAATAAATAACATTTGATTTGATTTCTATGGGATCATTCAATATCAATTCAATTTCAAATCGGTTTAAAAATGACATACCTAGTCATGCAATAACAAATATTTAAAAAATAGAACTGAATTGAGAACCTTGTTCTTTTTCATTTGAAGTCGGTTAATAAATATGAGGCTTGGACGAGGTCACAGAGGTGAACCTTTGTCAGGTTTTTGTCTTTATAAAAGAGTTCTTCCGCCAAAACGCAGTCGCAGCAGTGCCAGTGCTGCCAGTGGCAGATAGTCAAATATAATATATGATCAAACGAACTTGCAAAGTGAAGTTCGATCGATATTATATGAGTACGCTTCATTCGAAGTTATAAAACGAGGTAGTATTATTTTATGCTACTGGCATTTGCACATTTTTTAAAGTATAAAAAAAAAAATAAA
The DNA here is from genome assembly GCA_947578465.1 of Thera obeliscata. Lineage (NCBI taxonomy): Eukaryota > Metazoa > Arthropoda > Insecta > Lepidoptera > Geometridae > Thera > Thera obeliscata. Next base: position 1,718,941 of record CANPUM010000004.1, on the reverse strand, counting down.
GTTTGGTTTGACATTTCCCTCAGCAGATCGTCATTCATTTTAGAGAAGAACCACAAAAATTTAACTTTGGGTATTGGGTGGGAGGGTGATTATAACTTCGAATGAAGCGTACTCATATAATATCGATCGAACTTCACTTTGCAAGTTCGTTTGATCATATATTATAATTCGTCGCTTCATTCTTCAGTTATAAAACGAGGTAGACGTTTAGAGATGAAATTTTTGTGAAAATAAATGCAGGGAAATTAGAATTGGAATGATTTACTTTCAGATTTTTTAACGTAATCTTAAGTATTTATATTATATAAACCGATCATCAATAAATACTATGATGAACTATTTTACATAATTTACTTATTATGTTACTTATTACAATCAATCACTGAATGATTAGGTCATAATACATAATACCGATCTTGCAAAATTAACCTCATATAATATTGGTCGAGGGTACAATTTTGCGAACGACTAGAAGACAAGTCCAACCAGCCGCTTTCCTAATCGTATCAACAAGATAACAGAAGCGCGCGCTGCGGACGAGGCGACGTGCCACGTGCTGTGCGCGTTGAACGTCGACTGTGACGTTGTTTTTGCGAGATGTGTATGTAATCTTCAACTATAATAGTAGTATAGTAGTAGCAGGACATATTGCTCTATTTTCATGAAAATAGGTTAAATCAGTACCGGTTGTTCATGACCGGCACCAGATGTTTTGATTACATCAGAAATACCTATCTTAACGCCGGTAGAATTAACTAAAATGTTTTCTCATTTTATCAGGGAGAGTGTTTACACTATAATTATATCCTATGCCTAATGCTAAAAGAACAACCAACTTTATGGTGATTTTTCCTAGAAGTAGGTTTCTACTGGGTATATACCCAATCCGCGATGTAGTTTCAAACTACCTTCCCGGTTGGATCGGGTCCCCGGTGAACGTAACTATATTTCAGCAAAACTGGTCTAAGCTTGTGAGCCCCTTTGAGGAGGCGTTTTACATGGTCATCGGAAGCTATGTTACGGCCTAGCAAAAAGAACTGAGCGAAGACTGTTCAAAGATTCGTAAGGGTCCCATTATAATAATATATTATTACTGTTGAGTAAGGAATAACTTTATGTTTGAAAGTGAACATCCACAAGGGTTTTAATTAAGAGTTCAACAGAACTTTCACTGCTGTTTGTAGGTTTCATTTCATTGTACTGAAGCAGAGTGATTTTGAAAAAATAAACCATAACTAGATCGAGTGATAGGCTTGGTGATCCTTTTGCTCCAAAGGTATCCTGGAGAGCATTGCTGCAGCCAGGATAAACTGTCTTGGCGGTGAAACAGAACAAAAAATTAAGAGTGAAATATATAATAGCCGAGCGAATCAGTTTTTTAAGCAGAGGAGAGAAACCAGGGCTGAGACGGCCAGTAAGGAAATATTAGGATATTTTCAGGCCTCATCCATGTTTATTTTCTATAAGCATTTCAAGACAAGTGAAAAGCCGGGAAAGCATATAATTACATTATTTTTCCAGCTTATAGTGAATGCGTCAACTGTTATGACACCTAGATCTGGCCTCTACAAACTATTAGTTCTGGTTCGGTTCCTGGTTCTCCAAAAGCTGTTACTACTCTATGGTATATTCCGTGACCGAAAGATACCATTCAATATCCGTATTAATTTTTCTAAACTCCTGATGTGATCCTGGACTATCTTTTGTATAAATTTAAGAAGCTAACAGACAGATATTTCATATTTTGCACCATTGCTAAATGGTTTTTTTCAGGTAGGGTAGGTGAGAGAATTGGATCACTCCCATCCTTTTGATGTACTACGATAACATAAAAACATTTGTGAGCAAAACATTTGAAACCAAAAATCAATAAACATTAGTTTATTATTGTTATAATAAAACAACAATCTCTCCATGCTTTTGGTATCTCTATATGGTTGTTATGGAAATCTAGTTCAGTATTTTTCCATCCACCGTTTACGCGCTGTAATTACAATATACGCCCCATCCTGTTCAAGGCGCTAAAACTAATAAACAAGGGATTTCCAGAGAGAGTTTTGTCTAATATTTTACAAGCTAAATATTTTTGTCTCTCAAACTCTTTAGTATAGAGCCAACCATACTCCACAGCTGGATACGCTGATTGATGTAAGAATCCCGAATAAGTGGGCAAATTCCTGAATAGTACCTACTAACTGGCATTCGCAAAAAACATTTTGTGCCGCTTAGTTAACGGCAGTGATATTGACAATATAATATACCCATAGTGATGTATAGGTCCAAATAAAATTGCAACATTTACGAGGATGAACATCTTTTTTCGAAATTGACCACGAAACCTATATAAGCAGTAAAGTAACTTTAGAGTTTCAGTAACATGTATCCGTCACTCCTCGAAACTGTCACCTAGACAGAGCCAATCGTCAAGATGTACATATTACAGATCTAAATCTGCGATGTCTCATAATAAAGCCTGCAACTTCTTTCATTATCTTTGTAAAAGTTCGAGAAATCGAACAAAGTCTATAGCATGGCACTAAACTGATTATGTAGTTTTGTCAAATTGAAATCTTAAATTCTTACGATCGGACTTAGCTACAGGAACAAGTATGATTCTGTAAGATCAATGATCGCCATGAATCCACAGGTAAGTATCATTTTCGACGCAGCCCCATGGTCTCCCATGTTGAAATGGACAATAGAAATGAATTTATTTAGCAGATTAAGGCTTAGAATCGGTGACCACCATTAGGCGTTGGTGCTAAAAAATAATAATAATATTTGATACAAATTGAAATTTTTGAGGATAACATTATAGAAATGGCACCTAAGTTAGTTAGGTTCTGGATGGCTAACCTCATTTCATTATTTTCTTTGATTGAATGAAAATTATTGTTATAAGTTATTAGGAGAACCTTGTTCTACTCTACGATTAAAAGGTTAACAGTTACGAATCAGTTCCAAAATAACTTGATTATTAGTTACACCAATCCAGCAATTATAATAAAATTGTAATCTTCCAGCATGTCCACCTACGTTATTGTTTCGTAGGAGCATATTTGTTATAGCTTGACAAGTTCGTCGAAGGACGCGTGAACTGCGCCGAGACATAGACGTGTCGTTGGTTGCGTTGCGCTCATCGATACGGTTGTTGCGCTGTCGTCCTGTATGCTGACTGCCCCCCCCCCCCCCCCTTTCTCAATGGTAACGAGGGGTAACGAGAGTGCCCGATCAGTTTCCCTGGTGTTGAAAAAACTGCCAGCTGACGACTGAATATCCGAAGAAGAAGGCTTCGACGACGTTTAAAAGTGATTCTTGCAATCAAACTGAATAAATACACTTATTTGTAACCCTTGTTTTAAATTGCCTTTGAAACCTTAATGTTTTCAGGCAACTCACTCTCAAAGAGAGTTTCATATCTCTTTCTTGGTTCTTTATGAATGTAAGGAACGCTTTCTATAATCCTAGAGCGAGCTAAAGCTTTGTTCTCACTTGAGATTCGGCATAGTGGAAGTCCGTTAGTATACGGCAACCATGAGATAATATTCATACAGCTTGTACCTTATCATCGCTGGTCAAAAGCAAACTCACGCTTTGTTGAGTACTGATATGCCTAGGCCCAGCTAATCTTGTTTGGTCTGAATTTTCTTCAACTTTTAATTTTATTTATTTATTTATTTAATTTGTAGAAATACAAGAAACGACCCGATACTACAGAGTAAATCATCATCATCATCAGAGACGATCCAACGTGGCATAATTTTATAATAATAATAATTTTCTAGTTCTCACTATACCAGACACGGCAGCGGATATTTCCGCGCTTAATGTGTTTGCTTTCAACAGTTTGCAGTTACTGGAAATAAAATGGACTTTCTAATAAATAAAAAGCTTTTCTTTTACCTCCTTCTGCATCTCCTTCTTGAGGATTGGTAGCCAAAGTTGGCCCAGCTTGTCATGAATATCAAGACCATAAACTGGTATTAAGGTCATCAGAAGCATTACCCAAAGCCTGTAATGACTCTGTATCGAGTTCAGACACAGGTTTAGTAGCCTCATGCGGGGCGTTGAGGCCTCGTCTGGTGTCGTGAGGAGAGCCGGCACAGGTGGTGCTTTGTAAAGATTAAGACCTTCGTGTTGACCCGCAGTCGAACCTCCAGGCAATTTTTAAGCATCATGCTAACCCTTCGTGATAACCCGCAGTTAATCCTCCAGGGCGCTTACTAGATGCTGATATTTAAATCGGCTTGTGACATTTTTCACTTCACTCAGGTATCAGGAATGCAAAAATGCAAGACTTACTTACCTGGATTTTCATCAGAATCAGATCATGACGAAATCACAATCACGCAACGGTTTTTAGCCGTATTTTGCTTACGAAGTTTTTCGGAATAATATCCAAATTTGTATTGCCGGCAATACATTTCAGCATTTTTTCCAATTTTTCACTGCAGAATGTGTGCTTGATGCCGTGCACAAAAAAAGAATGACGATCTGCTGAGGGAAATGTCAAACCAAACTTTTTTTTTTTTTTTATACTTTAAAAAATGTGCAAATGCCAGTAGCATAAAATAATACTACCTCGTTTTATAACTGAAGAATGAAGCGACGAATTATAACATGAGATGAGATAGCTCAAAAAGTAACATTTTCACGAGAAAAGTAACATTACTTTAGATTCGGTGGAAAATGATAAACCTCGTAAGTCTTTTATGAAGTTGAGCTTACACAAATTGTACTAAGATTTGGCTTATTTGATTTGAAAGATGTTTTAATGTTTGTTCTGTAAAAGTGAGCATGGGCCCAATGTGTTGTTGGACGATCCTTTGACTACCCTTAGAGATACCGATGATCTTATGGCGATGTCTACGGCTAATAAACATATAAACATCTTTGGAAAACAAATAGCTGATATAAAACCTATATACATTTTTATTTATAAATACGTAAGTACTTAGAATACAATATAACACCCAGACAGAGAACAAACATCTACGTTCACCACACAAAATAAATGTTGGAGGAATGAGAGTCATATTACGAGAAAAGTGTTAGAACATTAATTTGATGTTGTACTTTTTAACCAACTTATAATAAAAGAAGGGAATTCTCAATTCTGTTGTATTTTTTATGTTTGTTATAGTATAACTTTGTTATTTATGAGCCGATTTGAAAAATACTTTTTTTTCTGAAAGTTTATATTTTCACATTGGTTCCATAGAAATTTCATAATAATCGGATTAGTAGTTTGACCATGAAGTCGGTTTCTCAAGTTTTTTTAAATTATATATGACAATAAGAGAGAGATACATACGGCAGTCGTCGAGCTTGGCCTGTGTACTCGCGAGCGTGGCCTGCAGCACGGCGCGCTCCCGGCGTGCCCTGCTGTCGGCGGCCACGAGCGCCTGCAGCTCGCCGTCCCGCCGCCGCGCCAGCGCCAGCGCCTCCTCCACCTGAAGCGCAGCCGTGCCCGTGTACCCGCCGCCGCCGGACCAACCGCTCTCCTCCTAAACAATACCATCATATTACTCTATCTACAACAATTAGACATGTAAGCATGGCACAGTCGAACATAGGGCCGTCAAACAGATACGAAAATCTTTAGAACGAAAACAGTCGCGATCTTCTTGGTTACCAAACAGGCTTTTGATAAAGTTTGACATGGGACTCTCCTTATTAAAGAGCTTGCTGCCTCACCCTTTCCTCGCACCCCTATTTTTTGAATATTCAACTATTACTTTCATCTACCATGTACTTCTCGCAAAGAATATTCCAGATAAAAGATAGGGAAAATCTCCACAATTCATTTGAAATCCTTCCAACTAAAAGCTCAATGCTAATTTATGCCCGATTTCCTATGGCTTTTGTCTATTAACGTAGTACAATCAAAAACAGCTGGTTTATTTTGCAACAAAATACGAATGTTTTAGTGCATACAAATAAGGTTTCTTTCCAACCACAAACTGACAAAGTACGTACTCAATACCTAGATCGATGACATTTTGAGGATATTATGTTTTGAAAAAGTGTGAATGGAGATGGCGCAATATTGTTCGGCATACAGTAAAGGTAAACACCTTCAACAAGGTATAACAAGGTTTAACAAGGTAAAAACCTGTATTCCAAAACAGTTGTTGAGTCTGAGTCGAGCCTCAGGCACAGATTTTGACACTTTTGTATGGAGAAATGTCATAACATCTATGCTTGAAGCTCGACTCAAACTCAACAACTGTTTTGGTATGCCTAGCCTCAATTCATATCATAACCAGGATATAATTCGTTAAATACATATCATAATTGTATAAATACTAAATCTACTGGCGATCGACTCGAAAAGCTTTCGACAGATCAACAGTTTGAGCACCCCTGACATAGATGGTTTGAGACGTATTTGGCAGGCTGAAGAAAGATGGATGAAAGAACAATATTTAGTACTAATCCGCTAATCTAATCTATTATAATAAGTTAACTTTTATGTTGACTTGTGTGTGCACCCTACGCAACACCCGCAAATCCTGCAATAGGGGTATATTGGGGGGGGAATAGGGGGGAGACAACAAAAATTCCACAAAAATAAAAATTTAATAAGATTTCGACACGTGGTTGGCCTCTCTACGAAGCATCTTCAGGAAAATTGACTCGCTGTGCACTAAAGGACGTGTTGCTTGTCTTTTGCTCAGCGCTCGACGAGGCACAAAAATAAACTTGACCAGATTTTTTTTGACGTGATAACGTCTTATAAATCGATGGAGCCGGCTGCACGCACGAAAAAACATGACTCATGCGTCGTTACGTCGTTTCGTCGTTCCATTTACCTGAGCCCGAGACTTTTAAATTAAAACGTTTTTGAAGATGGATCCCGCGCGAAGTACGGCGGTAAGTAAATGGCTCCAACGCGCCGACGTTTCATCATTACATTCAATTCGCTTGTAAAAGCTTTTTTAAAAATTCTGAGCATTTTGGAGCGCATGTGAAAGGGTTCGCAATCATTTTGCTTATTCCAACTCCCATTGATCCCTTATTTTCTGAAGAGGATCTTTCGCCCACGCCCGCCGCGACACAGTTACTTTTAGATTATAGGTATTAAAAAATCATTTTTGTTGCTTATTTCTTTCAAAAGAGGCGCGAGGGTTTCAATTACTAAGAATGTTTAATCAATGAAGATTAGTGTACTATTTACTCGTACCTACGCGATTAGTCAGCTCCAAACGTAGTGACCATGTCTTTCCTGTTGAATTAGGCCGACAGTGCTGTGAGGATGGTATAGGTACTACTGGTCTTTGGTACATGACTGGAGTTTACCCAGGGAACGGGCGAGCGAAGCCGCGGGCAGCCACTAGTAGTTTATAAAACATAGTTAATAAACATGCTTACAGCATACGCTTTCCATGAGGAGACAATAGAAACGATGGACAATTGATGCAAAACAATAGACGAAGTTTTGTTTGCTGACGAATCCGTGGCTTACAGACGACGATACATCGCTGACACGAAGCCTTCTAACCGGAGCATAGACCGAGTAGAGGATAGGAGGTTTGGTAAAATGACTCGAGGCACGAGCGAGGGCGCTGCTATATTTTTTCCGGGTCAAACTCTAATTTGACTGGGCTAAGTATATACCTACGTGTTGAATGTTCGCTTTTTTCGATACTTAAAAGTCTGGACGTGTATAAAACTTGATAATAAATTCATGATGAGTTTCATAAGAATGATAAAAAAGGCTTGATTGGAGCGACCTTACTTTTACTGATAAGCAGTCTAGTCTTCACTTCATTGTTTGGGTCAACACTACGTACATAAATGCATGCCGCATAACCACGGGTTGATGCGTCACAAAAACCAATTAAATGTACGCCGCAGAATTTAGGTATTAGCATATGCCGTTCTATTTTTATTGACGATAGACTTGACAATGACGCGATGAAGACCGACCACTTGTCACGTAAATCAAGCGGAAGAGGGTCGTCCCACCCGAGACTTAGCTTCCACAAATCTTGCATAATGCATTTAGCTAGAAATGTGCACGGGGATAAAAATCCAACGGGATCCCCACTTATGTCAACAAATAGAGATGACAATAGACTTAGCAGCCTGCTAATACCAAACTGGACAAATAACAGTAAAAAAACTTACACTCTGTTCCAAATGCGTTCTCGCCAAGTCGATGTTTTTGGTGTGTGTCAAGAGTATATTTCCAAGTTGCAAATGTGTCCGGGCCTCAACCCTTTGTGGAGGTTTGAAATTGTACAAATGAGAAATCAACATTTTCATTTATTGAATCCCAGGCAATACCATGACGTATTAGAACCTTCTTTTTTTTAAACGTTTGTTTTTCTTTTTCATAAATGATCCTCTGGCATTTTTTAAAAAAAGAACATAGATGAATCGATTTTTTTTTTAAATAATTTTTTTAATGTTTGTAACTGCATGCCTCCGTCATTTATGAACCAATTTACAAAATTATTTTTTTATTTGGAAGGTTATTCTTATGTCCAGATTGTCCCAAACAAATTTCATTAAAATCAGAAAAACTCAATGAGCTAAAATCATTTGCAAATTGAATTCAATCAAAGAAACAGCTGCGTAGCCCCACGCGTCGAATCCACTTCGATAATTAAGTGACAGTTGATAAAGAATCCCGAACTATTTACTACTTAGACCCCTCATTCATAATGACGAACACTTTTGAACGGCTCGCTAAAAATCTCTACAATAAAAATATTTAATATAGAAAATAAATATAAATAAATATAGCAGCTTACTTCAAAAGTATACAAATACAGGTTTTTTTTTTGAGAAGGGCGGTGATGACCAAGTCCGAACCACGAGAGTTAGGGAAAAGTCGTGAAATATCTAATGAGCATCTACTATTGTCTTATCCTATTAGCTATAATTTGTGGTTAGAACTTGCTAGAAAGTATAGAAAGTGGGATATTTAAATTACCCCGGGTGTTTACGTGTTGTTTTACTTCAATCATCCTTTATGGTCAGCCCTTACAACAAAGAACCCATCCGCTGTTTAGTTTGATATCGTCCTACACACAGTATTCCAAACCAAGTACCTAGATGAGGTTGACTTTGACATAACTATTCGAGAGGTTATAGCTGCGAAGCGCCTGTCCTGACACATCTAAGCAAGCACAAACAGATCAGCATTGGTTCACTAACTGACTACAACTGATTACCACCATGGTATCAGCTTTGAATGCTTTAGCTTGACCGGGGCTTTAGTTGCTGAGAGAGTTAGTTTGAACGAACTTGCTTTACGAGTACCACGAGCATATAATGTACAAATTATGCCGAACTTGGCAGCCTCCCTATTTTTTGTAAAGACCAAATTGTATTTACGCAATTTTACGTCATCATTATTTCTGAAAAGCAAGTTTCAGAAAGACTGGAAAAGAAAAATAGATGTTTTCCATTTTCGTTGAAAATTAGAAGAAAACATTGAGATATTCAGGAAAAAACGGGCGAGACGGGCAAATCAGAGGAGTTCAAGATGAACGTGATACAGGCGATAAAAATGTACATAACAAAAATGACGGAGGAAAGTGGTCCAGGAATGAAAGTTATATTAATGGATAAAGAAACGGTGAGTGATATTCTAAGGCCTACATCAAGACTTTAATTATGTATCTTAGCTACTGTGGATAATAGGCAAACCCATTCTTATTGCCTGAAACATAATAGCGGCTCGGTAAAAGTCTCTCTCACTGTCACTTTAATGTCAACAAATAGAGAGGGCAACAGACATAGCGCTTGCTAAGCTAAATGACTGATAGAGAATCATTATGAATAAGATCGTTAGACTTTAAAGAGCTCTGGTGGTCTAGTGGTAGCAGCCTTGCCTTCCGATCCTAGGACAGGCCTTTACATCCGGGGATTTTATCTTTAAAAAATGTGCGTGAGATTTCTTTAAAATACAAATACAAAGAAAATAATAATGTTTAAATAATGTTAAATCTTTTTTCATTTATTGATTGCTTCATTTATGTTTTAGGACGTAATAACGTCCAGGACATGAGCCCCACTGGGGCATTACAATGGCCTTACGGCTTATTACAATTAGGTATAATAAATTTTATTTTTTTATTTATTTAAATTCACAAAACAGATTACAATCAAAAGGCACATAATAATCATAAAGTTCATTACATTCGTCTAGATCTAGAGCATCAGGGTAGTTCTGGGGATGAAAAATAATGAAATGAAAACAAAAAAGTGGGCTACTTTATCTGTAAGATTTTAATGATGTTCCAAAAGTTGAGTGAGGAAAACGTCGAGCGGGATTTGAACCCGCGACCTTCCCTTTGGTACGGGGCTGCGCTGACCGCTGCGCCATCGGATCTTAATAACTCTTACAGCCACACCTAAAAACCTTCATTAAATTAGTCAAACCGCCTGGGTGGTGACGATAGGTCATCGTCCTGTTCTCCGTGGCAATAATTATGCAATATGTCGTAAAGAAATTAATAAAAATAAAATTTTGATACAAAAACTTAAATCAGTTTAGGAATTAAATTGATTCAGCCAAAACAAATATTCACGACCTAAAAATTAGGCTCTGTCAGTTTGTGTAGCTAATAATGAATAACCCTGTATTATTGCCTACTTCGCACTTAGTGAAGTGGCACCACACTGGAACTTCACTGCTATTGTTATCATTTTTGTTTTGTAAAAGGATCATACAAACAAAGGTATTAACAAAACCGTAGTTTGTTGCATGTTCTTCTATGACGAATCCTTAGGGGTTCCGTTTTTTTGCCATTTGGCTACGGGACCCTAAAAAAAGGTTATTTAGTAAAATAATGCGAATTTCAGCAAAAACGGTTGAATTCCAATACACTAACAGGAGTAGCGACGCGAACCACAAACTCACAGAGTCATGTGTACTGCATACATTACAAACTAACTCCTGTTAGCTCAAACGAGTTTCGATTATAACTAACGTAGTCTAGCTGCAAAAACAGTTGCGTTCAAATATGAAAATACATATATTTAGACATTCAATCCAGTTAGAACTAACCAGTGATGAAATGGTAGCACCGTGATCAAAGGTTTTAGTCGAGAGTTTGAATGTCTTAAAGCTAGGTGAGTCTAGGTGCCAGTTCCACGCGACCAAGCCTAGAAGAACAGGCAACAAACTTACGGCATTGTTTCTACCGTAGACTCCTTTTACGAACTAAAACGCATATACAGGGTGTCCCAAAATTCAACGATAAGCCGGCACCAGAGGATGGACCTACGAATGACTATTCGAGAAAAAAAAAGAAAAAAAAAATACCTCTACTTTTTTTTAAACATTTTCCAACAACAAAAATCTATTTTGGGCACATAGTAGAAGTGATTACTATTAACAACAACTTATGAAATTTGGTTCTTGATTAGAAAAAGTGTCATTTTTTTTTTTTGTGGCTAGTTTTCCTAAAGTATTATACCATTTTAAAATCTAGGTTAGTTGCCACGAACGAAATTAAGATTGCGGAGTAGTAATCTAGTGATGACTAATATACCAAGCTAGGGGGTGATATGTGATCAAGCTCTAATCTCCACAGTTTTTTTATACGGCGTTCACAAAATAAAAGTCATGAATAAGTATATATAAGCACCTCTATGGCGTAACTTTTCGATTTCAGTCCAAGATACAATGAGCTCAAAAACTGCATCTATACTCGGAGCTAGACGATCAAAACACTTATGAAGTACTAAAAATTTCCCAGAAAATCCTTGTGTTTTTATCGAACACAAACTTTTCACACAATTTCTTAGACGGACACACAAACTAAGCGACCTTGCTACACCCTATCAAATTACCCTGTTTAGGGGCACAATGTCTTTGTATCATCAACTCCAAATAAGACGAATTCGATGTAATAAGAATTAACAAAGTTCTGTAACAAAATTTTATTTTTATTAATTTCTTTACGGCTATTGCATAATGATTGGCATGGAGAACAGGACGATGACCCACCCAGGCGGTGACTGAACGCAGAGTGTCACTCACGGCGCGCGGGCGCGGGTTGTTCATCGTTAGATTTTTCATTTGGTGTGGTATTAGGTTCACAAACAATTAGTTTGTTGTATTTAATAAACGCTTTACTTCCTTTTTCTTTTTCTTTTTTCAGTTGTTCCTGTAGGTTCTTTCGTTCTTGTAGTACTTTTGGAGGGAAATCTTCTTTTAAATAAAAACCAGTTTTATCGAGATTGTGCTTATTATTCATTATCAAGATCTTTTTACCATAAGTAGTGAGACCCACATTGATGGGTCTAGGGTTTTCTCCTTTCTTTCCGATGCGTCTAGCATGCTGAATTTACTTACCTAACTGCAAATTATATTATTTATGTTTGATCATATTGTGTTAATGAAAAACTAACACACACACTGCATTTTTCTACCTTTAGAGTTGAGTATCTAGTTTATTTTGATAGTTTTAATGTGGTTACTTCCTTTCTTTCTATTCTTTAGTGTTTACTAAACCGTTTATTTAGCAGATTTTAATACAACATCTACAAACTCGATCATGCGATATCAAGCCCTAACAATGTCGTAAATGCCTGCAGTTCCGTCATAAAAGTATGAATTGGTCGTAAAACCGGTGCGTACAGGCGACATTGCCAGTGGATTTCCATCGTACCTACGTGTGCTTATGCGGAGCGAGGGATGGAAAACATTAACTTACGAGCAAAGGAAAGCGGAGCCTTGCCTCCATAATGGAGAGCCATGTATTTTTGCAATTCATCATAAGCTTGCCATCTAAAATAGGTTTGAATTCATATCTTATACATACCTAGTCTTTTAATAGATGCTATGCATTTTTGAAGTGAAAACTTCTTTAGCGGCGTTGAGCACTTTCTGTAATGGGTATAAAATCTTAAACTCATGCTTAAAATATAAAATAAATATTATGGACAATTCACACAACACTACCCAGCCCCAAACTAAGCAGAGCTTGTAATATGGGAACTAGATAACTGATATACTTGAATGCATTTTTTTTTGTAAATACATATATAACACCCAGACAGAGAACAAACATTTATGTTCACCACACAAATATTTGTTCTCGGTGGGGATCGAACCCACGACCTACGGCGCAGAAGGCAGAGCTACTACCAACTGAGCTAGAGATGATGATGCTTTGTGTTTGATTTCCGCATATTATGTGTCCTTCACTTTAATCGTTTATGCAATAGGCACCTACGCTGTGTTTTTAAGTGACTCACAAATCACTTGTGCGAATATGTACGGCATTCCCGTCACTACTAGAAGATATAACCTCCTTGCTGCTGCAACTAGGACGGATTTGCAAGTCGCAAGCCTCACTTGGCCACTGCTGGAATGACACTAACATCCTAGGTGAAGGCGCTTATGTCCAATCAGACGTTCAGCCCGATACTATGGTTTTAGTGGCGGAGGTACTCTGTAGGGATATCAAATCAACTATGTCGGAAATTGTCGAGAAAGCTCTTCTAAATGATAAGATATACTAGAGCTTAATGATGAAGTAAATTATATACATTTGCTACAGACTTGTACAATTGTAAATAAACAAATCTACTTTAGGAATGACATTTATTTTTCAATACCTTAGTACACTATCAACAACATATTAGATGGCTCAATAGGATTCTGTGTTTCTAACTGCCGATACATCCAAGCACACTGATTCCTGGCTGTACCTATGGTTGCCGATGTCATTGACTCGGACCGCAGTCCCACTCGCCGGAGTAATTAAATTTTAGTATTTTTCTTCCGGCGACTCGGACCACTTTTGATGAGGTGCATTCCGAAACGAGCAAAAATTGTACCTATACTTATCGTGTCTATTTACCAATAAATAACTTTTAATAAGTATATAGGGTGCGCTTGCTCGGGCACAAGGCGCTAGAATGTGTGATTTTCCTAAAAAGTTTTAATATATGCAGTTTTTAACATTCATCGAAGCGTATGCAAAATATTAGTGTACCATAATAAGTATTAGACTTATATATCGACAATTCTATATTATATTTTGTAGACGATTGTGGTACGTATCTAACTTCATATATAAATATTAGTGTACCATAATAAGTGATCTAGAAGTTATTAGAGCCTATAATGACTAGGTTGTTATTAACATCATAGCATCTCAGCAAACTACGATGAAATTCTGTGCAAATATTTCGTTCATGTTTGCTGAAGCGTCTAATATACTAGAAAGATACGCTTTAGCAAAAGCAGCTGGTTTTAAAGCTATAGAATCCGGGTTCCCCTTCGGTTCTACTTTGGAACAAGTTAGACAGGCGAAGGAAAGTGCCGGTATTGAGCAAGTTTTGATTAATCTTAAAACAGGTGAGTACATATTTATCTACCTTTATTTATAAACAGACTACAGGTGATAATACACTAATATTGCTATTAAAATTAATTAATGTACATACCTACTTATTAAATAATTGAAATGAACTAGGAGTAAACAAAGTTCTTAAAACGTCTTCAAGTGTGATAACGACATAAGTAGGTATGTGCAATGACAAAATACTAGCGATGCGCCCCAGCTTCGCACGGGTTTAGAAGAAGGAAATAAGAATTCAAAGGCAGGGATTTCACATTTTCAGCATTTTTCCAAGTGCGGATGATGAATTTTCCAATTGTGTGGCGTTGCAAATCTTTTATTACGAAGTGGCTAAGCTTTATTTATCTTTCAGGGTTTGCTACAAAACACGAAAGAAATCTTTTCATACATGACAGAGCAGCTCTAACCATAGGTGCCATAGGATACAACAGTATTAAAGTAGATATATTGTATAATTATATTCTATGTATTTAAAAAAATGCAGTTACAGGTAATTGAGTCATACACATTAAACCGTCAAAATTAATCAGGAAAATTTCATTGTAACAATATAAAAGTTTGAGTTGAGGAAACTTTTAAATAGATTCCCACAGCTCTAACCATAGGTGCCATAGGATACAACAGTATTAAAGTAGATATATTGTATAATTATATTCTATGTTTCCGCAAGTAGGTCTCTAGCGGGCACTTTGCTTTGCACGAACTTTTTTTTAGGTTCTTCGACACCCCGGTTTCCTCACAATGTTTTCCTTCACCGCTTTGAGAGTACTCGCTGTCATATCCATCATGTCATGCATCCAATATTGAGTAATATATAGTCCTACCCTTTAAAACACCTTTCTTTCCGGTCCTGTGCCAGTCTTTGTCATTAGTTGCCCACACTACAAGTTTCAATAAATCAGTTTACTGCTATAATTCTCATGATAATTAAATAGAGGGGTTTATGTTTGATGTACACAAAATAACATTACTCTACAACTTCCTAATTATATCAATGCTTCCTAATGATTATGACAACTCAAACCAGTTATATCTGGTTCTAAAACCTTGGATAAAAATATGCATAAATTTGACGAAAATTTACCAACTTGATAAACTAGACTTGTTGCGTAGTTTATTAGTAGCCTACTATAATTGGTGAAGCAGACATTCTTTGGACAGTGTCTGGAATACTTCACTTGGTGTGTTATCTTATACCTTTAAACGAGAAAATCTTGTATATATATATATATATTTAGGATCTCATATACGCTTATTAAAACATCACAATGCTTAGGTAAGTTAAAAGTTAAGTTTAATTAGTATTTATGCAAAGTGATTATAATTGTTATAGAAGTAGGAAATATCCGAAAATGTGCATTTAACTTCTAGAAGATTGTGTTCAATGATTTTAATTATTAAAGATTATGTATCTACCTTTTTGTTTGCAGATAATGGTTTTTATTTATTTTTGATTAAATAATACGTATAAGTTTAATAAACTGGAGAAATCAATTTCATGGTCAAACTTTTAAACCGATTTTGATGAAATTTCTATATACCTATATTTCTACGCCATTTTCTTTACTTTAAGCCAATTTATTATTATTATAAGTAGCTTATAGTTTCATTAAATCGTTTACTTCCTGGTGGCGCCCGGTTAAAGTTTATAGAAATAAATCACACTAGATTCTGCCATAATAAACAAATTCGCATCTAGTTACATAACAAACTCTTGAACTTGTTACCTAACTTATGATTATTATTGCATGCTGAAAACTGGAGCGGATTCTATCAATATTTGCATAACTTTGGATATTCATACCGTTGAATGTTGAACGAATTCCTCACCTAGACTTTTTTTGTAATTCAAAAGAATACTATTTTTATTCTTAAGATGTCTGTTCTGACCTATGTCTAGTATGATGAACTGATATAGGTGGATGAGGACGACAATAATAATAATAAATAAATAGTGCTGGTCAATTCACACAACATTATCTAGCCCCAAGCTAAGCAGAGCTTGTGTTATGGGTGCTAGATAACTGATATACATAATACAATACATTACATGTATAGATATTTTTAATTTTATATAGAAAACAACCAGAACACCCGGAACAAATACCTGCAGATCGTACAAATATTTGTTCCAAGGCAGACATCTGTGTTCATTACACAAATATTTGTTCTCGGCGGGGATCAAACCCACGACCTACGGCGCAGACCTACACTCATCGACAATGTCTAAGGATATTTAACATTTTGTTGGTTTTTACAAAACTAAAAACATTATCTTTAGAAACTAGATATGGCACGAATCTTTAGTTTGTGTCGTTTATAATATTAATAAAATACAACTGTTTGATATTATTTAATTACTAGCAGTTGGTGACCGAGCTTCGCTCGGTATTTTTTATTGGCTTATTCTTACTGAACAACGCCATCTAATTCCTGTGGTAAATCCCCACCGTTGTTGATTCCTCTGTTCATAGCAACGAATTGTTCTGGCGCCGGTTTGTCCTTCACACTGGGATTGTGCAGCGAAGTGGGGTTCGATCCCCACTGAGAATTTGTATGGTGAACGCAGATGTTTGTTCGCTGTCTGGGTGTTATATTGTATTCTAAAGTAGAAATATTTATGTTCACCACGCAAATATTTGTTCTCGGTGGGGATCCTTTCATTCGCAAAAAAAGTTAGTGGACGTTCCGTTTTAAAATAGCGCAAACTCGCTTCACCAACACTTGCGTTGCGTCATTCACTCATTTTCTAAACATAGTTCTCATCATTCCATTCCATAGAGCTGTGACTGTGTAAAACGAAACGTCATTGTAATAATAAGCACACAAAGATATATGGCCCGATCCCCTCAGATTAAACACTTAAAGAGTTTTTATGCTGCCGAATCCTCAAGTGCCAGTAATTTTCCCGCCACTCATACCCTTCAAACTGAAACGCAGCAACGCTATGTTTAGAGTTTCGTTTACTCGTTGATATGTATGAAACAACTGTTTATTCAGTTTTGGTTCCATAGAAAAAGTTAGGTATTTATATTGATGGGTACTTCGAAGCCCTTGTTTTCGGGAGTGGTATTTTCACATCCTGTATAATATATTTATCGCTAATGCTCGATTGAGTAGCCGATCATTTTGCAATTTTATTTTATTACTTCTTTTCGAAGAGAGAATGTATGATTTCCTTGAGTAATTCATCAACGACTTCATCGTAGAAGCCTCGACAGCTACGATATACGGTAAACGTAGAAAAAGTGCGGGGTACTGTTTTTATTATGATCGGCGTGTATTATACGGCGTACCTGCATAACCTAAACTGCTAATGATATACTACGATTTCAAAGAACGCGCATGTTACTCATCAATATTACAATAACATAAAAAAATACGATTGTTTTACTAGTGTACACCGTACCTACTTACATGAATAGATTCTTGCTATTCGCTAGTTGGGGAGTCGACGACATCTTTTAATTATAACTAGAGAATGAATGTACTTATGCATTACCATAAATTGTGACAACTGCCATCCCTAGAAGCTCAGGCAAACCATAAACAAAAGCTCATAAAATCATTTTAATTAGTGGGTGTGCCGTAGCATATATGTTGGAATTAAAACGTGCTTTAGACGCCAAGGTAGACTCTATTTTACTGAATTAGTATTAGCAGTCTGACTGTATTAGCTATGAAAACTATTTTAGGTTATGTTTTGCATCACACTGTAAACAAATTAATGCTTTCCAGGGCCATGTCAGGAAATATTTTAAATTACACAATACTCGAAGCTATATACTAATTCCGTTTATTAGTCAGTAAACTTATCATCTCCTACAATAAATTGTACAATTACTTATATTAAGTGGTATGATAGGCGTCACCTTTTCAGTGAAGAATTATTGTGTAAGATATTATGTAGTTATCACTTTATTTATTTCTTACTTATAAAATGTTTAATCAGTTTGCAGATTGATGAAATAATGGTAAAGCGAGCAGGGATGATTGTAGGTAAATGTAATAATGTGTTAGTAAATGCATACCTAGTTCGATTGATATCTTTGTTTTGCTTGTTTAAGTATTTATGCCAAGAACCTTATGTGTATAAATATTGTGGGCAATCTACACAACACTGTCTAGCCCTAAATTAAGCAGAGCTTGTACAGTTGCGGTATGAAAATGTTCGTCACCTTAGAGTCGGTTTTCGCTTGCAGCAGTGCCTTGATAATGAACACATTTTGACATAATTTGTGACGTTAACTTATCGGTGTATTCTGTCTATTCAGTTTCAAAAGGTATGTGATTGTGATATGTTGAACAAATCAAGTTGGAAATCCTACCGCCACTATAAACGTAGGCCATAATAATAATTAATTCACGTCCTGCTGTGTAGTGTAGATAGGTACTGAGAATTAAGTTACTCACTTATTTTTAATTAGAAAAGAAACACAATGATCATAGATCCCATCAAGTAGATTTATTTGCGTTGCTTTTATGAATTTATCTAGGTATAGCTAAAAATTGGTTTCGTTCTGTCGGCACCTAACCATAAATGAGTGCGAAGTCCAAATATTTGCGCATGTTTCCTAACAAATTCCTAGGTCGATTGAAATGCAAGCTGCTATAAATCTACCAAAGGAATGGGAATGACGTGGCTCCATCGATTTATAAGACGTTATCACGTCAAAAAAACTACTGACTAGATCTCGTTCAAACCAAATATCGTTGAAAGTTTACATAGTAATGTACAACATATATTTTTTTTAGTATTATCATTCTCTTACTTTAGAAGTTAGAGGGGGGGGGGACCAACTTTTTTCCCCTTTGGAAGTGTCTCTCGCGCAAACTATTCAGTTTAGAAAAAAACTATATTAGAAACCTCAACATCATTTTTGAAGACCTATTCATAGATACCCCACACGTATGGGTTCGATGAAAAAATTTTTTTTGAGTTTCAGTTTCAAGTATGGGGACCCCCAAAATTTATAGTTTTTTTTCTATTTTTGTGTAAAAACCTTAATGCGGTTCACAGATTACATCTACTCACCAACTTTCATCAGTCTAGCTTTTATGGTTTCGGAGAAAAATGGCTGTGACACGGCCGGACAGACAGACAGACAGACAGACAGACAGACAGACATGACGAATCTATAAGGGTTCCGTTTTTGCCATTTGGCTACGGAACCCTAAAAATAGGATTAACAACACCATATAAAATTATTTCTAACGTTTGACATAGACCTGAATTTTTTAAATTCATAATTAAAACAGGACAACGTTTGTCGGGTCAGTTAGCTATCGATATTTTTACAAATACTCGCCTATACAGGGTTATTGGTAATTATATAAGAAACCAGTTAAGGGCTCCTTCTTTACATCTTAACAAACAATATTTGTTCTACGACTTTTGCCAAAAATCAATACACTTCCCAAAAAAAATATTTTTGTAACACTTTTTAGCTCTGTACACTGTACAGCGTAGAGGTTTCATGGTAATGACCGGTGACCGGAGTAGCATCGCGACCCCGCACTGTACGCCCCTTTCATTGAGATTGCCGTGCGCCGCTCCACGGGGCATAGTTATAATTATTTAGAGTGACAAGTTTGTTATTTTTAGTTTTGTATGGGAAAAAAATTTAACGAATTATTGAAAGTCGTAGAACAAAAGTTGTTTGTTATGATGTACAGAAGGAGCTCTTAACTGGTTTCTTATATAATTACCAATAACCCTGTATAAAATGAATGGAGAACACAAAAAAAATAAAGATGAGTAGGTATACCAAAAAGTTTCTACCCCTTTAGCAAGAAACTTTTAGCTATAATAATTTTAAACCTTGGAAACTTGTTGATATGATTGATCTCATAAAACCTTTAGACATGTTACTAAATACCTATTCTTTCGGGCTTAAATTAGGGGAAAAAATACCTATAAAATAATATTTGTTTCTATTTATATAAAATTTTTGTGTATAGGGCAGTATGGTCGCTTAAGACAAAGCCCTTCAAATATTAAAAAATAATACACTGACAGATGAAAAAGGAGGCTGAGCTGAACCAAGAAGTTTACATTACAATACAAAATCGTGTGCAATATTTAATTTTGTGCCACAGATAAAGAACATTTTCGTAGAATGAAATAAAATTATTTATTTTATTTCATTCTACGAAAATGTTCTTTATCTGTGGCATTGGTTTTATTTTCACCTAAGACAATAATATATAAAAATAATGCTTATAATAATGGCCCGAACACACCTAGTTCGCTGGCGGTAGCGATCAGTGAAACGGTGTCAAATATCGCTGTCAGATTTGAGATTTGACAGCGAATATTTGACAGCGTTTCATTGTTCGCTTGACATAGCGATGGGATCTGGTACGCCAAACTAAAAACAAGAAGCAACGTTTAAAAAAAAAAAAAACTGTTTAAGATGACTACAAAACAAGTTCTTCCTGCCCTTATCCCAATTTATGTGTGGGCGGCACAGCATTATACCCCTCCGTTCCCCTCTGTCAGCCGTCATCTTTGCATTCACTCCTCTCTTACCATTTCAGCTTTCACACAGTTCATCTATGTTTTCTTTGGTCTACTTCTGCTCACATATCCATACATACAAACTCATCACTCTCCTATTCATATGACTTTCATCCCTCCTCATGACATGCTCGTAACAGTATTCCTCACGATGTTTTCCTTCACCGTTTGAGAGCACTGGCATTTTCGAATGGCGACCACGAACTGAAAGGCAACCCCCACCAGGCTAGAGCACTGGTGGTCTAGTGGTAGCGGGCCCGCCTTCCGATCCGAAGGTCGTGGGTTCAAATCCAGTCGTGTACCAATGAGATTTTCTGTCGAAAACTTTATGTGCACTATGCCAGTACTCTCAAAACGGCGAAGGAAAACATCGTGCGGAAACCGGGTGTCGTAGAACCTAAAAAGGGTCACGCAAAAAGGGCCCGCCAGCGGCCTACTTGCGGCTGCTGCTGAATATATTGCGTTTTTTTTTATAAAATTTCATTTGGACAGATTTCACAGTTTTTGGCTTCCTTTTAACAGAGCTCATTTCATGGACAAGTCTTTACCATGGACCATTTAATTATTGCATCAAAAGAAAACACATTTCGTAAGCACACTTTTCGAATTATATGTAGGTACATTATTCTATGTGATTTTTATATTATTCCTGATAGACGTCGTACCCATCCTTATTTGCGCCCATCAACTTGGGGCATACATGTGTTGAGTCTCACATGCCAGTAATTTCACTTGCACCCACACCCTTCAAATTGAAACACAGCGATGCTGCTTCTCGGCAGAAATAGGCATGCTACAGTTAACCCTTAAATTAAATTTTATGAATCCATGCCTGAGCTATGTGCTTGACTATGATTCGGCAGAGATTATTATTTATTTATTTATTTACGAACTTTGGCCAGCTTCCACTCAAAATATTGCTATGCCCTAAGCTTAAGGGTCTATTATGTATTCCATGGCGTGAGTTCATGACGGTGCCTAACATCCTCAAGGAGTACAACCCTGATCTGAAGGGGTACTCCACGGGGACGGGCGAGTGGCTCACCAAGAATGCCAAGTTCAACGTGGCTTTCCCTGTGGCCTCGGACGAAGACGCTTACCGGCAAGCTAAGGTAACCCTGTCTGGCTCTGTCTCAGCTCTGGTTGTGAGTCTGTGTGTGTGCTAACCAGAGCATTATACTGTGTGTGCGTGACGTTTTGACGTAGAATTTATTTAGTCAACACTCACTCGTTGTTTCCGA
This sequence comes from Thera obeliscata, assembly GCA_947578465.1. NCBI lineage: Eukaryota > Metazoa > Arthropoda > Insecta > Lepidoptera > Geometridae > Thera > Thera obeliscata. Next base: position 1,696,844 of record CANPUM010000004.1, on the reverse strand, counting down.
CCTAAAACATTTCCGAACGTTTAAAATACCTAGGTAATAAGGTACCAATAGGAAAACTTTGCACTTGGTTAAGTGATTAACAAAATACATGTACGTTGTACGAACTTGAGACTTGACATTACTACAACAATGCTATTTCCTACAAAAATATTAATTATTCTTAGTTTGGAGCGAAATGTCCATCAAAGATTAATTAATTTATATCGTTATGTATATAATTTTTTTTTAAATATAAGTAGTTTAAAATCTTTTTTTTAATTCAAATAAAAAACACAATTTAAATAGAAAAAAATCTGTAAAATGTTCTATCCACAATATTCAAGGTACTTTCCCTCCATGTGGCATATCCGTGGAACACGTGTATAGTATGCTTTTTTCTTTGTTTTCGTAGTTTGTTTCTTTTCGCATTTAGGTATTTCCATGTTTTATTTATGCTCAGTAGGCCTACCATGAACTCTGTCTGTAGTTCGTTCATACAATTAGAGAAATGAAATAGAAAAATTCGATAAATGGTTGCCTCGAGCCCCATCAGGCTTGTGGTCAGCCACCCGGGCTCTTCCGGCTCAGTCCGACCCAGGGGCGTAGCTACCGCCGTATCTGCCGTATCAATTATACGGGGCCCCCGGCCTACGGGGCCCCCGAACGTTCGTAAGCGAAATTAAAAAAATCCCAATTTCTTAAAACTTTAAAACAAATACCTAAGAGCTTAGATGGCGCATGAACGCCTAACAGATCTGTCACTATTGTCCATAGAGGCAGAAATTTAGAAAAACTAAAGTCTTTTGATAAATTAAATAATGTAATAAATCAGTTTGCCGAAACAGAGGCAAGGAGAGTGTATATTCAATTTGAATTGTTTGTAAACTTTTTGAAAAAGTGACATAGATTAATAAATATTTCTTATAATTTTATGCAAGCTTTTTTTTTCTTTTGTGAGACAATTCTTTACCCTTTATACCAGCCCCCAAAAAAATTTTATACGGGGCCCCGCCAAGGCACGCTACGCCACTGGTCCGACCCTGGATGTCATCCACCCACCTGGCTATATAGGCATCTTTTATGTCTCCTAGCTAGGCCAACCAGTTGTGGTTCATCATTGTTGAGTGTTGACTCAACAATAAGAATAAAACCAATGATAAGGAGACTTTTCTCTATTTTTTAAACACGCTGGCTTCCCTCTGGCCGTAATTTTTCTCCTCACCAATTACTTTGTTTCTGCACCAGAGAGGTATTGCTTCGTAGAATGTTCTCAGTATTTTTCAATATTCGGTTTCCTTTTATGTTTCTAACATTTCCAGCTCGGACGCTTCGGGCAAAAGCTAGATAGTTTGCATTATAAAAAATGATTCTTGAATTCAATATCGTGGAAAGGCAGTGAAAGGAAATCACGAACTGGTAACACAAGGAAAAAAGGTGAATTCGTATATTATATAATAAACATATACGGGTTTCAACTAACTATACCTTCGCTTTATATTTTTGAAACGGCCATGTTTGTCAGGAACAATCCGGACCTATTTTGTCGGCTGTCTGATGTCGTTCCTCGTAACAGACGAGACCAAAATAAAGTCTGCGTCCGTAACGCTAAAACTGCGTTAATGCGCAAGAGCATCTTTTGCATGGCTTCATCCGTCTTTAACAAATTACCGATAGCTCTAAGAGAACTTCCGACTTGTTCGTTTCAGAGGAAGCTGAGAGCAATGTTGGCTGACAAATGTTACTACACAATAAATGAATTTCCTTTGTGTTTTGTTTTAGAGCAGGGGTTTACTTTAACTGGTGGTTGATTGTGATTGCAATTATTTGCTGATTGCTCTGACCCGTCTAAAGGAAACAAAGCCCTGGATTTGCTCAAATTGCTCCTTTTATCTAGGTCTTAGCTAAGTTGAACTACTTCTTGTATATCTGTTTACACAAAGACCACATTTTATTAATATTATAGGTGCAACATGATTTAACTGAACTTGTATCATTTAACACGTTATTTTCACATATTTATAAATGATAAAAGGTACATCTCACAGGTTTTTAATAAATTACTTCTGTTATTTTCCAAAAGCTTTTTAATCGGGCATTGAACCAGCGATATTTTCCCAGCTATGCGGCACGCCGGCACAACGTTACGATCGACATTCGCAAAGCTGCCAAATGAGCCTATGAAAGGGATTCGATGGGGATGCAAATTATTTTTGTGTTGGCAGTCATGTTTTGACGGATTGATTCGAGGCGTGCGAGATGAGGTTTATGTTTGTTACTCGTAATAATGTTTATGGGGTCATGAAAACAACAGCCACCTCTTCAAGGAAATGTCTTAGTTTCAGCACAGAAAATGTATGTACACTATGCCAGTGCTCTCAAACGGTGAAGGAAAACATCGCAAAAAAACAAGTTCTATTTTATTCAACCATGTTCCAACTTTTTATTCAGCAAGTAGGTTGGAAACCCATTACAACGGTAAGAAGTTTAAAAAGTCTAATTAGAGCGCAATGTAAAATTTAAATTTAAATAACACAAAGATAGTATTAAATAAATAATATATCTTCTAAATTACTTTATTAATATATAGCTTCAACTATTTCTTTAAAATAACATAGATTTGAGCAAACTGTGCTATCCTACCTTACCTAGATTAATATTGTGTGCGGGTAAACCGCAATAAACAGTTGGTTCGTTGACTTGCGCCTTTTACTCACGAGCTCCCTAAATTACTATTTAAATCCCACTCAAACAATTTACCATTTTTTAAATTATGAAAATGAAAATAATGGCAGAATAATGCTGGCGAGCCGAAGCCGACGGCCCGCCAGAGAAAAAGAAAAATTGTTTTTTTTTAAACACAGAGAAACCAATAAATATCAATATGAATTTTTAATAGTTAACAATTGAACAACAAAAACAAACAAGTAACATGAATTGTACCTACATTAATCAGATTTTGATAAATTTTGTATTATTATGATCGCCATCACAGGTGATCTAGATGTGCGCAAGGTTGTAAATATTGTATTTTGATAGCAAATCTAATTAAATTAATTGAAAAAACCATATATTGCTCTTATTTCTTGTTTGTTTACCAATATTGTATATCATTATTATTTTGGAGAGAGGAGTGAATGCAGAGATGACAGCTGTCAGAGGGAAGGAGAAATGAAGGAGAAAGACATATATTGTGCTGACCCCACATAAAGTGGGATGAGTGCAAGAAGAAGAAGAGTGATATGAATAACTGAACAAAACCTTTCTTTACCAGATGATGAAATGATGATGTTTGATGTTAATTTACAATGATTAAATTACCACTTTTCTGATGATATTCATTTGCATGCACAACCATAATGAGACCAGCTCTCAGTTGATTTTATTTGTTATATGTTGTTGTTTAATTAAAGCTGTAATTGCTGGATTGTTTTGAACCGATTTTTATTTGCATTTAAATTGAACGTCAACCCAAATGTTTGGAACATAATGAACAATGTATTTTGCGTCAAAATTGCGAACTAGAATACTTTACTTTCTTTTGTGATAGATAAAAATGTACGTAGACACTAACACATTTTGTCAGATGAGAGCTGCGTTTGAATCTATGAAATTACATTAGCTTAAACAATGATTATTTCGTTGATTGAACAATTAGCCCTTAGAGCTAAATTTTCAATCTGCTGTTAAATAAATTCGTCCGATAATATTATATCCATCTCTTCTATTGTAAAACTTTGTTTTAACATCCAAAGGCTTCATGACATCAAACTTGAAAAACTTCCTGAATGAGGCCAGGGTGCTATAGTTGGACATGTAAGTGACCTCACAAACTAGAATGTGAGTGCCAAGATCTTTAACTTCATGGTGAATAACAGGAACGGATGAATCAATAACAATATGATATTTGCCCGGTAAACATCCTAAGCCCTTAAATAAATCATCATAATTCGACATTTCGACTGACCTTATACGTTTAATCAAGCCCAAAGACTCGCATGATTTCTGTCCCAGCACACTATTACATTACATGTGCGCTATCGCAAACTTAAGTTTGTAATAGTACATTATTGCAAAGGCCAATAAATGAGGTTATTAGGTAGTTGCTAAAACATTTATTATTTTATTATTATTTTGATATATTTATTGGAGAATCAACAGCTTTGTAACTGAAGATTAAACAACATGACGTGCATGCAAGAACTAACTGCGTATTCAATATTTCCACCAATAACATGATGTTATGATGTGATTTTTATTATGCGAGGAAAATATATTCTCGTTTTGCATGGAGTTGGAGGCTGCCATCACGACCACAAAGCGATTGAAACGCTTGGCTGACAGATGCTTATGCCACAGTGGAATACACTACAGAAGACATCCTCCTATCTCTCAACTTCCATACTTAAGGTGTGGTCAAATTATTATAATTTGTATTGCCAGTCTTCCTCAAGAAAATTATTTCTTAGCATTCTCTACTCAAATAATACAGATACGAATCAATTAAAGAAGTATATACAATATATATATAGTACAGTATATGCATATATATATAGTATATACAACCGTACACTACGTTGAAGTTATACCACTCACTCGATTTACTTACAGTGGCTCCAAGACCAGTCCATGGTCCCGCTTCTCCTCATCAGTTCATGCTCGCACCAAAAAAAAAGTATATAAGTATTATATCAGCTATCTGGTTCCCATAACACAAGCTCTGCTTAATTTGGGGCTAGATAGTGTTGTGTGAATTGTCCAAAAATATTTATTTATTTATTTATTTATCTTATCTGTGGTATGGATAAAGCATTGCTGGGTTTCGGTTTGAATGGTGTGAGTGCCGGTGAAATTACGGGCACGTGAGGCTGAACATCTGTAAGGCAGTGCATTGTAGGGCATGTTCCTGATGCGCGTGACTTATGATGCAATGCTTTGAGATAGGCGATGGTTACCACTTAACATCAGGTGGGCCATTTATGCTTGTTCCCACTGCGCAACTATATGCAACTTTAGAAGTAGATAGCTATTGCCACGTGATTATGTTTTATTTGAAAAGACAGCTTCAAAACTTCGAGAAACTTATGAATTTCAGGTCCGCAACCGTACGTGCAAACGCAACAGCCGTATCCTCAGCCGGTAGGCGCCCAAGGAGTATACCCGCCTCCGCCGCCCGGCTACACCCCGCAAGGCGCTCCAGTGGTAACCGGCTATGTGCCAAACTACGGAGCTACCAGCATCATCATCCAACCGCCTATTATCGCCGTTGGTGCTTGTCCCGCTTGTCGTGTCGGAATGCTGGAGGATGACTTCACATGTCTAGGTATTCTCTGTGCAATTGTTTTCTTCCCGCTCGGAATCCTATGCTGTCTTGCACTTAAAAACAGAAGATGCTCAAACTGCGGGGCTTTGTTTGGATAAAGATCGGTGACTCAAGCATGTACATTGTTATTCTGATAAGAGCTATTAGTGAATTGGCAGGTTTATCATGGAGCCACTTCTGTAGACCATTTCTTTTGGGTTTTAAGGTCAAAAGTGGAATCACAAAAGAATGAAGATAAAATACTGAAGTACTGCCAATTAAAAAATATATATTAAAGTTAAGATGGCCAGTTCAATGAACCAAAACATTCCTAGTTGTGTAAATAAGATTTAACTAATTGTTTTTTTTTTCAAAATTTTGATAGGAACTCATTTTTGAATAACTTTCAAAAGCTTTGTATAAGTTAATGTATAAATAAAGGAGACAAGTTTAACAACTATTATGGTCAGTCTGGCAGCATTATCTATTTAAAAGTAATTTGAATAGATAAGTAAATGACGTAGCTACCTATTTAATCACTTCTATATTTACTTTTTATAAGTGTGTGAATAAATATCTATTAAGAAGGATTTCCTTGGACATTGTACACTTGGCTTACAAATCTTGATAAAAAGCTAGAGAAAAATTTAAAACAGTATTTTTCCTTAGCTTTTTACTAAAGTTTTTTAAAAACATATAAATGACTCTATTATGACCATACAGCGTTCTACCTAACAGGTTATTTTGAGTGAAAGCAAAATTTTACATAATCAATGCAGTAATTTGTATTTATCTCGTCTTTTTTACATAAATAGGTTTATTAATAATAGCCAAGTCGTATAATATATGTATAGTCATTTAGTATGTCAACTAATGAGAGTCAATTAGGTCGTCAAATAAAAACAGTTTTAATTATACTTTGAAAATGGTTTACCACGTTGTATAATTTAGATGACGGACGACCCATTTAGAAAAAAACATGGCGTAATAACGACTGAAATGTAGGGGTAAACAAACAAGTAGTGCCTATAGGAAACCTAAAAAACACTTTCTTGTTCCACATTTCCACAGATTTCAAATTACTCGTCGATTTAAGATCTTGCCTACAATTTTTAATGCTAATAATTATTTTTGACTGGACACCAAAAAGATAATCTAGAGATGTTTTGGCGGTCGTTTGTTTACAATAATTATTCCAGATAGATATTTGGCGAGTGTTACGAGTACATTGTATTTTACCTTGAGCGATTGGGACTGGCCGGGGTGGAGAGTGGTTTCCTCTTGGCCTTGAACTTCTGCTTGTTCCCCGGCGGCTCCAGCTTGAGGCTGTAGCTCGACGAAGCCTTACGTGAGAATTTGAATGATGGTGTTTTGTTTGGGAATTTCAATTTATCTCTGAGTGAGTGTGAGGAAAGGAAAAATGAATGTACGTTGCATAAAACAAGAATGTTAAAACATGGAGCTTGCCGTCGAAAACTTTGACCGCATATGCAGGGCGTGCTTAAGCGAATCATCTAATATGAAATCTTTGTTCACAAAACTAATTTACACAACTATGGGCAAACAAAGTATAAATGTACACTAAAATAGCTGTAATAGAATTTTACAGTGGTCTTTATTGCCGGCCAGTTATATAAAGTTGGAGAAAACTGTAGGATAACAGAAATATTAATAAAAAACCAAAATAAGTAATTTTTTCGTCATTCTTTCTAACGGGTACTCGGCATTGAATACGTGAATGAGCTTAAAACATATGTCTCAAAATAGTCGTAAAAGTCTATTAGTTCTTTTTCTGAAGCCCCGACTGCCACGACCAACGGCTACTACTCCAACTTTATATGACTGGCCGGTTATACATACCAAATAAGATACCCAGATATATCCACGTATACGATTATTCTTAAGTTTGTGTGAAACATTCTGTATCCGTAAGTTGAGATGCCTCATAATACTATTTATTGTTTCAGCCGTGCGAGCCGACCGTATGCGTGGAGGCAGAAACAAATTCGGCCCCATGTATAAACGAGACCGAGCTCGCAAGTTGCAAATGATGCGGCAAAGGCAAATTGCCGTCCAAACTCTACGAGGATCTCTCACGGTATTTACATTAAGGCGTTAATATAGTTGTGAGTTGTTTAAGTATGAGACCCAATTGTTGATTTAATCAACAATTGGCTTGTAAACAGTCTATCGGAACACTCTACGTAACACTCTCTCATAGCGCGGTCACGCTAACTAACTGTAATAATTATTCGTTTTATGTTTAATTAAAAGAACACATTCAAAAATAAATCTTATTATTTAGCAAACATCTTCCACACTAAATATACGGAGATCAAAAAGCTAAACTTGTTTTCGCGAACGAAGTCGCACGGCATTTCACTAGTTATCTATAAGTGTATAACACGTTAAATGGCCTTATATAGTTAAATTGGACTGCAGCAGTATTAAAGTGTAAAAATATTGTGTGTTTTGAATCAGATGAACATTCCTATTCCGGTGTAACAGAGGAAGGTTGCTGTCTACGTTTATAGCACAATAGATGAAAATTCTGTATTATACTTTAACATGAAAGGTGCGGCATAACGCGAAAGATACATACTTCACTTAAAAAATAAACACGAGAATAATTGCCTCGGGGAATATTATTTCTTACACTATCCTGTCACGACAATACGTGTAACATGATTTACAGCTTCAATTCTCCACCTTTTTCCTTCGGAAATACATGAAGGTATTGTTATAATCTTATCTTGTGTTATTAGCAGTGTGAGTAACTTATCTATTCAAAAACTTTTTTCATTTGAAAACTTATTCAGGAGGGCTCGGCTTTTTTGAAAGCATTTTTTGAAATGGGAAAAAAACAATAAACTCGCGACACTGTCACGTTACCTGTCACGTCACCTGTTCAAACTTCGCTAAAGTCAGATAAATCTTAAAATAGACAAACCTTAGCTGGTTTATAAGTACGATGTGCCGCTTGGGAGCTACGCTTAGGCAATTTCTTTAGTGTTAGATTGTCGTCTTCATTTCAGTATAGTTTTAGAGTCGATATATTTTGGTGAACTTCTTTTTGGGCAGCTCTTCTTCGCTCTAAGTACCAGACATTTGATTTTACGCACTACACTTTCATTGTTAGTTGCCTCCCATATCGAGCAATTAAAAATAACACAACAAACAAACACAACACTTTTCCTTCATGAGTTTCCATGCATTTTTGTTTCAGTCCCGCAGGCTCGGTCGGCCATTGCACTTTTCTTTTCACTTTTCGGTTCAAACATTTTCTGCCCGCCCGGCTGGTGCCTAATGCTCATTGGCCGACAACGCGGCGTCTATCGGGAACGACCAATAAGCGGTTTGAACACCCGAATGTCATTAAATTGACCAGCGGCGTGCCCGCGTTTTAAAGTCGATTGCTTGTTCGACCACATCGAAATCACCTTAAAACTTTGCTCTGCAGAACAAAGGCTTATACTTTGCCGTCCACGCCTCCATCGGTACTAATCAACCGGCAGATTTGAATTGTAAAGCAACTTTATTTGTTAATGAGACATCCGGCAGCAGTCTCCCTTTGAGAATATTTTCAACATCATAGGGGGACTATCGGAGGGAAATGAAAAACCCATGAAACATGGCTTTTACAACGCTTTTGCTCTGTTTATACTGAGTGTAGGTATGCGTTGCAGCTATCTACGTATTGTTTCTTATACTCGAACCATTTTTCAAGCCTTTGTTTTGGGCTCTACTAGTGGGTTCTTTGCTGCATCCCTTCAAATATAAGTTGTCTCAAAAACTAAAATCATGGTTCGAGAGCTTGAACAAGTCGAATACGTCTGTGATAGTAGGTCTGATGGCACTACCAGTAAACGCAGTTAATTTTGCATCTGATACTGTAGGATATCAGTTTAGAGAACATTATAAGGTTAGTGATCCAATATCTTCCTTTTTCGTTTAGGGACACATTCTAAATTGTTTTTTTTACTTGGTGGGTTTTTTTATTTTTCTTACACAAGTTAACAACTTATGTACCTACAGTTAAGTGTAAAAATGGCGCGGAATTCACACAGTTCACTGAATTTCTGTAACAATTTGAATTTGAGTGGATTACCTTTGTGAATTCGCGATATCTTTACACTTAAAATCTGAATCCAGTACAATCAAACTATGACCGTCTTGTTTTATTTTAGTTTTTTTAAATTGGTGAAGGTATTATTTGATAATTTTCCATGCTTTAAAAAGATCAAACTTACCGAAATTGTGTACGACATTATACTAAAGGACGTTTATAAAACTATTCCTTAGTGAGCTTTGACAAAGACTGGTTTGCTGACCACCCACCAACCCCCATATACCCATAGAACCGTACTACCCCTAATAGCCAGTTTTATATACGTCCGTTACTAAAATGTCATACCAAATTTCGGTAAGTTTAATCTTTTTAGCACGGAAAATTATCAAATTAGCCATTAAAAAAAAGAAAACGGTAGTTTGATTATATTATATAAGCTGTTGATATTGTATGGCTGTAATAAGCATGTGACATGTTTGTCGTTGGGGTTCTAGTTTAGAAAGTGATTTTTAACAGTGTAGTATGTGTAGTGCTACTTGTATTTGTGAGCTGATCAATCTAGGCTTATTTATTGTTGTTGAGTAACCGATGGTATTCTTTTTAAGAACGTTGAGTAAGAAATATATAAAAAAAAAATAGATTTTTGGGGAAAAAGTGGTGAATATTTATAAATGTAGAACTTTGTATTCGCTGTTTTGCAGATATAGATATTAGTATTATCTACATGAAAGAGCGCGAGTGCGACAGAGTCGACTATAAGCAGGCTGTCTCTGTCTAACACAGGCAGCTAGACTGGGGTATTGATCGTAGGATGCCTAGAATGCTGGGTTGCTGTAGACGGGTTACACCACGCGTTTTACCAACGATTATAACGACGATTTAATAAAGCTCGTTTTCCGGTTATGAAAATCTTAATCCATATTTTATGACAGATAAAACCAAACAAAGAAACAAAACTATATACTTCTAAACTATATAGGTAGGTACTTCTTAATCATATAAAACTTAATAAAATATAGAGAACAATAAATAAAACTTATGTAACTAAAACTAGGTCCACAAGGTGGACAGGATTTTAGATGGAATAGGTTTCCCCAGCACCTATACTATCCTGACAGCTTAGTCGGCCTAATCCACAGGAAAGACTAGGTCAATATTTGCGGAGAAGACTGAGCCTCGAGTTTCCTTACGATGTTTTCACCGTTTGAGAGCACTAGCACATTTTGCGACAGAAAAACTCATTGGTACACGACTAACGAAATTTCATTTCCCACGATAATAAGCAATATTCTTAAGATAAGAACCTGTTTAACAGAAAACAGTAACAATACAATCTTTATCTTAGTACCCTAAATACTTCCATTTGTCATGCCTACCCTTATTTTTTGTTCTGTGGCGTCTTAAGAAAAAGGTTTACTTATTAAATAAGACAGTATTCCTTAAACCTTGAAGCCACTTTTTCCTAGAAAATAGGGCTCAGTATGATGGGGATCGAACCCACGCCCTACATCACATAAAACAACTTTTTTGATAGTTCTTCATCATTAAAAAGTGTCAAAAAATATTTTGGTTGAGTGACCAAAGAATTAACCATGAATCTGGATATTTTTTGTTTATTAGTACATGAATATGTAGGTCATATTATTTTTCTAGCGTTTGATGATGTGTGTGCATAGCGAAATTGGATATTCGTTTGACGATAAACACATTCAATTTACAAAAGCAGTTTTACGCTAGCAAAAAAACAATTGCTAATTTCTTTGAGAGAACTTTTCGTTCGCCATTATTGTCTATCAATCCATCCAAAGCTACAAGAAATGTCTCCTTATTTTCATTGCGTAATTGAAGTTTTGACCTATTATTTATAATTATTCTGCGACATTGAATTGACGTCGTAGGCTGTGTCCCCACTTAGGTGCCGTCGACGACGATTCCACGCCCATCAGCAACCTGAAGAAATTTATTGCTAGACATTTCCACCTATACGTTTCCAGGTACGTTTTGCATCATGATCATCATCAGCCTGAAGAAGTCCACTGCTGGACAGTTCCCCTATACATTTCTTTCTGGAAATGTGTTGACCCATTTGCAACATCATCATCAACATCAGCCTAAAAAGTCCACAATGTCTCCCCTCCCCAGGAACCCCAGGCTAAATTTTTGGTAGTACGACTCACCGAAGCAACAATAGTGACTAGATACTTCTGAATCCGCTCGTAATCCAAACTCCTGTTGACCGTGATCATAGCAAATGGAAATCTAGTGGGGGGAAAGATAACCAAGTAGTTTTGTACAAGCGTCTAAGGTTTTTTAGACACATAAGTGTGTCACAGAATAGCGGGGAAAAAATCGAGGAGTTCGGTCAACAGAACTGTTCAACCGAATTATCCACCAAAATCTATTTTCTTTCCTACACGCTAATAACGGTGTTATCATGTTTCATTTACCTTTCTTTTAATGATTTTAATGCATTTTTAAGCCGTTTTTCATTAAAGCGGACCCTTTTGTAGTGTCGCGCGCGACGCATCAGATCCCGCCAGATATTTTTACAAATTGCCAACTTTTGACGCATCCTAGCAGTGGCTACGAGAAAATAAACTATTATTTTATGACGATAAAGTTGACTATTCTCTGATACAATCCAAAGTGGTCATAACTTTCATTTTGATAATGTTGTCTAAAACATTATGGGTATTCAATATTTATTGCCATTATATGCATTTAAATTTAAAATTGTCAGATCTTAGGACTTGTTCTTATAATCAATACATAATTTTAAGAACTACTATTTGATGTAACTTTTTTTCATTTGAGTCTTCCTTCTATTTTGTATCGAAGAGTTGGCCCACTTTTTCAGAAAATCCAAGATTAGGCCCGGAAAAATTATGGAGATCGGATTATCATCATCTTCCTGCCCTTATCCCACGCTAAGTGGGGTCGGCACAACAGGTTTTCTTCTTCCACTCACCTCTATCACTCGTCATCTCAGTGCTCACTCCTTTCCTGCTCATGTCATCCCTGACGCATTCCATCCATCTTTTCTTTGGTCTACCTCTTCTTCTATAACCACCATCCACATCCATTCCTAACACTTTTCTCGTAATATGACTCTCATCCCTCCGCATGACATGCCCATACCATGCTAACCTATTACTCCTCATCTTATCCGTTACCGGCGCCACTTTCAGACTTCCTCGAATATACTCATTCCTTATTTTATCCATCCTTGTCACTCCACACATCCATCGCAACATTCGCATTTCAGCAGCGTGCACTCTTCTCTCATCCGTCCCTTTCGTTGCCCAACACTCAGATCCATACAGTACGACAGGTCTTATGATCGTTTTGTATACTTTCCCCTTAAGTTTAAGGGGCATTCGTGGATCACATGTTGTTCCTGAGACCTGTCGCCATTTCATCCATCCTGCATTTATCCTATTTTTCACATCTCGGTCGATATTGCCGTCGTTTTGAATAGATGAGCCGAGGTACCGAAAATGTGATTGTGATGTATGGAGATCGGATTATGCAATGTCGAAAGAGTTCTTTAGGTAGAGTCAATGTAAATGAATATCAGATGGTATTATGTAGGTACTACCTTTTTCATCGGGTACAGTTGGTAAAATAAGTACCTTACCGCGAATTGCTGCATCTAAAGATTAAAAATAATAAGTTACACATAACGTTATACCCCAGTTTATCCAGCCAGTATTAGGTATATTCTAAGTTCACTAAGCTTCTTTTTTTTTCAAAAAAGACAAGCTAGTAAGTAAACTTTTTAGAAAATAAGACGTTTTCCCAAGTGCTCATGTCGTTTTTAAGAATATCAACGGAGATAAGTTAGGGATCAATTAAAATTCCAATGCTGGAGTTTGGTCCAAGGATATCATTAAACTATACTTTGGAAACCATGAATTTAACGTATCAATATGTAAACTAAACTATTATATGACTGTTACAAGATAGTAAAGATACACAAAGAGATGGGTATCAGCCAGCCAACACCTAAAAATTTGTCATAAATTGTGGGTCACAGAGCGGAAGCGACAACGGACGCGTTTCGAAATATAGCACGCACTATCGAGCTCATTATACTCGTGATGCGAGATCATGAGTAGGTAGGTAATGTCAACGAGATACCAGCTAATTTATCAAGAACAAGTGGAACGTCCGCGACTTTGTTTTCGTGTCTTTACTGCTGCTGTTTCTCTTAGAATCACAAAAAGAATCCTACTACTTGTTGTCTTGTATATAGGCACCTTTGTATTTCAGGATGTACGCTTTAAACATGGTTTAATAGGTTTTGTACCTAACTACATTTAATTACCTGGTTAGGTTTCGATAATGGATTGTATGTGTTTAAGGACCCAAATTATGTTGAATATGTAGGTGCTGCGTGTGAACAAAAATACTACTTGACCTTTGATTTGTTTTGTTTGTAGGGAGAGTTGAAATTTGAATTTTGCTTTCAATAGTTTTTTTTTGCACTCATTTGGAGTGGCATAACAATTATCAGCTGCTAATCTAATCTAAACTAAAGGATCAGCTCGTTTTGACATTCAAAGAAAAATTAAACCGTACGATCATAAGTTGTGTGTGATTTCGCTGTTGGATGCCCTAAATAAGTAAAATAAAAAAAATATTAAGCCCATCACTAAAAGGTCTATTTTGTCAAACATTTCTCAAATATTTGACCCGCTTGGCTTGCTAAGCCCAACAATAATTATCGCTAAGGTTTTGTTGCAGCAATTATGGCTTTTAAAAATAGATTGGGATGACACAGTTCCATGCAGTGTCGCGCGAACATGGAACCACAAAAGTGATTGAAAATCAAAATAAAACTTACGACTTTAATGTGTGTCAAATATAGTTTGGCAAAAAATCTGATGTCAATCGATGATTTAAGAGTGTCGGAACAAGCTCGAATAGGACTTGCATGGCGAAAGAATAAATATCCTTCACGGCAGGAATAGGCATGAATGTTCTCTGTCTGGGTGTTCTAACGCATTCTAAACATTCTTAGAAACATTTTTCTTTTAGATGTATGTATGTACCTATTATCGCTCGTCCCCAGTGAGAACGAGCCGGAAGTCATTTCTAAACTGGAAAGGGTTTTTTAAATTTTTAATAGCATTTGTTGCCATTTCAAAACTACACTCAGAAAAAAATATTGTTGGTTCCAACAATAAAACTTTAACAGGGGAGAGCCCACCATGGTGTATAGTCCGTGCGTCAATGTTTTTATTGTCATGGATCAAGTTGTCATTGCAACAATGTTTATATTTTATCAATAAGGCGTGTTTTGATACTACAGCAATGTATCTTTTGTCAGTGGAACTAATTTCGAAGACGAAGGAATAAAAATGTACAACTAGTAGGTACGAAAGACCCCAAGTGTGAGGAGTAAAAAAGAAGATTTGATAAGACCGAAGTTAATCCGATGCATTTATCGGATCAACTCCAGTCATATCAAATCGTCAACGGATTCATTAATCCGTTGAATACAATTTCATAAAACCACTTCTACAATATATGGAAACGCCGTGCGTTTTCGTCAGCGCGTTCTAGGATCGTTACAATTTTAGTCACGCCATCTAGTTCTAAATTTAGTAAGCAGCTTTTTTGTTAGTTTTCTTTACTAACAATGTTCACATTGACACACTTGCAACGTTCCATTTTCACCTCAGCAACATACTTATTGTATGACAAAAAGTACTCTAATGCCACAACTATAGTTACTTTGCTACGTTTTTTAACAATGTTCACATTGACACGCTAGCAACGTTCCATTTTCACTACAGCAACGTATCTATTGCATGTCAAATGGTAGTTAAATGCAACGACTATAGTTACTTTGTTAGATTTATTAACAATGTTCACATTGACACACCTATAACGTTTTATTGTTATATAATCAATTTTTTTATTAACTTTGATGTAAGGACAAAGCTAAATTGTTCCTTGCACATTAAATGAAGGAAAATCAGCGGACAATAAAAACGTTGCTGAACTCAACAAAGCTCTTTCTGCTAAAGTAACAGAGTATTTAGTTGCTCCAACAGGAAATTTCTGACAATGCATTTATTGTGACTTTGTTGACCCATTTTTTTCTGTGTATATGATTATTTTTTTTATAAAACACGCATATTCTTTCTTTTTAGGTTTTTATCTAAAATTATTTACTTAAAAATCCTTACAAGCAACAAAATCCTTATTTTTGTTCATTTATTTCGTTTATTCATTTTTATTTATTATTATCTTTTAATTTTACTGCAAAAGTGGATCCTGTTTATTTTCTTTGCTGGAAAAGTATTATATTATAGGCAAGGCCGTCTTAAACTAGGCTAGTAGGTAAATATACGAATACACGATGATATTTTGTATAAGTTACACCTTATTTTACAAAACTGATAAAAACAGAAGGCATCTAAATTTATGTAAGTAAGCCAGTCAGTGCGGCCGTAACCATAGCGCTAATTTTGAGTTACCTAGCTGTATCAACAGTATTCTATGCCACTTCAGTTCCTTTGTGAACAGTTTTATTGTTATCCACTCCCGACCTGCTTGCTGGCGTTGTGGGAAGAGTCGTCACGCGCCTAATAAGTGTAGATATAAGTCGTATGTGTGCGACAAGTGCAGTGTCAAAGGTCATCTATCAGTGATATACGGGGTGAGATTTCTTATAAAGAGATTCTATCGTGCTTGTGGGTGATTTTTCAAGGCGTTTCACAGCTTTTTCATATTCTTTCAAATGCAAGTTAAGGATGGTGCAGATGTCTACAAAAACGTCTTTGGTCTCTATGTTGCTGCAAATCTGAGAAAGTAGTTAAGTAGTGAATGAAATGAGATGGAAAAGGAAGAGCTCTAGATAAATAGAATAGAATAGAATAGAATATAACTTTATTGTACACCAAAAAAATTAGTTTTGTAAAATGATCATACAAAAAAACGGTAGGAACGGAAAGCCTTTGTTGCCTGTTCTTCAGGCTTGGCCGCGTGGAACAGGCACTCACCTAGCTATAAGACGTTTCAAAGTGATCATTGTGAATTGTTGCATACCTGAATTTACCGTAATAATAATTCTAATTCCGAAATATTTTTATTCTGCATTGATCTGTCTTTTATTTAACTTTGTGCATAAATTATCAAGAACAATTACTCTAATCTTTGACATGAACTAGAGGTTGCATAATTGCATTCATTTATAATTTAAATGAACTTGTGTTTGCATTAGGTTGTTCCATGAAATAGCTGTTCATGAAACTCTAGATGTTTTTTTTATAAAACTAGCTGATGGAACAAGCTTATGGCCCACCTGATGATAAGTGGGATAAGAGCAGGAAAAAATAAGTATAGTACACAAGTACAAATACCTGACTTGACTACTTGAGTCATCATCAAGGTTATGTACACTTATTATACCATACTTTCTTTATAAAGCAGTTAAAAGATAATTGACATTATTTACTAAATATTTTATAACCAAGATCAATGTGACAAGGACCAATATGCTTAATCTTTATAATATTAAGGATTAAATATATTGGCATACCAGAAAAGCTCTGTTTTCTGACCACAGGGTTAAGAGGACAATTTAAAATAACAATGTAGTTAATAAAAAAAATATAATTTAATGATTTCATATTTTATTCTTAAGTTTAGAAAAAGTACAAAAGGAAACCTAGTTCTAATTAGAGCTGTATTTAACATGTTAAATATGTCAGAGGATAGCAGATCTTTCAATAACACGAAGATACAATGGTTAGATTTTATCAATTCATAGTCAAAATGATAAATCGTAGTCTGAAAATTATAGGCAATCTGACAACAGTTACTATAGATGAACACATATAACTACATTATTTTATTCCTCTTTTGAATTTAGATATTCTCAATACAGTGGATTATGTGGATCAAACAGATGGAACAATAATATTCAGGACTTGTGCTGAAGAAAAAAACCAGGTTGTCTTACAACTCGGAACATGTGATGCAGAGCGGGCACTTAAAGTTGCTAAAGTTGTGTATGTGAACTCAAAAAACTTCATGAATGTAAAATAAAATGTTAGTTTTTTACGAACTATTCTGTACATTTTTTAGAGGGAATGCATAAAATTTACACCACACTAAGGGTAGAGTAAGGGTAGATTAAAGGAGCCTTCTCTACTTCAAATTTGCCAACTCTCAACAAAATTCACAATCACAAACTACACCACAAAACAAAAACAAACAAAACAGCTGAGGAAGACTGACAACTACCTAATGGAACTAGCATATGGCCCACCTGATGTTAGTGGTAACCATCGCCTATATTTAGGCACAGTTGCATGCACCATGATCACGGTTGAACTGGTAAATATCCCGTTGTTGAATCATGTGTGGTAAATATCCCGTTGTTTCATAAAAATAGTGTTAAAAACCATGATAGTTTCAAAATTTATACAGACGGCCAGCGGGCCCTTACTCAGCTCATGCATCAGCCCATGACAAACCCTCCTGAGACATTCATCCCCCTCACTCCGTATGAGGTCATAGGGGCTCTTAAATGCATGAACCCAAAAAAGGCCCCCGGCCCTGACCACCTGGGCTGACTGGGGTTGATCTTCAACGGATATTGTTGGAAGTGGCCCGTCTGTCTTTTGACTCACCGACTGCTGCTTACTTTCCGCCATTGTTTTTAGTGTTGAAAGCACTTCATTTTGGTGTGCAATAATTCGAGTTTGGTCGTCAATTTTACCACTTACAAGGGAAGATTCTTGGTAACGCTAAACACACGGAAACATTTCCAAAGGAAACATTATAGTTTGTCATACTTTTATTTTAAGACGCTCGGAATTTTTTTTCCTGGAAATGTATGGGGGAGGCCTTTGTGTCTTTGTGCAGCAGTGGACTTCTTCATGCAGATGATAATGATGCAGCTGCTATTGCGTAGACAAGGCAGGAGGCATGCTCATTTTAAAATACTAAATACTAAGAATAATTTATTGATGAGCAGTTTTTTAAATTTTCTTTTAAAAGTGATGTTTTCAGCTTCGTTTTTAATTTTATCTGGGATTTTATTAAGTAAATGTGTCAACAAATAGATATCTATTTGTCGACAGCAAAATGACAGTGATAAGAGATTATAGGCGAACCTTTAAAGAGTGTCAAGGTGAATGAGGGGGTTGAAGAAGCCCACTGCTGGACATAGGCCTCCCACATTTCCAGGAAGAACGTTTCGGAGCTCTTTCCATCCACCGACTTCCCGCGATTTTATTAACGTCGTCTGCCTATCTGGTGGGAGGACGCCCTACTTTTCGTCTTCCAGTTCGTGGTCGTTCATACAATAAGAGATAAATAAAATAGAATATTTGAAAAATCGTTGCCTTGGACCCTGGGCCACCTAGGCCCCTCCACGGACTATACACGGACAAATAACACAATATTGTTCCTATATCTATTCGGAGATTTCTATATTAAATCCTATAGAAAAACTAGCAGTTCACCAAATCAAATCATTCCCAGTGTTAGTAAGCATAATGTTAAATTAAATGATTTTATTAAAATAAAACTGTAATAATCAATTGAAAAATTTACATTATTGTACAAAAAAGCGTAGGGTGCTTTTTATAATAACTTCAGATATAATAAACTATTGATAAAATATTTACAACAATCAAAATCAAGCCCCCCCACGCTTTTTGTACAATAATATAAATTTTTCAATTGATTATTACAGTTTTATTTTTAACTTTTTAGTTCAATTAGTTATAAAAGCATTTTTTTTTAGTTTTTTAAACTATTTTTTTTTTTTTTTTTTCATATATATTTTTTTCATATTATTGCATTGTCATCGACCTTTGACAGGTGTGCAAAGTTTGAATCAAATCTGATAGTTCAAAGTAAATAGCCGCAGCCGTAATAATTTCAACTTACTTTTTTCTTAGAATTCTTATCTATAGTTTGACTGCAGCCGCTGTGCCGCTCCCTAAGAAAATGCGGCGAGGAGGCGGCCGAGGGAAAAAGAGCAAGAGTGCACATGAGATCTCGATATTGTCAGATAGATCTTACGATATCGTAAACGATAATTATGTTGTTTTATATAGCGACTAGTGGAATCCCGCGCGACTTCGTTCGCGTTGAGTTTTGTCCGTGCAAACTTCAACCCCCGCTACACCCCTTTTGGGGTTGAATTTACAAAAATTCCTTCTAAGGTATGCAAAAGCAATGTTTGAGTCTGAGTGGAGCCTCCAGCATAGATGTTTGACACTTTTCAATAGAGAACTGTCAAACAATATTCGACCACTTTAAAAATAACGGTCTTGATATCCCGAGATAACGCTCGTCCCATCTTTGGATATGTATCTCTTGTGCATCTGACATATACAGTCTCATTCAACAGCAAAATTGATCAATTTTTCAACAAATAATTAAATCGTCGTTTCAGTTGTTTTCGCGAATTCATTTTTCCCACTGACTTCACACACGTGTGCTCACCGTGAGAAACGCACCACTACTACTTACTGCGACTGACTTGTCTACTGACCCTGTGTAAATCAGCCTTTACAAGTGAAGAATACATACCGTTTTCATCTTATGCATGAGTATGGCCTCTATACACGCAGTCTGCCGCGCGATGTCGTGGAGCGATGCTTGTGCCGGCTGTACCTTCTGTGTTCGCAGGATGCACGGCGCGAATACTATCGCTAACGCGTTCAGACCCATCCTATACATACATAATGCAGATAGTCAAATAAATAAGGCAATGGCTTATTCTGAGTTTTGAAAATCATTTCTCGCGAATTGACTTATCGCTAGCGTAGTTAGCCCCGATTTTGTATGAGGAATCGATGAGCACGCCTGGCGGGATTGTATCTTGTATTGGACTCCTGAGCCCGCAATTAGACCCTAAGTCGGTCCATTTTGCGTCAGGATGTGCTGGCTACAGCTGTAGCCATCCTAACTCCTCCCAGAAGCGCAGAAGCTTCCCGTGGCGATGGGTCGACGACATCGTAAAGGTCGCAGGAAACACCTGGACAAGAGACGCGCAGGACAGAAGAGGCTGGCAAAAGATGAAGGAGGCCTTTACCCAGCAGTGGATGATACCGGGCTTAGATGATAATGATAGCCTATAAAAAAAGTATTGCCGCAACGTGCCCTACGATGCACTGCTCTGAGTCCATCAACTTGAGGTATGCAGATGTTCAGCCTCACTTGCCAGTAATTTCACCGGCACCTTTCAAACCGAAACAGCAACACGATATTCTCTATTTAAAATTTACAACATAATGTATACCCAGTTCTTTCATCCACTCTCATCCTAAACGCGTGTGTCATTCATATAGATTAATTATTACACGGAAACTGCATGTTTTAGGCTGCTGCGTTCTGCCAAAATCGGAATGTAACCTTATTAATCTAAATTCTACTACTTACAGCATGTCGAAAATCTACATGTTCTTGGGCGAACCATAGCAAATAACGTCGCCACATTTTCTTCTAAGTTATTCACTAAAACGATCTACGAAATGTAGCTGGCAAGCACTGGAGGAGAGCCGAAGACCGGGTTCAGTGGCACGTCTTGGGAGAGACCTACGTCCAGCAGTGGGTATCAATGACATCCTGCAACTTGTCCGAGTGTTGCACCAAATGTGCTACTTATATACACTGATGAAACTTGGTGAGTAGATGTATTCTGTAAACCGCATTAAGATTTTTACACAAAAATAGAAAAAAAACTATAAATTTTGGGGGTCCCCATACTTCAAACTGGAACTCAAAAAAAATTTTTTCGTCCTACCGGTTGTCATCGGCTTTAATCCAAGGTCAATGAAAATGGCATGACATTTATTCTGTGAGCATTTTGTCATCAAGATGATTCAGATTCAGTCGTCTCCAACGTTTGATTGAAGAAGTGATAATAGAGTCAAATTGTTTGGTCACTCCTATTCAAACTCATCAATCCAATCGTGTATGGTTGGATAGATAACAGGGAGAGTACAAAAAGAGTAAAAAAATTAAGTTCTTAGTTACATGAGGTGATCTTATAGTATGTCTTATATTAAAGTTATATATATATAAACAAAAATTAACCCATCTGCTGTTTAATTGAAGTATCATCACTTTCCTTTGATTAATTTTATAAAAAACAGGACATAATATACTAAGCATAAGGTGCAACACAATTAGATTATAACATAGTAGAGTGGTACAACACTGATAAATATAAATATAGGTATACAAATAACAATATACAAGTTTATGCCGCAAAATTAAATCATAATTATTTTTTAGTTTATCATTTACTTCTTGATAAAAGAGGTATCAATGTATGTATGTAAATAACCTTGTGTAGGAATCATAAGGTTATCATTACGAACACAACCCCATGAACTGCCTGAAAAAGTCCACTGCTGGACAAGGCCTCCCTGACAAATGTATACCTGAAAGGAATACAGGATTTAGGAACCATGATTCTGATACAACAAATAAATAAATTGAATCAGTCTTAAATTTTAATTTAATTGGAAAAAAACAATTAAAATCCATTTTTTTTAGTAAATTCCATTACTACCTAGTCCTACACATTATTTTTGGCTGTCTCTCTAATTAACCTAATTACTTAGAATGCTGAATAAATTTACATCACTATACCATACAATTCCTTGATTAAAATTACTTCGTCTATTTAACAAACTTTAGACAGTGCTTATGTACAGTTTTTGGTTCTTTTGTTTGCAAATAGATTTCTACTGACTTGGAATAAAAGTGGTTATCATAAAATTTATCATGGATAAAAGTTTTTTATTTTTTTTCAAAAAATATTTAATTAAATTTTGTTTAGAAACAAATAAAAATTGCACTTCATGACATTACGACGTTGAAATAATGTGCATTCCACATGAATTTTATTAAACCGACCCAAAGTCGCAGAGAGTGCACACTCATTTTTGTCGCCTGTATTGTCAAGACTTTATAATTATTATGACTTCATAGTGTATGGGTAGGATATACCAGGAAAAGCAAAAATAAAAATGTATACTTAAACAGATATGCTACGGATTCAGTTTAATTTATGGAACTTCGGGGAAATAATTATCTCGTTTTACAAAAATCTATGAAATTAATGTATTGTATCTCTCTGGATACGACTGAGTTATGCAGTATTTCGATGGGCTTTTGGCAACGTATCTTTGTGCATACAACTAGGTTAGCAAACTTATTACGGGTTCGTAATTGCATTCATAAGTAAAATTTTTACGTTGGTCATAAAATCAGCGTTTAAACAAACTTTGCTGCACATTTTTTTTATAAAACCACTGAATATACTTACTTAGGATGTCGTTTATTGATCCCGTTAGTGTCGAGATACACGTGTTAAATAAAGTCAATTTTCCAAGTACGACTAAAGCAATAGGTGGTACGAATTAGGAGACTAGGTGCCTTAATCGTACCGAAGGTATGTTTTTGAAAAACGTTAATATACCTACTTTAATAAAGGATTTGCGGGGAATCATGATATTGGGTTCCATAACTAGTAAGTATACCCACCTATTACTATGCTCTCAATCATGGTGGCTTTCATTCCATGCAATAATAAAGCATATGATTTATTTATATATGCCGCATTTATGATGCTGATGTTGTTAACGCATATAATATGCGATTACAACATCGCATGCATAATAAAAACAGTTCTAATTCCTGGGAGCATCGAAATGTCGGAAAGCTATAAAAAAGATTGTGTTTAGCAAACCCTGGTACGTAACTATCCCACCTTTTAAACCCGAGACCACGAGAACGACCAGTATTTGCGCAATATAAATCATCAAATCTAAAGGCCTGTTATTTGGCCTTTTCCTCCTGATAAAGCGTGTAAGATAGGCATGACATTGATCGTTCATTTTCAGTATAAGACGTGATGCAGCCCAAAGGTTTGCTAAAGCAATGAACTCTTCCTCTGTTCAGTTTGTTACTCTGAAAGAGAATCACTTCGTGCTTTTGAACTCTATGGCGATGGAAGGCGATTCATGTACACTTTGCACTGAAGCTAGAAGGAGGATTGAGAATATTTCAAGTAAGTACACAACTAAAAGACGGGACGCGACATGAGGTCCTTTAAAAGGAGGGTCAATCTTTTCTTAAAAGGCCGGCAGCGCATCAGCACTGCTGGTGTTGCAGGTGTCTATGGGCGACGGTGACTGCTCTTCATCAGGTGGCCCGTCTGCTCGTCTGCCAGCTATGGCATAAAAAAGACGTGTTTAACTCTAGCGTGTATTCTGTAGATCGTAGAGCAAAATCGTAACGTACAAAATAGAATATACGATACAAAAATGTACCTTTTGGTCGTGAAGCATTCATTTCTTAGCATTAATTGGATGCGATGTCAACCCTGTTTTAAAACCGGGTGCTCTATTGTTTCCAACTAAAACTAGGTAAATTTTGTGAAACTAAGGTTTACATTTGATATTATACATTATAAAAACTCTTTTTCTTAAACATGCGCGGAAATATTGTTATTACTTTTGAACATAGAACACGCGACATTTTTTTTAATTCCCAGGTTGACCCTAAAAAAGATTGTATTCAAGCTTTAGTTGTCGTGCCTACTAGGGAGCTGGCTCTCCAAACATCACAAATTTGCATTGAACTGGCGAAACATACAGATATTCGTGTAATGGTAACTACGGGAGGTAAAAGTGGAAAAAAGTTGGTCCCTCCCCCTCTAACTTCTAAAATAAGAGAATGATAAATCCAAAAACAACTCTATCATTAAAAAAAGCAAATCTGCAAATAGAATAAGTCTTCTTTCCCACGGTATCGGTAGCTCGGGATTCTAGTTGGTGACTGTTGTGTTCCGCCAGTTTGAAGATTTCGAAAATGACGTCGCCGACAGTGTTCAGTCTTTCGTATCTTGGTACCCCAACATGCCTGTGGTGGTGGTCTGCGAGAGCCCGCCGTATCCTCCTTTCCCGTTCTCTGCGACGAACGAGACTCTTCGCAACGTGAAGCTCTTTACTTTGGAGTTCAGGTTGAATGCTTCCCCTCACGATCTGAACCCTCTGGCGCACATATTCACTGAGTTTGTATTGTTTGTGCCTGACTCAACCCGAGTTTCGCGCCGGACGCTGCAGCAAGCGGCTATAGCAGCTACGGCAAACCCATCTCAAGCAATCGCTATTGGTGTGGGCACTGCTCATAATATTTGCCAGCAAGTTAAATGGGACTATGCGGAATGGACTCTTTATTACAAAAAAGATGCTTCTGGAAAGATTTGTGATGCTGTGCATGGCCAACATGCTCTATTGATAAGAACATCATTACTCCGTCAGCTACCACAACCACTAGCTCTTCC
The DNA here is from genome assembly GCA_947578465.1 of Thera obeliscata. NCBI lineage: Eukaryota > Metazoa > Arthropoda > Insecta > Lepidoptera > Geometridae > Thera > Thera obeliscata. The sequence goes on along the minus strand of CANPUM010000004.1, from coordinate 1,672,163 downwards.
GTTTCCTGAGTCTCTGTACCTACAGACATCATTTAAGAATGTTAAAGTAAGTTATTAAAGAAAAATTATGTTTATTGTACCTATGGGAGTCCCGTTCAATATTTATTTTATTGTTTTTTAGTATTTGTAAATTTGGTATTTGTTTGTGAGATAAAGCCTGGTGCCAGACATATGAACAGCGAAGTCTTGGAAATAGGGTCCCATTTTACCCTTTGAGTATGCGGCTTAGAAATCTACAAATCTTAAATTCTGAAACAGTGCTTAGGTCTGAGTCGAGCCTCAAGCACAGATTTTTGACACTTTTCAATGGAGTACTGTCATAAAATCTATGCTTGAGGCTCGACTCAGACTCAAGCGCTGTTTCGGAATACGGGCCTTAGACTTACATCCCTTACACAGCATATTACTTCAGAGCTAACATCATTCAAAATAATGAATGACTTAGATTTAATACAAAACTGATGGATCTGCGGTTTCAGAATATAGATCAGACGTGGACAAAGCTAGGAATAATTCAAAGTGTAAAGTTTTCCTTGTTTTGACAGCACATTTTTAAATCAATGGAAAATCATAATTAATAGTTTGAATTTCTTAATTAGTTTGTTTACTCTTTGGCAGCTCGGGTACCTGATCTAAAAAAAGTATGACTTATGATTTCGTTCGTCAGTAAATTCCATTGACTTCCATGAGATCATAGAGAGCGTTCGTCGGTGTTCGAGACAAATTCAATTTGCGCGAACGCCGACGACGAGCCAGTTTGCGCTGCTAACTAGCTGCGACGTGAATGCTGCCAACCTTGTCTTTATATTATATCTAAGGATTTGTATTTTGAAAAATCGCACGTGAGGTTTGGGGATGGGGGAAGGGGTTGAAGAAAATCTCACGACATCTGGGGGGAGGGAGGGGCAAAAAATTAAAAAAACACCTCACGTAATTTATGGACGCCCCCTAAGTACATGGTAAGGTAAACCCCCGGTGGTAACCATTCTTCTTTGGTGGTGTCCATTCTTCTTTAGTCTTGTCCAAAACGAGGACTGCCATTTTTCTGTAGATGGTTAAATAATTCCTAAAGTAAGTAATATTGATGTAAAACATTCCTTTATTTATATTTTAGTGCCATAATTAAAATTGCTGCTTTTCCCAAAGATTACAATTATTTTTCAAGAAAAATAATATTAATCCTTAAAAATTAAAGGTCCTATTTATAACAAAAGCCTGGTTTCTTGGTAAACAAAGTTTGCTCAAACGAGCTAAGTGATCTTGTACTGTAGATATAATAAGTCCGGCTTTATTTTCTATTTGTCAAGAACTTTTGGATAATCGCCCGGATAAAAGACAGGATGGAAATCCTGTGGAGGATTTTAGCAGTTGCCATTCCCAATCAGTAAAAAACTCTATTAAATTGCCTACCATTCAATTACCTACATTTGATGGCAACTACTTACTCTGGTTAGAGTTGATTCACAAGATCTATCTTTATTATATCTTTCATAAGATCAAAGCGAACGAGAAGCTGATTCAGGGTTTTCATCGTCTTAACTACTTACTTATGTAAAAAAAACACGTAGCAGTCTGCATTGCATTTGTGCTCCAAAGTCTTGACTCCTGAATTTCAATGCCACCCTGAAAAAGCCATTGGTGAAATTCATGAAACAGATGATTCGATTACTGATTGTAATCGCATTCGAGACTCGAGATTAGCCGAGCCCCAGCTCTGCCTTTATCGATGTTTTATTAATCGGAGCGGCTTATTCGAATGCTAATGAAATCATCAAATCCATTGGAGCCATTGACCTTTTAGGAAGGAAGTTTTTGGCATGTTTGGGCAAAAACTCAACAACTATAGTTATACTACTATAGATAGAGACAGCCGATGGCTCTTAACCATGTGACCATATTGCACTAAGTATGTACCTACATATTTACAAAAAATGTATTTAAATATTATCTCAGCTATCTGGTTCTCATTAGTAGGTACAAGCTCTGCTTAATATCTGATGCAGTCTGTGGTTCCGTGGAAACATCCGTTAGAAGATCCTTTTTAGGGTTCCGGAGCCAAATGGCAAAAACGGAACCCTTATAGATTCGTCATGTCTGTCTGTCTGTCTGTCTGTCTGTCTGTCCGTATGTCACAGCCATTTTTCTTCGAAACCAAAATTTCCAGTGAAGAGTTTTTACTTAAAAGCTGGACGTTGAGTGGGTATTTCAAGCTATACATAGGTTCTTCTTTATTTTAAATTTATTGGTTCTTTGAATAAGTAGAATAGGTGCTGAGATTTTTAAGACTTATTTTTGTATATTTCTAAGAAATAGGGTCCATTGTGCAGTAAATAAGCTAAGTTATTTAAGATTTTTTAAAAGGTCAAAGTGCGCGTATGATAAGGTCATCGACGACTGCCTGGCCCTTAAATATCTAAAAACGCCCTTTTTGCTAACTGCTGTCGTGACTGCTTTCAATACCTACAGCCTACCACAAGCTCTGTCTGGCTCTGGTTTTGAGTCTGCGTGAGTGCTCACGTGTGTGTATGACGTTTCGAAGTAGGATTTATTTAGTCAACACTCACACAGACTCTAAACCAGAGCCAGAGACAGAGCCAGACAGAACTTATGGTAGGACTGATCTGGCATAACTCGTAATTTGTTAAAAGAAAAACTTGAAGTAACCAAATAAATTCCACAAATTTAAACATCTGAAAAGAACTTTATATTTTTTTCTGGTCCGAGTATATTATACTAATACAACTATGAATAAATTACAACACATCAACATAAATACATTCGACTCCGCTATATATAATTATCGCTTATTCCCAGCTCATATAATGAAATGACTAGTGTTTAAAAAGTAATATCCATAAGATTTATTACAGGTCTGGCTGGCTGGGGTTGTCTGCTATGGGAATACGGGAAACCGCTTGTCGATATTTTTAACAAAACGTATCTGTAATATGTGACTGTGCCTATCATATTCATGAAATTAAATTAGTTAGGCTTTTTAATTAATATTTAAAATCCAACAGAGGCAGATTGTGGTGCAAAAAAACAATTTTTTTCTGCACGTTCGGGAGCAAGTTGGTTTCATTTTTCCTCGTAAAAACGGGGTATTTCCCGTAAACTATGAAAAGGGTTGCCAGCACTTAAAAGTGGAAAATTAAATTTACTACATATAATGTAAATATGTATAACACGAAACAGATTTCTTTAACTTTATTGTTTTCTTTTATTACTTTTTTTCATCAAACCCATAACCTACCTAAGGGTATTTATGAATAGGTCTTTAAAAATAATGTTGAGGTTTCTTATATAGTTTTTTTCTAAAGTAAACAGTTTTTGCGAGAGACACTTCCAAAGTGGTAAAAAGTTGGTCACTCCCCTCTATCTTCTAAAATAAGAGAATGATAAAACCAAAAAAAATATATGATGTACCTACATTACTATGCAAACTTTCAACGATATTTGGTTTGAACTAGATCTAGTGAGTAGTTTTGTTTTATACGTCATAAATCGTAAATGCTACGTGGCTAATCCAGCACTGCATGCCAAATAGAATTAAATAAACTGACATGTAACTATATTTAGGTATGATTATTCTACAGCTATTGTACGAGTATATTAGCTGTAACAGTATTGTTAGCCCGATATGGCAATAACCGTCCTATCTGGCAAAAAAATACTTTGTAAACAATTTACCGTTATACACAAATACAATTTTCTCTAACAAGTAGTCACAGGGTTAGATTACAAAACGAGATTTCTCTAAGATTGCCAGCCTGCCGCCCGTCGCGTCATGCGTTTGCGCAATAACTTTGTAGGCCTAGGGTTGAGCTCCATAATATTCATATTAATTTTTTACAAATTTTAATTTTGTAGAGCACGACACGTCAATTTACATTGTACAAACTCTACTGAATTTGGAGCTTGATAGTGTTGTCTGCATCGTCCACAATATTTATTTGTTTTATTTATTATTTGTTTATAGTGTACCTATACTACCGTAAGCTACGACCAAAACCTACTCAAAAAACTTTCTCGGTACCAAAGTTTTCAATTTTTTCATAATTAAAAATCTTTGAGAACTTAACTTTGATCTGTCAGTATCCAACGCCTACTGGTAACTACACGCACTCACACTTGTACTGTATTTGCACACCACCATAAACCAGCCTCGCGTACACTTGCTACCGCATTGATATTTAGGCCTAGAATCATGCAGAGTTCTCTTCGTACTCCCGAAAAAAGTAGCTCAGACTTGGAATTTTCAAAAATCAGAAACAATCCTTCTCCTAAGGGACGATCTCATGTTCCGTCACGGACTAAAAGACTACGACAACGGTCTGATTCTCCTGAAAAAAAAACCCCGCCAAAACTAAAATAAAATAATAGGGAAGCAAACGGAATGAAAATGTAAGTAAATACCTATGGTAGGTACCCCTATTTATTGTTAAAAACCGATAGCACTAGCAAAATAGATTCATTGTATTCTCAAAATCGGTACATACCTATGCTGCTAGCTATACTTATTGTTTGTAAAGCTTTGATCTATGAAAAATGAAAACAAATGTAGGTACCAAACATTTTACCGAAATATTAAAAAGTAGATTAATTATTTGTTAAGTTTTATAAAGCTATTTGTCCTCCTAAAACAAATAAATAAGTTACGATCACGTTGAGGTCCTTGTTTAGGATAATATAAGTAGCTATGGAAGAAGCCATGGTCGAGTACTGCCTGTCTAGGTATAATCCATCTAATATAATGTTACATCGGTGTCAAAAGGGATTGTGTGCAGCATCGTACATCGTTTTGTGTCATTAAATTTTATTTTGAAACAAAATCTTTCGAAATTAGGATGAATTTAGAATGAAATTAGGATTTTATTGAAAGCATGTATATATTAAATATTCTTATACATATTAAGCATATTCTTAGGCATATTTAGTATTCTCATGACAACGATATTTTTTCCATCTACAGATAAAGTTGAAAACGTAATACCGGATGTATATGTATACATATATATTTTAGTTTTTAAGGCATTTATGCTATGAAACATGCAGGTATTATTAAGGTCTAAGTACTATGTTGCCTGAAATAAATCAATAAGGAGAAGATTAAAATTCGTTCGTGGGCAGGATCTTGTTAGTTTGGTCTAGGTAGGTCTAATAAGTTTTGTGTTGTATTTTGTGACGATCCCATTAATTATTTAATTAATCACGTCCTTCCAGAAGATGTGAATACAAAAAATATGAATAGAGAAGCGATGAAGTTAAAGTCACCTTCTTGATGCAGGCTGTATACGTAGTATACAAGAATTCGTTTTGAGTCTTTTATTTTAACGGAGATGACTTGCCTGACAGCCTTGTGCAGTGAAACACTGTCAAATTATGAGTCCGTTTTTTCTGATCACATGAGACGGAGCATGTTTTCCGAGGAGTTTTTTTCCCGTTTATTTTTTGAGATAAAAAGTATTCTTTGTCCGTTTCCTGGTTCTAAGCTACCTTCCCACCAATTTTCAGCCAAATAAATATTGCTATAGGAAAACAGCACTTTTGATTAAAAATTATAAAGGTATGTTTTTTTATTTTTATTTTATTTTATTTTCTATGTTATGTTCCTGTAAAATTTTGGGCTTATCTATCATATTAGCTATTCTCTCCCTGATTTTGGTATAAAAAAAAAAAATATGCCTCGCCTTCCAATCCTTAGGTCGTGGGTTCAAATCAAGTCGTGTGCCAATGAATTTTTCTGTCCAAAAATTTATCTGCAAGCGGTGAAGAAAAACATCGTGAGGAAACCCGCGGCTTAGTCAGCCCAATTGCTGAAGTTATTTTGACCCAAAGATAGCCTTTGGGTATAATTGTTTCATTGACAATTATTATTGTAATGAAGTTCCAATTTGGCATTGAGCATTGAAATCAAATTCAGTACAGTTTAGAGAATCATGTTAGCTGACTCTATAGATAGATGCTCATCAATCCCATACTACTACAATAAAAATTACTTTCTGCCAGTTATCGGTTCAGGAAAACCAGTACCTTGTAGTTTGATACTAACAAATAACCCGACCAATTCAAAAAGCACAATCGATCTAACAAAAACCATTACAACTAATGCAATTCACAAAATACACAATTTGTAAAAATACAAAATACAGGCAAACTACCTATTTGTTTACCCAAAAATTATTTGTAAAAAAATAACTACATAAAATGAAAAGTTTGCAAAAAACTGAAGCGGTTTTATTTAGAAAACGGATTTGCATAATTGCGTCCAGCAAACTATGTTATAAAATGAGGCCAAGCATTTGTGAATGAAAAAGAATTAACTTTATAAAATTTTAGCGCAAAATAATTTGTCTTCAAAATACGATACTCATTGGTTTTACGAGTAGGTTTTGAACCCTACCCAAGTAAGTGCGGTTTTAAAATGTCAAAGTCTCTCTTGCCAAGTCACATTTTGGATAAGCCAAAGATGATAAGCTACTTTTGACCGCGGAAACTCAATACTCAATACTCAATACATTTATTGCATAAACATGGTTTAGTTTAGGTACATACATAGTTCTTACAACAACTTTCCTTCTCGTCACAGAGAGATGGACACGAAATAACTGCATTAGTCATGCCGTGCTCACTTAGTGCTCAAACTGGCTTGAAAGTATAGAAGAAATAACAGTAAGGCAAGCAATAAAAAATAATATTAAGAAAGTAGTATTAAAAAAGGTAAACCTACTTAGGTAAGTTGTATAATACTAAAAACATGCGCGTATTGCACTTCCTAAGTAAAAATACGTGCGTGACCCAATTGGAGTTTGTAAATAAACCATAACTGCGTAGGAAGTGTTTTAACGGAAATTCCCGGTTTAACGAATAAAATAGTCTGCAAAACATTCAAAAGAAATCAACATTAGGTATCAATTTATTTTTAGCTTTCTCTGTAATTGCTACATCAAAATGTTTTGGTTTTGCAGTTTGGCCATGCTGTCAGTTTCTGAAGTTATTTTAAACTTTTATATTAAAGTATTCACTGAGTGACAGGTTGCAAGCCTATACAGCTTTTAGATGGTAAATGTCGCAGATTTTGAAAACTGAAACAGTGCATTTAGCACTGCACTGTTGCAGTTTTCGAAAGTAGTCTTATTTCAACGTAACAAAAAGTCCGAAGTCCATAGAAACAAATCGACCAGCTGTGGCTTTCTCGACGACGATAATAGTTATGAACCTCAGCTTAATTTGGGTCTAGATAGTGCTGTGTGGATTATCCACGATCGAAAGAGGAATCGGTGAAACACATTATTAAATACTTAAAAGTATATCGATAGTGCAAATGGGTTAGTTTACAAGTAGATGATTAAATGATCAAGTTGTTGATAAATAAGACTAGTTGGCATCAATAACACATATTATAAAGATTCTTATCGTTATTAGTCTTTGAGAGATTGAAATAAAGAAAGTAGAAGTGAACTGATAAATTAGCACGTGTTTTTAACATGTCATCTTCAAAGTGACCGTTTCAAATGTACGAGTAGTATGATGTTTACTCAATCATCATAATTCATAAAATTATGAAAATAGAAAATAAAAATTAGCAACTCCTCCTAATATAATGTGTCGATAATGTTTCCTCTCACCTTACTGCGAATTGGAACTATTCTTCATATGTGAGCGAATATGACTCGCAAAACCGAGCTTGGTCTTAAATATCATAGGATAGACGATATAGCTGGCCAGAAGAGTTATATTATGTGTAATTATAATTTAGTTTCGAGATTTCGCGTAGTTTCGTTGACATTTGTGTAAATAAACGTTTGAAACGATGCCTGTGGAACAAAGAAACGTTTTAAATAAATTGAGAGAATAATGAAGGAACGAATTTCAACCAATAATGACAAACATTGCCCAAAGTACTTAAATAACGGCTTTTTTCTTATAACATCATAATAACACACCATGATATTTGTATAACATTTTGAGCGGCTAAATAGAAATAATACTTGTGGTAGAGGTATTGGCAAGTATCAGTGGCAATGTTCAGTGAAGTCTACAACGACAGATTCGCGCCAACCGAAGAGGAAGTAGCCAGTTGCTGAGCCGAAGACAACGGCCGCACATAACCATGTGTTATACGTCATAAATACCAACATGAGCATGTAACTAACAAGCACTTGTAGGCCGTGGAGGACTAATATACGCGATAAATACCCGTGTAAAGTATAAATATGTCTTATGATCGCGAAAGTTTAAAAAGTACTATTGCTTTCGACGTAGTTTCAAATCAGCTTCCGCTGAACAAACTCGATAAAATCCTTTCAAGAGAACTTGGTCACTATATTCAAGGCGAATTGGTACGAGAACCTACATAATAGTGTTAGGTGGTCAAGTAGAAATTCAAACATTTGTATGCTGGAATGCGGAGTCACACAAGGCGAACTTATACCATCATTAATTTCAATCTACACATGAGCTAACTAGTCATCGAAGTCAGCAAGAGTCACGCGGATTGTTTAATGAAATTATCAGTACCCATAGTTTGAGTTTACCCGATCAGTTTGGACATTTCATTTCGCCTACGTGTCTTTATCTTTTGTATGGAGAAATAATGACATAACAACTCTTTTCGATCGTACCCCGCGCCTGACTCCCAAACTACTGCAATTTGGTTGTTCTAACTCGCAGTTACAACTTATTTTTTTTTGTAGTAATTTAAACAGGTACCTACAGTAAGCGTCAAAAGTAGATTAGCATTTCTAGTTTGTAAAGTTCAAATATTTCTTAGACTTCGAAGTTTTGAACTATATTTGAAGATAGGCTTTTCAACATGTTTCTTTCACGCACTGCACTCCTCTCAACCTCAGCAAAATTCTGCACACGGGTTGACTTCTCTTATTGTCCTGTCAAGATTGTGTAGTATTGCTCTATTACACTTCTCATTTGCAGGGTTTCTCGATTTCAGATCTGTGGCATCGTTTGTATCAATCACATACAACTGCGAGTATCTCCTGTTAGTGTTCCCAAGCGGGTTTATGTTGTATGTGTTGTGGTAGACCTGACCATGCACCTTGAAGAAGTACACTCCTCGTGTGAACTGCTCCACATTTGCTCCCATCGACGCAAACGACAGCATTTCGCAAGGAAAAAATCAGGCACCAACACCAAGTTTCATCTAAAATGTCAGGCAGACGCAGCATGGTGTGGAACCATTTTACTGATACAGATACACCAGGAAGGATGTTATGTAATTACTGTAGACAAAATGTGACAGTGTCTCGAAACTCGACAGGAAACTTGATGAGGCACTTAACTCGTCATCCCGAAGTTAACCTTCTCAAAGACCGTCCAAAACCCGCTCCACTACCTGCCGTAGAGGGAGAGACCTATTACTTAATAGAATCTACCGAGCCCAAGCAAAAAATTAAAAAGTCTACTGGATCGTCAACAGGTAAGTTCTAGATGTGGCTTGGGTTAGGTACCTCTACTACATTATGAATGAATGTACATAATCCTGACAATAAATCGGAACGCCAATGCATAGTGATACCCTCTCAGCTCGGTTGTTAGTGGCTCTGCCTTCTGCATCGCAGGTTGAGGGTTCAATCTGCACCGAGAACAAATGTTTTAATTCTTGCAGCCAACAGTGACTCAGAGCACACTACGGACCCAGAGACTCTTGCAGCAGTAAAAACCCTCAAAGTTCTTGTCAACAATGGTAAGTGTCAGGCTCTTTTTCGTCTTAGGTTCAGCCTAAAATGGGTTTCCCTGCTATGATTTGTTCTTACTTGTCTTAGATCTGGTTCTCAACAATCCGTTCTAGAAAACCTCATTTTTATCGGACAAATGGGAAAATTGCCCGCTGTTCACTGAGAATAGATATTTCTGAAATGCATCAGAACTTAAACTGAATTAAAAGGGCTATTCTTGCTTGTTGCTATATTTTGGGACCAATGAGAAGTTTCATCTCATTTGTCTGTAAAGAGGTTAACGGGAAGATTAATAAAAACATGTATTCTAACTAAACTAAGCAAGTTCACTCTCAGCACGGGTCACACAATTTGCGTATTTCCAACGAAATTACGCATTTCTAAAGATGACAATAGATCATAACACATAATAAATAGGGTAGGCTCAGGAAATGGCCCTTGTGGCACACTTTTACTGGCCTACTACATGCAGCAAGAGGCAAGCTTCACTCGGATGATGATCTGTCTGTCTGGGACCATCATAGCGACTGTGCGGAATTGAACTTTCAAATTTTCTGGCAACTCTTTGCGGCCAGCGTAGCCTGGATTCTGTAATTGTATTTTAAAGTATTATAAATTAAAATAAAATAAAAAAGATAGATAGACAACACTTTATTGTACGCAAGGATCACAGTAACAACATAAAATAAAGTATAATAGGCGGCCTTATCGCTGAAAGCGATTTCTTCAAGCTTTTTTACCACACTAAAAAATATTTTAAAACCTAATTATTTATATTACATAACATAAGGTTTCAGTACGGAAGTAGTAGGTATTCGACGACTTTGGCTCATTGGTTGCCTCGGATTTTTTTCCTGATATTTAAACTATATGTTTCATTCAATAGTGGCCACATGCCCAACTTAATGTTAATGTTCGATCATGACGCGTTAGCGTAATTGCGCATGAAAATTTAAACAATGTAAACCGCCTCTGTTGCATATTCAATTGAACATGTTTATCTATTTAATGAAACGCCTATATCTGGTTCCCATAGTACAAGCTCTGCTTAGTTTGGCTAGATAGTGTTGTGTGGATTGTCTATAATATTCATTTTTCAAACACATCCCTTTATTGGGGAAAAATATGTTACCATAATACAAAAAAGAACTCCCTTACGTTACGAACAATTTCTTGCGGCTTTTTGTTGGAAAAAGCAGTCAAATCCTGAACAACGCGACGGATTCGGGTACAAAACACATCACCACCATGCCTCGCAAGCGACCAAGGAGCTGGACGACCTCATGGCGTCTCTGTCTGACTTTAAGGTATGCTGCAGGTGACTTCTCTTTCCGGCATCAAGGTACTTTGAAGACAAATTACGTCACAGAGCAGAAAACTGTCGTAAAACCTGCACAGGCGTAACAGCAGCCAGCGCCGTAGTTCGTCAGGCATAACCATCACTTCCGCAAGTGACCAAGAAGCTAGACGACCTCATGGCGCCCCTATCTTACATCAAGGGGCGTTACTTCTCTCATGGTCTGCATTCATTGAAGATTTATTAGTTGTCCGTTTTATAACTCTGCCGTCTTCATAGTATTTGACTGACCTGTCAGCTCAGTTGGTAGTAGCTCTGCCTTCTGCGCTGTAGGTTGTATGATGTAGTCGGTCGAATACAATATTTTCAATGATGGATCAAAATAATATAATTGAGTGCGGTGGATTTTATTTTATTCACAATTTTGATTCTGGAAATCTTGGACATGTAGAGAGAGTACCCACGGAGCTCATCGGTAAGCATTCTTAGCCATGACCATACAAAGTCCGAACAAGGAAGTAGTAAAATTAAAATCATGACCCACTAACAAAGTAAATGTTTTATTACTGCTCAGAATTTCACTGATGTACTTTATAAGAGGCTTTGCATTGTCTTTCGCAGTATTTGTGTCATTAAACCTTGCATTTAGGTAATGACTTAAATCTACATCCATATCTAACGCTTTTCTCGTAATATTCATATTAATTTATTCATTGCTTCATGTGTTTTATAGGTCTTAAGTATTTTTATTTGTATTTTTTATTACGTTTATCCCTACGCATGACAAAAAAACTCCGCATAAAGGAAATCAAAAATTTCCTCACCTTATTAAAAAATACCTGTGGTTTATGAATAGAATAAGTCTGGTTTATCACCTCCTGTGAAAGTTGTAATAAGAGACGAGAGAATGGGAAGTATAATTTGACACGTGTTGCTCGAACTTTTTATTTTCTACAACACGCCGGTTTCCTCACGATGTTTTCCTTCACCGTTTTGAGATAGTGGACATACATTTTTCGACAGAAAAACTCAATGGTACACGAGTGGATTTGAACCCACGACCTAATGCCTGTTTTTTTAACCTACCTTCGCATATATCTACACAGATCGCGACGGCTAGGTTTTTGTACGCATAATGTTAAGTAAATTATAGTTGTTTTTATTATTTGTTTTACGTTTTGAAGCGTAAGGGCTGGCTTAGGTATGTCTCTTAGTTTAAGACGTTTTACTGTAATTAAACCTTCCGTTAGCCATGAAAGAGGTTAAATCTTTGTTTTTGGTCCACAAATTGGCAGCTGGGTCTGTATTGCACATATTGTTCCTTACTCCCTTTGATCGTTCTTGTATTATGAATAGATTTTCAAACGAGATATAATATGTGATGTATTTGCGATATCAATGATTCGTTGAGACTCTTCTTGGTTTTGTTATTACAATACTAGTTTTATTTTATCTGTGTTTCGCTAATTTAGTTTTTAAATATCCCCCTTATTATCCTAGTTTGGATGTGGTCTTATTGATACCAGTTTAAGCGAAAATGCATTTTGCCGAATGTCTATAGAGGTGCTAGAAAGGGCTAAAACATAAATCTAAATGCAAAAGATTAGTGTTTATTTGAAACTTATTATAAGTTTTTGTTTGTGCTTATTCAATAAACTGCATCTGGTTCGCCCGCTTAAAGTTATGTATAAAAATTTACTTGAGAAATAATGGCGGGTCAAAAATGTGTGATACCCTTTCTTTTCCCGCGACCTGCAGGGTTCCGTCTGGCGTGTATGTGAACAATAGTGGTAGCTGCTAAGCATGTGTTGTTTTGTCGCTTTGGTGCCTCTAAAAATACCACGTCGTCGCGTCTTCACGTTGCAACCAATAATACCTCATTCTTTATGCCTGACCCTATTTAGAGTCTCACAAATTATTATTTTTAGATAACTAACTGATGTAACAAGCATATGGCCCACCTGATGTTAAGTCGTAACCATCGACTATACCAAAGCATTGCTTCGTAGGTCACACACGTCAGGAACGTGCCCTACGATGCACTTCTCTGCGTCCATAAACTTGAGGCATACAGATAGAAGCCTCACGTGGCAGTCATTTCACCTGCACCCACACCCTTCAAACCGAAACACAGTAATGTTGCATCACGGCAGAAATAGGCATGGTGGTGGTAGTACTTCCCCGGACGAGCCCTTCACAAAGAGCTCTATAGGTACTACTACCTACTAAATTTCTTGTCTCTGTCACTTTCATGTCAACAAATAGAGATGGCAACGACTTTTATTAAGGCCTGCTTAGCTATAAATGACTGATAAGTATAGGATCATGAAAAATATGCCTCAAAAACGCACTGAAAAGTACTTACCCTAAAAAAATTACCAGCTTCTTTGCATTCAGGTAAAAAAGATACAACAAATTATACTAAGAAATGTTCAATTAAAAACTACAAATAACTTTAACATTCATTATGTTCTAATATTTTAAAAAGGCATTCCCGAGGAATGAAACAAAAATGTCTAGAGTTATAAAATGAACAACAGTTGTTGAAAATCGTCCGAAAATTTAGAATTTTGATATGATTAGGTTAAAGAGGCCGAAAGAACCGGTACTACAAAAAGTTTGTTACAAAAATAGGAATTATTCCGAAAGCTCAAGTGTATATATATAGTGGACCAATATACCGATTGTATAACAATATAACGTCTCTGCGTCAGCTAGTTTGTATTTCTACCTGTTGCCTAATTTTAAGTGTACAAAGTTACATCACATTTTTTTATTGACCGATTGCCACATTTTTCTAGTAGCTCTAAACGGATGCCAAAGCAAAACGAACATCACAGACCAATGTTAAAATCAACAAATCACTGAGCCATTATTTGATTTGTATACAAGGCAAGGTTTCGCTTTCCTAGAACCGTCTTACCGCGGAACGTGAACGGGAACGGATATCGGGAACGGATGTACAATTTTATAAGAAACTAGCAGCCTGTCCCGGCTTCGCACGGGTTAACATTTATTTTATAAGTTACTCAGGGTGAATGTAGCTTTCCAATGGTGAAAAAATTTTTCAAATCAGCTCAGTAGTTTTTGAGTTTATTCATTACAAACATACACGCAAAAATACAAATCTTTCCTCTTTATAATATAAGTATAGATTAGTAGTGAGAACATAAAAGTTCGACAGGGTTTCCTCACGATGTTTTACTGGCATAGTGCACACACATTTTTCTACAGAAAAACAACTTGGTACACGACTGGATTTGAACCCATGACCTTATGCGGATCGGACGGCGGGTCCGCTACGTCTAGACCACCAGTGCTCTCTGCCAACGAGCTTACCTGATGGTGGATTCAGAGGAGCTGGTAATCATTATAATCATATATGTAGGTAGGCGTTCTGTGGGAAAATGGGACTTCTCAGCAAATAGGTGGGTTACTTATAGGTACTTAGGTAGGTAACTTATCATCATCATTATTATTATTATTAAAAGCCTGTTGTGTCCCACTGCAGAGCAAAGGCCTCCCTCCCTTCTCTCCATTCATCTCTTGTTTGGGCTACTGTGGATCATCATCATTATTATAAATTGTACAGATTTGTATTTTTGTAACGAATAAACTCAAAAACTACTGGACTGATAAACTTCTTTTGCCACTATAATGCTGAATTCTCCCTTTCAAACGAAGCTAGCCTCTCGTGTGCCTGTAACAATAAAAATATTTTTATAAATAAAATTTAAACGTACAAAGGAAATTAGTTTTTTATTGAAAGCATGAGGTTCTCAATTCAGTTATTTTTTTTATGTTTGCTAAAGCATTGCAACTTTGACATTCAAGAGCCGATTTGAAAAATAAATTTCTTACTTGGCAGGTTATACCTACTTCCAGGTTGTTCCATAGAAATTTCTTAAAAATCAGCTAAACAGTTTTATTCAATGTTTGTTACTGCATACCTCCGTCATTTATGAACCGATTTATTCTATTCTTTTCTTGATCCAATCGAAATTTAATCAAAATCTGTTTAATAGCGTGGCCATGAAGCGTTTCTCAAGTTTACTAAACTTATATTATTTACTTACAAAAATAATAATTAAAAGTTCATCTACACTAACTTTTCACTTCATGAGAATAAAAAAAAACTTGCAATCTTGTGTGGATTCCAAAAGCGAAATAAAACTTCCGACTACTAGGCGAACGGATAGTTTCACCGCTTCATGGTTTATGTCCCTCAGTATCGCAATATCTCCAATCTAGTGTTTAATGTGTATTTTCGAGCATTGAATGTCGTATTCTGAGTGAAGAATGCCTTTAACAACAATTTTGTATATTGTAAATAAATACTATTGTACTATACTTTCACCACACTGGTTCAAAAAAACCAGCGGCACGATAAAAACAACTATGATACGGATGCTATTATAGACTAGATACAGGTAACACATTTCTGATTTAAATAAATAGCAGTGCCAGGCGCCTGGACGGCTCGCATCCATCACTCACTCGCCTAACTTCAAGGATGTTTGGGCGCACTTAACTGTCAATATTTTTAGCAGGAAACGCTGTCAGATATGTAGATAGGTCTACCTACTTAGCTGATAGGTAGTTGCTTCGCTGAAAATCTTCCCACTCTAGTTTTGGCGTCTTATCACTTCTCGCTGTGGGCATTCTTCACTTCAGGAAATATCCTCCACGACTTTGCTCTACACTTAAACAAGTGAAGTTTGAAAAACTTAGGAAACTGACTTCATGGCCAACTGCTGAATCGATATTGATGAAAATTTCTATGGGACCAATCTGGAACCTTCCAAATAAAATAAAATGAAATCAGCTCATAAATTAAATGAATAAGTTATGTGATAAAAAGCATTGATATAAAAAATACAACTGATTTGAGAACCTCGTTGTTATTTGAAGTCGATTAAAATCATCCTAGAATAGATGGAGTCCTAAATAACTTTACTTTGCAAAACGCCATAATGCATGTATTTTTTTATATCAATCTAGCGGCCGCCCGTGGCGTTGCTCGCCCCGTTCCCGTTACTTTTTCGGGATAAAAAGTGTCTTATGTCCGTCTCCTTCTAAGCCCCCACAAAATCGTAGGTTAAGACCATGTGCACAACGTGTTACAAAATACCCCGTATAAAATATTATAAATGTATCAAAGAAAAAACCCTAGTAAGCTCGTTCTCTCCTCTATTAGCCGTTATTTCAGCAGTCACTCCTTTCTTACCCATGTCTTCCTTCACACAATCCATCCATGTTTTCTTTGGCATCCTCCACATAATATGTTCCGTCCCACATGTGCTTAGCAAAAAAATCATCTTTATCTAAAAAAAATCCCCCCAGCAAACATCCCCCGCCCCCTTTTCAATTCATTTCATTTAATCTTGCATAGAAATACCTATTAGATGTTCCTGCCAAATATTTTTTTAATTTTAACCCCGTCTGCAGCACAAAAGGCAGAGCTACTACCAATTGAGTTGAAAGGGACCATTTATTTTTTCATTCAGTAACTTTGTAAATGTAGCCTCGACCTATAAACTAGTCACAAAACTTATTTATATATTTACTTGAACGTATGATAACGTTAGCTTGCCGAAGCCACGGGTTGCATTTTAAAGTATTTGAAAGAAATAAAAGAAAAAAAAAAAAAAAATGTAAAAGTACTTAAATAAATAAATACAACAGTGGATCATCATTTCATCTAGGTAAATGCTTGGACATCTTCTACGACATCACAGCTACATAAAGAACATAATTGAAGAAAAGGTTGAAGGAAAACGGGGAAGAGGAAGGCCAATAATAAGTTACGTGAGCCAGATGTAGATGTATTCACGCAGCCAGGAGTGCACCACGCGGTTCCATAAGCGGAAGAAACTTGAAAACCTGGATGCCGTCCACCATTCCTGTAAAGAGATATGACTGTCATAACTTCAGATTTCTCAACAATCTAGATAAATTGACCTCTTGTTTCACAAAAAAACTATGAACTGATTTCATGATCTTTGAGTTTTGGCGACACTACCATAAAAGTTACGAATATATCTTATAAAATAAAGTCGTGTTAGCAACACTATTTATAACTCAAGAACGGCTGAACCAATTTGGCTGCCAATTGGTGGGGAGCTAGCTCAGTTGGTAGTAGCTCTGCCTTCTGCGCCGTAGGTCGTGGGTTCGATCCCCACACACTGGAGAACACAAATGTTTGTTCTCTGTCTGGGTTTTATATTGTATTCTAAGTATGTATTAATAAAAAAAATGTATATAAGTATTATATCAGCTCTCTAGTTCCCATAACACAAGCTCTACTTAATATGGGGCTAGATAGTGTTGTGTGAATTGTCCACAATATTTATTTATTATCTAATCGAAAATTACAGAAACAAAAAAGTGACGCGCAACGAACTTTTCGCCCCGGGCCGTATGGCGTACGTGGTAGAGTTAGACGAAGAGGGAACGATAGACAGCGATATACCAACGACTCTTACCCGAAGTAAGGCGGACGTGCCCGAAGTGGACGAGAGGAGTTCGGCTTCGTCGGCCAATGACGCTCTTCTAGATAAATTGGCTCAAATCTTCTCATATTTGAGGCATGGACGACATCGCAAGCTCAAGAAAGCCAAGGTATTAAAGTTTATTTGAGTTTACTCCTAAAGAATCGGTTTTTTGATATAAGGCGCCCGGTATGAGAAAAATGTGGGGAGTGAAATCTACTGAACGAATGACCTTGTTACGTATTTGACTTTTACACGATACGAATTATAAATCGATAATCTCCAGAGGCACTGAAACTCTACCTGAACAACGTCAAAAGGATCACATACCACATACGTCTCTGATTATTTTCCGTTGCATCTTTCTGTTTTGCTTATCGGCGTACATCGCAATAAGATGATTATAGTAAGTTATAGCCATCCTTTGAAAAGTTAGCAAAACAAAATCTAAAAGACAAGCGGAAGACATATCTCGTTTTCAAAAACTGTCGACGAGAAAATTTCCCGCGCAGAAACGTCAAAAGACGAGAAAATATGGCGGTCATCTTACCATTTGACGACAAAATTCAAAAATCAAAAATCAAAATGTCTAAATAAATTCTACGTAGAAACGTCACACACACAGTATAATACACTGGTAAGCATACTCACGCAGACTCAAAACCAGAGCCAGACAGAGCTTGTGGTAGGTACGTTTCGACGTAGGATTTATTTAGTCAGCACTCACACAGACTCAAAACCGACATAGGTACACAGCGTCAGTCAGAACACTCGTATTCTTGTATATACCTATAGAAGATACGTATCGTTGTGCTGCGTATGATTATCATCGTTATCCACTCTCTATACTTATTGCAGTTATAATTAAGTATAATTCTGTGCCTCCTGTGATAGGTGATACAAGTCAAAAATTGACATTTTACAGGAGAGCAAAAACAAGGTTTAAAAAATTCTAGTTCATTGACTAAGTAGGCTAGGTTACACTTAAGTACTTTCTTTTGTAGATAAATATATTCACTTTCATTGTGCATTTTAATTTTCGGGGTAAATATTATAGTTTTGAAGTAATTTATTAAAAACCTGTGAGATGTTTTTAATAGTAGTTAGTATCTAAGTATAGAATAATAATAGTTTATAAGTTTAAAATAAAATAGTTCCTACTAAGTTTAAAATGTATAGATATAATTATGTAAGTATATGATAGCGCCTCCAAAGCAGGGAAATAAGTTGCGGTGCCCTAACAGGGTTTATGTTTGAAACTTACATCAAACCTTTGTGTTCTTTCATTTGTGATCCCCCAAGTAGGGGTAGGATTTCCATAGGTAACACTATCAATGAGTAAGCAACTAAAAAAGTTACCTAAAACGGACCAAGCTGAAATTTAAAATTTCAATTACACAAGCTTATACACGACTCGGAAATGAATATGCTAAATAACCGTGAACGAATTCGGAACACTCCGATAAATATAACTGGTAAAAAAATGATTCAAATAGTACATCAAAGACAAAGTACATCGAAAGAAGAAAGTACACAGATGAATACTACTAAGGTCCAATTTCACCGTTGAAATTGAACGCGTTCTACTGACGTTTAAACTCGCTTAGGCATTCAGTTGGTACATTTTTCTCTAAACGCGCTTAAAGACCTGTCAATGTCGTTGCATTTCTTTTGTGTACGTACATATAAACGAGTTTAGTTAAACGCGTTTAACTGAATACCTTACCATCACATCTTGGACACTCTTCTCCCTGAAGTACAGCTCATCGGGGAAGGTCCTCACAACATCTTGCTGGATCAGGCTTTTAAGCTCATTGTCACAGAAGTGTTGCTTCCATGCACTCTGCAAAGCATTGTCAACATCTTTAGAAACAAAGTTATTGTTAAGGTTATTAGATAAAAGATGGCGCTGTTATCAATTCCCATACATACCATCACCTTCACTTTTCTGAGTAATCAGCTGTCTATACTCCGTGCTCAATCGCCGTCGACCATGTTCGTACTTCGCTTCTTTAGCCAATAGCGCTTCTCTCTGCATCTGAGTTCGAAGTTCACTTGGTACGTCCGGAATGAAGAGTTGCATTAGGCCTGTTAGACCGAATACTACGTGCTGGAATAAAAATACAACTGATGAGAATAAAAAAAAACATTGAAAGCCAAAATTTTACTATATAACCTAACTGCTGTACCTACCCCTAGTCTGTAAAGCGGTGAGCAAACAGCAAATTGGAATACTATGTTTGGATACATAAATCAAATACCACACAAACAAGGATTCAACTCGAAAAATAAGAGAATAACACAAAGTTATCTTCTTTTCTATGGCGAACGAAGTTTTCTGGGTTAACGGCCTTATTATTCAGGATAAAAAAAAATACAATTTGGACTCAACTGGCAGTAAAATTAAGATTATTGAACATTCAGCAACCAACAATTTAAAAGCTTTGAATAATGTGGTCGTATTTTACCAAAAACACACAAGAGTGCTCACCAACCGTTTATACTTAAAAGAAGAAGAAGAATATGGCTTTTACCTAGATTATTGTGACATTTTAATATTTGAACGATAAATAGATATTTGATTACGAAATATAGACAGGGGAACTTTACCTTTTTGTTTTTTAGCAAGATCTAAAACTCTTGTAAATTTATACAAAATTATTGATGCCTGTTTACAAGATGTATAATTCTATGTGAACGATTTCAAAAGACTTTAGCGCGCTATTTACATGACAAAAAGGAGTGTTTGTGAAATGGAGAGAGAGAGTGGAAAAATAAGAAAACAGTTTAGAATAGAATAGAATAGAATAGAATAGAAAATGTTTATTTTACGTCACAAAACATGGTACACACAAAAAATATACAACAAGCAATAGGTGACGAAAAAAAGGCTTCCACTCAGCATTTTTACTTTTGTATTGATTTGTCTAATGGCTAAAAAAAGGCAAAGGTAAGAAAGTGGAATAAGAAAGACT
The DNA here is from genome assembly GCA_947578465.1 of Thera obeliscata. Lineage (NCBI taxonomy): Eukaryota > Metazoa > Arthropoda > Insecta > Lepidoptera > Geometridae > Thera > Thera obeliscata. The sequence goes on along the minus strand of CANPUM010000004.1, from coordinate 1,651,705 downwards.
AATGTTTGTTCTCACCATTTCCTCGCTTCAAATGCGGCAGAGGGATTCATATTAACAGGGTGTACATTAACTGGCCGTACATTAACCGGACCCATAGTAAAAACAAAACAATGGCACCGATTTCAATGGGGTAGAATTTCTATGAGACATCGTTAAAGAGAATAGGAATCTGAAAGTATTATTGTTAAAGTAAAAAGCTTTTTATTTTATATGTATATTAGCGCTTTAAATATATATTTTTATAATTTCACGGAGTTCGAAAGAACAAACAAAAAAAATCGGTTGTCTGTAAAGTCGGTTTACTGACGATAGTTGAACGTGATAACGTCATAAGAAAATACTCGCGGACTCGCGGACTCGCGGACTCGCGGACTCAGACTCGGACTCGAACTCTCGGACTCCCTCCGGACCCTCATTTACCCTTACCCATTACCCGACCCGGGCTCAGGCTCAGGTAAATGGAACGACGAAACGACGTAACGTCGCATGAGTCATGTTTTTTCGTGCGTGCAGCCGGCTCCATCGATTTATAAGACGTTATCACGTCAAAAATTACGGCCAAATTGAGAACCCTCTTCTTTTATTGAAGTCGGTTAAAATGAGTTAAGACAACTTCAGAAAAGCACATGCTAGCCGGTCATCCTCATAAGAGTATTGCTATTGATGTAATGAAGGTAGAGCCACCACCCAACAAGAACATCCCTGATTTTTTTCGTCTGATGACGCGACAGTTCTCCGAACACGAATGGAAGACAATTAAAAGCTTCCCGAATGAAATGGAGCAGATTACATGTTTCTACCGCTTATGGTGCTTGAAGGAAAGCTATGTGAAGAATACAGGATTTGGTATAACCGTTCCATTGAACCGAATAAGCTTTGATATTAAAACACCTACATTGCAAGTTGGAAAGTTTTGCTCCGACACTCTGCTGTATGAACGAGATGCTCTGAAAAAGGATTGGATATTTGAAGAGACTTTGCTTGACGAGAAATATGCTGTGGCTGTGTCCTTGAAACTAGAACACCAAGAAGGATATGTATCGGTCCCATACCACTTCTTGACGTTTGAAGAGTTGGTGCAAGAAGCAATTCATCACCAACATCTAAAGCTGCCAACAATCAAAGTCCTTCCATTTAATGGTGAACCAGGTAAATGGTTAGAATTTAGAGATACATACTCATCACTTATTCATGAAAATGATAGCATTGATAATGTCAGTAAATTTCATTACTTGAAATCATACCTTGAGGGAACGGCAAAGGGGGTTATATCTTCCTTATCAGTTACAACGGCTAACTACCCCATTGCGTGGACTCTTTTGTGTGATAGATTTAATAACAAAAGGTTACTTATAAATGAGCATATCAAGTGTTTATTTTCATTAGAGCCTATGGCTAAAGAATCTGATAAGGGCCTCCGTGGCATGATTGATGCAATTTCCAAAAATTTAAGTGCGTTGAATTCTTTGGATGAGCCCACTGCTAGTTGGGACTCAATGATAATATACATGGCTTCTGAGAAGTTGGACCCTGAAACTGCTAGGGATTGGGAGGAGCATAGGAGTTCTTTAGATAAAGCTTCACTAGACAAGTTCTTTGATTTTATTCGTAAACGGGCAACTGTTTTAGAAACAGTCCGTGCTAGTAAACATTCTAATAAATAACCAGCTCGGTGAAGGTCCTTCTTCTAGGGATCTTAGACAATTAGGGACTAACGCGACCGTGGTGGCTCCATCTACAGGTTTGACGTTACAGCCAACTACTTACCTGCTCGATAACCGAAGTTGCATTCAGTTGAATCGACGAGAGATGTGCCTTTCGGAGCCCACAGTGGAAATCGGCTTACATTTGTATATGTTTTGAATGAATTTAGGAATGAACGAATTAGCAAATCGAATACAGAACTGAGTGAAGTATTTTCTGGAGCTGGAGAGGTAATCTCTAAGGTTGGGGACTGAGTAAGGCTGTCAAATATCGCTGTCAAATTTGACAGCATTTTACTGATCGCCTCAAAGTCCAATCTTCTCCTTCAAGTTTTCCCCGTCCCTAGTGCCTAGTATTAGGTCAAATGATAGACCCAGATGTTCTACCGTGGGAAACTCCTTTGATTGGATGCCAACTGTCGGACTTTAGTGATTCGCAGATTCCTAGCGAATACGTAATTGGATTATCAAACCAAACCAGATTGAGTTAGTGGGTTTTGATTATTGGAATAACATAGATAATAGTAAATCTGTTAAAGACATATTTTTGTTGACCTTTAACCCCCGAAAATAGGGTTGTTATAAGTTTGAGGCCTCGGTATGTGTGGCCTCGGAACTTCGAAACTTGTTTAATGTTCATAAATTATAGACTGTTTTTTTGTTCTTCTTCTCCTTATCGTGTTACTGATTCTTTCAAACCAGTGTGGTGAAAGGATTTCAAGTGCGATGGTGTGATTAAGTTAAAACATCTAAATATTTATCTAATAATGGATACAACTCTCGTATCTAATACAGATTTTGAATTATTATCGATTCTCTATGATATCTATACCATATATTGCATTACTTTCATTCATAACTGAAAACTGAAAAGTCATAATTAAATTTATTTGTTGTATTAATTATTATAATATCATTTGGCTAACGTAAATTTTAATCAAATAGATTTTATTTTATTTTGCATTGAAATAAGTTAAAGATAGTAAACAGTAGGAATTCTAATATACAGTTAAAAACTAGTAGGTAAAATAAAAATGTACTTACGTTCCACACAATAATAATAACAGCTCAACATGGCATTTATGTAAACAATACTATGGGAAGGTAACTTTTTATGTTGCTTGACACTTATCTGGTGCCTGCGCGTACGCACGTACCTATAGTCACGATTCAGATGTTACAGTAAGATTGATATGCGCGAAAAGTAAGGTTGCTCCACTTAAAACGATTAGCATTCCACGGCTCGAGCTGTGTGGTGCCCTGGTAGGAGCTAGGCTGTACAGTCCCCCCCCCTCTAACTTCTAAAATAAGAGAATGATAAATCCAAAAAAAATATATGTTGTCCATTACTATGCAAACTTTCAACGATATTTGGTTTGAACGAGATCTAGTCAGTAGTTTTTTTTTATACGTCATAAATCGTAAACCGCAAACATGTTTAATTTAACAATGTAGCTGTTGAACAATTTAGGAACTTAAAAAACTTTTAACTTTATACCTTGTGGAAAAACCAGCCCGCACATCAAGCGCGGATGATACAATTTGCCAATTTGCGTATTCGGACATCCAAAAGCATAGCATTTGACACAAATTTAGTTCCAAACATTTATTCATCCCACCTTTTACAAGATAGATAGTTTTTGTGACCTTTTTACCTTGAAAAACTAACGTAGTCATCATAGAATTTCATGTTATTATTGAAAGAACTTTTAGAACACCTCTAAGACGGTGTATACGAGTTTCCAGCTTATTCACTCTTATTCTGAGGTTGACCCCATATTGGTCCTAAAATTATAAGTTTAATTAGGCCAAATAAAAAAATCGATATCTTTGATTTTAAGCTCAGAAAATTTATCAATCTATATGAAAGTGTCAGTTATGTCAACAAATAGAGATGGCAATAGACATAGCGACCTGCTAAGCTAAATGACTGCTATAGTACCAATAAATCTCATCGAGATGATAAGAGCCAAAAAGTACTGCACAGAGAAAGACCTGCAGGAAATTGTGAACCGTGTAAAGATGGAACGTAAGGTTCAAACTCAGAAAAAGAAAATACTGAAGAAAAAACCTTTTAGAGTTCAGGTAATTCATCTTTTCTTGGTGAAAATTCCAGCACAGTGGTGGCCAGTATGCTTAGAATACAATATAACACCCAGACAGAGAACATAGAACCAAAAAAGTTTGAAAACATGTGTCAAGGATTATTAGTTCTTCGCGCCTGAACTATAATCTACTAACCTTTATTCTCTTCAAACATCATAGCCAGACGGAAGCGTCCCCAAGACGCTGGCGGCATTGCCACGCTGAATAGCAATGCTTATACGCTGCGCCAGATACCCACCAGCTCTTGGGTCACGCGTCGCTTCGATCAGTCGCCTAGACAAAATTTTTAAGACCCGCGAGGCCTCGGTTCCCCACGGACCCAAAGTCTCAACCCCAGATATCTTGATATAAAATAAAGGAAAGAAAATCAGTTGCGAATATAAGAGATTATGATGATGCTGAAGGGAGTGGTTATGATAATAAGAGGCAGTCATGAGGTAGAACCGACGATCGTAGAAATAAATCAGTCTGAACATCAATGGCTTTCGTTGAGTCTAAGGTGTATTTATTCAGTAATATCACAAGGATCACTTTGAAACATCTACACACAAATTTTTATATTTCTGTGATCATCACCACCCACCGGTCATACCAGCTCGTTTATATTATATCAGCTATCTGGTTCCTATAGTACAAGCTCTGCTTAATTAGGGGCTAGATAGTGTTGTGTGGATTATACACAAAATTTATTTGTTTATTTTATTTTATTCACTCCTCCCTTATCCATGTCATCTTTCACACAGTTCATCCATGTTCTTTCGTATTATATATTCCTTATATTTGTATCTTACCACTCCCAAAAGAGAAACGAGCGCGGACATTAATAATTATGTCGTCCTAATCGTGTTCGATTATGGCGAACCCTTTACATAACCTAATCCTATCATAATGTCAAAACTAACAGATGCGACTAGGTTTTGATTGCAACATAATTATAAGTTTAAAAAACTTGAGAAACCGACTTCATTTCTAAACGGCTAAACCAATTTTAATGAAATTTGTTTGGGACAATCTGGACGTAAGAATAACCTTCCAAATAAAAAAAAATTTCTATCTTATATTTTGTAATGAAGCAGAAGCACCTACCAGAAAAAAAAATCTGTTTCATCAGAGGGTCAAAGTGAATTTATATGACTGAGTTTTTTAATGCAACAAATAAAAAAACTCAGTCATATAAATTTACCAGCGTCTATGGGAATGCTACTAATTGGCCAAGCAATGAAGATTTTTCGAGCGACAGATTGCTACCTAGAGTTAGTATTCAATTAACTGATAAGTAGGTGATGAGGTAACAGATTAATTTGATTAAAAATATACCGTTTTCAATAAGTATGTCAAAAACTAAATATTTATCTGCTACAGTGTACATGGGCCTTAAAAGTTTCCCAGTGGCATCGTTTTAACAGTGTGTACATTAACTGGCCGTACATTAACCGGACCCCTTTCCACCAAATGAGCACATGACATAAAATAATAATACTACGTATAGAACGGACACTGTGCTCCAACCAATTTGTAGTTTAACCCCCCGGGGGTTTTCGATTAGCCTGAGGGTAAGTCGCAATTTTACTCGATCGATACCCGAAGTCGGAGTTTTGCTACCACATTTCATCTACCAAATGTTGTTTTCGTTTCGCCTATTTTTCTCTCTCTATTGTATGGAGAAAAGATGAGACAGCAAAAATACGTGACGTAGAAACGATCGAAACGAGTTTTTGTCTCGTCAATTTTCCACACAAAAGAGAGAGACACGTGCTCACACGAAAACAACATTTGGTAGACGAAATGTGGTTGGATTTGGTCAGGTGTCCGGGGTGTTATTTTGGTTTGAAATAACTAGAGACGCGTCAAGAAGAAGAATAGTTGTGAAAGGTAAATTGTGTTTAACCGACGTTATTATTAGCGTCGCCAATTTAATATTAATATCTTTATTAGCACGGTATAAGTAAATACATAAGTTAGCTGATTTTCTATAGATGCATAATACTGAATTGATCATCATAAGAAGCTGCACTCCACACATTTTGACCTTTTAAAAGATATAAAACATTCAATTATAAAATCAATATTATATTTTTTTAACAGCTTATTATATAAAAAAAGTTATTTATTTTATTGAACTCTAACTTAAATAACAAAAAAAACATAAAATTAAAAAAATAACTAAAACGATTAAAAACTAAGTCGCTAGAAAGCGTCACATACTTGCGCAGCTTGACCTATAATGATAATGAATTAAATATTGTGGAAAATCCACACAAAACTACCTAGCCCCAAATTAAGCAGAACGTGTACTATAAGAACCAGATCAAAGCGACGCGTGACCTGCAGGCTGGTGGGTATCTGGCGCAGCGCTATTAGTTCTGAGCACCAATTACAGTGAATATTCTGTTCGTAAGAACTGCTACATATTCTTTGGTAATGGTATAATTAGCTGAGCGCTGGATTTTTTATAGCGTCTGGGTAGTGAGCAGTTTTACTGCAGAGTTCTGTGTAATTAGAGGTACAGATTCACTAAAAACTGTTAGGATTTTGAACGTCAGGACTAACGCTTACCATTCGCTTATCATTTAGTTATAGGTTCTGAATCACAATGTTATAAGTTATAACTAAAAGAGCCGGGAAGATGCCATCCGTGCCGGCTGCTTTAAAGGGTTCAAAGGTTCTAATGGCCCACGACAGTGCCTCGTTTGTAACGATGGCGTCGGCTAGTTCCCAGTCTCCTTTAAAACATGTACCCAGTAAAAGTCCCACGGTTTTCGAGTTATTAAACATTTTCGAAATTTTCATTGTTTTGTACTTCTGTCCATACTTTTCGATGCCAAGATCACAAATCAAGGAATTTTCTCCATCTGTTTTTTTTATAGCATTCTTAGATAACTGTTTTATCAAATGATAACTGCCATTGGTATGTCAAAGGTACAGTTTTTTTTTTAGAATTTTTTTTAGAAATATTCATATTCATATTCATTTATTCATTGTTTCATGTGTATTATAGGTCTTAGGGGGTAATAACGTCCAGAACATGAGCCCCGCTGGGGCATTACAATGGCCTTACGGCAAATTAAATTAAAATAGGTAAATCTAAGTAAGTAAGTAACAAACTTCTTATTTATAGAATCTAATTTAACAATAAATTTTATTATATCTATGTATGACAATTCATAAAGTAATCATGACACGTACTTATAATGGCCATGAAAGTTGCTACTGTGCCTTTAATCTACACGAGCCGGTATGACCGAGCGTCGCTCGGGTTTAAAAAAACAATAGTATTATTATTTACCAATAGATGTCAGGAAGAGTCGTATCTTTATTGGCTTATTTTTAATTAACAACGCCCTCTAGCTTGCAGTTCGTTGCTCACAATCGCCAATAGATGGCAGGAACAGTCGTATATTGAGTTTATGTTTGATTATTGCAAAACACCAACTTCTCGTCATTTTCTAAAAATGAATCCTAGCTAGATCGATTTATCGCCCCCGAAAACCCCTATATAGTAAATTTCGTTAAAATTGTTGGTGCAGTTTCCGAGATCCTAAAATATATATATATACAAGATTTTCTTGTTTAAAGGTATAAGATAAAGTACATAAAGTTTTAGGAAAATTGGACTCGCACCTTTGACATGCTACGTTCACACGCGCGCGTTCAACTCGACATTCAACGTGCACATTCACATTCACGCGCATGTAATAGTATGTTCACACGTGCGCGTTCAACTCGACATTCAACGTGCACGCACATTCACATTCACGCGCGTGTAAAGCTCGTTTCGAATAGTAACTCGTTTTATCAAGAAAAATAGGCCAATTTTTGTTTATTGAACAATAAACAAAAATTGGCCTATTTTTCTTGATAAAACGTAGCTTGTGTTTGTTTCGTAATTATTTCAGTACCTTTTCTTAGGTTATTTTTCATCCATTTGCAAATGATTACTTTAATCAGTAGGTTATAAAGGGTTTTCAATCAGTTTTAAACATTCTGATGCTGGGTTTATACTCTTCATTGATTAAGTAGGTATATAGAATTTAAATTGACACAAAAGCTTTTTTTTAATAAAAAGCGGTACCTAATCAATATTGTAAGTGTGACAGAAAAATCAGGAGTAGCGTTGCCAGATAATAAACTTTCTATGTCCGCCTCCTGGTTCTAAGCTACTTCACCACTAATTTTCAGCCACATCGGTCCAGCAATTCACGCGTGATGGCGTGACCAAGAGAAATAGGGATTAATTTTTATATATAACTAGTGGCCGCCCGCGGCTTTGCTCGCCCGTTCCCGTAACACCCCGTTCCCGTAGCTTTTTCGGGATAAAAAGTATCCTATGTCCTTCTCCCGGTTTAAGCTACCTTCCCACTTATTTTCTGCCAAATCGGTTCAGCCGTTCTTGAGTTATAAATAGTGTAACTAACACGACTTTCTTTTATAAATATAGATATGCTAAGAAAAGATCTCGTAAGTTTTAGTTCCCTCTTTTACGGAAGCCATTCCAAGTGAATTTAATTGAACTTGTTCTAGCAGACGGGTCAGAGCAGTTTTTTCAGCGTCGATTTCGTGTATTTTCTTGCTGGTTTCAATCATTTTCACTTGCAGTTCCAAGAATGCTTTTTTTAGTTCGAGGTCCACGGGTGGAGACATTTTGTGATTTGCTACAATTAAAGAGGTATCGAGCAGTTTTAAGGACAAAGTTACAGAGTCCGCTTGGACTAAACTGCAAGTCGTAGCGTAAAAGCTGGATTGATTTTTAGGGGAACAGCGGTAAGACTGATTTAATTTGTCCAGCATGATCAATTTTATAAGACAACTTAGGCTCGAGTTCAAAATTCTCTTCATAATGCACCCTGCTACAAAAAGAAGCTATGCTGCAAATTTCTAAGACTTCTGATTTAGGTAGTGATGAAGTAACTAGATAAATGTGTGTGATGAAGTAACTACCTACTAAAGATATCTACAATGTTGTATCAATGTTTTTATAGCGTTAAAGATTTCATATAAATTATATTCCATTTTCTTTAAGAATTATTATTCTGAATTGATTATTGTTATTAATTTTTTTATTTGGCTCAAAAAACACAAAGAAAATAAAACCACAGAAAGAGAAGAACATTGAGTAAAGGTACCGCTACACAAGAAATCATAAGAGAAAATAAAACATAGAACACATAGGTACAGAAACACATAGAAAGAAATAGGTACACACATAATCCTAGTTCTATTGCTGAAAAGGGTGCCGATATTTTTTCAACGAAATGTTCACGTTATCTTTACTATTTCTGTGTATGAATAAGTCTATTTAAAATCAGGTTTAAACGTAAAATCAATTTGGATCTGTTTTCTCAGCTATGCTATAAACTCAGCATTATGAAATTATCTATCTTCTACAAACATAAAACAAAATCTAACCATTTTGTAACGAGACAATATGAATTTATCTCTCGATGTTTTATGAGGTTTTTGATTGTTGCATGCCGGTATTTGAATAATAAATTTAAGTATAATGATTTATGTTTGTGTTTAATTTGGTTGCTTCCTTGGTTTTATGGGTATGCTTACTTTTTATCGGTTTTATTGTGTAAGTGCATTACGCTAACGCCTTCAGTTCTAACACCACAACATTAGACCGCGCTTCTCTTGTGCAATCATTGTAAAAATTCTCTAACTATTGTACCCGAAGTCCCAGTGCATTTACAACATTTCGTTACCAAATGTTGTTTAGAAAAAACTAAAAAAACACTTCTTCACTTTTCCTGCTTAAAAAGAGGCGTACCAGTGCGAAGCAAAAATAGCATTTCTACTTCTATGGGTTTTTTTGTCTGTTTATTGAACAACTAGCAGCCCTTCCCGGCTTCGCACGGGGTAGACAATATTGTTGTACATTATTTTGTTCTATCGCTAATAGTTTCGGCAGCGCATTCGACGAAAAACATTTTAAGACTCATTTTTCTACACCTTCGGTTACATTGTTCAAATTTTACCAAGGATTCCTAATTTTTTTCAAAATGAAATGTAGTCTATGTCAAATTGGAAGAATGTATCATTCTATTGGTGAAAGAATTTTTTAAATCGGCCCAGTACTTTTTGAGCCTATCCATTACAAACATACAAAAATAGGTACAAATCTTTCCTCTTTATAATATTAGTATAGACAAAGAATCGAAAAAAAAACATTTTTTGAGACAAAAAAAATATTTTTAAATAACCAAAATTTTTAGTCGCATTGAGAAATCATTCAACAAGCAAAAATTTCATAAACGCTAAATACCAAGCGGAACCGAACAGTACTACGTAACTAATGTGTCCATAATTTTATGCAGGATTTCTGAAAATTTTAACATTTAATTACTTTGTCATTTTATCGAAACTAAAAATTCTGATTGCACATTCATAATGACCCCTACTACATTACTCTAATTTTTTTTTGGTAGTTACAAAATAGTGGTGTATAGAGTTATATTACTGCCGAGATTACTGTGATTCTGGTTTAAATACCCAATGCAGACCGCTGGACGGCACAGTAAAATAAGAGAGTGGAGCTATATAATAATAATAATATACTTAATTGAAAAATAATAGCTGCTACGTGTTCGTTGACTTGATCGGCCGTTTATTTCGTCCTACTAGTAGGACCATGAGAGACTAGGTCTAGACACCTGTAGATAGATAAGACTATGATCAGAACAGAAACTTATGAAATATATTTAGAAATATAGGTACCAAGGACGTTTTAACTATCTCGCCAAATCCATCCAATTAATATAAGTAGTCATAAGCATATTTATTTTTGTTCCAAACTTATATAGGACAAGTTTTCCTATAGCATAGGAAAACTATGCGGTACAAGAGACTTTCTATTACAAGGCATTGAGTTGGTGCAATTATATTTGTACGAATCAGCATAATAAAGTTACGTGAATTAGCTGGTAATAACATGTTTCTGTTTATAAACATAGAATTAAAGCCATCGTAGTTATAGCTTTTTCATAAGAACTAATTCTTGAAGTCGAAACCAACATTTGGAATTTCATTGAAAAATATTCTGATTTAATCGACCGCCGCGCCGTCATGTGGAGTTGTGTAATTGAAGCTTGCATCAATTTAATCTATTTTAAGGCTAATCCTAGCATTACGAATGCGCATAGCAAATGCTATGAATGTTGGTGTAGTGTACACTATATGAATGTAAGTATGTAAATAATATAGTTATATATATCGGCTCGCTAGCACACGCGCTCGTCTTTACTCCGCGGCGGTTGGATACCGACTGCCTCCGATCCACCCCACAATCCGCGAGTACGCTGCTCGAGACGACAGATATGATAGGTAATATATATATAAATGTTATATCATAATATTATAGATATTACAATGTAGTTCTAAACACTACATCCCTCCCTTGTTATAAATTTAGTTAATGAAACAAGATGATATTTGAATCAATATAATGTGTTTCTATTTCCACTGATTATACTTATAATATAAAATTGATACTTATTAAATAATCGCACTAATCACGTATTTAATCTCTTAAACATCTTCTTCATTACTCTTCAAGCCTTCCTCGCTATCTTTCACCGTCCACTGTCCTTCTATTCTTTTCAGATGTAACACATTCCGCCTGACCTGCTGACCAGTCTCATCATTTCGGAGAACTACGTCACCTCCATTCGTTGTCTCGATGGTGTGTGATTCCGGTTCATAGTTTAAGCTTAACTTGTTGCTCTTATTCATATTTTTAACATAAACTTTATCGCCCACCTCGAGATTAGACTCTATAGCTTTTCTCTTTCTATCTGTGTACTCCTTCCCTTTCTCTTTTTGTTCTTTATCTCTGTCAACCATTTCTAAATCTTCTGAATTGTATGTCAAGTCCTGTATCATCGGTAGCTTGTCACGAAACTGTCGCCTGAAAAATAATTCTCCCGGTGTCTTTCCGGTAACTGTATGTGGTGTACTATTGTACATCACCATATATTCCTTGAGAGCGTCCTTCCAATTTTTCTTTTCAGCTTGAGAAATCTTTAACCGTTTAAGTATGTCCCGATTTTGACGCTCAACTTCCCCATTTTGTTGAGGCCAGTAGGGAATCGTATTATACAGCCTGATGTTTCTTTCCGTGCAAAAGGTCTTAAATTCTTGGCTCACGAACTGTCTACCATTATCTGAGGTGATCGAAACTGGGTTTCCAAGTCTACTAAACATGTCTTTCAAAATTCCTATAATTTCTGTACTTGTTATAGTCCTGCAAATCTTCACCTCCTTGTATCTTGAATAATAGTCTACCACTACAAAAATATAATCTCCACTTGGTAATGGACCCATTAAGTCCAACGCCAAGTCAATCCACGGTTCTGTAGGTAGTTCTCTTCGCTTCAAGGGATTAGGCGCACTAGGAGCAGATACTAATATGCAGCCTTTACAGGACTTGCATATAATTTCTGCGTCTTTATCACACTTTGGCCACCATACCTTGGTTCTCAATCTACCTTTCATTGCAACGATGCCTGGGTGGCCTTCGTGTGCGGCTTTCAAAACCTTTTCGCGTAATATTTTTGGTATTACGATCTTTGTCCCTCTCAAAAGGATGTCCTCATGAAAGCACAGCTCATGCTGAAAAGGCTTGTAGGCTTTGATTGATTCATCCCAATTATTGTTGTATATACCTTCCTTCACTTTTTGTATGTCCATATCTAATTTTGAACTTTCTGTAATTTCTTGTAATGATATAGCAACTGGTATTGAATTCTCGGTTATTGCTTGAACACAATCTTCTAAAACATTCGAGGGATTCACAGCCAGTTTGCATAATCTTGAAAGTGGATCAGCTATATTGGTTTTGCCTGGGCTATATTTAACCCTAAAACTGTACGACTGTAACCTTAACACCCATCTTTCAATTCGAGCGCAGGGTTTAGATTTTGGTGCAAATATAACTTCCAGGGGTTTGTGGTCTGTTACCAATTCAAACACTTTTCCTTGAAGGAACATATCAAAATGTTCTACTGCCCATACTAATGCCAGCGCTTCTTTTTCTGTCTGGCAATAGCGACGTTCACTAGTACTAAGTGTTTTGTTGCCAAAAGCAATGATCCTTGGCCCATCCTTATCAATTTGCACGAGCACGGCTCCCAAACCTACTGGGCTTGCATCAGCTATCACCATTGTTTCGTCATGAGGGTTATAGTATCCTAAATTTGGTATTCTAATTAGTGCCAATTTTAGATCCTCAAAAGCTTTCTTTTGTACTTCACCCCAAATATCTTGAATATCTGTATTTCTGCCAGATTTACGTCGCAGCAATTCTTTGAGTGGTTCTGTAACCGTAGCTAGATGAGGTATCCATTTGCCCACATAATTCACTAAACCTAGAAAGCTCTGTAATTCCGAAATATTTACCGGAGCCCGAAAGTCTTTTATAGCTGATATATATCTTTCTAGTGGTTTGACTCCGCGTTCGGAAAGTTCATGTCCTAAGAACTGAACTTCTTTGACTCTGAAAATACATTTCTCTTGTTTCAGCAGTACATTATTCTCCTTTAAGACCTCTTCTACTCTTTTTAATCTGGCATCATGTTCTTCTATATCTTTGCCAAATACTAGTATATCGTCTATAAAATTAATAACCCCTTCGCAATGTAACAGGATTCTTTCCAAGGTTTTTTGAAAAATTTCCGGTGCGCATGATATACCAAACATCATTCTTTTGTATCTAAATAATCCTTTATTGGTAATAAAGGTAGTGATGTGTCTTGAATCAGGGTGAAGCTCAATATGATGAAACGCATCTTGTATATCTAGCTTACTAAATATTTTCGCGTCTCTCACTTTGGGTAATAGCTGGTCCATCGTTGGTAGTGGATGGTTTTCACGTTGAATAGCCGTATTAGCTCGACGCATGTCAATACACAGCCGAATATCTCCATTGTCTTTTAATACGGGAACTATTGGCGAGATCCAGCTAGACGGACCTTTGACTTCTTCGATTATATCTTTTTCTAGTAACTCGTTCAGTTTCTTTTCAACTTTTTCTTCTAATGGGATAGGTATTCTGCGGTATGGTTGAGAAACCGGGTTGACTGTGTCATTAATGGGAATTGTCACCAAAACATCTTTGAATTTGGGGAATTCTTCGATACCCACTTTGTTGACATCTAATTTGATCTGGAGTACCCCAAGTGATGTTGCAGTTATTCGTCCCAAAAGGTCTCGCGTTCCATTTTCAATGACGTAGAAAGTTGCATTTAACTCTTTTTGTGCTAGCTTTATACTGGCTTGAAATGATCCTAAAAGTTTCAACGGGTTTTTGCTGCCGTATGCTACAAATGTTTTATCAGGGTTTGAATTTTGATTCGTTATTATTGCATTCCTCTCTTTCATAGCCTTCCAAGTTTGGTCTGTTATCAAGTTGTGTTTACAACCCGAATCAACCAACATCTCAACATCTGTTCCTCCTATACTGCATGAGACTTTTGCATCATCCTCTATATTGAAAATGTAATCAATTCCATTATCATTACTGGAAATATTTGCAGTTTCCTCAACAGTATTATTGATTTTCCTTTTTTTTTGTGTCGTGGTAATTTTTATATCCTACATCAAATTTTCGTTTTTCTAGCTGTCTTGTACGGCACTGCTTTCTAAAGTGTCCTAGAATTCCACATTTTAAACATGATTTTCCTTTAGCAGGGCAACTTTTTTCACGACTCGTATGCTTCATATTTCCACACCTACCACAAGCATTTTCCGTGTTCTGGTTATGATGTTTGCCTTTCCACGACTGTGTAGTTATTTTATTTATAGGATGTGTATCTGCAGCTTTATTTCCGAAATTTCCTAACTGTCGGTCTATAGCTTCGAGAGCATTTGCCTCAGCAACTATTTCATTTAGTGTCATACTATCCCCTGTCTTTAAAATCTTCTTCCTAAGCTCATCTGACCTACACTTCTCAGCTATCTGGTCTATCAGGTGTTCGTCTTCTTTTTCAAATTGACACTTTTTTGCTTGTTGTCTCAACCTTATTAGGAACCTTTCAAATTTTTCTTCTGTTTCCTGCCTTAATAACCTGAACAAATGGCGTTCGTATACTTTGCTCTGCTTAGGGGCAAAGTACTCATCCAGTTTTTTAATTGCTACATTGAAAATATCTCCTTCTGATATATCAGCTCCCGGAATATTGTAATAGATTTCCTGCAATTCAAGACCTCCAAAATGAAGCAAACTAGCTCGTTTTTTTACTGCAGAATCGATGCCTGCCGCCTCCAAATAAATATATAATCCCCTTTTCCATCGTTCCCATCTCACAGAGACGGAGCTAGACTCCCCTTCACATTCAAACTTCTCAAGAGTGTATGTTGCCATTTGGGACTACCTGTAGACAAGATGATTTATACTTATTAGGTTAAAACTTGCAATTTAATGCTTGTAGTTACATTTAACTACACCATCGCTATTTAAAGCTGCACTGTAATTATTTTACAGTACCACGCAATTTAATGCTTGTAGTTCGATATAACTACACCATCGCTATTTAAAGCTGCACTGTAATTATTTTACAGTACCACGCAATTTAATGCTTGTAGTTCGATATAACTACACCATCGCTATTTAAAGCTGCACTGTAATTATTTTACAGTACCACGCAATTTAATGCTCGTAGTTCGATATAACTACACCATCGCTATTTAAAGCTGCACTGTAATTATTTTACAGCACCACGCAATTTAATGCTTGTAGTTCGATATAACTACACCATCGCTATTTAAAGCTGCACTGTAATTATTTTACAGCACCACGCAATTTAATGCTTGTAGTTCGATATAACTACACCATCGCTATTTAAAGCTGCACTGTAATTATTTTACAGCACCACGCAATTTAATGCTTGTAGTTCGATATAACTACACCATCGCTATTTAAAGCTGCACTGTAATTATTTTACAGTACCACGCAATTTAATGCTTGTAGTTCGATATAACTACACCATCGCTATTTAAAGCTGCACTGTAATTATTTTACAGTACCACGCAATTTAATGCTTGTAGTTCGATATAACTACACCATCGCTATTTAAAGCTGCACTGTAGTTGTAGGTAGACTACTTAGATAGAAGTAGTATCATACTTTTAAACCTAGTAGGTATATTCAGGCAACAAAATAAAATAAAAATGTTTACCTAGGTACGAATTTTTTTTTTTTTTTTTTAAGTACAAGATTTAAGTTTTAGGTAGGTAGTAATATCATCCAGGTAACAAACGAACCAATATCCACCTAGGTAGGTAGGTTCTACCTATTACCTACGCCTCCAGTTCACACACGAACCAAATAAAATTACTTGCAAAACATATTTGTTAGGTGCCTAAGTACGTAGATTATCTGCTAAGTGCCTAACGTAGGTAAGTACTAAGTATTTTTTTATCTGGAAGGTTATACTTTGTCCACATTATCTCATAGTTATTTCATCAAAATTGGTGTAGCCGTTTTTTTTATGAAGTCTGTTTGTCAGTTTTTTAAACTTATAATTATTTATTACAGATTTTACTATATGCGTATCGTTTTCAATTAAGCACAGCTTGCCATTGTTATCACCAATCCTGGATGAAAAATATGCAATGGGAACTCTGCGACGGGAATCAGCTAACATAACAATTGGGTTATATTTATTTACTGAATACCTGTCTGTGTTTTTGTCTAACGAAGCGTATTCTAGTCAACACATTGTAATGTCGTGACAAATGTCAGACCCAAGCACAGAATAAGTAATAGTTGGTATCAAATACATGAATTCACAGCTCAGGTCAGGCAACGCCATCTTTATTTTAAATTTTTCCAACTTTCCGGTCGTGTTTTGTTTTTAGACCAGGGTATAGCGCAGGCTTAAGGTATAATATCTAAATCGGTATGTGATAAGTAAGTATTTATTTTATTTTCTTAACTAACAATAAAACCTATAAACCAATACTCAAATCAAGAAAGATAGGTAAACAAAACAAATCGAAGTCTTACCTATTCCTTCTGTTTAGCTTCATTATGATTATGTACCTACGCAAACAATCTTTGCGCAAACAAAGCAAAGTTGCATTTTTATTCATTGTCTAGGTGTAGGTATGTATTTCTATACATTTATACATATATTAATAGGTAGTACCTAAGGTGTTAGGTTTATGAAGAATCTACCCTTTAATAATCTTTTAATCATTGGCCGAAAAGAAATATGAACCGTGTCACTGAGTTGTAAAACACAAAATCTACGCTAATATGTAGGTACCTAGGTATAGCTAGATCATCTCGATCAGTAGAAAAATATCACTTCGATCAATGATGTTGACAATCATTGCCTTCGATCCGCTTTAAACCTATTCAAGAATTAGCCAAATTAAATGTAGGTAGATCCTCTTTTTCCTTTTCTAGAAATTATGTAAAATTGCTCACCGTTTGTCTCGTCGCCACTGTAGTGTACACTATATGAATGTAAGTATGTAAATAATATAGTTATATATATCGGCTCGCTAGCACACGCGCTCGTCTTTACTCCGCGGCGGTTGGATACCGACTGCCTCCGATCCACCCCACAATCCGCGAGTACGCTGCTCGAGACGACAGATATGATAGGTAATATATATATAAATGTTATATCATAATATTATAGATATTACAATGTAGTTCTAAACACTACAGTTGGATTAAAAGCAAAACGAACCGAGTATGATAATTACCTTGGCATTCGCTGTGAGCAAGGATCAAGTCTTCATCGCTTTCTTTGTTTGGATTATTCCCTTCATAGACTACGGAACCAAGTGGGCCGGTCGGTGCAAGCTTGACCTGAGCGAATAAGGTTACTCTGAGGTGTCACGGCGTGGATCTTCAATACATGTCTCACCTGATGTATTGTTCACTGTGCCTTTATAGCTGCACCTTGAGTGATTTGTATGCTGCCACTGAAAGCGCCAGTAGCTATTTAAAGGGAACGCGTTATTTGAAAATGTAGTAAATTTTGTACCTTCGACACGACGAAGAAGAATGGTTTTCACTACAGATACTTATAGACAGAGGTATCGGTAACGGTAACAGTGCCAAGAGCTCTTTTTCCCATCTCAAAAAATGCCCAGTGCCTCCATACCCAGTGTTTCCAGAAGTTTCCACTTCAAAAAAAATTGTGTATTATGCACTAATGAAATAGGAAAAGCCTGCGCAAATCTAAAAGATGGCATTTTTATTAAGTAGACATTGTAAATTTTACCAGTCTACTGGTATACTAAATGTAGATGGTAGGTTAATTTAAATATTATATTTTTATCTTTAACATATAACTTACTATCAACAAATCAAGAAATTCTTCCGTAACTGTTCTAAAATGTTGATACTTAGCGTAAGTTTTTGTCTCAAAATAGTCGTAAAGGTCTGTAAGTTTTTTTTTTGAAGCCCCGACTGCCACGACCAACGGCTGACACTCCAACTTTATATAACTGGCCGGTAATAAGGACCACTGTAAAGCCTATTACAGCTATTTCAGTGTACATTAATATTTTATTCGCCCATAGTTAGATCCCTATGGAAAACAAAAAAGTGCAGTATTCTTCATTTCAGAAGCAACTAGTTGTTTGGAATTTGTCATTACACTATATTCTCTATTTTACGATATTTTAACCTTACTCCATAGCAGTCGGTCTCTTGTTGTTGAGGATCGTGACTCCTCCAATTTTAAGGCACTGCACTCGATCCTCCAGAGACACAACTTGAAGGTCACTGTGATCTCTATCATTCGCTTGAACGCATCGTCTCATATCCAGGGAACAATAAATATACTAACATATACAAAATAAAAAAAATGAACAGAAAACTATGAAACATAACATAAATAGAAAAAGAAAAGTTCACCAACACCACGACAACACAACTGAATAAAAATATGCAGGAGTATCCAGTATCACATAAATAGAAAACAAAAAGTTCACCAACACCAACACAACTGAATAAAAATATGCAGAAGCACCTATCCAACATCACAGACTCCAGATATTCTCAGGATTCTGCACCTGAGTCTGCAGCAATCAAACGCACCGCAGCTTGAAGCCATGGCAACGTCCCGTTGCCAAGGACCCAGACCCGTCAAAATTGCAAAATTGCAAAAATCCTGACTGATATTCGTATTCACGCAGAGCAGCGAGCGGCTGGCTTGCAACGACAACCAGAAGACTAGCGAAGTCTGCTAAGTTGACACACGTCATGGGCACAGCGGTGTACAACAAGCTACCTGGCAAGGTCAAAGACGCACCGAGTCTCGTTACTTTTAAATTAAAACTTAAAAACTGGCTCGTGGAAAAGGCGTTCTACAGCTATGACGAATTTATATCTAATAAGGAAGAAGGCAACTGTGCCTCAGTTGATCAACTGTAATTAGTTTATTTTTCTTTATTAATTTTCAATTCAATTTTATCCAATTAAGTATGTGTTATCAAATTATGTAATTTATTATAATTAATTTTATATTTTTTTTTTTTACACTACGTATAATAATTAATTTAAATATAAATTTATGACCTATAATTGTAATTAATTATCAATAAAATGTTTATATCTGTTTATATCTGTTTATATCCTCGCCCCGAAAAAGTCTACTTAATTATTTAGATTATGCTAACTACGCAGTTCAGGAGAATGTTTTGTCACTGTCTTTAGTTTTGTTCGCTTTGGAACTTATCCTGTCCGTGTACAAACTGTGTCCGTGTCCGTGTAAAATATTATTTCCGTGATAAAAACATGGGAAAGCATGGAAAATATGTGAAGCATTATCGCGATGAAGGGCCTTGTCCTTCTGTCGTAAGCAGCACTTCTATGACATTAAAGGATCTCTAGGAACTGTCTGTGAAGACCTTGGTGGCGCGGTTGTCAAAGGCAGAGGTTGCGGGTTCGATTCTCGCCTTGGGACAAATGTTTGTACGATTTACAGATATTTGTTCCAGGTGTTCTGGATGTTTTCTATGAATGATAAAAATGCTGTATCATTCATAGAAAACACGCTGCTAAAAACGGTGCTTTATAACGATAAAGCACCGGCTACAAATTTATTTTATGGTTAAACTACAAATTTATTTTATTTTATATTTCGGGCATTTTAAGCGAAAGAATCCTAAATTAAAAACGCGGATTTTCAACAAAAAAAGCGGGATTTCCTGTTTTAGCGTTAGATCGATTTTTCTCACTCAGTTCATAATCGTATTACAAATCAAAGAGTTATGTGAAGTAAACTTCCTTTTCATTGCTCATACTCGGAAAGTAGGTCTGAAGTTGCCTGAGGGGCCTAATTGAAAGTAATACTTTCAGCCCTAGGGAGAATCGCTTTCTACTGACAGCTGTCAAATTATAAAAAAAAAACAAGTTCTATTTTATTCAACCATGTTCCAAAAATTGTTGTTAAAATTTTAACTCATGTTGCTGTGAATATATTGATAGATCTTTTTAATTTAAATCTTAATCTATTTCCTGTCTTTCAAATTATGTTGATAAATTAATAAATTTAAGAAAGTTTGCTGAAAATTGAGAGAGAATTGAGAAGTTTCATCATTAAAACTTGTACATTGCCTTATGTGTTGCATTGCATTTTGTATAGTTTTTATTGCTGTGTATTTTTATCGTAGAGCACACTGGTTTTTGCAACTTGGAAATTCGGAACAATATTGTAGCAAGTTTTTCTTGCATTTATTTTTATTTGATATTGAAAATGAAGAAATACTACTTGTATGTGTAAACCAGTAACATACTATAAAATAACAAATTAACCTTTAGATATTTTAAATTGTTTTATTACCGTGTTATGGATACTTTTAACCGTAACAAAGCCATATTTTTGTGGTTATTAGACGAATTAAAAACTTCATTTACATTTGGATGTTTATTGGCCGAAATAAGATTGATATTATTATTGATCCTTTTATTGTGTAAGCACTACTGGTGTGGTGGAAGTGACCCCACTTGATCGCAAGATCGATGGGTTCAAATCCAATAATATACCAATGAGTTTCCAATGAGTTAATTCTGGGCTTGGTGGCGTGGAACTGGCACCTAGACTCATCTAGCTTTAAGATGTTGAAGATCCTTGTGATACTACCGAATAAATAAATTTTAGAATTTAGAATTTTGGGTTTTTATGTTTAAAAACATATTGCATTGAAGGAAAACAAAGTTAGGAACGGTTAATTAAAAAACTTCGAAATGTATTCACAAAAGCCTCTTTTAGAATTAAAAATCATTTAAAATCCTTTCACCACACTGGTCACAAGAAGTAGAGACATGACTTAAATGTTCTAATTAGATATTGTGGTTTAGTAAGTTTTTGTTTGGAGAAATCATTTTGGTTTTTATTATAACGCTTTTATTTTCTAATATGTTCGATTTTCTGTAACATAATACCGGCCATGTTCTTATTACTCTACTCCATCTTAAGTTTAAGACACTAGCATGAAACGGACACTGGCAGAATTGTGGCATATTAGTCGCAGTAGCCAGACTGACAGACATATGCAATAAATAAATGAAAATGAATATTAGCGCAGTGCTTTTAAACAAAGCAGAGCTTGTATTATTAAAGTAGGTAATCTACGACTCTCCGTGCCATTGTAAAACATTAACAATATAATTGCCTTTTTTTAGCAACACGTCTGACATAACTACACAAAGCCAAATCACTGGCACAAACATTACTGACGAAAAAAAGCGTGCGAAAGTAAAAATACAATAATAAAGTCAATAAGACGCAGATCATGTCATAGTAAAAGCGATCTGCGGATGTGCTGACAATCGGCTTACTTTAAAGCCGCTTAGGCCAGGTATCCAACATAAGCCAAGAGATGTGAAGTAGACTAAAATATTCATACAAATAGCTACCAACTTTCAACTTACTCAGTTGCATAATGTCATCACTGGCAACACACACTGATTAAAGAGATAGTACTTATAAAATAATCATAAACATTACTTATTAAAAAACCGTTTTCTTCCCGACATTATTTAAAAAGAAAATAAACAGCGCAAACAAAGTCTTACGTTACTGACTGACTGACTGACAATCAACTCACAGCCTAAACCGTATGTCCTAGAACAGTGTTTATATCCGCGTTTTAGGGAAATAGGATGTCTTGTCCTGAAATATTCGTATCCATTCGGTATTCCATTTTGTAACGAATACATTCTTGTAGCAAACTCATTGAATGTTAACGTGGGCAGTGAACTCAATATTTTTGTGAATGTACAATTCAAATACTTTTTATGTGAAAATGCTTCAGAGATTTTTTTATCTATTATAAAAAAAAGCATTTCTTCCTCTAGTGGAATTTTTGAAGTGAAAACTTCTTTAGCGGCGTTGGAGCACTTTCTGTAATGGGTATAAAATCTTAAACTCGCGTCAGGGCGTCAGGATCACGTGACCTTATCGAAAAAGCGTAGGACGGATTTTTTGCAGAAATGTACCCTAAGACTACAACGTAGAGTTCATAATAAAAATCGAAAAAAAGCGTAAGACGCTACAGATACGCTAGTAGTTACTATGACACGGTAACGTCACAGAATAGATAATAGTTAGTAGCAAGCATACCAAGGCGTTTTTCGTGACTGTAGTAGGTATAGGTACATACCTATTATAGATTTTATGAACTAGCGGCCGCCCGCGGCAGGTAGTAGTGGTCATTGGTACAAGATTTTATAGATCTACTGTATTTATTTTTCGAGTGGAGCATTGCGGCGAGCGAAGCGAGCCGCCATGCGACCATGGGAACAGCGCGGCGAGCGAAGCGAGCCGTGCTGTGACTCCCCCCAAGCCCCCCAGAACCCCCTCCTCCGAAACCCGGGGGGAGCGTCGCGGCGAGCGAAGCGAGCCGCCACGCGATCACGGGGAACAGCGTGGCGAGTGAAGCGAGCCGTGCTGTTACCCCCCTAAGCCCCCCAGAACCCCCTCTTCCTGAACCCGGGGGGAGCGTTGCGGCGAGCGAAGCGAGCCGCCACGCGACCACGGGGAACAGCGCGGCGAGCGAAGCGAGCCGTGCTGTGACCCCCCTTAGCCCCCCAGAACCCCCTCCTCCTATGTCTGCCGTTTTACTTCATTTAGGACCTACTTGTAGGTCGCGCGACAAGGTCCCTTCTAGCGGTTC
Source organism: Thera obeliscata (assembly GCA_947578465.1). Lineage (NCBI taxonomy): Eukaryota > Metazoa > Arthropoda > Insecta > Lepidoptera > Geometridae > Thera > Thera obeliscata. Next base: position 1,628,756 of record CANPUM010000004.1, on the reverse strand, counting down.
CGACCCGTTGAGGATTTGGCTTTACGTAAAATTTAGGGTTCCGTATAGGGTTTTGATTGGGGTTATACTATATTGAGGAATTTGATTAAATGGTCGACTTTTAGGGTTCCTTAGGACTTTGATTGGAGTTTCAACTACACTTAGAAGCTTGATAATGTTAAAATTTTTAGGGTTCCTTAGGACTTTGATTGGGGTTTTACTACATTGAGGAATTTGATTAAGTGGTCAACTTTTAGGGTTCCTTAGGACTTTGATTGGAGTTTCAACTACACTTAGGAGCTTGATAATGTTAACATTTTTAGGGTTCCTTAGGACTTTGATTGGAATTTCAACTACACTTAGGAGCTTGATAATGCTAAAATTTTTAGGGTTCCTTAGGACTTTGATTGGGGTTTTACTACATTGAGGAACTTGATAAAATAAACAACTTTTAGGGTTCCTTAGGCCTTTAATTGGACTTTCAACTACACTTAGGACCTTGATTATGTAAACAATTTTAGGGTTCCTTAGCACTTTGATTGGAATTTCAACTACACTTAGGAGCTTGATAATGCTAAAATTTTTAGGGTTCCTTAGGACTTTGATTGGGGTTTTACTACATTGAGGAACTTGATAAAATAAACAACTTTTAGGGTTCCTACGTTAATAATCAAGTTTTCACTTCTGCCGGCACTCCCGGAGTGCAACCCGTATTTTTTTTTTTTAATTTTGGTCTGACAAAATGATGATGATCCAAAAACTAAAAAGGGTTTAGTTTAAGTATCAGTAATCATGAATAAAGACTTATTACTGTTCCATAAAAAAAGAAAACATTTTTTTTTTGATATTGGAACAAAACTGGCGAACTCTTTGGTAGAACGCATGCAATGCGTTGCAGCTACAGGATAAATAAAAAGACTTTGGTGTTTTGGATTGTTTTATTTTCTCACAATCGTACTGAATTTCTCTGTCGTGCGAATGGCATAGCTTTGGTTTGGTCCAGTGTAGGAAAGAGATAAATATATATTTGAGATCACTAATGGTTCATGGACTCGGTGGTGTGACCTTGGTACCGGATGTCTTAGGCCTCGCCCGTTAATCCAAACCCTGGCATCGTAATAACGGTGTGTACATTAACCTGCTGTACATTATCCTGCTGTGCACTAACGGGTCGTACATTATTGCCTCCCAGGCAGATTAGTCATTGATTTGATTTATTATTATTTTGAATTTATATTTTGCGTTATTGTTCCGTGGACCGACGCGACGCGACGTGCCATTGATTTTCACCTATAAAGTAGCAATTTTTCTTTCATTGTGTTTTCCTAAAATCTGTTGTTTTCTGATTTTATGCCCTACAAATTAATTACTTTCTGTGTTATGTTCTAGAAACCAAAGGTTTTCTTGCTTCGTAGAATGAACACAATTATAAAAAACAGACCACTCGGATGCTGATACCTTTATATTTAGTCAACACTCACACAGACTCAAAACCAGAGCCAGAGACAGAGCTTGTGGTAAGCCTACAGAATGATGATGGTTATAATGTGCACTGTTAAATATCACGCTTTTTGTTCCTAGCTTCAGTTTATAAACGTTAACCCGCTGGTTACTAATTGGAGGATAATTCATTCAGCTCCATTTGTTGATGTAACGGGCGCTGTCACCGTCTGACAGCCTATAACATGGAACCGTGCAATGTCAACTAATAGCTCCATTCCATATCCTCGACAACCGTAACCGAAAGTATCTGACGTACGGTATCTACGAAAAGGGTTATTTTGTGTGTTTACAATTAAACTTTAAACCTACCTATATATTTACTATGGACGTCATGCTTCGTTGCTAAGGAAGAACTCTGAACTCATGACGTAATTTACTCAAATATCTCTGAACATTCAATTTGTCATTTTAATAATATAGAATATATTTTTAATGTCAGGTGCTCTTAAAGTATGAAACAGGTGTTGTATGCATAAAAAAGTGTACTAGCCATCCTCTATCAGCTTTAACAGGTCCCAATTCATTAAAGGTCATTAATGATCTTTATTACTACCAAAAACCTACCAAAAAACACATCGCAAAGTAAAAATCCCGATTTCAAAAACATTCATCATACGAATGACCCGCCGCAGGCATCAATCCAACTTTTTAAATTAAAACAAGCAAAGAAACCGGAATAAATGTGAAATGAAAGAAACACACTGAAACTTTGAAACGAAATCTGCAATTAGGATCGGACTTTATAGGGTTCTGTACACGAAGTACAGTGGTAAAATGAAACCCTCGTGAATAATCTACAACGTGTATCAAAATATGTCTTCTATCCTGAAGGGGGGTGAATTTCCACCCCCCGGGGAACACTCTTCTAGATCCGGAAATTGCCTATAAAGAAATCCTAGTGCGAGCAAAGATGAACTAAAAATAATAATTACTAGAACTAAGGCTCTTGATGTTGAAATGTTATTAGTACTTGTTGATACTATCAAGGGTGCTATATCTGTAAAGTAAATGATATAATATTTACATTAGAAAGATAAAAGGTCAGTTAAATTCAAGTATGATTTTTTAAATATTTTTGAACTAGGAAGAAAAGGAAATAGGATCAGGGAAAACGGTTGGGAGATTTCGTTTTCTAAGATATTTTCGACTGATACCTACTTTAAGAACACAAACAAGTTTACTGCTGTGTCCACCAGCCAAGTCCAAGATTTGTACCTAATGTATGGGAAGAAGATAATTTATTTTTATTTAGGTACTCCAATCCAAGTCACTGGTGTTTTCTTGGTAAACCTGATTTAGATCTTACTTTATAGGAGTGATACGGCACAAAATTACTAAAATAAGGTAGGCACCTAGATCCTACTTTGTTTAATTTTAGATTTATTTATGACCCTTTACATGAATATAAAAGACATTAAAAAAACAGGTATTTGTTATCTTGGTTCTTTATCAAAATGAACGTCAGATTTACAACCAGCGTCCTCGAAAACATGCAACCCATATTAATTATTTGAGAAAAAAATACATGCGCTATTTTTTTTTTCAAAATAAATGTCAGATTCGGAACTGACATGGTCGAAAACCGACAAAAGTTTCTTACAAACAAGAAAAAAAATATACTAAAAAAAAAATACACCAATCAAAATTTGTAGTAGTAGTCAGTAAATTTTGAGTCCGTACATTGATACTCCATGACAAACGATTTTTAACAAGGGGTCAATAAATAACACAATGGATGCAAAATGAGGCCTATGGTAGGCCACACTGGAACTTCACTGCTACGTTTCATTTTGTTTTGTAAAAGGATTACACAAAAAAACGCTAGGAACCAAGCCAAGTAGTTTGTTGCCTGTTCGGTTTCAAATGTTACTGATTAACATAACTTTTTCTAAATATTTATCTACCTTTGTTTGAATTGAATAACTGGTCATTGTGTCTAAATTGATACTGATGATACTCACAACATGTAATCAAACTTACTGTTTTCAGTTAAAAGACAGCTGCTAAGATATCAAAGTCCAATCACAGGATTGTTCCCTGTGCTATCATCAGACCTTCACATAGCCAGTGTGAGAGACAGCATTTACTGTGCCTCTGCGGTATGGGGTCTTTACCAAGCCTACAGGTATTATTATAACATACACATTCAAACCTAAGAAGTAATGAATGTGTGGGTTAGATGATCTGTATACAATTTAATGGCCATAGTAGCCCCCCAGAGCGACGACACAAGCGGCAGCTAGTTCTATTAATAATCAATCGAAAAATCAATTTGAAAAGAAGATTCTCTTTTATGTAATAGAATAATGGGAGATGGGACCAATCTACTTTCAGCAATTTCTTATTTAGGAACAATAAAGTTGAAAAACTTTTGAAACTATCATGGTTTTTAACACAATTTTTAGAAAACAACGGGATATTTACCATGATTAAATTTTTATGAGTTGACTTCCGATATTTCGGCACAGATGCATGCACCATGATCACGGATGAACTGAAGTCCACGAGTAAAAGAAATGTTATTGGTTGGTTGGTTTGGTTGTTAATATCCCGTTGTTTTATAAGAATAGTGGAATAAAGTTGAAGAAGAAAAAACATTAAAACATGAAGAGTAGGAAAACATTTACGCCTCTATGACCCTGAATTTAGAGGTGATTATACCCACTTAACCTTATGGCATCGACATACTGTTCTAAGGTTAATTGATAATTACGATGAAACTTAGAGCATGTATGCTTCCAACTGATAATGTAATGGACAGAATAAAGTAGCTTTGATAGCTGTTGACATCGCAAGAAAAGAGATGTTTCATATTGTGCTAGGTCTGTTTACACCAATCATAAATACAGCTTAGCAATGTAGTATTTGGTTCAAATTGTTATTTTTCTTTAATTTAACTTCGTTTACTTGTTCATAGAGATTTCAGCGAGCTCATTGACTACATTTTTAGGAGATATTCAGCCTATTTCGCCAAAGATAGATAGATAGACAATTTATTGTACACCACAAGAATAGGACATTACACATAGTATTAGGGTACATAAGTATACTGTACGATTACAATGCGGGCCGAGGAGGCCCGCATTGTAGCAAACGAGAATATTCAGCTCCGTGCCGACATTGAGGCGATGCGAGAGGGAAGCGAAAAAACAATTACAAATGGAACAACAGAGCTTGAAAAGGAAAACTGCGGCGTTTGCTGACGTAGGTATACCTTTTAGCGTGTGCTCAAATCTCCGCAGACAGGGACTCGTAGTGAAAATAATAAAATAAAACTATTCGAAGCATAAAGATGTCAAAAGAGAAATATTTCTACTCAAAAATTGCAACTGCTAGTTATTTATAACTCATGTCGTTTATATAATTAAATATAAATGAATTGTAGCTTAGGTATTCTAAATTTGCTAGGTAATTTGTTAAAATTAGTGGAGGTGAGGTCAAGACAACATCAATCATACTTAAGTACCTACCTAGATAAAAGTTTCCATAATAGGTTTGTGATGCTCTAATCTAAATTTTTTTTATGTCCTGTACTGTATTTTTTTGTGTGGTGAACAATAAAGAGTTATCTATCTATCTAATATAATATACTCAAACCTTAAACATACTTTTACCTAATTACATACAATTATATCCAGCATCTAAATCTGCCTGCTCCATTACGTATGCAAGTTGTCTATTTTTTTTAATCCAGAAAAAAACGAGCAATGAATAAATAATTGAAATTCTTAATCTAGTTGTATCGCTGACTCACGTAACCTTACCTTGTGCAAACGCCTATGTGAAAAAACTTTCCTTTATCTTTTCACCACACTTGGTTCGAAAGAATCAGTGGCACGATAAGAAGAAGAAGAAGATGTTGTTTGTGAATGTGATTTTTCTAAGTGCGTTGTATTCATGCCTATGGAAATAAATTAATTGAAATTAAATAGCTCACCTACTGCTCTAGTGTACTCGTAGCAATCTACTATTTTTGACTTTGGCAACATTGCAGGGTAAATTGGCAAACTTTTTATCATCCGCACTTGATGTGCGGGCTGGTTTTTCCGCAAGTAGGCCGCTGGCGGGCCCTTTTTGCGTGACCCTTGACACGTGTTCCTCGAACTTTTTTAGGTGCTACGACACGCCGGTTTCCTCACGACGTTTTCCTTCACCGTTTTGAGAGTACTAGCATAGTGCATATAAATTTTTCGACAGAAAAACTCATTGGTACACGACTGGATTTGAACCCACGACCTTCGGATCGGAAGGCGGGGCCGCTACCACTAGACCACCAGTGCTCTCCGGAAATAATGTAAATGAATTACGTACGGTCCGGCAGCTATAGGTATAGGTGTACCAAGGTGGTAAGGAAGTTTGTTGAAAAGACTCCCCTCACGGAAAACTTTTAGAAAAGCTGGCTGAGTCGTCGGGCCGGACCTAGCTATAGCACGAAATATGAACATAATCCTGAAAGCAACTCTCCATAAAAACAGCCTCGATTTAATTATTGCACTATTTGGTAATTGAATGTCAATTTAATATAACATTGCAGTGCCCAACAGGGTGCATGTACTGACCTAAGCTAATTTAAGAACAAATGGTCCGTGCATCAAATCGACGCCCCCAACGATATTGGCGTCGTCTCGTCAGCTTTATTAACCAGTGTTTGATTTTGTCTGACGGGGAAATAGATAAATTGTTTGTTTTCCTGTCGACGCTCACATCACAGAGAGGGGAGAACTTTTATTTTGTTAACTCTTTACGGAGGCGACGTAGAATTGCGAATCATTTTTGTAAACTCTGTAGCTTGTGTCAAGGATTAATTTTTTTTTTGTAAATATTTTTTTTTAATTATTTTTTTCTTGATTGTGAAACAAAGCACTGGTGACAAAGTGGAAAAAAATAGGAGGTATTTTTGTGGACTATCCGGAAATGTAATGAATGTAGTCAGAGGTATTTGCGTAAAATCTTACAGAGATCAAAAATACTCTTAGTAATTAAATATGACTCTATCGTCATTGGCCGAATGTAATCAAAATTGACTCAGTAAATACTAAACTATTTGAAATGTTGTTTGGTGTGCAAGTAACTTATTTAAATATAGGTATTAAATTGTGATAATGGATGTTCTATGAGTTTTATATTGAAATTAATCCAACGGCTTTTTATACAACTCATTCTTCTGACCTTTGGATAGTGAATATTAAAAGTAAATTAATTTATCCCACGCAATGAAAAAATTCTAATCTTTTCTCCACAGCCCAGTTGGTAAATGCTGTGCCGTCAGTGATGTTGGTTTGATTTTTTTTTTTAAACACCTTAGCTGCTGGAACTAAGTACCTATATGGACCACCTGTGGGAACCATCGCCTATAACAAAGCATTGCCTCGTAGGTCACAAAATGTATGTACACATCAACGGATTTCTACAGTTCGAAAATGCATGTGTATGCCAAATCTCTTCAACGTTGAAGGAAAACATCGTGAGGAAACCCGCGTCTTAGCCAGCTCTGCACGTATTGACCACATCTTTTCTGTGGATCACGCGGATAAATTATATATTGATGGAAATATTTGCCCTTAATCATTTTAACTTTTACTAACAAACTATATACATTCCATCTTGTGATCTAATTGTAATTAGTATTAGCTATAAGTTTACCTACAATGACAATAAAGTACCTAAGTACTATTCATGTTATTTTATTACCAATTATTGGTAGGTACTTAGGTACATAAGAATTTCTTACTGCCTTAATATTGTAATCTATATCTATATTTAATGTTTACCTATGCATTTAATTATTACATAAATGTACAAAAATCGCATGAGGTGTAACTGTCTCTGGCAATGTGATAGAATAAGAAGAGTAAGAATTTTTGTATAAATACTTACCTACATTTCCCAACCAACGTACGTTCTACGATAGGTACTTATAATACAATGTGCCTTGGTAGTTTAGTTAGGTACTTACTTACCTTACTTGTATTTCGTTTAACGTTAAGTACGGAAAAATTAATAATTATGTATAAAATTTATAAATAAATAATTATGAGAACATTTTGAAAAATAAAAATATTTACTAAATAAAATGAAATGTATTTATTCGCCTGAAGTATGGTCAATATTGAAAATCTTCTTATTAATAATAATGTTAGTATCACATATTTCGTCGTGGCGTATTAGTTGGGCTAATTCGCGAGTTTGGAAACAAGAAGATTTCTTTGACCTACGTGCTCATAGCCAGAGGGCCGCGAAAAGAAAAAGAAAATAAGGCCTACATAATCCGTAAAAATGCATAAATGGCACTGAACATTGTGCCTTGTTCTACAATCCGTGGTCTTATCGCGCGCAGACAACCGTTTTTCTTAACCTAAGACTTAAAAATAACTGAAACATAGATACTATGAAATGGCTATTTTAAACACCATTTTTGAAATAAAAACGATTTCCTAAATTTTTGAGATGTGGCACCTTAGCATTTTACCAGCGATCTGTCTCTGTCCTACTTGAGTGAGCGATGCGTGCGCGTGGACAGCTGTATGACGTTGTCAAATTCAACTATCGTCAGTAAACCGACTTTACAGACAACCGATTTTATGTAAATACATACATATAATACAATATAACACCCAAACAGAAAAATCATCTGTGTTCGTCACACAAATATTTTCAAGAGCTTAATGGTTTTCAGTGGTGCCGAGAGTCATTTTGTACAAAATAGTTAGTTACTAACTAAATATAGCGAGCCTTATCTAAAGAAAATACATAATTTAAAATACACGAATATGTACTATGTACTAAAACAAAATCTTTACAAAAACTAGATAGCTGATATAGCTTAGATACATTCTTCTTTGTAAATACATACTTAGAATACAATATAACACCTAGACAGAGAACAAACATGCATGTCCATCACACAAATGTTTGTCCTGGATCGAACCCACGACCCTGGAAAAATTAGTTTCTTTATTGGCGTGGTATACCATAGAAGCCATTGTTTATACCACAACAAAGCGAATCTTAGTTTGAAGAACAGCATTCTACCGCTATTTTTTAGTTTTACGACTATTACAGCAGCTTTTAAACATCCATAACTCTTCAGTATGTTTAATTTTTTGTAATATTTAATATATTATTCATCGCATAGAAGTTTTCATATTGATGAAATTTCTAAGGGACCAATCAAAAGAGTAAACAAGAAGTTCCTATACTTACCGCAAAAACTGAGAGCATATTTTGGTAAAACAATTCACACGAAACGTCCAGCTGGTCTACTCTTGAACGCGATTCCGATCCCAATTTTAAGTTTTGACGGAATTCTGACAGAAAACTCTTCTTCTTCTTCTTCTTCTTCTTAATGAATGGCATCTGTCCTTTTCGGATCAATTTTGCCAGTGTCGAGTAGTTTAATGAGATATATTACTAAAGAATTTTCTATTCTATTCTATCAAATAAAATAAATATTGTGGACTATATACGCAGCATTAATCTAACTAAAACGAGACTCCACATGATCACATGTGGAACTCATACGTGATCACACGAGGCTCACACATGACCACATGTGTGCATGTGGAGTCTCATATGTGGTCATGTGTGAGTCTCATATGTGGTTAAGTGTGAGTCTTGCATGCGATTATGTGTGAGTCTCATAATTGGTCATGTTTGAATCTCGGATGCGATTTTGTGGAGTTTCATGTGTGGTCATGTGCGAGTCTTATAATGTTCTGTTGCATATGTATAGTTGCCTAGGGTATCAATAATGACGCCTTCTTGATATAACTCTATGGAAACCACAACTCTGTACATAGATACCGGACCGTTCACATTTTTAGCTTCGGGAATCTGAACAACCATCCGGTCTCCATGCCTAGATTTTATTTTAATATCCGGTGGGCGCGGGTCAGGGGTGCCGATAACTGTAACAGCTTTGATAGTTATGTTGGCACCCTCTTCATCCATATTCACAGCGGCTACACTGATGTTGTAGACGGAGCCTGGTTTTAGATTTAATAATTCAGTTTGATAAGTTTCATTAGAGACTCTCCATTCTAGAGGCATCTGTGTCAGCAAATCAGAGTAAGTTTCAACGATGGCAGCTCTGATGACGTAGCCGGATATGTAGGAGTGTGCAGAGGGTGGGGTCCAGCGCACCCGCAGCGTGGTCTCGGTGAGGTTGTGCACGGTGGCGCAACCGTACCCAGTCTCCCCTACATACATTTTACTGCACATCATTTTGTTAACACATAGTTAGAATACAATATAACACTCAGACAGAGAACAAACATCTGCATTCACCAAAGAAATATTTGTTCTCGGTGGGAATTGAACCCACGACCTACGGGCAAAATAATCAAATCGACCCCTGGGGAAGCGATAGAGCGTTATAGGACAGTAAAAATTTTGTCGCTACAATAGACGCGTATTATTTTTGTGAATTATGATATCTAAAAGAAATAAACATTTAAAAAACATAGAAAATGGCGCGCGTAAAGCAAGCGTAGAAAACGAAAAGCGTAATAACAATGATGATGATGGTAAGTTACCTACCTAAGTAACTATAAGAAGGTAGATAACTACCTACCTAGTATTTAAGTATTATATCAGCTATCTGGTTCCCATAGTACAAGCTCTGCTTAGTTTGGGCTAGATAGTTAACGACTTAAGTCACAAAAGTAACAGTACCGTAAATGCATACAACATGAGACAGGTTTAAATTTCAATTCACAGTTTAGGGTGTAATTCTTAAAAATTATGGTTTGAAATTTTACTAGAACATGAGTCTCTATCTAAGGTAATAGGAGCATATTGCAATATTGAGCCAATCAATGTAGTTTTACTTGTATATATTTATTTCGTCTTGTCTCAATTTATCAGCAACATGCGGTAAACATAAGACACCTTAAAAAAGTCATGGTTTCCCTGACGGAACAAGCACATGTCCCACCTTATGTTAAGTGGTAACCATCGCCCATAACAAAGCACTGCCTAGTAGGTCACGCACGTCAGAAACGTTCCCTACGATGCACTTCCTTGCGTCCATCAACTTGAGGCATACAGATGTTCAGCCTCACGTAACAGTAATTTGACCCCTTCGCCCCACCAAGTTGAAAAACTTGAGATACCGATTTCTTGGCCAAATTGCTGAACCAATTTTGATGACTACTACAATTGTGGGACCAATCTGGAAGTGTTACTTTTTAGATAAAGAAAGATTTTAACCATATCGTGTAAGTAGACAACACTTTCCTACCTACTGTATAAGTAGATTTTCTGTCAAATTTAATTTCATCTTATTAGTTCAACCAAAAAGGTTTTTTGTAGAAATATTTCAAAATTATCTTTATAATTACAAATAATAAATATATTTCTCTAAAGAGTAAAGGCACAATAAGGCACTGTTACGTCAAGATGTTATCACAATCCTAATTATACGATAAAATCAATTATACACGAAACGATTTCTGATATTCTTTGAAAAGATTACGGAAACTTGAAAGGTAAATGATGCTCGCAATGCAACATCTTTCTGTAAAAATAATGCGGACAATTCACATTACACTATCTAGATCCAAACTAAGCAGAGCTTGTACTATGGGAACCAGGTAGCTGATATAATATTTAGATACTTTTTTTTGTAAATACATAGGTACATAGGATACAATATAACACCCAGACAGAGAAAAAACAATATTTAAATTAATTACTTTAATCGTAACTAGTACAGCCAGCAACGTACGCCAGTAAGTAGGTACAGCTAGTAAATTCCGTCAAAAAAGACTGATTTTTTAAAAAGATAAATATGCTGTTATTGTTTTCTTATAAATCGAGGGCATAACTCCTTTAACGGCTTTTCCCTAACTCTCGTAGTTTCGGACTTGGCCATCACCTTTCCAATAGTAAAGGTATCTGAGAAAGAGCCAAGCCGATGTGGCAATGTAAGTAAAAACATTCTCATGTCTTGTGTATCTTTATTCATAGAAGAATTTGATAGATTTGTCCAGAATACCATCTTAACTTGCTGAATATACTGGAAATCAATATTTAAAATTGTCTAAAATCGGTCAAAAAGGTTAAACACAGGCTCGCTAGTTTTTAAAGATGGAGCAAGTGTATTTTGAATGACTTTCGTTTGCTTCCCTTTCCCCTACTTACCCTTCCCCCCACTCCTCTCAGATTTGTGAAGTCATACAATTATAAAGTTGCCTAGCAGAAGTAACCGGTCAACATGAGGTGGGCCATCTGCTTGTTCCGTCAAATATTCTCGTAGAATTCATAGGAGACTGATGGTATTTTATCACTTGATTATATTTATCTGTAGAAGGAAAAAAAACCGGTTGTCTGTAAAGTCGGTTTACTGTCGATAGTTGAACGTGCCAACGTCATCCAGCTGTCCACGCGGACGCATCGCTCACTCAAGTAGGAGAGAGACAGATGTCGAACGCTGCCGAACGCGGAGGCCGTGCGTGCCTCTTTGTCGCTCGTTCCGCGCTCTCGCTTGCACTTCAAGCCTTAAATGGAATGCCTCAGAGCGAGGTAACGCCGCATGAGTCATGTTTTTTCTTGCGTGCAGCCGGCTTTATCGAATTATAAGACGTTGTCACGTCAAAAAATAGCGCCTCCGCGGACAGCCGGTCCGTGGAGGCCGGCCGCCGTGGCTTGGGCAGCATCGACGGCTTACCATCTCCGATCCTTCATGTAACATACATACCTACATCATCAGCAGAATTTGCTAACCTTAGGTAGTTCAATTGTCTATTGGTTGGCTACCTAGACATAGAACTTACAGAATGGACGTGGTCTAATTTCTAAATTACACTTCTACAAGCAGATAGGAATATAGTGAGCGATAGCTTACCTCGATTTTCGTATGGCGCCGGACTGTGCAGGAGCAAATCTTTGAGGAATACCCTGCGTGCTGTGGACCCGACCATCCTCCTTTACCTCTCGAGATTGGACCCGAATACTTCAGGTGATGAGGTCTTTTGCTACGTAAAGGAGAGGATCTGTTTTTGGATTAAGGACCCGCCACCAATACAGCTACATCTGCAGCGGCTAGAGCCATCGGGAGTGAGAGACACGGCCTTTAAATCGTACGTGCTTCAAGTGCCTGCGAAGCATGGGGACATGTTTCTCAATTCGGATTTCTGGCCACCAGGAATCGTCTATCGTCGCTTTAGGGGTGCGCTAACGAAAAAAGCCCCTAGGATTTGATTTTGATTAGTAATTTTATTTTATTTTATGTATGTTAGTCTCTAAGGTATTTATTAACTATGGACCTAAGATGTTTCATTTTTGTAATGTGTGCATTTTATGTTGTCTGAAATAAACGATATTATTATTATTATTATTATAAGCTTAAATTAGGTAAGAATCTCGGAATTCGAGATACCCAGCTGTAATTTTTCATACGGTGAACCGTTTTCGAGATAAGAGGGCTGTTTAACAAAAACTGAGCGTCCTAGAAAAAAAATAAAAACTGTTTTGGAAAGTTCTTTCATTTGACTTGTAACTTGATCATTTTGTGTCACTTTTTTATTTTTGCACCCTTATTTTTGCACCCTTATGAAGGAAGATGCGCAAATCGGTTAACTTCATACCCGCCAAGACCCGCCAATGGTATGGTACGTACGTAACATTTTTCTTCTTACATATTTGACTAAGTAACTCGAGCATAACATAGAGTAAGTAACATACCTAACATAGAGTTCTAATTTCCAAAGAAATCTCGGCCTGGTGAAGCGGAGATGTCAAACGACAAATTTCACGACACAAACCTCTTCAGATCTCCTTTCGCTTTGCCACGTAGTAGACTGCGTGCCGCTGACGTGCCGTCCCCTTAGGCGAATACGTTAAAATTTATTTCTCGGTTCAATTTATTGTTAAAAATACTTTTTTTTTTTTTTGGCGTCGCATGGGAATACAATACTTACACGTAATAATTATGCACGTAAAACGCTTTTCTTTAGAAAATATATACTTAATTTCAATAGGTTTTTCATTCAGCTGGTTGCTGCTTCCTGTAGCGTAGGTATATTTTTTTACTTTAGGATATCCGAAGAAGCTATGAGCCAGCAAGACTCGTTTGAATCTAAATACTTTCAGAAGTAAAGTCATTCCATCTAATGCTCAATTAAACTTTTGATTTTGGGAGTCGTTTTTCTCTTCTAAAGACATCATTACTATGTACTGTGTACTTTCGACATTTCTGTTCCGGTTCTTTTATTAGACTACCTATTTCTATCTGCAGTTATAAGAATGGTATTTTCAGCTCTATGACGCTGGGAATAAGGCTTTGGTAATATTGCTGAAGGGTATAGAATGTTGGTGGATTGAGTCATTATTTTTTGTGGTCTTTCTCTCATTCTTGCTAATGAGATTTTGCGATATCTCGTACAAACCATTCAAATTCTACTTTCAAAAATATGCTGATGTGCCGTAAAATTCGGCCAAAATTTACATAACTGGTAGTCCCGTTACATAGAAATTACACAACCGGATTCTTTCTGCGTTGGCAGCACTATTTTGCGTATCGTTTAAAACTTGGCCTGGGATAATGGCTGGTCCGCATTTATCCAGTTAATACAGAAACTACGGAGAGTAAATACTGAAACTACGGCGATAATATCAGTGTACGTACGGCTTTTGTATAGGTATTTTCAATTTTTTTCACAATTTAATACTACCATTTTTTCTAATTTCCTGGCATTTTATATTATTCTTGACCCTGTGACTTTTAATTCAACAAAAAGAAATGGTTTTGGAGCTTTCAGTGGCTATCATATATTTTTATTTTTTTATACAACTTTAGATCCTCACTTGACATTGGCAAAATTGTTCGTATGGACAGATGCCATCTAATTAAGAAGAAGACGAATAGCAGTACAAAAAAAAACCCTTTTGTTCTGAGGTCTAAGCAATTATCCATGGATCTACCAATAATCAGATTGTTCGCTTGGTTATTTCAAGGCTTCTGTGATTTCATTATCTAAGCTCATGTTAAGTGAACCCAGCGGAGCTGCGAAACGAGATTTCGAGATTTACAAAATGATGTGGAAAACTGGTAGAAATTTTCAACGTGAACAAACATCTAGCCTTTCAGACCAACTTGTTACTTAGTGATTAAAATAGGTAACAACAAATTTCCTCTTTAGAAAGCTGTAAATATTTACTTATTTTAAAATTTATACAATTTATTAATGCAACAGTTAAAGTACCCACCTGATGTGAAGCTAACGCGCGTTACAAACGTTTGGTTATTTAGTAGTTGGTGTCTCTCTCTTTTGTATGGAAAAAGTTTTTTTTTTTTTAGAATTAGTGTATGCTATGTTTCATAACCTACTCTAATAATATCACAATCTAGCCAACTTCCGGCTAATAAGTAATTTTTCATTGACCTAAATTTCTAAAGTAAACTACAACTAAGAATGTGTCCACTAACAAATACAAATACAAAATAACTTTATTGACATAAACATGGAACAACTATAACACTTTTCTTACTGTCTCTATTAATGATGACGACACTTTGTTATTGTGTTCGTAATACCACACACTTTGCACTTTTACTATGAGTAAATATGAATAATTACTTAATTTAATACAAAACATGTAAAAAGAAGCAGGTAGATATAATAAAGTTGCACCACGGAAAAAATAGTAACATTCAAACCAGAATCGAAAGAATAGCCATAAAGTAAGAAGAAATACATTACAATAAAAATATGCAGTTATTACATGCGTTGTCCCTACATCATTTTACATGTACGGTATAAAAACAGTAGTAACGATACAATTTTTACTCTAATAAAATTATTTTACTCGTGACGAATTTTATACTTCTCATTTGAATTTACACACTCCTACCTAGGGCTTTTGCAAAAACATAAAAAGGGCCATAACTCGTCCTCGGACGAATCACCTGGCGTAGGGCTGAGTCTCAACAGATCGCAGCACGACGCTACCTTTTCTATTACATAATTAATGTAAAACCGTGTCCAAAGAAATGCGCCACATACCTGAAACAAAAGAAAAGAAAATAAAATAAATGATGTATTAGAACTCTTTTAAATATTAATGACAAACAATTCAATAGTCTGGTGAGTGAAGCAGACGGGTCAGTCACCGGCCTTTGATCTGTTTGTTAGACGTACGTTTCCCAGATGTAATTACAAAATGCTCAAGAGCTAATAATGCTGAGAGGAGATTGCGTCCATCAACTTGAGGCATACAGATGTTCAGCCTCATGTGCCAGTAATTTCACCCACACCCTTCAAACCAGTCACATCATAAGTTTGTCCCATCCCTAGTCATGTAACTGTCGTCGTGGCGTTTGAATAAGTAAGGCAACACTAGAGGGCGCTCCCCGTATTTACGGGTCGAGGGTCGTTGCGGACCGAGCGCTCCCGACGGGACGGACCTTATACCTTAACGGGCGTGGTGTGGAACATGCTTAGCGAGTTAATTCATAATGTCTGACATTTAACTTAGCAGGCCGCTTAGACTTCTTCTTCTTTATTAGATGGCATCTGTCTATTCGGTTGATATTGTTTCCATACAAAAAAATGCGAAGTGAGCTCCGTACTTGCTTGTATGGAGAAAATGCGAGCCCCTAATCAGTCACGCTGAACGCAAAAGTCCATAGATCTGTGGGTTTTTCGTGAGTTTTCTTATGAACAATTATTGTAGTAGGTATGATTATCTTGTCTGAAAAATCATAAATTTTCATAGGTATTATTAACTTGTCGTAATCAGTCTGGAAATATTCATGGTGTACACTTTCAGACCCCTTTCTTGACTTCACAATCCCATTTTCAGGTTTAAAGTCGACCCTCAAAAACACAAATCGACATATTTGTCAAAACTCGACAATTATGTCATGAAACCACAGTCAAATTATTTCTGACATTTGTCGGGTTGTCGCGACAATTTTGTCGACTTCTGACATAATTTTGTTTTACGGAGCTAAACAAACACCTTCAAAATATGATTTCGTGACAGAGGGTAAAGCTCCTGTCAGAATCGTCAGACAATTCTACAAATATGTCAATATTTCGCGACAATTTTATGTTTTATAAAGAAGATTTGACAAGTTGTCAACGACAAATTGTCACCTGTCACTTGTCGTTTTAAAAAAAATATTATACAGAAAAAGGCCAGACCAGCTATTTAGGAATAATCGATATACAGACTATAACAGATTACTTTTAATATAAAACAAGTTTTTGGTATGCTACAAATTAGGTCAAACATAAATAATGTCTGATTTTATCAATAAGATTTTAGGTCAAATGAAATGAAATATGACATCGTGAATGCAAGTACTTTTTGTAATGAAAATTCATGTGAAAGAGATTAAATGATACAATTTTTTGATTAGCATGCAACCAGTTCGTTAGGAACGTATTTGATTGACCCTTCTCTGTGTAGTATTAATTATCATCATCATTAGCTTGCTAGTGCTCTCAAACGGTGAAGAGAACAAGTATTAGGCCCGCCTGATGTTAAGTGGTAACCATCGCCTATAACAAAGCATTTCCTCGTAGGTCACGCACGTCAGAAACGTGCCCTACAATGCAGTGCCCTGCGCCCATCAAAGTGAGGCATACAGCTATTCAGCCTGATATGCCAGTAATTTCACTGGCACCCACACCCTTCAAACTGAAACACAGCAATATTCTGTCTCCGTCTGTCAAATAAGCTCTTCTTCTTCTTCTTAATTAATGGATCTGTCCATTTGTACAAAATAAATAAAATAGTTTTGGCATGACTTTTCTTCGTATTTGTTTTTTCATTTAATTTTGCCGTTATTTTGATAAACTGTATCCGTAATGTATTATTTTGTTAACCTCACACGCCCACTATAACTAAAGGCATACAATCGGTATATTTTCTTGGATCACTACTTACATACTTGCGAAAAATTCTCACTATAATTACTGGTATATAGACAAAACTGTAAAAAATACGAATCAATAAAAAATAATTAATAGACCAAAAACTTTGCAGTATAGCTTCCAGCAAAAGTTATTAAATCCCATAGACTCACTCCCCTAGTTTAGGAGGACTATAGAAAACCTGTTGTATAGTTTTTTTTTCAAGAAACACTGATCTTTTAGAAACTGTCTTACAAGTTCAGATAGTAAGACCTGTCTTCAGAAACAGGAAACAAACATAAACATCAATGGAGAAGTTATGATAGTGAACATAATGAACTTAACCTTTTTGCTTATCTTGTTTACGTTCATACGACCTGAACAAAATGCAAATTGAAGTTTTATTAGCTGTGTACGTATAATTTTTTCACAAATAATTAAAAACATTGAGCCAAAACACTAGTTAATCGTGTTTTTATTTATTCAATAAACTGTTTTAATTTCATATACACAAATATTTACAAAATGAACAATAAACAGTTGAGATCTAGAGATAGCTAAAGATTTTTTGAAAGTCCTTGAAAAGCGTCAAAAACCCGTATTCCGAAACTTGCTCGAGTCTGTCGAGCCACAGATCACAGATTTTTGACACTTTTCAATGGAGAAGCTTCACGCCACTAAAAGGAAAATAGCGCTACAGTCCCCACTTCACCTGCATGCAGAAAGACACCGAATATACCCTATACCACACAACGATCCCTATGTATGTGGTTCTATCCAGTGCATGTGCACTTGCTAGCGTCTTTTTATACAGAAAGTATAAACTTAAAAAGAATTCACATAAAGTACAGAAAGTCAACAAAATTACCAAAATCTATAAAACTTGAAGGAGAATGGTCAGTTGGAGTTGTTGAATTTCAATACCCTTGCACAATGTATACTGTACAAGAGCATGAAAATATAATTTACATATCGAAATTGATGTTAATGCCAAACGAAGAAAAACCTTAAACATCGATTCCCATCAAATATCTCAAAATCGACTGGCCTCTCAGTTCAGTTGGTAGTAGCTCTGCCTTTTGCGCCGTAGGTCGTGGGTTCAATCCCCACCGAGAACAAATATTTGTAATAGATGTTTGTTCTCTGTCTGGGTGTTAGATTGTATTCTAAGTATGTATTTACAAAAAAAATGTATACAAGTATTATAACAGCTTTCTAGTTCCTATAATAGTACAAGCTCTGCTTAGTTTGGCACTAGACAGTGCTGAGTGGATCGTCTAAAATATTTATAATTTATTTTAAAAAAATATACCGTAAGTTAAATGTTTTGTCCTTATTTACGAGATAGTGAAGTGAGTTCTGGGAAACATTTTGTAAATATCACTGAATCTTTAATGGTACTAGAGTTACAAAGTTGTATCACTAGTTCCATAGGTTAGCAATTACGGAGAAATACCCTTATTTTTATTTAACAAATAATGTACGAGCTGCATGTTTTACTCACTGTGTGATACCTAAGAATTCTGAGTAAGCTATTCAAAGTAACATGAAAGTTGTGTTGCGTAGCTCTTCTGTCTGAAAAACACATTTCCTTTGATTTAATAAACAAACTTTTCTATCAGAACATTCAAGCTCTTGAAAATGTTCATAAAGTTTTAGTAAAGCAAAAATATTTACCATATTTGCTCTAAAGTTTGACATTCTAAAAATTGCCTGCCTCTTGGTGTCTCTTGCAACTCCCTCAGTAATATATTTTGAATACAGTACTTTGTGTTTGATGGGGTGTTGTCAAAATCAACAGCAAGTTTTAGATACTCTTTAATAACAATGTCCATTGGCAACATGCCTTCGCTCCTGAATATTGAGCAGTTCCATTCAGCGGCCCGAGCCAACATCACGCTGCTACATCCAGTAATATCTTTGAATTTGAGCACATCATTGTACTTTTCTATCTCTTTTGATCCTCCGCTGTAAAAGAATACTAGCATTATTTTATAAGATACCCCTAATTAAAACAATACAAAACTCATGGTACATACTTAGCTATAACAGGAATTTGGACGTAATATGATAGCCAAAATAGTAAAGTACAAGCGATTTTCCTCAGAGAAAATGCATGGAGGAGAAATATAGGGGACGGTTTGAAGAGTATGTCGAAAAACCCGAGCCGTAAAAGAAAACAAAAATGAAATGGCGCCGCGTATCATTCTCTCTCACTCACACAGTTATTGATAACGATAAGTTAGAGTGAGAGAAAATGATCATCGGTACCTTTCAGATTCGTATCTTTACTGGAGTGGATACCTACTGCAATTGACAATGCAATTGGACACTTTTGTAAAGTTTAAATTAAGTTTGATGGAAAATACTTGGGTGTTATTAAAAAATTTAAAAAAGTAATCTAATCCAGCTTATAAATGAGTATATTATAGTACATTCTCTAATAGTTATCCATCGAGTGTGATTGGGATCAGATGGCTCAGCGAAAAGGCCATGTTTCACTACAACACACAAATAAAATGTGCATTTCTCCAGCTTCCTCATATGGAAATTGCGAATTCTGAAAACGCCAACATTTAAAGCATAATTGGAGCAATCATTGATTTAAAGGAAAATTTAGCAGCAAAAAAAACAACGACCCTATGAGACTTTATAGGTGTGTTAGCTGGAGAGCGGCTCCACAGCTTCCTCATTCAGTGTGGGCAAACGGCTAACGATAGAGCTATATAGTAAACGCCAAATTTTAGAGCATAATTAGAGCACCCGGCATAAAAAAAATCAAGTCTCTAGCTCGAAAACTCTTTGAGTTAGAAGACTATAACAACGTGTTTGCTGGGAAGCCATTTCTCCAGCTAACACATGTGGATCTCAGGAATGGCTATAGCTAGAAAGTTGCTTGATATCTCCAAATTTAGAGCAAAAAATATCATGGATGCTCCAAATATTTCAAGTGTCTAGGTTCAAAACTCACCGAGTTAGAAGCTTTGATGACTGTGTTAGCTGGAGACACGTTTGTCTGGCACGCACATGCTACATCTGAGGATCTACAATAGCTACAGATTCGGTTGACGTGTCCAAACTGAGCTATGAATTAGAGCACCCGGCTCCAAAATTTTGGACTCTCTAGGACAAGTAGTTTCCTAGCAATCAGCAAAAGAACATTTTGCCGCTTAAAATTTTAAATCTTACCGTGGCATGCCTATGACTGCGGCGTTGCCGCTCTGAAAACTTGATACCAGCCTAGGAATTTGAACGCTATTCGTTTTATTTTAGACCGCAGTACGGGTCATTTTCGTATGCGCTTTGTAATTTGGATTTCTGAAACGTATAAACTCATATTTTCTCTTTTTGATAAGTTGAGAGAGAGATGAGTCTTGTGTGTTGCCCGTTCTTGTTCGTATATTATTTACCCTAGTATTCGTGTATTTTAGATATTCCTGTAAATAAAGCTTTATTTGGTTCTGAAAGTAGGTAGCTATGTAGGTATACCTGCTACTGTTACTCTGCCTGTTAACCTTCTGTGTTTTATTGTATTTATGTAGGTATTGAATTTCACTCGCTATACCTTTTGGTAAATAGATATAGCGCCAGTGGAGGAAGGTAACTCCGTGAAACAAACTGACTGATTATTTTTGGCCTAACAGCCATTAATTTACCAATTTCAAAAATTTATATCATAATATTACACCATTTAGATTCACTAAAAAGGTACATACAAATTTAATTTTTGTATGTAGGTAGTGAATCTACTTATTTTTTATTGTATATTTTTTGCTGTTATTTTTTTTTATATTAATGAAGAGCGCATCGAGCGAACAAGGCGGACGCACGGAACATTAATAACCTGATGGAAAGAAGGCCAACGTCACACTTCAAAAGTGGTCATATTTTTGGGAGGCGTTAATGTACATCACGTTATTGTACACCCCGTTATAACGATGCCAGTTATGCTACATGCACATTGGAGCAATTCAAACATGGAGTTTTGATTTTTTATTCTGGCACTGAATACTTATACCTTGTCCTTGATACTTTATAGGGCGGATCCGACTTGGATAGGTTAGGTTATAGGCGAGTGAGCAGAGAGAGGGCGCCGCGGCAGCGGCCGCTGCAGTGCCACAAAATGTTTTTATTCAATACCCTCAAAGGGGCGGTCCCGCTTAGGACAAAATTGTACGTCGCTAAATAATAAAGTAATAATCGAAATGTGAAATGAACGAAACGAAAGAATGGAATAAACGAAATATAAATATTAAGTGTTGAAATGTATCTACAGGAATGCCACGAAATGAAATGAAACCCATTACAACGGTAAGAAGTTTAAAAAGTCTAATTAGTCCGCGATGTAAAATTTAAATTAAAGTAACATAAATATAGTATTAAATAAAGAATATATTGACTATCTAAATGACTTTATTATTATTATTTAGCTTCAACTATTTCTTTAGAATAACATGGATTTGAGCAAATCATTTACCATTTTTTAAATTATGAAAATGATAATAATGGCTGAATAATGCTGAAGGCCCGTGCCCAGCCGAAGGCCCGACTGAGAAAAAAAAAAGCGGGAAGGCGGCAATTCAATCTTCATTTTCATAATTTTTTCTATCATGTTTTTATTTTTACTTTCCTTGTATTCGTAATGAAAAGCACAGTGTTTACCTCGGATGAAAGACTTTTTTAAGTCCCTCAAGCTCCATTGGCGCCCTCGCTACGCTCTGGCGCAAACCCTCAGGTAACAATGTACTATTAATCAGTGCGTGTTGCCAGTGATGACTTACGGAACTGAGACGTGGTCGCTAACTATTGGCCTCGTACACAAGCTCAAAGTCGCGCAACGAGCTATGGAAAGAGCTATGCAGGGAGTTTCACTACGTGATAGAATCAGAAATGAGGATATCCGTAGAAAAACCAAGGTCACCGACATAGCTCTTAAAATTAGTAAGCAGAAATCGCAATGGCAATAGCTCGAAGAACTGACAACCTTTGGGGAATAAAAGTTCTCGAATGGCGAACACAAATCGGAAGACGAAAAGTAGGGCGCCCACCCACCAGATGGACTGACGACATTGTTAAGATCGCAGGAAGTCAGTGGATGGAATCGTTCTTCCTGGAAATGTGTAGGGGAGGCCTATGTCCAGGTGTGGACTTCTTCAGGCTGATGATGATGATGATGAATCGAAATATTCATCTGCGACAGTGGACATAGGTCTTTACAATTTTACAATGGAAAAAAGTGGATTCGTTTTAACTGGGTGTACAATAACTGGCCGTACATTAACCGGACCCACGAAAAATAGCTGGCGGGAAATTTTAACAATCACTCGTACTCTCATCATCTTTTTTCCTATGCCAAGTAGGGCCGGATGTACAACATGTTTTGCTGGAGTGTGTTCGAAATGATAGATTTAGATTAGTTTGTTTTGGAAGAAGATGTATGAATGTTGGTATGATAAATAGCATCTTGGCTTGTCCCTTGTCGGATCAAGCCAAGATGTTATATAAATTAGCAGAGATTGGTTTAGCTAGACAATAATAAGTTTGTATAAATTTAGATTAAGTTAAGTTTTAATTGTTGTTTCATTATAGGGCAGTGTGGTCGCATAGCGACAAAGCCCCTTAAATAAATTAAAAAAAAAAAAAAAAGTAGGGCCGACTTTGACAGAAGACTGACGAATTGACGGAAAAGTATTTTATCTACAGTGCGGCTAGCGTAACTTGGCGGGTCTGAAGTGAGCTGTTCGATCGTAAATGGCCAATGACTGATGGAAGATTGACCAAACGGCTAGCTTCAGACCCGCCAAGTTACGCCAGCCGATCTGTATAAAATATATTATCATCATTCTCATTAAACTACTCGACACTGGCAAAATTGATTTGAAAAGGACAGATGCCATTCATTAAGAAGAAGAAGAAGAAATTTACTGATTGGACTGATTGTCGGTGTACAGTGCTGCCATCTTGGATTTCAAAAGGGGAAGGCAGACCGGCCAAATTTTTGACAACGTCTTATAATTCGATGAAGCCGGCTGCATGCACGAAAAAACATGACTCATGCGGCGTTACCTCACTCCGAGGCGTTCTGAACGAGCGACAAAGAGACACAATCAGCGTTCGACATTTGTCTCTCTCCTACTTGAGTGAGTGATGCGTCTGCGTGGATATTTTACACGTCTCGGTCAATGTCACCGTCGGTCGTTCTGAATCAATGAGCCGAGGTACCGAGGCCTCGACAGTCTACAAAAATTCCCTTAAAAAAATGCCGGCTAACAACAAAAACATAATATTATCGTGAAACAGAAAGCATCCAAGAATGTTTTTAGGTAATAAAGTCACATATTATAGGAGTGTAACGTTTGCCACATAATTTATGGCAATGTTACTTTTCTCGTGAAAAAGTTACTTTTTGAGCTCTCTCATGTTATAATTGAATATTTATACAGAATTTTGGCTAGTAACAGCAAATACCAAAGATAACAAATGTTTTTAGATAATAGGAAACCTTCGTTCGCGAGTCCGACTCGCACTTGCACTCGTTTACAGATTGATAGAGATTTTTAGACTGAAATTCAGATATTTTGGTTTGGCACGTGGCAACACTGCCGCCAAATGGCCGCCATTATTGTTCAACTTGGTGCCGGAGTTTGGTGAACTTTTGTTTCGATACAATTATCGTAAAGAAATGTTATGTAAAACAATACATCAATCATCGAAATACTCTTAACGAGTTACCGCGTGCACGCAGACTTTCAGTTCAGCAAGCGATCATAGTGTATAGTGGTGTGGAGTCCTAAAACTGACGAGGACGGAACGAGTAGCAAGGCCAGCATAATTATGGCAACCGTTACTAACCTAACGTTTGGCTGTGATTTTTTTGGTCGATCGAATTTCTAGTGCAATCGTATGGATGAGTGCCTTAGAGACAACCCGCGCAGCAGAACTACCAGAGACAGCGGGCGCCTACGCCGAAAGCCGCTGCCGCCGCCATCGCCGTGACGTCCGACCGACGTTTTGCTGGAGCAGATGCAATGCAGGTAAATAAATATTGTGGACAATTCACACAACACTATCTAGCCCAAAATTAAGCAGAGCTTGTACTATGGGAACCAGATAGCTGCTAAATAATACTTTCATTTTAATTATTACTTGGTACATATAGGTACCTATCTACATGTGAAAGGTTTCAAGTTTTGACTAGGAAGAAGTAAAAGTAAAAAATCTTACATTCATTAATACATCAATAAATAGTAGGTATGGTGAAAAGTTTTCTTCACAAGTTTTAAGGCTCGGTAAATTCCAAGCCTCAAGACCCTCAGGGAAAAAGTTGCATAGACTCCCTCTCACCACAATCAGTTCCGCCTCGATTGACAAAAACAGTATCCCCGCTGACTTTACTAATTATTGTGACTGTGTGTATGGCTGCCTGTTTCTGAATGATGTGAATGTTTATGTTTGAATCTAAATCATTATTATATTGACACTAAACAACACAACATCAAATCAAAACAATTTTCAACACAACCTAAATCAATAAAATATTTAGATGACCAATAACCCTAGCCTATCTCTTTTGTTGACATCATAGTTTCTCTGTTGGTTGGCCAATGTTTAACGGAACTCTTTAGTAAATAGCCTTCAGTAAATTGAGTTGTAAGTTTACTTTTTACCTAAGGTGGTGGCTTGATGTCCCTACAAATTTATTTTCACGACTGTGGCATGCCTGACACCTCGTGGGCTAAGAGGACCACAGAGTGGATTCCACGAAATGTAAGGCTGTGAGGTGAAAGACAAAGAATGAGATGGCGGGACGAACTTGACTTCCATCTTAGATTGTGGCCTGTCACTGTGTTGAGTCGCGAAGAGTGGAAAGAGAGAAGGGAGGCCTTTGCCCTGCAGTGGGACGAAAACAGCTAAATAATCATTTAATTTATGGGGGACAAGAGTGTTACTATTAATGTATACTGAAATAACTATGTTTGGCTCTTATCATCATCATCTTGAAGAAGTTCACTGCTCGACATTAGCCTTCTCTAGGCTTCATATTGGTCCTCATTTGCTACAAACTATTAAGTCGAAGAAAACTGTACATTAACAGTAATGATAATAAAACAATGCATTATTTTTCTTTTTTTTTAGATTACACCAATCAAGAACCGACACCTATGCTATGGCATTATTTATCACCTCACTTCAGGATGATCCTTTGACAGGAAATGTGAGTACATACTTTCTTAGTTGCTGTTAGAGTTATTTGGCATCCTATGTTTGCATTTGTGTATTTAGTTATTTGCCATAACTTATTTACAGACTGAGCAAGCGATGCAATCCTTGCATTCATCTGTTTGTATATATATTGATGTTTGTTGATTTATTTATTTAGTATAATAATGTGTCTGTACTAGGATGAAATTGAATCATTTGTGAACTGCGAAGTGAAGAAGTTGTATATTTTATTTATTCCTTACAGGTAACGGAGCATGTGCATGCTATTACTAGCTGCCTGTCAGCTTAACAATTGAGACAAAATCCAAGCTAACAACGCAATGGACACAGTAAAGGTAGGTACCTACTTAATAATATTAAAATTAAAGGCCTGCGCACACCTAGTTCGCTGGCGGTAGCGAACAGTGAAACGCTGTCAAATATTCGCTGTCAAATCTCAAATCTGACAGCGATATTTGACACCGTTTCACTGATCGCTACCGCCAGTGAACTAGGTGTGTTCGGGCCATAACTGCATTATTTTTTGTAAATATTTATTTCAACACCCGATGCAAAATCTAAAAAAAAACTTGTTATATGTCAGATATTTGTTGATGCAGGTTGTGTAATAATAATAATAAGCCATTTATTTTGAATTACGGGGTCTAGATACATGGTTTTGTAAAAAAATTTAATGTCTGAAGTAAATCGGTCCAAGATGGCCACCCCCACATAATTACACATTTTTCCACAACTCCCTCAATATGGGTATCAAATGAAGGGCCTTGACTAGTAGAATACTACAATGATAAATTTCAAATCTAAGATGGCCGCCACCACAAAATAATGAATTACCTACATAATATTTTTTTCACAATTTCCTCAATATGGATATCAAATATAGGCTTGTATAGTAGAATAAATAACACTATATTGAAAGGGAATGATGCCCTTATGTTGTGGGGTTTTCAATTTAATTTACTTGCATTTATAATATGCTTGTTTAAGTTGGTGGCCAAGTCTAGCAAGGATCACTTGACTCACTGCTAGTATATTATTATACCTATTTTTTTCTTTACAGATTGTCAATAAACAAAATATTTACTTGCTGCATCGCACTATGCGTCGAAAAGCGAAAACCAACAATTAAGGCAATGTTTTGTATATACCTAAGGTTATGTTAGTAAGATTACTTGTAGGTAGATAGATTGTAAGAAAGTAGTGTTATTGTTAATAGGCAATTTGAATAGGTAAGTGTATATTTTTTTGTGTCGATTTTGCAACCTTAACAATGCTGCTTCAAATTTTGGTGATTTTACTGATTTTAACATTATTATTGATGATAATAGCACAAGGTGTGAAGATTCTGAACAAAAAACGAGGCCGTAAATCCACTGTAGACCTAGAGCGACAGCGAGAAGTATTCCAAAAATTTAAAAAAGAGATAGGCAATTTTGTTCCTAGGTACAATACACAAAACCGAGCTTTGTACTCCGAGCTTCAAGAAGCTTTTGACTACAGGTTGACTAACAAAGCTATTTATGCAACATTAAAAGCCAATTTTTCATACTTTTTTGCCGATGACTGCATCAATAAACCCACTCAGTTTTCTGACTCTGAATCAAATTCCAATACAAGTAACGCTGTTTCAGATAGTAATACCAATAATCTAGATTATTTTGCGAAAGATGATGCGGAGGAAACGTTTTCATTTTACGTTGACACATGTTTTTGGAAGAAAATTGAGCCTGTTATTTATTTAACTAAACGTTCCGATTATTCTGGTAGCCTATATCAAAAACGAAGATTTTTACAAAAAAATAAATGGACCGATTTTGTTAGAGAAATTGTTTGGAAAAATACCAAATCAAAATGTTCGTGGATGTTCAAATCTAATCTCGTGCAACATAAACTTAACGAAACTGTTGTTATCTGCAAAGGGTATTGTTCGCAATGCAAATCAAAATTGGAAATTGTGATGACAAATATGACAGCATGCTTTACTCAAATGAAATGTATAATTAGGGATAAAAAAAATGATTTTAAACATAGCTTCCAACCTAAGTATAGGATGACAGGATTTAGAGCACAAGAGCTTGCAAAGAGACTCGCAAAGCAGTCTGCGGTTGAAGTGAGAAATTCAATGGCTAACAATATCATAAATAAATTGGACTCTGAGAAACCTTACTTTTTGCCTACAATGAATGCGTTGTGGCAAACTAAAACAAAAGACAAATCTTCAAAATTATTCCATAATAACGTTTTATTATCTTTATGGATAATGACTGTGACACCCCCATTTAATAAATTAATTAAAACTATTTCGTTAAACCCTTTCATTTTATATTACTGGAGTACTCTTCAAACTAATTTTTATGAAAAATATTTGGATTTGAATAATAACATAATACTCTCCATAGATGCCACCGGCTCAATTTTTAAAAAATTACACCCACCTCAAGTAAATGACTACATTAAAAATTTGAAAGTAAAACATATTTATTTTTACATTGTAATGGCTTACAACGACTTTGGTAGTAGTGTTCCGCTATGCCAAATGATTTCAACATCACATACAGCCGATGCCATTGCAACATGGCTTAAATCTTGGAAAACATGTTTAAACAAATTCCCTACTGAAATTGTTACTGACGACTCTAGTGCGCTTATAAAAGCAGTAGTCGAAACTTTTACTCAGTTCAATAGCACTGAAACCTACTTACAAAACTGTTTTAAAATACTGGAAGGGAGTTTAGATGCAATTCGGCCAAACACGTTTTTGCGCCTCGACACCTCACATTTCATCAAAGCATTGTATGACCAAAACTTTTTCAACAGTGTTGAAAACAACGTAAAACACTTTTACATTAAGTGTATTATTTCAATAAAAAACAGCTTTAATTATGGTGAAGTAAAAAATATTTTGGTAAATATTATAAAAATTTCTTTGAATAGATACCAAACCGATTTATGCCAAGAATCTATTCAATATCTAAGCAACTTGCACAAATCAGATGAAGTCATACTGGATTTACCATCTTTGCCAGATCAAAACGTAACTATAGAGCTTGATAAAGCCTCTTGTAATACTTTATTAGATGATTGGTTTTCGGAAAAAATTACAGCAGAACAGTTCTATATATCAGGGAAGAAAAATCTTGAAGGCTCTTTGAATCCTTATTTTTCACCGGCAATACTGAAGCTGCTTCGACGATTGTTAAAAAAACTGCCTATGTGGTCAAATGTTTTAACAACATATTTCAAATCGGAAAACTCAAGACCTACATCCAGTAACTCTGAGAGTTATTTTAAAAACATTAAAAACTTAGTTTTCAATAATAATCGACAGCGTATTGATGCATTTTTGATAAGACATTATCAATATCTTTCTGGAGAAATAAAGCTCGCAATGGCTTCCTTAGAAGGTTGTAAAATTGATAATCCTAAACGAAAAAGAATATCTCATCGATCCCGACAAACAAAAAGAAAACGCGTTAAAAGAGAATCATTTTCTAAAGACTCCATTTTTTCAGAAAATCCCTCTTTTGTTGAAAACTGGAAAGGATTAATAAACAAAACAGAACAAAATAAAACAAAAAAAATATTGAAAAAGGAAAGTTCGTCAAAAGAGAATACAAAAGATGCCCCTATTTCATATTCGCCCAAGACAATTCGTTTGCTGACCAATGGATCAAAATTAGGCAATAGAATCATCTTTAACACTTGTGCTTTTGACTGTGTAGCACATCTTTTTGCAGTAGCCTTTTCCCTAAAGCAAAATATTCGAACGTTTTTTGAAAGTTTAACTGATCCATTTAGTAGGCTAATAACATCTATAGCTGAAAACAAAACTAATGATGACATCAGGGCTAGTTTACTCTGTTTGCATTATGGCACAAATTCAAACTCGTCTCAAATTGACTGCGAATGCAATATTACTTTTGTGATTGATAAATATTTAAGTGCAAGCTACTGTAAAACCACGTCCGTAAAAAAATGCTCTAACAAATTTTGCCCTATTAACAATAAAAATATTGAAAGAACTTCTGGTTACATTACAATAAACGTAGACATTTTACTCGATTTGGGAATGCAAGCATTAGAACAGGCTGCTATTAATTGCATGGAGGCGAACTATGATTGCAGGGAAAAATACTGTTCAGGTAACATATATTATATATATAGCTTTTCACAATTTATTGCTATTGAATTGAATTCATGTTCTAAATACAGGCTGGAAGAATTTCCCCAAACCATCACACTTTTTGGAAACACATATTCACATCCAAATGTTATTGAATACCTAGACAACCGGCACCATTACCGAGTACATTGCTATATAGGACATTCAGATTGGTTAACGTATGACGATTTAGAATATAAAATAGAACACCAAAGCAGGACATGTGTTGTGTTACCTCACTGCATAGTTTATTCCAAATTGTAGGTTCCTACGTACATATAGCTATTAATATAGTTATGCAAGTTGTCTTATTAGGGTTTCGATTTCCATTCAATTTGATCCTACCATTTATGGCCGATAACAGTATAATTAGACCGGAAATTACTGTGATTCGAATTGTATTGGTCTGTATTTGCGGCAATGATATTATAGTAGTTTATGATACTGTTGCATAATAAGGGTTCTTATAACATGAGTGTGTTTTAAAAAAACGAGCCGTTGGCGAGTTTTTTAATAGTATCACACGAGTGTTATAAGACCAAGTTAAGTACAGTATCATACACTACTTTATCTACTCTCATACTATAATACGTAAAACAATATCTTATACCATTAAACGAGAAAATCTTGTATATATATATATTTAGGATCTCGGAAACTGTGCCAACGATTTTCACGAAATTTAGTATACAGAGGTTTTCGGGGGCGATAAATTGATCTAGCTAGGATTCATTTTAAGAAAATGATTATTTCACCCCGAATTCAATAATTAAACATAAACTGAATATGTAATACTAACTGCAAGCATATCCAGCAGATGGCGTTGTTCAATAAGAATAAGCCAATTAAAGATAATAAGACTTTTATGATTTCTTAAAAATACTAATTATCAATAAAAAAATACCGAGCGAAGCTCGGTGACCAACTGCTAGTTGCAAATAAAACGCTGATGCAATCAGCTTGCTATATTTAGTTATGTCAACTTCGTTGTAAATATTGAGTGTACTCTTAATCATGGAGTATTTATCCCACATACTTGACACTTTATATTTTTCAGATAACTCTTGAAAGTACGCTAACAACACATTTTCAGAAAATGATGTAGCATTTTTATTCATTTTCCATTCCATGAATTCGTGGTAACATTTATATATATATAGTTGCTCGTAGATTTCGTTAGATTCCAGAATGTCTGGTGGTGTCATCACAATCACTACTATCCCCGCTTTCAGACATGTTTTTACACAAAAACTTATGTATTTTACAAACAAAACCAAACTTTGTTTAATTAGTGAAAAGATTTTTTAAATGTCAAATTTTAATGTTGGTGCCAAGGTGCAAACATCGATTGCGCATGCGTGTTGGTTCGTCGCGGATTCGTTCACTGAACCTTTTTTTTTTAAAGTAGAGCTTCAACCTCCTTGGTCCAGCAGGAGGTCGTATAGGTGTAGGTCGTATAGGTGTCCATACAAGACCTGTATCGTAATGAAACTTTTTTTATATTATTTTTGGCCTGTACGTAATGTTTGTCATAAGAATTTTGTTTTCAGTTTTATTATCTTTTTATTATTGTATCAGAGTAGATAAAGTTGTTAAAAACTGTAAATTAACAGTTATTTTACATTTTTATTAAATACCTAGGTGAGATGAAAATTAAACAATGCGTCCTTTAGTAAAATCTGTGATTGTTCATAAACGAGTTTTAAATAGGTAAGGTGATAATTAAACTATTATTCCTTGTCGAAAATCTGTGATTATTATTATATAAGTGTAAGACTGCTCTATAGTTATGTTTATAAGATAATTATAAATAGGTGAGGTGAAAATTAAACAATGAGTCCTTTAGTAAAATCTGTGATTGTTATTATTCATGTAAATAGTTTTAAATAGGTAAGGTGATAATTAAACTATTATTCCTCGTCGAAAATCTGTGATGATTATTATTATATAAGTATAAGACTGCTCTACAGTTATGTTTATAAGATAATTATAAATAGGTGAGGTGAAAATTAAACAATGAGTCCTTTAGTAAAATCTGTGATTGTTATTATTCATGTAAATAGTTTTAAATAGGTACGGTGATAATTAAACTATTATTCCTCGTCGAAAATCTGTGATTATTATTATATAAGTATAAGACTGCTCTATAGTTATGTTTATATGATAATTATAAATAGGTGAGGTGAAAATTAAACAATGAGTCCTTTAGTAAAATCTGTGATTGTTATTATTCATGTAAATAGTTTTAAATAGGTACGGTGATAATTAAACTATTATTCCTTTTCGAGAATCTGTTAAGTATAAGACTGCTCTATAGTTATGTTTATAAGATAACTATAAATAGGTGAGGTGAAAATTAAACAATGAGTCCTTTAGTAAAATCTGTGATTGTTATTATTCATGTAAATAGTTTTAAATTGGTACGGTGATAATTAAACTATTAATCCTCGTCGAAAATCTGAGATTATTATTATATAAGTATAAGACTGCTCTATAGTTATGTTTATAAGATAATTATAAATAGGTGAGGTGAAAATTAAACAATGAGTCCTTTAGTAAAATCTGTGATTGTTATTATTCATGTAAATAGTTTTAAATAGGTACGGTGATAATTAAACTATTATTCCTCGTCGAAAATCTGTGATTATTATTATATATAAGTATAAGACTGCTTTAAAGTTATGTTTATAAGATAATTATAAATAGGTGAGGTGAAAATTAAACAATGAGTCCTTTAGTAAAATCTGTGATTGTTATTATTTAAAAGCGGGTCGTGCGAAAATTTGAGATGTGTTTTTAAAAAATTCATAACTAAATAACTAAGTGACATTTTAAAAATCGCAAAAGGACTAATTGTAGACTATACATTTGAGATTAATTCGAATTTAAGTGTGTTAAAAAATATATACTATTTAACTTGACATTCTATTTAACGCTAATGAAAATCGTATGTCAGCGTTAAATAGAATGTCATGTTAAATAGTATATTTTTTTAACACACTTATTTTCGAATTAATCTCAAATGTATAGTCTACAATAAGTCCTTTTGCGATTTTTAAAATGTCACTTAGTTATTTAGTTATGAATTTTTTATAAACGCATCTCAAATTTTCGCACGACCCGCTCTTAAGTAAAAGACTGCTTTAAAGTTACGTTTTTATAATAATTATGAATAGGTAAGATGATAATCAAACAATGCTTCCTTTTGTAAAACTTTATGATTGTTATTATTTGTTTAGGTTTATGGCCACTAGGAAGTAGTTTTCATATTTATTCATGAATAGGTGAGGTGATTATTAAACTATGATACATCTTGGAAAATCTGTGATTGTTAATGTTGCTCTAAAATAAAAGATGTTACCTACTGATGTGTACCTACTTTAAAAAAATAAATGTTTATATACAACTGTGTATTTTATTAGGTGTACTAACTATGCAAAAACTAACAAACCCTCGTATCTAAACCTGAAATACGTATAAAAACCAAGAAAACTAACCTACCGTGAACCTAGATACCTACCTATCTACCAAAAGTTTTCTTCGTTTTTCTGTTAGGTACGTTTAAACACCAAAAAAAGAGAAATTTTTCCATCAAGCGACCTCTTGCTCTGGGTTCTATGACCAACATTAGGTGGTAGGTAGGTACCTACCTTTTTCTTTTTATTGTTAATGGCATCTGTCCATTTTGGATCAATTTTGTCCAGTGTCGAATGAGGATAGATTAGGTACTTAATTAAAATAGTTTTTAGTCAAGACAGTCAATAGATAAGTTGGCCCTAATTGGCTTTGAAAAAACATGGTGGCCGTGCTTTTTCAAAACCATCAGAAACATTTTCGATCAAATCAAAATATCACAAAATATACTTTCATTCCAACTGTTAACACTTTGAGCTAAGTAATTTTGGTTGAAATACCACCGAAATTACCCAACAGAACTCAAAATAACACCAGATTATCAATTAAAATGAAAGAGCTATGTGACTTCCCCAAAATGACAATACCTACTGTAAAAGTACCTACTCATTGTTAAGTCGATAACCATTCAATTATCTTCATTGTCCTAACTGTCATTTTATTTGACAAATTTTAGCGAAAGGTAGTTTTTCTTTGTAGTGGCGCTGAAAACAAGGTTTTTAGCCAAGTCTATTTATTTTGTTTATCAAAATACCTACCGGTCTATGTCCTGGCGCACGCGGCGGAATTAATTACATACATCAGAAATTCAGAATAGCTCTTGCGCTCTCACTCTCTCTCTCTCTCTTGGCGTTAAAGCCCAATGGACAGACAGACAGATTATTAGAGTTACGCATTTATGATAATAAATAAGGATATTAAGTCCTTACTTAGCATCTTTTTAAAGGATGATTCACGCTACACCGTGTCGTGCCCAGGCCGCACGGTCAAACTTTATGGTAATTATGTATACTTTTTGTATGATGTGATTCATGCCTGACCGTGGAGCACGGCCGGGGCACGGCGCGCGACGTTGAAATGTCGGTGGGTATTGTTTCCCGGCTCCGGCACGGTCCGGCCCCGACACATTGTAAAATGAACATTATATGCGTCCGGGCCGTGCGCCCGCAGAGCAGTCAACATCAGATCTTGATCGTATTGAGTTGAATCGCTCAACAGCAAAATGGACGGAAAAAAAAAGGAAGCTAATTCTCCTTCCGCTTCTCACTTTCTCCAGGTCGGATGTACACCCCATTTTCTTTTATTAGTTTCACCTTGCTTATCAAATACTTCGTCATCGATGGCAATTGCAATGGCTGCCAATTCCTTGGCCAATTCAAATTGTGTCCCGGCTAAGGCCCGGACTGGTCGCGACACGGTTAGCGTGAATCATTCCATATGATGACCACCTGACATATCTATTATCAACTGACAGGCGGTTGTCAAATTATATTTGTGCAAGTATTTTATTTATGCAATATATTATCATCATTTTCATTAAACTACTCGACACTGGCAAAATTGATTCGAAAAGGATAGATGCCATTCATTAAGAAGAAGAAGAGAAGAGATTATCGCCATTTTGGCGCTACTAGCCATGACAAGTCAGCATCTCATAAGCCTTGCGCACATCTGAGTGATCTGCGATGGATACTATGCACTGATTGCTATTGCCATCGCCTTGATTTGCGCAGGTCTCTAAGGAGGCCTGGTTTCTGAAGCACTGTCTTAAATCACTGTCATATTTGAAAGCGTTTCAGCTGATTGCCATCGCCATCGCCTAGATGTGCGCAGGCCTTAATTACCACGGTGTAAGTCACAGTTAGTTATATGGACTTCTTTATACTACTAGCTGATGGATGATCGTTCCTATAATATAAGTACAACTCTTGAGCCACCTAATGAGTGTATGACACGAATACTAGGGTAACTTTTTACCAAGAACGGGCAACACACAACACCGCGCCTGCCCCCGCCCCAGCTTAAAAGCGTAATAATGCCTTCAGATATCAAAACTACTAAGCGCATACGAAAATGACCCGTACTGCGGTCTAAAATAAAACGAATAGCGTTCAAATTCCTAGGCTGGTATCAAGTTTTCAGAGCGGCAACGCCGCAGTCATAAGCATGCCACAGTAAGATTTAAAATTTTAAGCGGCAAAATGTTCTTTTGCTGATTGCCAGAAAACTACTTGTCCTAGAGAGTCCAAAATTTTGGAGCCGGGTGCTCTAATTCATAGCTCAGTTTGGACACGTCAACCGAATCTGTAGCTATTGTAGATCCTCAGATGTAGCATGTGCGTGCCAGACAAACGTGTCTCCAGCTAACACAGTCATCAAAGCTTATAACTCGGTGAGTTTTGAACCTAGACACTTGAAATATTTGGAGCATCCATGATATTTTTTGCTCTAAATTTGGAGATATCAAGCAACTTTCTAGCTATAGCCATTCCTGAGATCCACATGTGTTAGCTGGAGAAATGGCTTCCCAGCAAACACGTTGTTATAGTCTTCTAACTCAAAGAGTTTTCGAGCTAGAGACTTGATTTTTTTTATGCCGGGTGCTCTAATTATGCTCTAAAATTTGGCGTTTACTATATAGCTCTATCGTTAGCCGTTTGCCCACACTGAATGAGGAAGCTGTGGAGCCGCTCTCCAGCTAACACACCTATAAAGTCTCATAGGGTCGTTGTTTTTTTTGCTGCTAAATTTTCCTTTAAATCAATGATTGCTCCAATTATGCTTTAAATGTTGGCGTTTTCAGAATTCGTAATTTCCATATGAGGAAGCTGGAGAAATGCACATCAAATAAATGTGCATTTCTCCAGCTTCCTCATATGGAAATTGCGAATTCTGAAAACGCCAACATTTAAAGCATAATTGGAGCAATCATTGATTTAAAGGAAAATTTAGCAGCAAAAAAAACAACGACCCTATGAGACTTTATAGGTGTGTTAGCTGGAGAGCGGCTCCACAGCTTCCTCATTCAGTGTGGGCAAACGGCTAACGATAGAGCTATATAGTAAACGCCAAATTTTAGAGCATAATTAGAGCACCCGGCATAAAAAAAATCAAGTCTCTAGCTCGAAAACTCTTTGAGTTAGAAGACTATAACAACGTGTTTGCTGGGAAGCCATTTCTCCAGCTAACACATGTGGATCTCAGGAATGGCTATAGCTAGAAAGTTGCTTGATATCTCCAAATTTAGAGCAAAAAATATCATGGATGCTCCAAATATTTCAAGTGTCTAGGTTCAAAACTCACCGAGTTAGAAGCTTTGATGACTGTGTTAGCTGGAGACACGTTTGTCTGGCACGCACATGCTACATCTGAGGATCTACAATAGCTACAGATTCGGTTGACGTGTCCAAACTGAGCTATGAATTAGAGCACCCGGCTCCAAAATTTTGGACTCTCTAGGACAAGTAGTTTCCTAGCAATCAGCAAAAGAACATTTTGCCGCTTAAAATTTTAAATCTTACCGTGGCATGCCTATGACTGCGGCGTTGCCGCTCTGAAAACTTGATACCAGCCTAGGAATTTGAACGCTATTCGTTTTATTTTAGACCGCAGTACGGGTCATTTTCGTATGCGCTTTGTAATTTGGATTTCTGAAACGTATAAACTCATATTTTCTCTTTTTGATAAGTTGAGAGAGAGATGAGTCTTGTGTGTTGCCCGTTCTTGTTCGTATATTATTTACCCTAGTATTCGTGTATTTTAGATATTCCTGTAAATAAAGCTTTATTTGGTTCTGAAAGTAGGTAGCTATGTAGGTATACCTGCTACTGTTACTCTGCCTGTTAACCTTCTGTGTTTTATTGTATTTATGTAGGTATTGAATTTCACTCGCTATACCTTTTGGTAAATAGATATAGCGCCAGTGGAGGAAGGTAACTCCGTGAAACAAACTGACTGATTATTTTTGGCCTAACAGCCATTAATTTACCAATTTCAAAAATTTATATCATAATATTACACCATTTAGATTCACTAAAAAGGTACATACAAATTTAATTTTTGTATGTAGGTAGTGAATCTACTTATTTTTTATTGTATATTTTTTGCTGTTATTTTTTTTTATATTAATGAAGAGCGCATCGAGCGAACAAGGCGGACGCACGGAACATTAATAACCTGATGGAAAGAAGGCCAACGTCACACTTCAAAAGTGGTCATATTTTTGGGAGGCGTTAATGTACATCACGTTATTGTACACCCCGTTATAACGATGCCAGTTATGCTACATGCACATTGGAGCAATTCAAACATGGAGTTTTGATTTTTTATTCTGGCACTGAATACTTATACCTTGTCTTTATAGGGCGGATCCGACTTGGATAGGTTAGGTTATAGGCGAGTGAGCAGAGAGAGGGCGCCGCGGCAGCGGCCGCTGCAGTGCCACAAAATGTTTTTATTCAATACCCTCAAAGGGGCGGTCCCGCTTAGGACAAAATTGTACGTCGCTAAATAATAAAGTAATAATCGAAATGTGAAATGAACGAAACGAAAGAATGGAATAAACGAAATATAAATATTAAGTGTTGAAATGTATCTACAGGAATGCCACGAAATGAAATGAAACCCATTACAACGGTAAGAAGTTTAAAAAGTCTAATTAGTCCGCGATGTAAAATTTAAATTAAAGTAACATAAATATAGTATTAAATAAAGAATATATTGACTATCTAAATGACTTTATTATTATTATTTAGCTTCAACTATTTCTTTAGAATAACATGGATTTGAGCAAATCATTTACCATTTTTTAAATTATGAAAATGATAATAATGGCTGAATAATGCTGAAGGCCCGTGCCCAGCCGAAGGCCCGACTGAGAAAAAAAAAAGCGGGAAGGCGGCAATTCAATCTTCATTTTCATAATTTTTTCTATCATGTTTTTATTTTTACTTTCCTTGTATTCGTAATGAAAAGCACAGTGTTTACCTCGGATGAAAGACTTTTTTAAGTCCCTCAAGCTCCATTGGCGCCCTCGCTACGCTCTGGCGCAAACCCTCAGGTAACAATGTACTATTAATCAGTGCGTGTTGCCAGTGATGACTTACGGAACTGAGACGTGGTCGCTAACTATTGGCCTCGTACACAAGCTCAAAGTCGCGCAACGAGCTATGGAAAGAGCTATGCAGGGAGTTTCACTACGTGATAGAATCAGAAATGAGGATATCCGTAGAAAAACCAAGGTCACCGACATAGCTCTTAAAATTAGTAAGCAGAAATCGCAATGGCAATAGCTCGAAGAACTGACAACCTTTGGGGAATAAAAGTTCTCGAATGGCGAACACAAATCGGAAGACGAAAAGTAGGGCGCCCACCCACCAGATGGACTGACGACATTGTTAAGATCGCAGGAAGTCAGTGGATGGAATCGTTCTTCCTGGAAATGTGTAGGGGAGGCCTATGTCCAGGTGTGGACTTCTTCAGGCTGATGATGATGATGATGAATCGAAA
This sequence comes from Thera obeliscata, assembly GCA_947578465.1. Classification (NCBI taxonomy): domain Eukaryota; kingdom Metazoa; phylum Arthropoda; class Insecta; order Lepidoptera; family Geometridae; genus Thera; species Thera obeliscata. The sequence goes on along the minus strand of CANPUM010000004.1, from coordinate 1,590,104 downwards.
TATTCATCTGCGACAGTGGACATAGGTCTTTACAATTTTACAATGGAAAAAAGTGGATTCGTTTTAACTGGGTGTACAATAACTGGCCGTACATTAACCGGACCCACGAAAAATAGCTGGCGGGAAATTTTAACAATCACTCGTACTCTCATCATCTTTTTTCCTATGCCAAGTAGGGCCGGATGTACAACATGTTTTGCTGGAGTGTGTTCGAAATGATAGATTTAGATTAGTTTGTTTTGGAAGAAGATGTATGAATGTTGGTATGATAAATAGCATCTTGGCTTGTCCCTTGTCGGATCAAGCCAAGATGTTATATAAATTAGCAGAGATTGGTTTAGCTAGACAATAATAAGTTTGTATAAATTTAGATTAAGTTAAGTTTTAATTGTTGTTTCATTATAGGGCAGTGTGGTCGCATAGCGACAAAGCCCCTTAAATAAATTAAAAAAAAAAAAAAAAGTAGGGCCGACTTTGACAGAAGACTGACGAATTGACGGAAAAGTATTTTATCTACAGTGCGGCTAGCGTAACTTGGCGGGTCTGAAGTGAGCTGTTCGATCGTAAATGGCCAATGACTGATGGAAGATTGACCAAACGGCTAGCTTCAGACCCGCCAAGTTACGCCAGCCGATCTGTATAAAATATATTATCATCATTCTCATTAAACTACTCGACACTGGCAAAATTGATTTGAAAAGGACAGATGCCATTCATTAAGAAGAAGAAGAAGAAATTTACTGATTGGACTGATTGTCGGTGTACAGTGCTGCCATCTTGGATTTCAAAAGGGGAAGGCAGACCGGCCAAATTTTTGACAACGTCTTATAATTCGATGAAGCCGGCTGCATGCACGAAAAAACATGACTCATGCGGCGTTACCTCACTCCGAGGCGTTCTGAACGAGCGACAAAGAGACACAATCAGCGTTCGACATTTGTCTCTCTCCTACTTGAGTGAGTGATGCGTCTGCGTGGATATTTTACACGTCTCGGTCAATGTCACCGTCGGTCGTTCTGAATCAATGAGCCGAGGTACCGAGGCCTCGACAGTCTACAAAAATTCCCTTAAAAAAATGCCGGCTAACAACAAAAACATAATATTATCGTGAAACAGAAAGCATCCAAGAATGTTTTTAGGTAATAAAGTCACATATTATAGGAGTGTAACGTTTGCCACATAATTTATGGCAATGTTACTTTTCTCGTGAAAAAGTTACTTTTTGAGCTCTCTCATGTTATAATTGAATATTTATACAGAATTTTGGCTAGTAACAGCAAATACCAAAGATAACAAATGTTTTTAGATAATAGGAAACCTTCGTTCGCGAGTCCGACTCGCACTTGCACTCGTTTACAGATTGATAGAGATTTTTAGACTGAAATTCAGATATTTTGGTTTGGCACGTGGCAACACTGCCGCCAAATGGCCGCCATTATTGTTCAACTTGGTGCCGGAGTTTGGTGAACTTTTGTTTCGATACAATTATCGTAAAGAAATGTTATGTAAAACAATACATCAATCATCGAAATACTCTTAACGAGTTACCGCGTGCACGCAGACTTTCAGTTCAGCAAGCGATCATAGTGTATAGTGGTGTGGAGTCCTAAAACTGACGAGGACGGAACGAGTAGCAAGGCCAGCATAATTATGGCAACCGTTACTAACCTAACGTTTGGCTGTGATTTTTTTGGTCGATCGAATTTCTAGTGCAATCGTATGGATGAGTGCCTTAGAGACAACCCGCGCAGCAGAACTACCAGAGACAGCGGGCGCCTACGCCGAAAGCCGCTGCCGCCGCCATCGCCGTGACGTCCGACCGACGTTTTGCTGGAGCAGATGCAATGCAGGTAAATAAATATTGTGGACAATTCACACAACACTATCTAGCCCAAAATTAAGCAGAGCTTGTACTATGGGAACCAGATAGCTGCTAAATAATACTTTCATTTTAATTATTACTTGGTACATATAGGTACCTATCTACATGTGAAAGGTTTCAAGTTTTGACTAGGAAGAAGTAAAAGTAAAAAATCTTACATTCATTAATACATCAATAAATAGTAGGTATGGTGAAAAGTTTTCTTCACAAGTTTTAAGGCTCGGTAAATTCCAAGCCTCAAGACCCTCAGGGAAAAAGTTGCATAGACTCCCTCTCACCACAATCAGTTCCGCCTCGATTGACAAAAACAGTATCCCCGCTGACTTTACTAATTATTGTGACTGTGTGTATGGCTGCCTGTTTCTGAATGATGTGAATGTTTATGTTTGAATCTAAATCATTATTATATTGACACTAAACAACACAACATCAAATCAAAACAATTTTCAACACAACCTAAATCAATAAAATATTTAGATGACCAATAACCCTAGCCTATCTCTTTTGTTGACATCATAGTTTCTCTGTTGGTTGGCCAATGTTTAACGGAACTCTTTAGTAAATAGCCTTCAGTAAATTGAGTTGTAAGTTTACTTTTTACCTAAGGTGGTGGCTTGATGTCCCTACAAATTTATTTTCACGACTGTGGCATGCCTGACACCTCGTGGGCTAAGAGGACCACAGAGTGGATTCCACGAAATGTAAGGCTGTGAGGTGAAAGACAAAGAATGAGATGGCGGGACGAACTTGACTTCCATCTTAGATTGTGGCCTGTCACTGTGTTGAGTCGCGAAGAGTGGAAAGAGAGAAGGGAGGCCTTTGCCCTGCAGTGGGACGAAAACAGCTAAATAATCATTTAATTTATGGGGGACAAGAGTGTTACTATTAATGTATACTGAAATAACTATGTTTGGCTCTTATCATCATCATCTTGAAGAAGTTCACTGCTCGACATTAGCCTTCTCTAGGCTTCATATTGGTCCTCATTTGCTACAAACTATTAAGTCGAAGAAAACTGTACATTAACAGTAATGATAATAAAACAATGCATTATTTTTCTTTTTTTTTAGATTACACCAATCAAGAACCGACACCTATGCTATGGCATTATTTATCACCTCACTTCAGGATGATCCTTTGACAGGAAATGTGAGTACATACTTTCTTAGTTGCTGTTAGAGTTATTTGGCATCCTATGTTTGCATTTGTGTATTTAGTTATTTGCCATAACTTATTTACAGACTGAGCAAGCGATGCAATCCTTGCATTCATCTGTTTGTATATATATTGATGTTTGTTGATTTATTTATTTAGTATAATAATGTGTCTGTACTAGGATGAAATTGAATCATTTGTGAACTGCGAAGTGAAGAAGTTGTATATTTTATTTATTCCTTACAGGTAACGGAGCATGTGCATGCTATTACTAGCTGCCTGTCAGCTTAACAATTGAGACAAAATCCAAGCTAACAACGCAATGGACACAGTAAAGGTAGGTACCTACTTAATAATATTAAAATTAAAGGCCTGCGCACACCTAGTTCGCTGGCGGTAGCGAACAGTGAAACGCTGTCAAATATTCGCTGTCAAATCTCAAATCTGACAGCGATATTTGACACCGTTTCACTGATCGCTACCGCCAGTGAACTAGGTGTGTTCGGGCCATAACTGCATTATTTTTTGTAAATATTTATTTCAACACCCGATGCAAAATCTAAAAAAAAACTTGTTATATGTCAGATATTTGTTGATGCAGGTTGTGTAATAATAATAATAAGCCATTTATTTTGAATTACGGGGTCTAGATACATGGTTTTGTAAAAAAATTTAATGTCTGAAGTAAATCGGTCCAAGATGGCCACCCCCACATAATTACACATTTTTCCACAACTCCCTCAATATGGGTATCAAATGAAGGGCCTTGACTAGTAGAATACTACAATGATAAATTTCAAATCTAAGATGGCCGCCACCACAAAATAATGAATTACCTACATAATATTTTTTTCACAATTTCCTCAATATGGATATCAAATATAGGCTTGTATAGTAGAATAAATAACACTATATTGAAAGGGAATGATGCCCTTATGTTGTGGGGTTTTCAATTTAATTTACTTGCATTTATAATATGCTTGTTTAAGTTGGTGGCCAAGTCTAGCAAGGATCACTTGACTCACTGCTAGTATATTATTATACCTATTTTTTTCTTTACAGATTGTCAATAAACAAAATATTTACTTGCTGCATCGCACTATGCGTCGAAAAGCGAAAACCAACAATTAAGGCAATGTTTTGTATATACCTAAGGTTATGTTAGTAAGATTACTTGTAGGTAGATAGATTGTAAGAAAGTAGTGTTATTGTTAATAGGCAATTTGAATAGGTAAGTGTATATTTTTTTGTGTCGATTTTGCAACCTTAACAATGCTGCTTCAAATTTTGGTGATTTTACTGATTTTAACATTATTATTGATGATAATAGCACAAGGTGTGAAGATTCTGAACAAAAAACGAGGCCGTAAATCCACTGTAGACCTAGAGCGACAGCGAGAAGTATTCCAAAAATTTAAAAAAGAGATAGGCAATTTTGTTCCTAGGTACAATACACAAAACCGAGCTTTGTACTCCGAGCTTCAAGAAGCTTTTGACTACAGGTTGACTAACAAAGCTATTTATGCAACATTAAAAGCCAATTTTTCATACTTTTTTGCCGATGACTGCATCAATAAACCCACTCAGTTTTCTGACTCTGAATCAAATTCCAATACAAGTAACGCTGTTTCAGATAGTAATACCAATAATCTAGATTATTTTGCGAAAGATGATGCGGAGGAAACGTTTTCATTTTACGTTGACACATGTTTTTGGAAGAAAATTGAGCCTGTTATTTATTTAACTAAACGTTCCGATTATTCTGGTAGCCTATATCAAAAACGAAGATTTTTACAAAAAAATAAATGGACCGATTTTGTTAGAGAAATTGTTTGGAAAAATACCAAATCAAAATGTTCGTGGATGTTCAAATCTAATCTCGTGCAACATAAACTTAACGAAACTGTTGTTATCTGCAAAGGGTATTGTTCGCAATGCAAATCAAAATTGGAAATTGTGATGACAAATATGACAGCATGCTTTACTCAAATGAAATGTATAATTAGGGATAAAAAAAATGATTTTAAACATAGCTTCCAACCTAAGTATAGGATGACAGGATTTAGAGCACAAGAGCTTGCAAAGAGACTCGCAAAGCAGTCTGCGGTTGAAGTGAGAAATTCAATGGCTAACAATATCATAAATAAATTGGACTCTGAGAAACCTTACTTTTTGCCTACAATGAATGCGTTGTGGCAAACTAAAACAAAAGACAAATCTTCAAAATTATTCCATAATAACGTTTTATTATCTTTATGGATAATGACTGTGACACCCCCATTTAATAAATTAATTAAAACTATTTCGTTAAACCCTTTCATTTTATATTACTGGAGTACTCTTCAAACTAATTTTTATGAAAAATATTTGGATTTGAATAATAACATAATACTCTCCATAGATGCCACCGGCTCAATTTTTAAAAAATTACACCCACCTCAAGTAAATGACTACATTAAAAATTTGAAAGTAAAACATATTTATTTTTACATTGTAATGGCTTACAACGACTTTGGTAGTAGTGTTCCGCTATGCCAAATGATTTCAACATCACATACAGCCGATGCCATTGCAACATGGCTTAAATCTTGGAAAACATGTTTAAACAAATTCCCTACTGAAATTGTTACTGACGACTCTAGTGCGCTTATAAAAGCAGTAGTCGAAACTTTTACTCAGTTCAATAGCACTGAAACCTACTTACAAAACTGTTTTAAAATACTGGAAGGGAGTTTAGATGCAATTCGGCCAAACACGTTTTTGCGCCTCGACACCTCACATTTCATCAAAGCATTGTATGACCAAAACTTTTTCAACAGTGTTGAAAACAACGTAAAACACTTTTACATTAAGTGTATTATTTCAATAAAAAACAGCTTTAATTATGGTGAAGTAAAAAATATTTTGGTAAATATTATAAAAATTTCTTTGAATAGATACCAAACCGATTTATGCCAAGAATCTATTCAATATCTAAGCAACTTGCACAAATCAGATGAAGTCATACTGGATTTACCATCTTTGCCAGATCAAAACGTAACTATAGAGCTTGATAAAGCCTCTTGTAATACTTTATTAGATGATTGGTTTTCGGAAAAAATTACAGCAGAACAGTTCTATATATCAGGGAAGAAAAATCTTGAAGGCTCTTTGAATCCTTATTTTTCACCGGCAATACTGAAGCTGCTTCGACGATTGTTAAAAAAACTGCCTATGTGGTCAAATGTTTTAACAACATATTTCAAATCGGAAAACTCAAGACCTACATCCAGTAACTCTGAGAGTTATTTTAAAAACATTAAAAACTTAGTTTTCAATAATAATCGACAGCGTATTGATGCATTTTTGATAAGACATTATCAATATCTTTCTGGAGAAATAAAGCTCGCAATGGCTTCCTTAGAAGGTTGTAAAATTGATAATCCTAAACGAAAAAGAATATCTCATCGATCCCGACAAACAAAAAGAAAACGCGTTAAAAGAGAATCATTTTCTAAAGACTCCATTTTTTCAGAAAATCCCTCTTTTGTTGAAAACTGGAAAGGATTAATAAACAAAACAGAACAAAATAAAACAAAAAAAATATTGAAAAAGGAAAGTTCGTCAAAAGAGAATACAAAAGATGCCCCTATTTCATATTCGCCCAAGACAATTCGTTTGCTGACCAATGGATCAAAATTAGGCAATAGAATCATCTTTAACACTTGTGCTTTTGACTGTGTAGCACATCTTTTTGCAGTAGCCTTTTCCCTAAAGCAAAATATTCGAACGTTTTTTGAAAGTTTAACTGATCCATTTAGTAGGCTAATAACATCTATAGCTGAAAACAAAACTAATGATGACATCAGGGCTAGTTTACTCTGTTTGCATTATGGCACAAATTCAAACTCGTCTCAAATTGACTGCGAATGCAATATTACTTTTGTGATTGATAAATATTTAAGTGCAAGCTACTGTAAAACCACGTCCGTAAAAAAATGCTCTAACAAATTTTGCCCTATTAACAATAAAAATATTGAAAGAACTTCTGGTTACATTACAATAAACGTAGACATTTTACTCGATTTGGGAATGCAAGCATTAGAACAGGCTGCTATTAATTGCATGGAGGCGAACTATGATTGCAGGGAAAAATACTGTTCAGGTAACATATATTATATATATAGCTTTTCACAATTTATTGCTATTGAATTGAATTCATGTTCTAAATACAGGCTGGAAGAATTTCCCCAAACCATCACACTTTTTGGAAACACATATTCACATCCAAATGTTATTGAATACCTAGACAACCGGCACCATTACCGAGTACATTGCTATATAGGACATTCAGATTGGTTAACGTATGACGATTTAGAATATAAAATAGAACACCAAAGCAGGACATGTGTTGTGTTACCTCACTGCATAGTTTATTCCAAATTGTAGGTTCCTACGTACATATAGCTATTAATATAGTTATGCAAGTTGTCTTATTAGGGTTTCGATTTCCATTCAATTTGATCCTACCATTTATGGCCGATAACAGTATAATTAGACCGGAAATTACTGTGATTCGAATTGTATTGGTCTGTATTTGCGGCAATGATATTATAGTAGTTTATGATACTGTTGCATAATAAGGGTTCTTATAACATGAGTGTGTTTTAAAAAAACGAGCCGTTGGCGAGTTTTTTAATAGTATCACACGAGTGTTATAAGACCAAGTTAAGTACAGTATCATACACTACTTTATCTACTCTCATACTATAATACGTAAAACAATATCTTATACCATTAAACGAGAAAATCTTGTATATATATATATTTAGGATCTCGGAAACTGTGCCAACGATTTTCACGAAATTTAGTATACAGAGGTTTTCGGGGGCGATAAATTGATCTAGCTAGGATTCATTTTAAGAAAATGATTATTTCACCCCGAATTCAATAATTAAACATAAACTGAATATGTAATACTAACTGCAAGCATATCCAGCAGATGGCGTTGTTCAATAAGAATAAGCCAATTAAAGATAATAAGACTTTTATGATTTCTTAAAAATACTAATTATCAATAAAAAAATACCGAGCGAAGCTCGGTGACCAACTGCTAGTTGCAAATAAAACGCTGATGCAATCAGCTTGCTATATTTAGTTATGTCAACTTCGTTGTAAATATTGAGTGTACTCTTAATCATGGAGTATTTATCCCACATACTTGACACTTTATATTTTTCAGATAACTCTTGAAAGTACGCTAACAACACATTTTCAGAAAATGATGTAGCATTTTTATTCATTTTCCATTCCATGAATTCGTGGTAACATTTATATATATATAGTTGCTCGTAGATTTCGTTAGATTCCAGAATGTCTGGTGGTGTCATCACAATCACTACTATCCCCGCTTTCAGACATGTTTTTACACAAAAACTTATGTATTTTACAAACAAAACCAAACTTTGTTTAATTAGTGAAAAGATTTTTTAAATGTCAAATTTTAATGTTGGTGCCAAGGTGCAAACATCGATTGCGCATGCGTGTTGGTTCGTCGCGGATTCGTTCACTGAACCTTTTTTTTTTAAAGTAGAGCTTCAACCTCCTTGGTCCAGCAGGAGGTCGTATAGGTGTAGGTCGTATAGGTGTCCATACAAGACCTGTATCGTAATGAAACTTTTTTTATATTATTTTTGGCCTGTACGTAATGTTTGTCATAAGAATTTTGTTTTCAGTTTTATTATCTTTTTATTATTGTATCAGAGTAGATAAAGTTGTTAAAAACTGTAAATTAACAGTTATTTTACATTTTTATTAAATACCTAGGTGAGATGAAAATTAAACAATGCGTCCTTTAGTAAAATCTGTGATTGTTCATAAACGAGTTTTAAATAGGTAAGGTGATAATTAAACTATTATTCCTTGTCGAAAATCTGTGATTATTATTATATAAGTGTAAGACTGCTCTATAGTTATGTTTATAAGATAATTATAAATAGGTGAGGTGAAAATTAAACAATGAGTCCTTTAGTAAAATCTGTGATTGTTATTATTCATGTAAATAGTTTTAAATAGGTAAGGTGATAATTAAACTATTATTCCTCGTCGAAAATCTGTGATGATTATTATTATATAAGTATAAGACTGCTCTACAGTTATGTTTATAAGATAATTATAAATAGGTGAGGTGAAAATTAAACAATGAGTCCTTTAGTAAAATCTGTGATTGTTATTATTCATGTAAATAGTTTTAAATAGGTACGGTGATAATTAAACTATTATTCCTCGTCGAAAATCTGTGATTATTATTATATAAGTATAAGACTGCTCTATAGTTATGTTTATATGATAATTATAAATAGGTGAGGTGAAAATTAAACAATGAGTCCTTTAGTAAAATCTGTGATTGTTATTATTCATGTAAATAGTTTTAAATAGGTACGGTGATAATTAAACTATTATTCCTTTTCGAGAATCTGTTAAGTATAAGACTGCTCTATAGTTATGTTTATAAGATAACTATAAATAGGTGAGGTGAAAATTAAACAATGAGTCCTTTAGTAAAATCTGTGATTGTTATTATTCATGTAAATAGTTTTAAATTGGTACGGTGATAATTAAACTATTAATCCTCGTCGAAAATCTGAGATTATTATTATATAAGTATAAGACTGCTCTATAGTTATGTTTATAAGATAATTATAAATAGGTGAGGTGAAAATTAAACAATGAGTCCTTTAGTAAAATCTGTGATTGTTATTATTCATGTAAATAGTTTTAAATAGGTACGGTGATAATTAAACTATTATTCCTCGTCGAAAATCTGTGATTATTATTATATATAAGTATAAGACTGCTTTAAAGTTATGTTTATAAGATAATTATAAATAGGTGAGGTGAAAATTAAACAATGAGTCCTTTAGTAAAATCTGTGATTGTTATTATTTAAAAGCGGGTCGTGCGAAAATTTGAGATGTGTTTTTAAAAAATTCATAACTAAATAACTAAGTGACATTTTAAAAATCGCAAAAGGACTAATTGTAGACTATACATTTGAGATTAATTCGAATTTAAGTGTGTTAAAAAATATATACTATTTAACTTGACATTCTATTTAACGCTAATGAAAATCGTATGTCAGCGTTAAATAGAATGTCATGTTAAATAGTATATTTTTTTAACACACTTATTTTCGAATTAATCTCAAATGTATAGTCTACAATAAGTCCTTTTGCGATTTTTAAAATGTCACTTAGTTATTTAGTTATGAATTTTTTATAAACGCATCTCAAATTTTCGCACGACCCGCTCTTAAGTAAAAGACTGCTTTAAAGTTACGTTTTTATAATAATTATGAATAGGTAAGATGATAATCAAACAATGCTTCCTTTTGTAAAACTTTATGATTGTTATTATTTGTTTAGGTTTATGGCCACTAGGAAGTAGTTTTCATATTTATTCATGAATAGGTGAGGTGATTATTAAACTATGATACATCTTGGAAAATCTGTGATTGTTAATGTTGCTCTAAAATAAAAGATGTTACCTACTGATGTGTACCTACTTTAAAAAAATAAATGTTTATATACAACTGTGTATTTTATTAGGTGTACTAACTATGCAAAAACTAACAAACCCTCGTATCTAAACCTGAAATACGTATAAAAACCAAGAAAACTAACCTACCGTGAACCTAGATACCTACCTATCTACCAAAAGTTTTCTTCGTTTTTCTGTTAGGTACGTTTAAACACCAAAAAAAGAGAAATTTTTCCATCAAGCGACCTCTTGCTCTGGGTTCTATGACCAACATTAGGTGGTAGGTAGGTACCTACCTTTTTCTTTTTATTGTTAATGGCATCTGTCCATTTTGGATCAATTTTGTCCAGTGTCGAATGAGGATAGATTAGGTACTTAATTAAAATAGTTTTTAGTCAAGACAGTCAATAGATAAGTTGGCCCTAATTGGCTTTGAAAAAACATGGTGGCCGTGCTTTTTCAAAACCATCAGAAACATTTTCGATCAAATCAAAATATCACAAAATATACTTTCATTCCAACTGTTAACACTTTGAGCTAAGTAATTTTGGTTGAAATACCACCGAAATTACCCAACAGAACTCAAAATAACACCAGATTATCAATTAAAATGAAAGAGCTATGTGACTTCCCCAAAATGACAATACCTACTGTAAAAGTACCTACTCATTGTTAAGTCGATAACCATTCAATTATCTTCATTGTCCTAACTGTCATTTTATTTGACAAATTTTAGCGAAAGGTAGTTTTTCTTTGTAGTGGCGCTGAAAACAAGGTTTTTAGCCAAGTCTATTTATTTTGTTTATCAAAATACCTACCGGTCTATGTCCTGGCGCACGCGGCGGAATTAATTACATACATCAGAAATTCAGAATAGCTCTTGCGCTCTCACTCTCTCTCTCTCTCTTGGCGTTAAAGCCCAATGGACAGACAGACAGATTATTAGAGTTACGCATTTATGATAATAAATAAGGATATTAAGTCCTTACTTAGCATCTTTTTAAAGGATGATTCACGCTACACCGTGTCGTGCCCAGGCCGCACGGTCAAACTTTATGGTAATTATGTATACTTTTTGTATGATGTGATTCATGCCTGACCGTGGAGCACGGCCGGGGCACGGCGCGCGACGTTGAAATGTCGGTGGGTATTGTTTCCCGGCTCCGGCACGGTCCGGCCCCGACACATTGTAAAATGAACATTATATGCGTCCGGGCCGTGCGCCCGCAGAGCAGTCAACATCAGATCTTGATCGTATTGAGTTGAATCGCTCAACAGCAAAATGGACGGAAAAAAAAAGGAAGCTAATTCTCCTTCCGCTTCTCACTTTCTCCAGGTCGGATGTACACCCCATTTTCTTTTATTAGTTTCACCTTGCTTATCAAATACTTCGTCATCGATGGCAATTGCAATGGCTGCCAATTCCTTGGCCAATTCAAATTGTGTCCCGGCTAAGGCCCGGACTGGTCGCGACACGGTTAGCGTGAATCATTCCATATGATGACCACCTGACATATCTATTATCAACTGACAGGCGGTTGTCAAATTATATTTGTGCAAGTATTTTATTTATGCAATATATTATCATCATTTTCATTAAACTACTCGACACTGGCAAAATTGATTCGAAAAGGATAGATGCCATTCATTAAGAAGAAGAAGAGAAGAGATTATCGCCATTTTGGCGCTACTAGCCATGACAAGTCAGCATCTCATAAGCCTTGCGCACATCTGAGTGATCTGCGATGGATACTATGCACTGATTGCTATTGCCATCGCCTTGATTTGCGCAGGTCTCTAAGGAGGCCTGGTTTCTGAAGCACTGTCTTAAATCACTGTCATATTTGAAAGCGTTTCAGCTGATTGCCATCGCCATCGCCTAGATGTGCGCAGGCCTTAATTACCACGGTGTAAGTCACAGTTAGTTATATGGACTTCTTTATACTACTAGCTGATGGATGATCGTTCCTATAATATAAGTACAACTCTTGAGCCACCTAATGAGTGTATGACACGAATACTAGGGTAACTTTTTACCAAGAACGGGCAACACACAACACCGCGCCTGCCCCCGCCCCAGCTTAAAAGCGTAATAATGCCTTCAGATATCAAAACTACTAAGCGCATACGAAAATGACCCGTACTGCGGTCTAAAATAAAACGAATAGCGTTCAAATTCCTAGGCTGGTATCAAGTTTTCAGAGCGGCAACGCCGCAGTCATAAGCATGCCACAGTAAGATTTAAAATTTTAAGCGGCAAAATGTTCTTTTGCTGATTGCCAGAAAACTACTTGTCCTAGAGAGTCCAAAATTTTGGAGCCGGGTGCTCTAATTCATAGCTCAGTTTGGACACGTCAACCGAATCTGTAGCTATTGTAGATCCTCAGATGTAGCATGTGCGTGCCAGACAAACGTGTCTCCAGCTAACACAGTCATCAAAGCTTATAACTCGGTGAGTTTTGAACCTAGACACTTGAAATATTTGGAGCATCCATGATATTTTTTGCTCTAAATTTGGAGATATCAAGCAACTTTCTAGCTATAGCCATTCCTGAGATCCACATGTGTTAGCTGGAGAAATGGCTTCCCAGCAAACACGTTGTTATAGTCTTCTAACTCAAAGAGTTTTCGAGCTAGAGACTTGATTTTTTTTATGCCGGGTGCTCTAATTATGCTCTAAAATTTGGCGTTTACTATATAGCTCTATCGTTAGCCGTTTGCCCACACTGAATGAGGAAGCTGTGGAGCCGCTCTCCAGCTAACACACCTATAAAGTCTCATAGGGTCGTTGTTTTTTTTGCTGCTAAATTTTCCTTTAAATCAATGATTGCTCCAATTATGCTTTAAATGTTGGCGTTTTCAGAATTCGTAATTTCCATATGAGGAAGCTGGAGAAATGCACATCAAATAAAAACTTTATGGTACAACTTTTTTAAAAAACTTTTTTTTTATAAACTCTTTTAGGGTTAAGCTCGCCTATGTACATGTCCTTTGTTATTACTTTTTTTGTAAATATTTCTGTGTGCATTAAAGAATTAAAGAAAGAAAGTATGCTGCAGATTTAGGGTTTCAGGGATTTTAGAAGAATTCTACACACATTTGTCACAATCTAGTTCAGGTACCTTGCTTCTATTGTTTTATATTGATTAGGCTTACTTTTATGCGAGTTAAGGAACCAATTGGCAGGTCATTTCGTAGAACCGTTATAGAACCCTATGCCACAAGCTCTGTCTGGCTTTGTCTCTGGTTCTGGTTTTGAGTCTGTGTGAGTGAATTATACTGTGTGTGTGACGTTTCGACGTAGTATTTATTTAGTCAACACTCACACAGACACAAAACCAGAGCCAAAGACAGAGCCAGACAGATCTTGTGGTAAGCCTGCAGTTTCTCGAACCACGAACTGGACAACGAAGTGTCAGATAACAATAAAGAAATATCGATTTCTATTCTACTAATCTAATCGATTATGATTTGAAATTACTATCCTGCTTATAAAAGCGAAAGTTACGATGATTGGGTGTTTTTTGCTCATAATAGACCGATTTAACTGAAATTAGGAATGAATACAGGTTATAACTTACTTTTATCCAGAATAACAGGAACATTTTAATGATAAAAATTACTACTATAACGCGGGTGAAGCCGCTGTTGGCCGCTAGTTAGGTATATATAAATAGTTCAACAAAGATTCACAATAATTTTAAAAGTTTATTCAGAAGCTAAATATGATTGTAAGCAATCAATATTTTTATTAATGTACAGAAGACATGCTATCTGTACTGAAGGTCAATCAGAAATAACTTTTTAAGATGGTGGTAACTTGAAGGGTTCGAAGAAGATATTTGAACGATGCTTCGAATTTCAAGCATGATCTTTTATACATTCATTTTGTAAAATCAATAGATGGATTTCAGGAACGCAAGCGCATGATTTTTTTTTTATTACATGTAGCATTATATTTATTTGTGTATCGTAGTTATTGTATTTAATTAAAGTTATAATTTTACCGAATTTTACCTAAAAAGTAAACTCCTATGACTATTGACTGAAACTTTCTCTCACTCTCAAGCTCAAAATCCAATGTTTCTTTTAAATCAACGTTAACCTTTGAAAGGTAAACGTGATCCTCGTAGATACTCCTCTCACTCTATCACTGTATCATATTGTATTTACAGCCTTATGTACATAATCTATCATCTGTTTTCTGTTTCAGCCTTCCAAGCCTTCCATGTGCATGAGATAGCGTTCTATATCTGATGGTGTTTGTATGTCGCTCTCAGATACACTCACGCCGCAATCTCTTTGCAACTGGACTCTCTGTATTGAATCACCCGTCTTTCATTATCCCAAAGCAAATATTAGGCATATTAATTACATTAAATTCACTTATTACCTACATAAAATATATATGCAGACGCAGACGATCAAAACGATTTAAATTCCCATTGCTTATTCAAATTCCAGATGATCACAAAGCATTTAAGCAAATGAATATCGAATGCGAACAGCTTCTAGCTAAGAGCCGTGACTTACAAAATGACGCCCCGTGTTTTCACAGAGCAAACAAACAGTCGGGTGAGCTCAGAACAAATTACGAGCATTGTCGAGGTGTTTAGAAAATTGGGCAACAATCGTCTCGCCGGGTTAAATCTCTGATAACGTCTTTGAGTTTGAAAGAAGCGCCAGTGACAGAAAAATTGAGAAGCAATACTGATAGGCTGGCGTGGTACGGGCATGTCATGAGGAGGGATGAAAGTCATGTGACTAGGACAGTGATGAGTATTGTTATAACCTAATTTCATTTTCAAACAGAATTATTTAGGTTTTTCTAAGGTTAACAATTTTTCAAGGGGCTAGTTTATTTTACCTGTATTGTTGGGTTAAATTAGCCAGATCAATGATTCTGCGACTTTTACGATCTATTTCCTGAATAAAGGTTAACCCCTCAATTTTAACATTTATTTTGTCGAGTGGTGCCCTGGTTTTGGATGGTTTGTAAGTTTGGCTACTCAAATAATTGAAAAAACACTCATATAACTCTCATCAACTTTGTGGACTGAAATCCAGTCCACAAAGTCTGCCATACGTAGATAACATACACATGATTAAAATTCAAGTAGATAGTATAGTTTAGTAGTATTAACACAGACTTGTCTTACAGGTTGTCTGGTAGAGATTGCTGATAGCGACAAGACCGCTCATTGTATTACCTACTGCGTTGTTTATTTTAAAGTGTAAAACCGTGCAATTGTGCATTCTACTCTAATGGTCGAATTAATCACGTTATTATTATATTTTTTCTTACCAGCATCCTATTAGACTACTTTATCAATTTCCTAATTATCTAGGTATTCATTTTATACTATTTTCACCTGCTTACATCCTCATCATTGATAATAGGTTTTATAGATGCACTCGTTTTCAAAGATCTATCTTTAGTTCCATCAATTGTGCCGACGTAGCTGAGGTATATGCCGAAACGTAGTTTTCCTGCGAATTGTTCAGATATTGTTCGGGGGTGAGGCTTACAAGCAGATTGACATTATTTCTAGCTATACCATTTCCTGAGATTTAACTGACACAAATTATTGATTAGTATTAGTATTAGTATAGCATAATCATTAACTGTATGAGAAAGTCTGCGCTATCGTATTAGGGTACACCTGAAAAGATAGGGCAATGGTTGTAAATAAATAAAATAAAATAAAAATTTGCCGTGAAGACCACAAATACAAAAAATACGAATCTTACCATTATAAGACCTAAAATTAAGCTAAAACACGAAAAACTTGAGGTTTTTCTTTGTGTACAATGGACACTCACCGTGAGCTCACTGCACGCTTTACGAAGGTCCACAGTGGCTGTTTCTATCTCTATATTTAGAAGAGCTTTTTTTATATTCAAAACAGACATTTTGAAGTCCCATAGGTTCAGCAGTTTTTGTAGTTTCTTTCAAAAACGAAGCACACCGGCAGCTTGGCTTACGCTATTAACTACACACCTATAGCAACGCGACCCCAGAAACAATAGTTTCTCAGAGTCCGACACTTGTTGAAACAACAATGCCATCACTAAGTAACCCAAATAAAACACCTCGGCAACCTGATGAAATGGGTCCGCCGAAATCTGATGTGAAAACAACAGCTCCAGTCATAACGACATCCGGTCGAACAGTTAAAAAGACTGTACGGTTTGATATTTGACTCTAGCTTATCAAGTGCTCACTATTACCAACAGCGAACAATACCGCGGTTATAAACAAAGATCATTCAGGAGAGGACAAGATCAAGTCCGAGACGGAGGACGACCGGTGGGACTATTAGTGTGGGAGTGAAGTGATACGGTTGAAACGGGTCCGAATGTTCGAAAAGTGAGTTTCGTGTCACAGTTAGTTGTACAATAGCGGGACATACGGCCGCGCCGATGACTGTGCAACATTCAGTGCAAATATTAGTAGGTAACGTGTTATTGTAATTTGATGTAAGGCCAAAGACTTTGTAAATAACCTCTGTTAGCTTCTCGTGATATGCCAGGCATACGTCCCGAGGGACGACAAAACTTACGATACAAAATATGCATTTACTAAGTGCAGTATTAGACTCGGTCGTCATTTGGATGTCGGGATTTCACTAAGAACGTTACGGCGCGGCGGACCAACAGTCTATTTTATTTTATTTTTTTATTTTATTTTATTTATTTAGGGCATCCAACAGTCTCTGGATGTAGCAGTCTTTAAAGCCTCAACCCTGTCCGAAACGAAACGAAAAGATGTAAATAAAATGTCAGTACGTAACATTTTACAACATGCTTAGAATCACTTGATGTTGAGTGGTAACTATCGCATAAAACAAGACATTGCCTCAGGTCACGGTCGTGAGAAACGTGCCCTATACACATGTACAAATAGTTTACGATTTTGTACAACTTTATTTGATAAAGTAAATTAGTTTTTAGTGCTCTATAAAATTGTCTTACCTTATCAAAACCTTGTATTCCCAAAATATATTTTTCACGGTAAACACTTTCTTTCTGTTTCACTCTGAATAACTTTGTACGTACTAAAATTAAACAAACACAAAATATTTAGCTGTATTTTTATACCTAGGTAGAAATATTATAGGGACCTACATAAAAATCTAGAACATTTTTTTTAGGAACTTGATAGATGATAGAGAGAATAGTTGATAAACTTGATAGAGATGTCTGATGTCGATATTTTAGGGTTGGATTAAAGTTACAATGATTCCATTATTGCAGGATTTTAAATTTCATGTTTACATGGCCAGTAATTCTTTAGTTGCAAGGTTCTATACAAAATATATTTCCTGCCGTTTTTTGTATAGATCCTTGACAAGCTTTTCGTCAGCTTTCAGATCAATCCATAAAGAATCAAAATACAAAATATAAATAAAAAATACATACTTCTTTGAAGCCCTTTCTCAGTCCATTTGTTGGTTAATTAAAACACTACCAAATCAGTCTCAGTTCAAATCATTTTCAATAATCTCTTTAAAGCCGTTTATTCTTTGCTCAGTCTCCTTGATGCTGTCTTTCAGGTCCTTGTGGATCTCGCTGTAGGCTTTGATGGACTGGTTAGTCTCTGTCAGGATGTTCTGCAGGATTTGTAAATGCAGGATCCTGGAAGAAAAGTAATGTTTATTCTATGTTCTTGCTGATTCTCTTCTGATGAATTAGTTCTCCAGTGAAGTCCAGGTGAAGTGTGAGCCCAGGGTAATTAAAATTTCAAAGTCAAAGTCAATATTTTTTTATTCAGTACGATGCAAGAATCACTTTGAAACGTCTTAAAGCTAGGTGAGTCTAGGTGCCAGTTCCACGCGACCAAGCGTAGAAGAACAGGCAACAAACTATGTCTCGGTTCCTACCGTTTTTTTATATGATCCTTTTACAAATCAAAAATAGTCTAAAATAATAGCAGTGAAGTTCCAGTGTGGTGCCACTTCACTTAGTCAGACGTATGCAATGCAATAATACAAAAGCAAAAGCGTTCACATAACAATCGTTCTTAGAGGAATTAGATCAATATACGATATTATTAAATCATAATCCTATCTTAAATTGACGCAAAAATTTTGATTAAACTTACGTATTTGATGCGAAAATTTTGTCATTGAAAAAATTAGTTTGTTTTGTAAGTTTTTAAAATATATTCTTCCAATTCTCTCGCACCAAAAGATTTGTTTAAGTCCCTTCAGGGTTCAGGATCTCAACTGACAGTATGAACAGCTCTTAATTCATCAGTTGCAGTCAGCAGAACATGTAGAGCGATGTCTCAACATTGGATTCCATTACCAGCCTCGACGGCCAGTGATAGATGTGTCGTTCCTGTCAAATTTTCGGTATAAAAAGTAATCTATACTCTAATTCAGACATCGAACTATATTTTCAAAGCTGCAAATTTTATCTTAATGAAATTGATATGAAATAAAATTTTACCATTTAAGGGCAGATTTTTCCATCTACGGAATAATGTATTCGTCAAATAAAAAAACGGTTGTCTGTAAAGTCGGTTTACTGGCGATAGTTGAACGTAACAACGTCATACAACTGTTCACGCGGACGCATGTCATCCGTTCTGCGTAGCTTCTGACTACCATTAACAATTTATTGATATAATAAATTGTTAATAATTTCGAACAAATAATAATAAAATATAACATTATTTATCAAATCGTTTTAAAGCAACTACATTGTTCTTAAATTAAATATACCTACTAAACTATCTTTTTATTTTAAACATTATAGACTATCCTTCTTTCTTACTTCAATAATCATTATTATTTTAATACAGATTTCTAAAAGCATTTAAATATCAAATTGAATAAATTTTAGCCCCTATTATCTACTAGAATGAAAATCTTTACGGCCATCTACAAATACGCGGTCCCTTAGTGTTGGCCCCTCCGCTATAAAACCGACATTACAGACGCTGTGCTTTAATGACGTCATATTTTCCACTATGTTTTGCTAACCTCTGCAATGTTCTAAATCGCAACCAACTAGTTAAGTTTGTAGACATATTAAACGCGATGGAGTGTATTGTGCATTGCTATACTAGAGTATTAAAAACACATGTTCATCTCAATAAATGTATTTCGTAGTTTTTCATAAATTGTTGACTATTATCTATCGGTGAGGTAACAACTCTTGCAGAACCATCTCGGCGAGCTAACTCTAATTTCACAATCTAATAACTGATAATTTAGGTGCATTCAATACACGGTGCCGTGAGGGTATGAACCTACTCTACGATAAACAATGTAAAGACAATTTTAAACTTGCTTTTGTCTTTCGATATATCACTGTTTCCGGTTCGTTTGGTGATCGTGTTGTTATGCTTTCTGTTTCTGAGCAGTCCACATTTTAGTTTTTCTTATCGGTTTAAATAAAACGTATTATTTTCCGACAATCTAGTCGATAATCGTACCTTCCCTTCAACCTTGTAGGTACTACGTCTTTTTCGCGGACTCTAGTGTTGTTAAGTTACCTATAATTAATAATCCACACTGTAGTTGGCCCCGCCAAATGAGAGTAAGTATTATACACTTTTCGTTTTCAACATTTGTTATTAATGGTACTGTTGTTGGCGTTCTACTTTTTAATAAAAGGAAATCTCGATTTACTTTCCTTTTGAAAGTTCCACTACGTTTAAGTCTTCTCCACACATTTTTTGCTTCCATTCTTCGTAGTAAATTTAATCAAACGTTCCGTAAATATGGCGGCCTAGACGTATTAAAGTCAAAACCTGACTTAAATGCGCCTAAAAGTTTGATTAAAGTCAGGGCATGACATTAAACGGACTCATGTAATATATAGGTTATATTTGAGTATTAAATAAACAACCAAGTCATTTAAGAGTCTCCAATTGACCGCTGTAAAACAGGATAGTGATCGTTATATAAACGTCACTGTGAAAACGTCTATACAACTGCTACGTTATATAAATGTCATATAAAGGTTTTTCAAAGACCTAATTTGGTCAGTTCAAAACGTTTAATGGACTCTAACGTTAGTATGAATATTGCGTTGTCGTACAAACGTTTTAGCTAAGACTGTAATATAACGTCGTTTAGTTTAGTCTTACCAACGTTGCTAAGACCAGCTTATTATGACATATTCGTCGCACGACTAATAAGTTAAATAAAAGACGTCTAAAGCATTGATGGATTTTCCGACTAAATTCTGACAGAGTCATTATTATTACCAGACCTTTTATTTTTGTTGTCCATCCGAATATTTACTTTGTTACCAAATCGCTCAAAATATATTTTTTTATTCTACATGATGAAACAAGCCCTCTTAATGTTAAGTTGTAACATCCTTTTAATTAGCAAAGGATATTTTTGAACTAGCTTTTGCCTACGACTTTGCCCTATGCATCGGATAAGGCATTTTTTTGGTAATGTCGGTAAAAGAGTTATGTAAAAAATAAACGATCGGAATACATAGCTTAAAAGAGCCAAAATATTAAATTATATCTCGAGCAACTCAAATACCTAATCTAAAGACATTTCCAACCCCGTAGCGTGCTCCACGTCCTAGCACTTTTATTCAAAGGGATCGACTGATTTTCATGAATTTTAATACTTCCCCCGAACTTTCGTAATTCGACGGGGAAGCCGAACGCACAATATATTACCTGACAGAATATACAACGTGTTACAAAATATCCCGTAAAAAATATAATTTATTATCAAAGCCAAAACCCCAGTAAATAATCTGTTAAATAATCTGGTTCCCTGACATGTCAGCCATGTCAGGGAACCAGATTATTTAACAGAAAAGCCTACGTTTTACCTATATATTTTATTAAATTTTACCTAATAATGGTTTACTTTAATAGTTTTTCTATTTTTCATTCTAAAGGTGTGTCCAAACATAAAGCGGCATTATATTACATACTTAATAATTTTTGTGTTTGTTTGTAAATCATTTATAATAAGTTGTAGTATAATTATTCCATACCAATATGACATTGACTTGTAACTAAGAGTTATTAATAAAGGATTTGTATACTATGGTATATTGCCTGGATAATGCCTCTAGTCTAAAATTACAGAGAAAAGGCATACCTAGAAGGTGGAATACACTTTGTTTCTACTAGGATTCTGGTAGTTGACCTCCTAAAAAACAGAGTTCCAATCTCTCACATTACTGGAATCATTGTTTTAAGGGCTCACACTGTCTTGGAGTCTTGTCAAGAAGCATTTGCCCTGCGATTGTACAGACAACACAATAAGGTACATTCAATGTTTTTATTACACTTATTTTATCTTCAAACTTTTTGTTATTAAAAAACAAACACACACTCATTGTTAAAGTAAGGAAAAACATTTATGTTTCTAACTTAGCATAAAATATAACACAGACAGAGAACAAACATCTGTGTTCACCACACTAATATAATAGTGGAGAACAAACCCACAACCTACAGCGCAGAAGGCAGAGCTTCTACCAACTGAGCTGAGAGGCCAGTCGGTCAAGAGGATGTCTGTTAATAAAATAATAACAAAATAAAAAATAAAAACATAGTAAAAAGTGCCTGCCACTAGAAGCTAGAATAATCAGGCTTTTGAAATTAGTGTGGTGGTGCTAATAAATGATATTGTTTCAGACAGGATTCATAAAAGCTTTCTCTAATGCTCCAATATCATTCACTTTCGGATTTCACCAAGTTGAGAAAGTTGAATTTGAACAAAAAATCATCGTACAACCTCCTTAAATCACATGACTATGTTCTTGCTACTACATTCTTTTTTCAAAAAGTCACCCTAAAAAACGTCTCCATACCTCCGTGTCCTGTCCAATTTTTATGACGAACCTCCCTTCATTTTAGAAGGAAAAATTGAATTGTGTGTTGTATGAATCCGGAAATTCAGGGAAAGAGCACTGTAAAATGCATTTTTTGAACCACTAGCGCCATCTAGGTTGTGATATTTCATTAGGAATCATTGGTTTTCAAATAATTATCTCTGCAAATGATGCTTACTTTTTAATTTGAGGATCCCCACGATTGATGGATCCTGTGGAAAGATGAAATAGGGAAGAAAGAAGTCAGTGATGATGCGATTAGTTGGTAAAAGGACATGAATTTAATGTCAGCCTATATTCTAGCATTTCGTTACTGTAACTAAAATCGTGCATCGATCACGTAGCTTCGGTCACGATTTCCATTGGTTTGGCAATAAGAGCACTGAGAAGAGTGTGTTTCATTTCCAGTATTTCAAAGTGTATTGCAGTTCAATTTGTGAGTTTGTTTACCCGTGCTGTATTACTCACTTATGTTTACCCCAATTTTGATTCACATATTGTGTAGTGTAAGTAAGTAAATAGACCTGTATTCTAAAATAGCTTCCTACCTCGGCTTTGCTCGTGTGGTAAGGTATCTAGATAAAAGGGCCTGTTCGCTTGTTTTATTTGTATGTTTTAATGTTTTCGTATATTTTAGTAATACCCTAGGAAATAACATATTAGAGTAATATGTAAGCGACTATAGCAAACCCCCTATAACAAACACATACAGTCAAAGTATGTTTATTGCTTGAAATACAAACTTGTTGAAAGGATCATCATTTCAGCCCGGTATCACCCACTGCTGGGTATAGGCCTCCTTCATATTTTGCCAGCCTCCCCTGTCCTGCGCGTCTCTTGTCCAGGTGTTTCCTCCGACCTTCACGATGTCGTCGACCTATCGCGCTTTCAGACGTCCAAGATTTCTTCAGCCCGACTTCGGCCACCATTCGGTCAAGGTCTTTTTGGCAAAAATCACGCACTTTCAAAAATTGGATTATAGTATACCTAATACATTTTTGTTAGTGTAATGCTATTTAATACGCAAAAAAATCATTGAAAAATCAGCATTTAATTTTATAATTCTAGGATTAAAATATTAAAACAACGTTAATGTATAATTATAACACAGTTTTGTAGGTTGATTCTAGTAAACAAACTCACAATATCAAAGGCTCCCACATACCTCGCGTTACAAACAGGTTCTCGGAATTTCGTTTTCATAGATGCTTTTTGTACAGGCTGTTTCATTCTTCGGAGGGTTGAAGGAGCCTTATATCGTTAAATTGTCTACCCCAGATTTCACTGAGGGCTGTAGAGCTAATTTTGAACGATTTAATATTAAAGCTAAATGCACTTATAGTAACCCTTAGCCTAATAGTTAGACAAGTCTTCTTATTTCGACACTGATTCTTTTGAACCAAGGGTGGTGAAAGGATTTTAGGTGCGACAATGAGACCTTTGGAAAGC
This sequence comes from Thera obeliscata, assembly GCA_947578465.1. Taxonomy (NCBI): domain Eukaryota; kingdom Metazoa; phylum Arthropoda; class Insecta; order Lepidoptera; family Geometridae; genus Thera; species Thera obeliscata. Next base: position 1,566,271 of record CANPUM010000004.1, on the reverse strand, counting down.
GTCTAGTCTCTTTAAAATAGCAGTTGCTTTAGCACGGCGGCAGTAATACAAAGGCTACAAACCTTTTTTGACAGGTCAGAAAAATCTTGTTATTTGGCCTTATAACTTAGTCGGTAGGTACCTGCCAGCCTGAAATATTTGCTTTCCTGTTTTCTTGATTTTGCGTTCGATCCCCAGCGAGGACAAACATTTGAGTGATGAACTACCATAGAATAGGTATGTTATTGATAGAAAATATTAATATTTTTGATTTGCTTTTTTTTTTAATTGCCATAAGAATCATCTGTTTTGTTTTTTATTTTAGGGATTTATAGCGTTGTTGAGAGTTTTTGTCCAGCAATATTATTTTCATGGTAAAAATATGACAGCAGCCGCTTTCAGGAGAGCAAATGCTTACTGTATGTGTTTTACAACTTATCAATGCAATGATACAACATGTTTTGTTGTCGGTAGCGATAAACCATAAATGTTTGAAACAAATTGACACAAACTCCAAACTATTTTCTTCCAAAAATGTTTTGTTATATGTTTTTGAAAACATGTTTCATCAATAGATGTTGTGTGCATGTCAAAACTCTTGTCCAAGAAACATTTTTTTGTGTTGATGTTTCGATGGTCTAAATAAACACACCGCCGCCGTAGTGAGTCATCATTAACATAAAATGAAATGGGTGAAGTTTATCTATGTGGTCTCCATATAATTATTTGCACACTGTTGTTAGGTCGTGCTGCAGTCTATATCTATTAAAATCCCACTGTCTTGAGTTCCTGCGCAAGAAGTTTTTGTGGTAGTCTTTAGGTGCATGTCCATATGAATCAAAATACTGACCAACACCATTTTTATCTATGTGCATGGCCACCCAATGTGAGCCTGGCTTGTTGTCCGGATCCAAATTACTTATTAGATACATCGGTTTTTTTACATGCAGCGGTAACCTGTTTGCAGCATACACATTTTTGTGTAAAGCTGGGTGAATGTAGGTTAATTAAAAATAAGCCAATAAAGATACGACTCTCCCTGACATCTATTGGCAAATAATAATACAATTTTTTTTTAAACCCGAGCGAAGTTCGGTCATACCGGCTCGTTAAATAATATATATTCTAGGTATCCACAGGGTTGATAAAATACGGCGGCAAGAAGTTATAAAAAAACTAAGTATTCTAGCAAAAAAGTAAAAACTGTTTTGGAATGTCCAAGCAAAGTTCTTTCATAAGACATTAAAAAACCCCATATCATTATCAAGTGCAAACTACCTACTTATGAAATTTCATGCATTTCGGATCAACGGTTCGAAAGGATGATTTGCGGCTGAAAAAGTGTATAATATTTGGTGTATGAAATCGCTCATGACATGAATTTCATCTACTGTAATCCCCAGTTAATCGTAAACCTAAAATAAAAAAACGAATGTATATTTGTGTCGTGTGTTTGTTCACTGTCTGGGTGTTTTATTCGAAGTATTTATTTACAAAAAAATTTAAGTATTATATCTGGTTCCCATAGTACAAGTTCTGCTTAATTTAGAGCTAGATAGTGCTGTGTGGATTGTATACGGTATTTATTTATAGTTTATAAAAAAATAATTAACAAAATAATTATCTAAAGAATAAAAGTATTACATAAGTAGGTTACTTATGTCAAGTAAGTATATACCCGCCCAACCCGCCCAGTTAGGACTAGACCTAAACAATAAACTTAGAAGTTAAACCATGTAACTGCATGATGCCTAGGTCAGGTTACCTATTGTGCCCATGACAAAGCATGTGGTTTGTCGGTACCCAATCAAAGGGCAACCAGAACAATTTAGCATACCTACATGCTTTTTTTGTACATTAAGTAAGACTCGAACCCAGGACCTTTAAGGCCACATTTTATTAGTGAATGTGGTAACAATACGCGAGTTCTAGTAATGTACTATATTATTGTATATTTGTATGTAAATGGAGAAGGCGGCGTTGCTGTTCTTTATTGACTTGACCAATCGCGTATCCGATGGAAGTTGGATCCATCATTAGTAGTACAGTACCTACTCAATGGCATTATTTCTCCTAAGTATAAGCTAGATTACCGTAATAGATTATTTAATGACAATGTGAATATTTTTAATTAACAAGATCGACATGTGATTTCAAAATAAAAAAATACATAAATTTTACATGATTTTCGTGTTTTAATTTTTATCCCACGATAATCTAAATCTAAGCTAAATGCTAAATTAATTTCCCAATTAACCGTCAGTAATTCGATGTATTTTAGGTATTATGATAAAATTAAAACGCTAATTGTATTTTATATAAGTTTTAATAAATGGATGTGTAATCAATAGGTATATACAAGGTACAAAAGTATTGCATAACTTAAATCTTAGAGTGTACAATATCGAGCCATTTCTATGTTCTATAATAATTATTTTATACATAACGTAAAATTACCTACCCACCTATTGAATGCCGGGTCTAATACATTGAATTGGACAAATGGACAGTAAACAGTACCTAAACATAAACCAAATGAAAGCCGGTTAAACGTCATTGTTTCTTTTTAAATACAGTAGAATCCGCTAATTACGACTTCGCTTGTAACGTTTTACCGCTTATAGCAACGAACCACTAAATTATCCGGTCGCTTCGTGCGACGTCCGGTTATTACGACCAAATCGCACCGGTCCCTTGAAGGTCGTTATATCCGGACTCTACTGTATGTACATAACACCGAAATAATACCGATTAAAATTAACATTTCAAGAATCAAAAGAAGGAATGCAAGGATGTTTGTGTCCCGTTGTACGACATGCAGTGTAAGGAAAGGGTTTATTAGTTTTGCAATTTATGCTTGCTGGAGCATCTTCCAGAGTATGCACTGTCTGAGGTTTATCGTTCGGAGGTACAGCGTATTTTAATGCTTCTCGTTTCGGCTTTGGTTTCCTCCACAACACGCAACAAAATAAGTTTATTATTCAAAAATTCAGGATTAACAGATATATTGTGAAAGATGACGACCACCCTAACTCTGTTTTTACGCCCCATAGACAAACAACTGAATCTTATCATTTGGAACGAGTTTTTAATGTTTGCTTTCGAATACTTTTATAAAATATTTCAACGTACTAGCAAGTGTTTGTTTGTACCTTGCGACGAATGTAGAACCTTGGCATAATACGTTGCCCCCGCCACAATATCATACGAGAAGAGTTGCCAATTAACGAATTATTATGGTCAATCCAATTTATATACTGGCCTTGATTTCTGCTAATTATATGTAAATATATACAAAAATCTAAAATGTATTCTTAGATAATGATCTTAAAAATCGATGTTATGCAAATTAATTGTTTTATACGAAACACATGCAAAATAAGTTTAAACTTTAACTTTTCATATTCCAATAGTTCAATAGTCTCACTATGCAAGAACTGTTTAGTGGTCCATAGTTGTTTTTTTTGAAGTATTATCAATAAGAATATAAGTACTGTTTGTTTTCCTAAGAAATAAAAATAAATAAATAATAAAGTATTTAAGTATACCTACACAAACTGTACAGACAGACAAACAAAGAGGTAGTTGGATAACTTTATTCAAATCACATTTAAAACATTTCAAGCGGTAACCCTAAAATATGTGTAGCTTACCAAATGTGAAAGTTGTTCCGAAGTCCCGTCCATTGCTATCAAGCTGGAAGAGTGTGTTATTGTGTACACGCCACTGATGCTGCTGTTTCTCCTCTATTTCGCGAGATATGAGAGGCCTAACTTTGACAACTACTTTTATATTGTCACTCATTTTCGGCACTTCAAACTGTAAATAATTAGGATTTGGGTTGCACAAAATATAAAAATATTCTTTAAAATATGAGAATATTTTAATATTTTGTGCAAACCAAATCCTAATTATTTACAGTTTTCTATGGTTTATGCAAGGTTTTTATTTTCTTCGAGTACGTTCAGCAGCACTGCGGTCATTTTGTCTACAAACATAATATAAACGATAAAGCTATCTTAGTATTTTTTCTGGTAACAAAGAAATGATGTACTTAGATGATACAATTATCATCTAAGTACATCATTTCATTGTTGAATTTTGTAACCCTCATGATTCGCTAGTCAAACAAACAAGACTTATTGCATAGTTATTTTTACTGTTAGCCGGTTTTGGGAATAAGGACATCACTACTGGGACCGAGCGACGAGACACATTACTAGTCGGGACGGACGGGGTGCACGAAAGGATCATCTAAGAGGCGCACTATTAGTTCTCTGTTATTTGTATCTAATCTGATAAAATCATTGTCATTGAATATAACTGATAAATATTTACATTATGACTCAAATTTTTATCTTGAATTGGTATTGATCAATAAATTATTGAGTCTAGCTAGTCATACTCGCAAAAAAAAAAAAAACCACAGACGCTTGGTAATGGGGGGATTGTGTACTTAGAAAATAGTGTGCATGTTGCTAATATTTATCGAACCAGAAGTTTGAAATCAGCATAATTATTTAATAACTGCTTGCTTCAGTTATGGATGTCGTTGGTTTATGAGTAACTGCGAAGTATGCCCCTCCCCCCTCCTAATCGCTCAGAATCCGGCCACCTATCAAAATTTTGATGAACTCTGATTCATTGTGAGGCGACCAATCAGAAATGGTCACAAATTCTCAGGTCGTGTTTTCCAGGGTCGTACAATCCCGTTACGTGCCGAGAATGTACAGCCAGGAATACGCAGCCAGGAAAACACAACCTGAGAATTTGAAACCATTTGGCAGCCTTTTCCATGGTCGTACATTCCCGGCCCGAGCCGAGATTGTACAGCCTGGAATATCCAACCACGGAATGCACAGCCATGGAATTGGCTGCCAAAATGTACATCAATTCCGGGCTGTGCTTTCCAAGCCGTACAATCCATGGTTGTACATTCCTGTCTCGGTCGTATCCCTTAACAATAAGATAACGTTATTATTCATAACCTTTTAAAAGTATAAGGAATACACATGAAGGTTCAGTAAGTCCAGTAAGCTTCGGCATAGCTGAAATAAACAGATCTTTATCAATCATTTCCACCAGTATTTTGTGTGCAATATAGAGAATCACAGCTAAAGACTTGTTCAAAGATGAAAAAGAACCAGTATCAAAAGATAAGACTATTGATCAAGCCATGGCAGAACTAGAAGCTTTAGCACCTTCCAAAGCTGGAACTAAAAAAGAATCACCTAAGAAGGAAGATGTTAAAAAGACTGTTTACTTTTACTATAATTCTTTTTACTTTTAAATTTAGCTGAAATACCAATGTAAAATGTTTTGTACCCAAACTACCGTAAAGTTAAACCTGAGCCAGCGTGTGGAACAAACACATTAAAATAAATTGAGCAATATTATTAAAAGCAACGCGAACGAATGAAACACGCTCGCTAGCAACACTTCTAGTTTATGAGTTTTTTTATCAATGGATTGGATATTTTGTAAGCATACCGTTATTCCGAAGTCATTCTTACGTACTATAGCACATCCACTAAGAGTCGGTGAGTGTACGCCTGTGGCGGCGGCTGCGCTAGCCGCGACTGGCGGCGGGCGAGGAGAAAATCTATTTTTTTATTTTTATTGATCCGTTTCTTTTTATAAGTACAACTAGCTGATGTAACAAGCATCTGGCCCACCTGATGTTAAGCGGTAACCATCTCCTATAACAAAGCATTGCCTCGTAGGTCACGCACGTCAGGAACGTGCCCTACGATGCACTGCCCTGCGTCCATCAACTCTAGGCATACAGGATGTTTTATAACTGGGTTATGTAGTGGGTCGTGCGATGCGCGGTGCTGCGGTCACAAAACATTGTCCCGCCGTGCTGTAGATGTTAGATACACATCCAGCGTAATGGAGATAGTTTTAGGATTTTCTCGGGATTTTCATAACAAAACTTAAAAAAAAATCATTTCATAAATATTTTTTATTTTATTTGTTGAACCTAATTCCTGAGTATTTGCAGCTAATAATGAATAACCCTGTATATTATATGTATAGTATTAGTCTATATCGTTATTCATGTATATACTGATATATTGTGTGTATGTTTATGTAAATTATGTGTAGGTATATTTAGTTTATTTATTGTGTTATTAATACATTTTACTTATATGATATTAATATTGTCAAATCCCCTTCTTGTACACGTACCCACCTCTATTTACACATAATTATATCTATCCTTAAAGGTTTGCTGGAAGAGAACTCTTTATAGGGTTAAGCTCGCCTTTGTACATGTCTTTACTTTATGTTTTATAAATACTGTCTATAATATGTGTGTGCAATAAAGAATAAAGAAAGAAGAGAACCTGTTGTGCCGACCCCACATAAAATGGAATAAGGGCAGGAAGAAGAAAGATTCACAAACAAGGGGTAGTATTGTTGAAATATTGACATTTAATTTTATACTGAGGGTTAGCGGTTTTTTTGAAAGTCGCTTACGCTATGCTTTTGTGCAAAAACAGAAGTAAATTTACAGGATGGTAAATAAAAAACAGGCCACTATTAGCTAATTCCAAAAGTAATTATTCATAGCTTACCTATACATAACATGCCCTTAGTCGTGAACGGCAAAAGCGCCTCTTTATGTACAAAAAAAGTAGTACTAGAATATGATTAACAAATTATATTTCTTAATCAGCATGAGATAAATCTCGTTTAATTCGCTTGATCTAACGGAATTTGAATTAAATAACGTTGAGTTCCGCTTAATCAAAATCCACGCGAACAATAGAGTAATCAGAAAAAGGTACGTAAGAAATAATAATATAACATAACAGTTAATAAACCTACACATAATACGTTTGTTTAAGTTATACTTGTACTATAGTAGTAGATATACAGCTTCACATTTGTACCTCCTAACAGCGTTTTTCGCAATACTCAATAGGTTTATTGTAAACACATGGTAAGTGAGGTGTATTGTTTGCTCAAATCTATGTTATTTTAAATAAATCGTTGAAGCTATACCTATATTAATTAAGTAATTTAGAAGATATATTATTTATTTAATACTATCTTTATGTTATTTAAATTTAAATTTTAATTTGCACACTATGTAACATTGATCACTATGTAACATCGTTTTTTTTTTTTACTTTAGGCCTGCCACAAGCTCTGTCTGGCTCAGTCACGAAAGCCTTAATTACCTGGTAAATAATGTTTATAATTAAAATAACACTCGTGCTCGAATCAAAGCGAGATTTCGGTGAGCTAGAGCGTGAGCACTCCGCTTTATGATGCTTTTTTAAAGCATGTCTTTGCAAGAAACAGTTGAGCTATCTGCAGATCGTTACAAACAATCTAGAGATAGCTCAACTGATCCAAATCAGTGCCATACACTTCCTGAAAGAGTTTGAGCATGTTTGTACGGACGAGGGGCTGGAGGAATCCACGTGGACTATTGATCTGTGTTATTTGCTGAAAAGGTATTCCCCAGATAATTTTTTTTTATCGTATTTTTTACAAATTTTGGTTGGTTTCCAACCCTGTCAATCTATATTACCCTCTCTGTTTCTACCTACTATTCCTTAACTAACCCATATATTATGGATTAAGGAACTTCGGTTGGTTTCTGACCATGTCAGTTCCAGTGCCAGACAGCATAATATAACTGAAGAATGAAGCGACGAATTATACTTAATACTATAGTATTACAACACCAAACTAACTGCTTTGCTAAAACTCAATTATAAATAGTGTAAAAAAATCCGACGTACATTAATCAATTAACATAACTCAAAAATTAAAATAAATATGATTACGATTTAGTTACGATATTTATGAAAAAAAAAAAATATATATATATTTTTAAGTTCAATTATGATTGAAACCCGGAACAAAAGTTTTTAGAAATACTAACTGGCAATTTAGAACAAATATGTTCAAATTAGCCGGGTTTTAGAGAAAGAGGATGAAAATAATGATACAAAAAATAAATAAAATGTATAAACCTTGAAATGCCTTTCATCCACATCATCAATCACAGAACTCTTCATATCGTAAACTTTAAAAATAAAAAACTTTTTTTTTTGTTAAACCATACGACCTAAAATTATATAATAATCATTATTTAACAAATTAATAGCATATTAACATTAATAACCTGATCTAACCAGAATTACAATAATCCTTTTGGCTATTTAAAGGCATAATTGATATTTTAAAAAGATTTCGTGACTCTAAGATATTTTCGAATTACAGATACGCTAGTAGTTACTATGATGACACGGTAACGTCACAGAATAGATAATAGTTAATACCCGCTCGCTTGCCCTGTCAACTACTACTTGACATATTTTTTACCTTCAAATCTCCAATTTTTCCAGCGATTGCTCAACGGTTGGTGCTGCTGTTAAGATATCATCGAGATATGGGATAGCCAACTCAAACCTTTTAGATCCCAGAGCTTTATTAATCATCTCGCGACAAAAATAACTCCTCAATATTGAAGTCTGTTGTTTGGAAAATGAATTTTCAAGACAGTGTCAGGATGCCATGCATGACGTCATCATGAGTGACAGTGACACGAGATAAAGATGACAATTTAATGTGTTCTGGGAGCAAGAATTTTCTTGTTGGTATTTTCTGAGCAAAGGTCCTATCCCTTATGACATCGGATGACGTCAAAAACAATGAATATCAACACCAAACGCGAAAACACCTTATCTAAACTAATATTATAAAGAGGAAAGATTTGTATTTTTGTGTGTATGTTTGTAATGAATAAACTCAAAAACTCCTGTGCTGATTTCAATAGTACATTGTTACCCGAGTGTTGAAAGTCACGTTTTTTGAGTCCCGAGACGGGTTTGGCGCCAGAGCGTTAGCGAGGGCGCCAATGGAGCTTGAGGGACTTAAAAGACTTTCATCCGAGGTAAACACTGTGCTTTTCATTACGAATACAAGGAAAGAAAAAATAAAAACATGAAAGAAAAATTTGTGAAAATGAAGATTGAATTGCCGCCTTCCCGGTTTTTTTTTTCTTTTTCTCTGGCGGGCCTTCGGCTTCGGTTCGCCAGCATTATTCAGCCATTATGATTCTTCCATCCGATTGTATTATTAGGCTGTCCGATCCGACTGAGGCCGTCAATAATACACGTATGATTTTTCCATGAGACAATCGGCCGTGTATTGCTTAATTTACGCAGAGATTTTTTTATGTTGCGTTTGTTATTAAATTAGGGGTTAGTCTATTTAGTACCTTTAGTAGAAATTCGATCTCCCGGCGACATGAGATGAAATAAAACTTACCCACCCGATATCTACAAGTGGTCTAATGCTATCTTATTAGAAGATAGCCATCTTAAATAATATCGATTTGTTTAACGAGCCGAGGAGTTAGATTTTTTAATCAAATTTAAGGAACCTGTTGTGGCGGATCTGAAATGAAATGAAATGAAATGAAATGAAATGAAATGAAAAAAGTTTATTGAATGAACACAGATACAAAGAACAAACTAGAACTTAAATACAAACAAGGTATAGGTACAAGGTGAGTACTTATGAAAAATTGGCTATCTACTAGGTAAAAGTCCCGCGCACCCACCCATCCACCTAAAGAGCTATATTATGTTGTGTTCACTCAACAGGTTTCAGCTCAGCATATGCTGAATAGGTCGGCAGGTACCTATCCAACGCTGATTTTCAGCTGAACCGTGAGGTGACGACGTACGACAGACAAACGCACAAACACTCGGAATCTAAGGGTATCATTACAAAAATTTAAAAAACAATAATAATTAAGCAATAGCTTATTACAAAGTGCATACCGTGATAAATATATAAATAGACAGGTATAATAAAAAGACAGGATATTACATTATATTACAGGTATAGACAGATTATATATATATTACAGGTATATTATAGGTAAAAAACACAAATACATATCTACTATCGTGGCTAAATAAAGACAGGTTAAAAAAAAAAAAAACAGCAGGAACATAAGATAAAAAAGTGGATGCTATGGCCTGATAAATAATATTAATAAAAAAAAAAAAGTAAAAATAAAAAAAAAATTGTGATTGTGATGTGAACAATTGTGAAAAATAAAAAATTCTTTGAAAAATAGCTTCCTATAATTTTTTTTATTTTATTTTAATCATAACATTTTATAATATTAGGTACTTAGAAACATATCAGATAATGGAGGCGTCATTGTTAAAACCCTCTCGTTTCATTTGCTCTTCAAGTAAAAAACGCTTAAGACCAGTCCTAAAGCCATTCATATTTTTTAAGGTTCTGATCGGAGGAGGGATGTTGTTCCAACACTTAGTGGCTGCGTATCGAAAGCTACCTCGAAACGCTGCAGTTTTATGACGCTGTGTGGAAAGTTCTGGTGCGCACCGCCTACCACGGGTTTGGTGATTTGCCATCCACATGAGCTTATCATATAAGTAAGCTGGCGTCTTTCCATTTATAACACCGAATAAGAGACATGCCAAGTGCAGTTTACGGCGGGATTTCATTTTAAGTACAAAATGACTATTTAAAAACGGAGTCACATGACCTCTGGACGGAATTGCGAAACAGAACCTAGCGCACGCGTTTTGTACCCTTTGGATAAGTTTTTGAGTTCGTGCGAGGAGGCGAGGTCCAAACACCGTGTCGACGTAGTTCAGTTTAGAGAGCACCAGAGACTCCACCAACCTGAGCCGGAGTTCTTCGCTGAGATAAGGCCTAATTCTGTATAACACCTTTAGTCTATAGAAACAACTACGCACACTGTCGGCTATGTGGGTTTCAAATCTCAGATTTGAATCTAGGTGCAATCCTAAGTTACGAGCCTCGAACACCCGCTCTATGGGTTTACCCAATATTGTTAAATGAAAGTGGTCAAGTTTTTCAATCTGGTGGGTACTCCCACAAACTAAATATTTTGTTTTAGACGCATTTAAAACCAAGCTATTCCTATCCGACCATTCCGCAATCCTATTTAGGTCATCAGAAATAAGTGAGATAGCATGGTCAACGTCAGATGGTTTGAAAGAGAGATACACCTGCACGTCATCAGCGTATATGTGGTACCCACAAGATTTAATACATCCAACCAGATCTGCACAGTAAAGGCTAAAAAGAGTTGGTCCTAGGATAGATCCCTGGGGCACCCCTCTGTACACTGGTACTTTCCTTGAACATTTAGACGTTCCATTACCCAAACTCAATTCCACATACTGGTGACGATTACTTAGATAGCTATCGAACCAGCCAACAGTAGATCGGTCAAAGCCGTAGTAACTTAGTTTGGACAGCAAAAGCGTTGTATTTATGGCATCAAACGCCCTGGAAAAATCCAGAAGAACTAAAATAGTACACAATCCTTGGTCTTGAGCGCATAAAATATTGTCAGTCACGTCTAAGAGGGCAGTAGACGTACTCCTTCCCTGCCTAAATCCCGACTGTACATCAGGCAGAATGTGGTTCTCTTCTAGATACTCTGTTAACTGATAACTTACCACTTTTTCAAGTATTTTTGAGATACAAGGGAGTATACTGATGGGTCTCAGATCTTTAACTTCGGTTGGGTTATCTTTTTTCGGTAGTGGGCGTACGATCGCAACTTTCCACTCGTCCGGAAATGTTGAAGTGGATATAGATGCATTTACCATATGGATCAGAGCGTCCAGAGATTGCGGGAACGTCATGATCAACATTTTAAGAGTTATGTGATCGTTACCCTCAGCATTACTTTTAAGTTTAGTTATTACTTTCATGATGAAATCATAGCCCACGGTACTGAGACTGAAAACTGTATTTGTGAATCTATTGTGCTCAAAAAGCATCAATTGGGATATACTAATAGATGAATTACCAGGAATATTCAAGAAATGATCGTTAATTATATCCGGGTCTGTAAAATTATCTGGTAAACATACTTGTTTTTTAGAAGGTAATATAGTTGTTTTAAGATTTTTCCATAATATTTTTGAGTCTTTTATTTTATTATTGATGTTAAATTTAAAATATGCTACTTTTTCGTGATAAATAGATACATTGACTAAAGTTTTAAGTGACTTATAATATTCTCGTTTGCCAACTGATTTATTTTTATGAAAATCGGCTAGAGATTCATCTCTCAACTTCATCATCAGTTTAATTGTGTCAGTTATCCATGGGTAGGAATTTGACTTAACTAAGGTTGTTTTGACTGGGGCATGTAAATTGAATAGTGACACAACACAGCAGTTAAAATATTCTACCATATTATTTACATCATGCAGCGTCGTAACAGAATCCCAACTAATAGTTTGCAAGTCTTCATTAAATAAATTAGAAACGATATCATTAAACGGTCTGTAAGTTATTCTATGAGGCTCAATTTTTTCTCTTTTTACATTCAGCTCACAGGTTATGAAAGCATGACCATATAAATTACCTATGGGCTCGACTAACACATCTCTAACTCGTAAATCAGTACATACGAGGTCAATTAATGTCTGCTGGTTTTCAGTGAAATGTGTCGGTGTAAGGACAACCTGCTCTAAATTTAAACATTTTAAAAAGGTATACATTTTTTTTGTGTTGCCATCATGATCAATTAATAAGTTTATGTTCATGTCTCCCAATAAAAGCACATTATCGCAGTTCGGTGTTGCATTAATTGAATCAGTAACCGCATCCAGAAATGTGTCTACGTTCGTCCTTGGAGGGCGATAAGCTGTACCAATGGCTAACTTTTTTCCATTGATAGTGAGTGTTAGCCACATCTGTTCAACTAAACTATTCTTTGGGTCAACCGGGTGAGTCCATACTCGCGCTTTTATACCACACCTTATGTAGAAGCCTACGCCCCCCCCACGGCCGCCACAAAGCTGCAGTGGACGTGGTGAACTTCTCAATTTAAACCCAGGAACCAAGGGCGCTCGCCACTCTTCACCGTCTTTAATCCACGTTTCGTTAATGGCCATAATATCAGGTGAACGCATTTCCATAGCTGCCATAAAATCATCGTGATCCGTACCTAATGAACCAGGATTGTACAAACCAACCTTTAAGAATTTCAAGTGTTTTTTATTAGAGAAGGGAACCACACAGTACGTTATTGGAAACGGGTACAGAATGCCTACACAAGCAGAAATACAAGTTGAGTGTTGTAAGCAATGTAGGTAACAAATAAGTGCATCCATGACAGACGAGTAAATTAACATGATAACAGTTAGACAAAAATGATAACAGGCGCGGGAAACTCCGACAGTTATGTTTTTTATTAGTATAGCCGTGCTACATACAAAACACCCATAGTGTAAATAAAAAAACATTTTTTTGTTAATAATAATAATAACAGTAGGTAAGAGTGTAAATATAAAATAGTTATAGTCATTAAGAGTTATAAAATAGTCGAGTGGTAGTAATAATACATTATAACCAGTATGCATAGCAATCAGCTGTTCAACCAACAAATAAATATTCCCAAGCCCATCCTGCCAAAGTCTAGACATATGTGCCTGTGAGTTGTAACGATTATGTAATGTTTCAATAGAAGCGCTAGGATATGCATGTGATAGGTGCGTAGGACTCTTTGTCTTAACTAAATAGCAGGAACAAATTAGAACTATGAAATACGAAAAATAAAGTGACACATTAGGAAAAAAACCAGTGAAACCCGAAGAGAGTGACCTAATTACAGGGGCATAATCACTATTTACAAATGTAAGCGCAGAAAGTATCAAACTTGTAAGGCACCAAAAATTTTGGTCAAGTCTTTCTCTGACCGGACGCGCTCCGCTGTCCTTCCATCTTCTTTTCGAGTGAATATCCTCCCCTCCCTCGTCCACACGTACTTATACTGGGCGCGGCGAGCTGCCTCCCGGGCTCGCCCAAACAACTGACGATTAGTCCGAGTCAAGCGCTCGTTGATGTAAATGCGTTGCGGAGCTCCCTGCAGCTCGAGGTCAGTGCTCGTGATCACACGACGAACTCGTGCAGCACTGATCAGCTGGTCCCGCGTAGTTCGGCGCGCTAAACGTAGAATAATGTTTCGTGGCCGCGGTGGCATGGCGACACCGGAGCTGTCAACATCGCGATAGTTTCGTTGCACGGGCCCCACTCTTTCCACGTGCACGATGTCTCCATCCTGCACCTCGGTTCCTAATTTTTTCGCCAAAACTTTGACGAAGTGCACTAGATTGACGTCCGGAGATTCAGGGACTCCCGCGATGTCGACGTCATTGAGCAAGAGCTCCTGATCTCTGGCGTTTAGTTCATCTCTTAGTGCACTAATTGTATCCTCGAGGGAATCTACGTTCGGTGGAACCTTCGCCTCAAATCTTTTCTCAAGTGTCGACAGCCTATCCTCCACTCCCTTTATCCTGTCATTGCAGGATTTTACTGAAGAATTAAATTCTGACAGCTCGGAACGCATTTCCCTTAGGTAGGTCCTAACCTCACCCAACTCCTCCCGGAAAGCCCGAATTTGGATTGCCAATACATCGTTTACTTGTGCAGTGGCAGGGTGCGTATCTATAGCTGCAGTGACATGGGCGCTGGTGCTCGTGCTGACGCCGGGGACGGCGGCGGCGGCGCACTGTTGCTCAGCGTCGCCGCTCGTAGCTTGTGTGTCTTTCATGGGGATGTTGGAGTTCTCCCTTGGGGTTTTCTGCTTGCACCCAGGACACTGCCAGGTAGCACTTACGATAGCTGCAGCGGGAAGCGAAGCGCAGGCCCGATGAAATGCCCCAGAACATTTTGTGCATTTAATACTATCTAGGGTAGATATGTATTTGCCGCAAGATGCACATTTAACCATTATTACGATTATTACGATTATAGGTGCAAATTAACACTCAATAAACACTGTTTTTGTCACACGAACTTTGCTATGACTTTTGTGTATATTAATGCGCCTGTCTTTCACTATTTACAATATTTTAACAAAAAATAAACCGAGAGCTAGTGCGATCAATCTGGCGCACGTGACGTCACTCCTACGATCTCAGAGTTTAATAAAATAACAAAAATACTTGTTTATTTTCGGAGTTTACTTAAAATGACAGTTTGTTAATATGTGTGATAGCTATATTTTATAAGTTAAGAGTCACTAGAATTAACGGGACCAAAAAAACAAGCTTTAAAAACAAAATATGTGTAAACGAGCCTATATGTTTACTGACTAGTTTTTTTATCAACACAATAAAAGACTGATGGTTGGTTTGTATGTAAAGGAGCCAATAAAAAATAAAAGAAAATAGAGCAAACGATTGTCTAATAGTAATTGTTATACTATACTTCTAGGAGCGATATCATTTTGTTACCTCATTACATTCCAGTCTTGTAGTGTGTATGTGTAGGAGAAGGTGAATTTGTATTTTTATAAATAAAATAATAGATACTGTTTGTTCATCAAATTGTACAAATAAATTATGTGCAAAGTGATTGAAATGTTAAAGTGACGAATATGAACCAGTATGAGGTTGTGAGCTAAGCTAAATAAAAAAATGCAAAAACTGACGGGTAAAGAGTAAAGACATTCGCTCGAATAAGATTGAAAGGGTTGCAAAAATTGCAACTCTCTGGAGATTATAATTTTGGGAAGTTAGCGCCGCTTTCTTCGTTTTTTTTGGCATCCTTGATGTGGCAATTTGATTTGTATAAAAAGGTTAACTGAAAAAAAACATATTTTCGTAGAACTAAGGAACAGTAAAATATTTGACAAAGATGTCATTATTATTGTAGTTTCCTCACGATATTTTTCTTCTCCGTTTGAGCTCCGGGAATGCCAACTTTTGAAAGCCCCGACTTTTGGCGAAGTTTGACGATCTTTGCCGAGCAGGTGTCGATGTCTAATGTACGATGGACGTTTAATGGACGATGGGTGACGGTGTCGCCAGTTTGTTAATTTTTTTCCACGTCGAAAAATGCTCCAAAAATCCCGCCTAAACAAGACTTTACTTGAAAAATGGTTTCAATTCCCACTGCAACCTAGCGAGTAGTACCTAGCGACCCACGAATCACGGCACAAGGTTTCATGGTTTTATTTTAGCAATAGTTTTCACAAACAGTAATAGGTGTGATTTTGAATAGGAGTTCCTTACATGAAATGAGCTAAAGTTGGGGATTACAGTATAAGAAAGTAGAATTTATTGTAAAGATCATAATTTATTTACATTAACACTACTTAGACATACTCTACATTTAAATTAACTTATTTCATACAAATCTAGTAGCTATAGCTAATAACTTAGTGTAGTCAGCGCCTTTAGAATGAGTTCTCTCTTTGAGAATAGTTCTGAGGATGGTGGGGATGGGGACGTGGATGCGGGTGCCAAGTGGAGTGCCGTTGTCATCGATGAGCACCACATTGTTGCTGTCGAACTTGGGAACTTTGACATTTTGAGTCTGCTTTAGGCCAACCAGGATTCCCTTCTTCTTCTGACCTTTGATGGCCACCATTACTCTAGATTTAATAAGTACCTTGAATAATCTCAAATAGTATAAATTAGCTTGACGATTTTAGTATTTAAAAATATTTATGTATATTGTGTCTGACCTTTTAATCAGTCTCAAATAAGTTATGGTAATGTCATGTATAACTGTACCCAACTTTTATTGCGTATTATAACGATCTAGAACTGTTACACAAACTACTTCACACATGTAACACATTATTGATCAATTAAATGGCACCGCTCCAACACCATAATACCTAACCGATTTATTTACAAACATCGGCACTGTGTATCATAAACATAATGAATGATGGCAACTTGTCAGCCGTGTTTGTCTATGACAAACTCAAAATCCAGAGTCAGAACGATAAAGACAAGCTCTTGCAAGCCAAGGAGATGGTTTATTTGAAAGGATTTTACGACGGCGTGTTACTCGTCGGAGAATTCAAAGGTAGTAAAATTCAGGATGTAAAGAAAAACATCCAAGCGAAGCTTGTGAAGGAAAACACCGCCATGATATACTACGAGCCTGAGAAAACTATCATGTCGCGATCGGGTGATGAGTGCGTGGTCGCACTTTGCAACCAGTGGTACTTGGACTACGGCGAAGAAACATGGAAGGCCCAGACACTAAAGGCTCTCGCGTCCATGAATACATACCACGATGAAGTTAGGAAGAATTTCCAGGCAACGCTCAATTGGCTGCACGAGTATGCTTGTTCTAGAACTTTCGGCTTGGGGACTAAGCTACCTTGGGATACGCAGTGGGTTATAGAATCTCTTTCCGATTCTACCATCTACAATGCCTACTACACAGTAGCGCATTATTTACAAGGAGACACGTTTAGAGGGAATAAAGAAAACGCGATGAAAGTCAAGCCGGAAGAAATGACCATTGATGTGTGGGATTACATCTTCTTCAAGGATGCGCCGTTCCCAAAGAGAAAAAAGAATTAACATTATTACACAATGGGGATGAATGTGATAAGGGAAAGTGAGTCAAAATATCTACTTATATAAATAGCATTTACTGTTTTCTTTGGCACTTGTTTAAAGCTACCAATAAAACGAAGGATATTTGACTCCTGTTTGAAAAATCACAACATAACACTATCTCTTTCACTCATGATTTCAGAATTCAGCGCGGTATGTAAACAGCATTCAATGATGGTGATATTGGCAATGACATAGGTGTTTGTCATTCACGCACGTTGCAAATCTTACCTATGCTAGTGTCATACGCATGGAGATACTCAGACGTCATGAACTGGCCAACTAAGCTGGATTTGCCCACCCCTGGAGCCCCCAGCACCAGCACCCGGTATGAACTGAGCCCTGCTGATGAATCCCTGAAAAATAAGGTAACATCATCTACCAGTAGTTTGACACCACCAGAGACACCAGACCAGTAGCACCAGGGACTAACAAGATGTGGAATAGGTTAGCGTGGTATGAGCATGTTAAATATGCTACTGCTAAAATAAGAATGTACGGACGCACATAGAATTTGAAGTGAGAGAAAAGAATGAATTGTGTGAAACATGACATGGGTAGGAAAGGAGTCACTATAAGATGACCGCCGATAGAGGTGGTTAAAGAAAAACACCGGTTGACCAAGACCACTTCAAGTGAGATAGGAGTAAGAAGATAACGATAAATCATTTACATAGAGAGCTAGAAACGAAGAAATTGGGTAGATGAAAGCAGTCTCAGGGTTTTTTCACTGATGTCCATAAAGTCATACGCCTGCTGATGTTATAGCGCTCAATCATATCAGAACCATGCTACAGCACATGCCATAGCTATCGGAGTAAGTATGATTAACTCATCAATAGACCAAGGAAACTTAAAGAAATATGTGAAAAGCAGCCGGTGAAATACACTCTTTGACTGAGGTAAGTGTTTTGAGCTATATTCTGAATGAAGTTTCTTGACTAACACCTATTTTTTGCTTCGCTTTGAAATTTTCTTGTCACTCCTGCTGTTTGTTTGCTTTCATGTAATTTTTATATGATGATTAAGCATGCTGTATTGTTCTGCTTTTTAACATCTCATATTCAGTAAACGCATACTCTCAGCATATAAGTTATAAGTTAAAAACATAACTTTACTTATGGCTTTTGGAAAAATGTTTTTTTTAATACGAAAAAATTGCGTTTAGCTAAAATGATCAACTAATTACATAAAAAAAACACGGAAATAAATACACCGTACATGGGGTCCTACCAAATTAAATACCAAAAACTTTTATTTCCTCGGAGATATTTCGAATTTAGTACCAAACGAATCAACATACTACTATCTACTGCTCTTATTTACCAATCTAAACTTCAATTTATCCTTACAGGTGGAATGGTCTCCAGCTCAGTGGTTCCGCAAGTCCAGGCAGTATTCCCTCAAGGCGCATTGACCAAGAAGATCAAAGTGGGCCTCCAGGTAAACGTTGCCGGTGCAGTCGCGGAGGTACCTGATGGAGTTCACCGTCGGAGCCATGTCAGCGCCAGGGGCGTGTACTGCTATACTTATTGGTGCTTTCCATCTGGAATCATCCTTTTATGAAGACAAACTCTGCAACTAGATTGTTACGCGAAAGGCGGGTTATATTTATCAGGTATTTTACCTAATCACCTTTCAACTAGAGGTAGGACGTTGTCAAGGAACTCGAAGCCAGCGTGCGTGGTGTAAGTGATCGACTCATGGCATTGCACTATGCCGTGGGTGGTTAAATAATTTATAGAAAAGATAGTAAAGTACATAATGTAACAAATTAATTCGTATTGTATCTAATAGATCCATTGCAAAATAATTAATGATTGTGTTTTCGAGAAAACCATTTAGTAACAACAACAACAAGAAGTTATTTTTCTTGTAAGGAATTTAAGAGCACCTCAAAGGGGCTCCTTTAGTTTTCGATATGTATTATTGTAAGAAAAATATAGTGAATTGCTAATTGAAAAGAATGAAGAACTAAAAAAATCACCATAATAAACCTACATTTAAATCCTTGAGTAGGGAACGCGTTTTTTACTAGCGACCCACCCCGGCTTTGCATGGGTGTAATTTTTAAAAAAGTAGATGAAAAATGTGCGAAGCCGGAGTAGATCGCTAGTTGTCAATAAAAGAAAACCTTCCGAAAACTAATCATTTTAGAAGCTTTAATAAACTTCCAATGTATGTTTGTTCGGGTGGAATCTAACAACTCAATTATGAAGCAAATATCTTTAACCGATTGAGCAGAAATTTTCTTGAGCTATTTTTCTCATTAGGTATCGTTTTCCATTATATTCCTTGGTCGGTGTCCAATGAGCTTGGAGGATTCCTCCAAGCCAATGAGCAATGAGTGGTCAAAAGGTCAAAACAAAACTCAGATTATAGATTATAGTCCAAAAACGACCAATGATGATGAAGACAACCAAAATTGAATTTGATAGCAATAAAAACATTTGGCAGGTATGCTGTCCATGCTGTCGTACAGCCAGCATTTAATTTGTTGTGTTTTGATTTCATAATTATATTTTAATGTTTTTTTTTTATTTAATTGCAAAAATTATGAACTTAAAAAGTGCAGTTTAGACTAATACTTTCAGAAAACGGTAACAGTAGAAATTGCTAATAGAGCCAGAATGGACCGAAAAAAAAACTAAAAGATTTCTGTTGTTTTGTTTGTACTAATCGGAGATTACGCGGATACAGACGATAAAATTGTTGGATGTCATTGTTCACAGAGCACGACGTATCGATATCGATACATCAATAGATATATTTCTAGTACTTTTTAAACTTTCGCGATCATAAGACATATTTACTGAAATGACGAATAATAGAGGTTAGAGGAAGGAGACAACCTGCCAACTCCAATCAGCGTATGATAAAGGATGGAACATAATATTATGATGTGCAAAAATATTTTAAATATTATTCACAGTAGCCAGAAGCTTCTTTAACAGAATAAAGACTGTGATTTCCTGAACCCAACCTCATTTAAATTCACTGTACAACCCAAAGCGATCAAAAATAAACACACGGAAAAACAAACGTTACATCGGAATTGAAACGCGAGCGAGTATTATCCAGACTTTTACAATGACATTTTTTCTGTAATGTTTCTGGATAAAGTAGTTGACACATGCACAGAAGTTTTGTAGCAATGTTTAAGTAGTATTGAGCTTTCATAATTATGGTGCTTTCACATGGTCTTTTTTATTAGTGTTAATTACTTTTTTATTATGAATTAAAAATATTATCACAAACTGTTGGTTATATTTTAATTATAAGATTAATTAATATTATCATAAAAAGCATGGAATTATATAATGATAAATTAATTTACAAATCACTTAAATTGCTTGATTTCCTGAATACATTCAAGGCGAGGCAACTCAAAGGAGCTTCATGAGCAGTAATCAGATGTCCTTCAGGTGCTGTACTGGGCCCTGCATGACTACTCAATTCAACCAACTGAAAAAAACATGATACATATTATTAACCTCATCTTTCTGCCCTCATAATGTTATCTCAGATATTGGTGGGATCTGTACAAGTAATTTCCATCCATGTAACCAAAAAATGTTTCATACTCATAGCAGACAACAATTTCGAGTAATTCATGAACAGTAATTACTCAGTGATAGTAGGTACATACTTGAACATGTCCTAACTTCCGGCTGGGATAAATTTTGGGCATTCACGCAACTTTTTAATTTATATATTTTTCTGGTATTAGATTTTATGGTC
The DNA here is from genome assembly GCA_947578465.1 of Thera obeliscata. Classification (NCBI taxonomy): domain Eukaryota; kingdom Metazoa; phylum Arthropoda; class Insecta; order Lepidoptera; family Geometridae; genus Thera; species Thera obeliscata. Next base: position 1,545,131 of record CANPUM010000004.1, on the reverse strand, counting down.
TGCTGTGAAATTTTAGTGGTATTTTATCCAATTTGAAGTCTTATTTCAAAGTGTGAACAGTTGGAATGGAAGTATAATTTTATATCTAGTTTCTAGAGTATAAATGTTATGAAGCTATTATAAGCTGTTGGTTTTCCAATAAATCAATAAATAAATATAATACCTAATGGTGACAAAAAACATAATGGACAAAGAGTTAAAAAAAATCTTTCAACTCTTGACTTATGCAAAGTCTGTAAAGTATTCAGTGAGCAGTTTCATTGTTGTCTGAAAGCGACACCGTGCATGCTGTGTACGGTTGATGAGCACACTCACGCCTTTGAATTCGACCTAGGCCCTATTGTCGTAGGAGACTAACCGCGGATAATAGAGGGAAACCTCCTGGATGGCGCGTAGCTGCTCCTCCTGCCGGCGGGCTTGCTCCTCCTGCCGACGGGCTTGCTCCTCCTGGATGGCGCGCAGCTGCTCCTCCTGCCGCCGGGCTTGTTCCTCCTGCATGGCGCGCAGCTGCTCAAACAAGGCGCCCAGGTCTGGTCCAATTAATAACCGTCAAAACCACAGGCATAAAGCTTTAGCTGAAGTGGCACTAAACAGGTCGAAAACCGTTGTGGAATAAAAGCTTTCGGTGACCGTAAAAACTATTACTTATATTTACTTTTGACATTGTGTCCTATGTCTTTTTTGAGAATAAAATATCTTACGCCAGAACGTTTAACAACGTGTCGTTCACCCAAAAATTCTAAAAGATAATAATATGTGTATCACGTGCAAGAAAGAAGCACACCTAAAATCCTTTCATGGTAATACTAAAATTCACGCAATACAATGTACGTAATTTGAGCAAATCTCATTCAATTTGGCGCAAAGTTTTTGGGTCGCGTTATAAAAGCTTGGCGTAACCAGGTACACTCGGCGAGAATAGAATGTATACAAATTGTATCTAACATAGCGGCCAGAGAGGACTTATATTTTTGTTATACAATTTATAGGTTAAATTTACAATTTGTGTACGAAAGGTCATACCATCCTATACACTGCTCGCTCTTATGTCCTTGTAGTAAGCGTGATTTTTCGTTCTCTATGTAACTGAAAGCACGATGGGTCGACGACATCGACAGGGCCAGACAGAACTTGTGGTAAGCCTACAGTTCGTCCGCACTAAAAGACGTATATAGAAATGTGGCAGACGCACAAGCATAGAAATGTCTGGTGACGGTGATCACAGTCTTCACTAGGATAAAGTTGTTCTGTGATAAGGTCTACGAAATCTTAAAGTGTTATTTTTAACGTTACCAGGAGCAAGACAGCTATGGAAGATAGTTGGTGTACTCGGATTAATAGCCATTCAAACTGCCCTGTTCGCTGTGCCAGTTTGGGACCTGAGTAGACAGCATCTGGCTCTGGGCTCGTCGGTATCAGTCACGTGTGAAATGGTGAGCTTATAAGTTAACATCTTAGTTCTAAAACTCGTCACTATGTTATATTTTCATGGGTACAAAGAAAGAGCACAATAAACGAACAAAACAAAAATTAAGGTCACATACAAATTCACACTCATCCTCACAATAATCTCGTGAGTGTACTCGTAAAACAACACTTCGGGCTTGTAATTTTCAAGTTTCATATCATTTTTAGTGTCTTTCGTCAACCTCAACTTTGCCTTCATGATTTTTCTCTTAGGTTTCTTAATTTCTCGGTTTTTAGTTAGGTACGCACATACAACAGAACCATTGTTAATATAACCCTTAGGGATTAATCTGTCGACTATGGCTACTGTCACCGACATAGCTCTTAGAATCAGGCAGGTCATATAGCTCGAAGAACCGACAACCATTGGGGAATAATAGTTCTCGAATGGCGACCACGAACCGGAAGACGAAACGTAGGGCGCCCAACCACCAGATGGAACGACGGCATTGTTAATACCGCGGGAAGTTAGTGGATGGAAGAGAGCTCAGAATCGTTCTTCCTGGAAATGTGTAGGGGAGGTCTATGTCCAGCAGTGGACTTCTTCAGGCTGATGATGATGATGATGACTAGTAAGTAGGCACTAGCTGTTTCCTTAGCCTTGCACACAACTAAGCATTCTGCTTTGGCGATTAGTTAAACGCTGTCAAATATCGCTGTCAAATATGACAGCGATTCATGTGCAAACATTATTATCGCTGCTAGCTTGGTGTGAATTTAATAAAACAATTAGGCGGAACCTGTGCCACGGCCATTACCCAAATATATACAGCTCACAAAGGTTCTAGATTAGCTAAAATACTGTTGCACATTACTCGACGCCACCGCTTGAAAACATACTCTACATTTATTTTCTCTGGTGCATACTGTTAATTAAATGTCTGACTTCATTCACTATCATAACATTATTTTGCTCGACGGCTTGGTACTCTTGAAATGGCCATTCTCAAATTAAGCGGTATGTTAGAATCATATAAAAGCAGCCAAGTGCGAGTCGGACTCGCCCATGTAGGGTTCCATAGCATCAAGTAACATAATATAATGGTTATTGTAGTTCGTCAAAAGGTAAATGGCGGTTTACGATTTATGACGTATAAAAAAAAAACTACTGACTAGATCTCGTTCAAACCAAATATCGTTGAAAGTTTGCATAGTAATGTACAACATATATTTTTTTTAGTTTCTCTTATTTTAGAAGTTAGAGGGGGGGAACGTTATATTTAAACTATGCATTGAATGAACTCAACCATAGGTATGGTAGGCTTTTAGTTTGTTAATGGAGTCGATATAAGTAACGACGCGCTACGTACAAAGGCGCTGGAACAATATGGTGGAAGATTAAATTGTACAAAACTGTTGAAAGTACAAATTGTCTACGCGCACTGTGACTATTCGACCAATCTGTACATTGGCATCAAATGGTAGACAAATGCGTTTACCTTATTATCGATCGGAACAGGTAATGTAGTAGAATAGACGTAACGGGCCGATGTCACGCTGAAGGCACGGTTTCAGCCGCGCCCACTCCACCGGACGACGACCTCCAAAGGGTTGTCTTGCCTTGAATACGGCGCCAGGAGTGCAAGTTACAAGATAATACGCATAGAAAATTCGAACCATAACCAGGTTGCTGCCGTATACATAAATGAGCTTGTATGATTTGAAATTGTGGCAATTTGTAAGCTAAACTTAATCGGTCAAAGACTTAGCAATGGGAGAGGCGCTTAGCACCAAATTGAGAAACTACAGCCTATTCTCGCCTAAAAAGGGCGATTTACCGTTACTCAGTAAATGCAGTTTGATGCAAACGAAGACGCCGCCTCGCCGATACACAGTTAAGCACACAACACTACATGACATTACATATCGATAAGAATCTCGGTGCCACACTAACTGGCAACCGCATTCAATAGTACATTTATAAACTCTGTATTACGTGTGACATACCTACCTATATCTCACTGGAACAAGATTTAAAAGGAACCTCATTATGTGTATTCCAGTTCTTTTTCTTTCTTTCTCATTGAAGCTTACTTAAAATCATTATACCATACTGGTCTACAAGACGCGAAAAGAAGAAGTCCAGTCTATCTTTAAACTTGACAAACACTTGTAAAAACTTATTTGAACTTTTTATTGTCTACTCTGAAGACAATCTTATGGGATTTTTTTACGCAATTAAATTAATAAAACTATTGGTTCTTATAGCTAAGTATCACTATCACAAGGACAATGTCAAATGTCATGTCACTCTGGCAAAAGACAATGAGATCATCAACATAAACTGCCATTATAACCAACTCTTTACCAAAAAGTTTCTTATAAACGCATGGTTCCGAAAGAGTTTTATCAAAACCTAATTTCATCAAAGTTTTATCCAACATCTTGTTCCATGCTCGTTCTTTGGTTCAGGAATTTCTTCATCAGTTACCATAGAGGTAGGTATAGAAGTCCGGTTGCCTACGAGTCCTAGCAGGATACCTACTTGCCTGCTGTTCCACAACTGGTTCTACTCGTTCTGGACTTACAGAACCTTCCATAAGTTCATATTGCACAACATAGTTTAAAGTTGGGTAAAAAAACTGTTAAAAGAATAAAAGCATGCATGCATATTATGTGTGAATACTGAGCTTGCTATAGTCATTTGGAATACTTCGGACAACCATGGTATGAGTAACATTTAACCTCCTAAAAGGAATCTTATCATTTGCGCTAATAAAGAAGAATGGGTGTTATGATTCTGTCAATTGTCTGACATAACAGTGATGTCATTGAGAGTAATGGCTGAGATCAACTGAACGTTATCCTTTGATTTAATTATGGGGTATGGAGTCAATACCCCATAACTAAAATCTTCTTAAAATTAAAATCCGTTGCCCATTGTAGCCAGTGGGAAAGAGAGAATGTGACATTGTTCAGTGTATTACAAAAATTGTTGATCAATAATAATCTATAAGGCATTTTTTGTTCGTTTTTTCGAAGTTCTGGCGTAAAGTCCATTTCGATTTCTAAGTTACTACGTAATGTCTTATACCTAGTAAAGTAACTAAGTGACTGAAATATTGGCTTCATTTTAGTTATTTAAAAGTTTTAAAAAAGTGTATGAGTGTGTAGTATGATATAGAAGTATATAAAGCTGCAAATTATAATTCTTTGGTATGACAAATTTATTAAAGAAATGTTTACATATTCCATCCGCCCAAAAAATGGCTCTGTAGGTACATAATTTTTAAGTAAATAGATTAGAAGTACAAAATTTTAAATGTACGCTCAAAGCAATAGGATTCCTTCAGAACTCTCGCCGCCAAGCTCGTGGCGCTGGCGTGCTCGGACTCCAGATGCTGGGGTAGTCAGTACATGGGCCGGCGACAACGAGAAATATAGAGGGCTCGGAATCGTTCTTTCTGGAAAAATATTGGGGCGCCCTAAATCGAACAGTGAATTACAAGCTGATGATGAATTATACTGGGCTCAAAGATACCTTTAATTCCTCCTCAACAACCTCATCGTCGTCTCTTTCGACGGCCAAGTCCCAGAGCGCTACTTGGTTATCCTCCCCAGCCGACGCCACCACGCTGGGCTCGCTGTAATGCCACTGCACTGACGTCACGGGAGCCGTGTGGTGTTTGAAGGTACCGACAGGCGACCCGCCCGTAAACTGTCTGAGATCCCATATGTGGAGGAAACCTTACTGAGCATGTGTGATGTAAAATAGGATAAACTCTAATCCTGTCAACTCACATAATATTTCATTGTAAAGTCGAGTAAGTGTATTCAGGGATTCGTTTTCTGTCATTTTGGGAAGTCACATAGCTTTTTCGTTTTAATGGTTTTTCTGGTGTTATTTTGAGTTCCGTTGTGTAATTTCGGTGGTATTTTAAGATAAATGATGTCCTGGAGCCTAATTCTCGGCTCACCTCGGATCATTTTGCAATTTAATCTTATTGCTTCTTTTCGAAGAGAGAATGGATGATTTCCTTGATTAATTCATAGACGACCTCATTGTAGAAGCCTCGACAGCTACGCTATACGGAAAACGTAGAAAAAGACGCGGAGGGGAGGTAAATGGGTTAATCTGGTAGTGTTTGGGTCCCCGATTATAACGCTATCACTTTTATTACAACGTAATGCATTTTTTTTCGGTAATTCAAGAAAAAAATTTCTAGCAAATCAGCGATATAATCATGCTATTAAGATCTTAAATAATAACGAACATAAGATTTTGTCTGAGTTCAATGACCATATTAGCCTTAATAAGGATTGGATGACCCAACAAACCAAGATAATTGCGAGTATTGCAGAAAACCAGGAGAAGTTAAATGGTTTCCATCGTACAACCTCTGCTTAGTTTGGGGTTAGATAGTGTTGTGTTGATTGGCCACAATATTTATTTATAATATTGATTGTCAGTCATAAACAAAACAGTTAATTTAGAGAGAAAGAAAATGACAAAATGTTATTAGCAAGGGCAAATTGACAAGATGTAACGGCTGTGATCTTTCCACTATTACAAACACCCGTATACATGTGAAAACGCCTACCACAAAAATACAATAAACAAGCAGCAAAAGTAATAAATTGGGTAATATATAGAGATCTAGAACTCCATGCATAAATAATAACTGATTTGGATTATGGAGATGACTGATTCAGATATTTTTTGTTAATATTTAAACGTGTTTCTTAAAAAAAATAGTTTTTCTAGGATCTTTTACTATTTAAAAACAATTTGGTTATCCGAACATGGACATTTACAACATAAAGTGGCGTTGCCGGCTCATTAGGAAGCTAAATCTTCAATTTTATGCTATTGCTGATGTTGCTAGAATTGCACCCCTGGTCTGGTGGTCTAAGTTCTGGTGGTACCAAAGCTCTCATAGGGACATTCCTGAAGTTTCCCTCAGTTTTGATTAGCCGCAGCCCCGAACTAAAAGCCCGTTATCAAAACTTTGACGGTTAACTCTGAAACGGTTCTGGGAAGAGACCACCGTATCTCGTCTTCATATCCAATTCGCATATTATCACAAATCCTGCTTTAAATTGAGGTTCACGAATTTTCGAACGCCGCGTGCATGTCGCTCCGCAAATACTGTCATATTTTACACCAACTTGACTTGTAAGCAACATCGTAAAGGAATACGCAATGCAAGGAAAAAAGCACTTTGATTTCAGCTGATCAGCGTATACAATTCAAAGGATCAGTGCTGTGAATACTACTTTTCAAAATTATATAAATAAATAAATAAATATATTTATTTATATATTTCTCATAGGTATACCAATGGGTAAACAATGATTTCCAATAAATAATTTCTAGAATGCAAAGTAAACAGGTAGTTCTAAAACAAGCCCGCTTCATTCATCTATTAGTATCATTTAAATTTGTATAAACACGAAGAGGATTTTTGGATGCCTCTGAATTGAGCGGCAGAAACAAACGTAAACGTGGAACGCCAGCGGTCTCTCTCCCGCGCCACCTCTTGCCAGTTGGAAGCTCGAAGAGAGCGCAGAAGAAGAAAACTCCTACAAAAACTTGATGCCATTTGAATAAGCATTTACGAATTGCTTGTAGAATATTGTAGTTATTTGTAGTGGCTTGACCAACCATGCTTTAGAGCAGAGGCTCCCAACCTTTTTTGCTCATAGACCACTTTCGAAATTTTGCAAACATCGTGAGGAAACCGGCATATCGTAGAACCAAAAAAAATGTGTCAAGTGCACGAAAGGAGCCTCTTTGAGGCACACTTAAAATCCTTTCACCACACTTGGTTCGAAAGAATCAGTGACACGATAAGAAGAGATCAGCTAGTAGTATAAAAAACGTTGTTTTTTTTTCTTGTATTCATTTATTATGTCTAAAACAAGCTTAATACCCAGAAACTTGGCATAACAGAGAGATTTAGTCGTGTGGTTAGATTACACGTATAAATAGATATGATCAATCATCACATTCCACTGATTGAAATATTTGGTAGGGAATATAAAAAAAATCTAAAATCTTTTTTTTTTAAGAATGGTTTCTTTAGGAATATACAAATTGTCCATAGTTCATAAAGTCCCCAGATTTAGATGTATTTTATTTGAATTAAGTAATAATTCATACTTACGCAGTTTTCTGATAATATTGTTTGATATCTTAATTGGAACGATCATTTTTCCAGTATAGATTTTCAACACCACAATTTTCTTGAAAACCAATGACAACCACCATGTCGTATTTGACTGAATACTTTTTACTCAACTTCTGTATCAGGCGCCAATGATTCCTTTATCGATTTTCTCGGGATTTTCATAACAAAACTAAAAAAAAATCATTTCATAAATATTTTTTATTTTATTTGTTGAACCTAATTCCTGAGTATTTGCAGCTAATAATGAATAACCCTGTATAAAACATAGGTATAGATAGACGTTTTGTTTTTTTGAAGTCGGTTAAAATAAAAATATCGGGGAATATTTCAAAAACGTAGAGGATTTTAGATAATGATTGTCTCATTTACAGCAGGTTAAAAAACAAGAGAATTTAGACAAAGGTTCTAGGAAAGTAATGATCCTGGTCTCGATTTTAAGTTTATTATAAATTGAAAATGTTACAGAAACATTTGATGGTAACGATTCGGTTTTTACATTATCCTAAGTTAACTTAATTTGTCAACGTTAAATGTATAGCTGTCTTTATTGTTGTATTGGAAATTGGAACATAACTGCAACGAAATGCCCTAAGCTTCCGAGTAGTGCTATTATTACGAGAGAAGAGATAGATAATTCTAGTAGGTCTCTAGGGATCGAGAGAACCTTCCGTTATTTTAACCGAATTCTATGAGATATTTTATAGGATAAGGTATACAAATATCTTTGCATCAAGCACTTTAAAAAACTTTAAAAATATGAAAAGTAGTGCGATTAATTACACACACACAACACCCAAAATAAAGTCTTATGGTTTGAACTTATTTGCCTTATTAGATAGTATTGTTGCTAGATGTGTATTCCTATTAATGTAATAAAATATTTAATTCCAATGAATTATTTTTTATTTTTACTGCATGCTGATTGCTGCACTCTATGTGATAGTGAAGCTGAGCTCGAGGCCACTATAGCGTAGCCAGCAGCACACTCAATTGCAGAGCAAGGCTTGTATAGTGCTTTACTCAAAAAATGAGAGTAATTTAAAATAAAATTAGCTTACATTTCGTAGACAAGATTCCGTTGACTTCAGTGGCAATTCAAATTCAATAAACTAATTTTGCTTCATTTTGAGTATCCGTGTGTCAAACTTATTTTAAACTGATTTTATTTTCAACTAGCGGACGCCTGCGGCTTCGCCCCGTTGATTGTTCTTTTAAAAGTTTTTCCTCTTTTTTTGCTGCTGCTGTTGTTGTTGTTGCTGCTGTTGTTGTTGTTGCTGTTGTTGTTGCTGCTGCTGTTGTTGTTGCTGCTGTGTCGTTTGTTGTTGTTCAACTTGTTGGATAGCCTGTACCGGGGTGCCGTATGAGCAATGCCGCGTGGCTTTATAGTGTTGCGTCAAATCGCTCTTGCCTTTGAAGGCTTCGCCGCATTCTAAGCACGCGACAACGCCCTCGCCTGTGTGTATTCTGAAATAAAAATTAAATAAATAAATAATAACCAGACATGGAGCAAACATTTATTAGTTTATTGATTTTATAGTGTTTACTACACTTAAGGAAATCACACAGATTTTATAATGTTCCTAAAATTAAGAGCCGAGAGGGATTTGAACCCGCGACCTTCCTCTTGGTACGCGGAGCTGCGCTGACCGCTGCGCCATCGGATCCTAATCACACGGTCGCGTTAGTGCCGAACAGTCCCTAAGAGCGGGGGCACACGATGCGTTGCGGCGGCGGCGCGGCGCCGGAGCGGTGTCGCTGCGTCGTCTTACATAGAAATATCTGTGGCATGTCACACGATGCGCTCCGGCGCCGCATCGGACTTGCAATTCACGAAGACGCGCCCCTCGCCCCTCGGGTGCGGGGAGTTTGCTCCAAGCGGCAGTCGCGAACCGTAGTCTATTCATTGTAGTGTGCGTGTGCACTCATAGGTAATTAGTGTGTACCGATAACTCTCAAACATTGACGGAAGCTTGCACACATATACTATAAACGGTTAGGAGGAATAGCGAGTGGCATTTGTCGCCCGGGCCCCAGCCTGCGTGGGCCCCCCACGGGCTTGGCTTGTGGGGTTTGTGGCAACCAGGCTCACGCAGGCTAGGTCCCAGACACAACCATCTACCTTAACCTAAAAACCACTAGGTACCTTGCCTTGTTTGTTTACAGATTTTCCACTACTTACTAGTCGATTTGAGAACTACCAACAATATAATAAGCTGAAATACACATTTATGTCTACTGCGCAGAGAGGATTTTCCTAAGTCTCTAGGCCTAGCCGAAAATGCTTAAGAAGAAGAGAATGTCATTATCCACATAATCAGTTCAAAGGTTTTTTACCTAATCATCAGCACTTATCTTTATCGTCCATCAGCCAGACTTAGGTAAGTATTCCATAAAACATTGTAGTTGTACCTATTATCAAAATGTCACCAAAAACTGGATCAGTTGAGTTATCTTTAAATCGTTTGTAATGGTCTGCAGATAGCTCAACTACCTATTTCTTGTGTATTTTGTATATTTTTTATATATTTGTTTAATTGTAAGTTTCTTTAGGAACTTTTGAATACAGTTCGTTTTGTAAAAAATGTTCAATGAGCTAGACCATATGTCTTACATAGGTGACGTACTTTAGATACCTGCCCTACGATGCGCTGCCCAGCGTCTATCAATTTGAGGCATACTGTTAAGCCTCTTCTTTCGTAAGAGTTTCGTCTTACTTTTTTTTAGGTATTTTTTTTTTATTCATGATTACCTTAGCTAAAATAACAATTTATCACAAGAAATAATTAATTGCAAGCCCAAAACATGATACAATCTTGGTTACTTATCTTAAATGACATTATATTTACATACTTAGGACTTTTATCATTGAAACAGTGGTATCAATTCTGTTGTTTAGAAATCCTAAAATTTAGCTAATTTCGAGCTAAAATTTCGTAAAATTGTTATTCCTATTCTGTTGGCAGCATCGTAAACTTAAATTTTTATGAAAATAAGACAAAATCAGTCGACAAAAGTTAAATAAGTTTTAATAGGAATATGTTATCAACAGTGTAAGTATCTGTCTTTATTTTTTTTCTTATTTTAATAGTTTTAAGTGTGCTGAAGCAGAAAATAAAGGCCTGCGCACATCTAGGTGATGGCGACGGGGCGATCGGCTGAAACTTTTGTATGTTTGTAATGAATAGGCTCAAAAAGTACTGGGCCGATTAAAAAAATTCTTTCTCCAATAGAATGCTACATTCTTCCAATTTGACATAGGCTACATTTTATTTTGAAAAAAATTAGGGATCCTTGGTAAAATTTGAACAATGTAACCGAAGGTGTAGAAAAATGAGTCTTAAAATGTCATTCGTCGAATGCGCTGCCGAGACTATTAGCGATAGAACAAAATAATGTACAACAATATTGTCTACCCCATGCGAAGCCGGGACGGGCCTCTAGTTTATTAATATAAATGCAATGTTTGGATGTTTGTATAAAAGAGCGCACGCATGACTTTCCATCGAATTTCAATCTACCTAATTCAGAAGAAATCTTACTCCTACCATCGCAAGTGACCGAAACATTGATTGGGGTCTTCAAAACCTGCGATTCTAAATTCGAAGCTGCTGTAGCTAGAGTGTCGCTTTCCAGACAAGTTCCTGTTTGGGACTGCCACAGCAGCATACCAGGTTGAAGGAGCTTGGGCCGACGATGGTAAGTTTAAAAACACCAAATATTGTCATTGCAGGACATCAGTGCAGATCCTATTGCTCCCAGTTCAAATTAGAATTAACTACTACATTTCTAGGCTTGATTGCGTGGAACTCTTCATCTAGACTCACCTAGCTTTAAAATGTTATCATTTAGCTGAAATAGGTTTTTTTTTTCAACTGAAAAATTTCTTTTTAGATATCTAGCTGACGGAACAATCATAATTGCCTACCTCTAGTTCCCATAGTACAAGTTCTGGAGTTATTTGGCTACTTTTAATTTGGGCTAGCGAACTCCATAATTGCCTTTTGTTCATAGGTCACTCGTTTAATGCATTATTCTCCGATACAGAAACGCGTCATACGTCCAATTTTAGGTTATAATATAATAAACATATTTATTGAAAATCTAGCAACTAGCAACTATCTTCATCAATCGGACTGCACACAGATTCGCAAAAAAATAATTTTGATCCTAACACTTTTTCTTACTTAAAAAGTTTACCGAAGTATGTTCTAGGATGTGCATTTCTCCAGCTTCCTCATATGGAAATTGCGAATTCTGAAAACGCCAACATTTAAAGCATAATTGGAGCAATCATTGATTTGAAGGAAAATTTAGCAGCAAAAAAAACAACGACTCTATGAGACTTTATAGGTGTGTTAGCTGGAGAGCGGCTCCACAGCTTCCTCATTCAGTGTGGGCGAACGGCTAACGATAGAGCTATATAGTAAACGCCAAATTTTAGAGCATAATTAGAGCACCCGGCATAAAAAAAATCAAGTCTCTAGCTCGAAAACTCTTTGAGTTAGAAGACTATAACAACGTGTTTGCTGGGAAGCCATTTCTCCAGCTAACACATGTGGATCTCAGGAATGGCTATAGCTACAAAGTTGCTTGATATCTCCAAATTTAGAGCAAAAAATATCATGGATGCTCCAAATATTTCAAGTGTCTAGGTTCAAAACTCACCGAGTTAGAAGCTTTGATGACTGTGTTAGCTGGAGACACGTTTGTCTGGCACGCACATGCTACATCTGAGGATCTACAATAGCTACAGATTCGGTTGTCGTGTCCAAACCGAGCTATGAATTAGAGCACTCGGCTCCAAAATTTTGGACTCTCTAGGACAAGTAGTTTCCTAGTAATGAACAAAAGAACATTTTGCCGCCAGAATTTTCAAATGTATGTTCGCACCCGTAAAAATGCGGCGTTGCCGCTCTGAAAGTTTGGTATCAGCGTAGGAATTTGAACGTTATTCGTTTTATTTTAGATCGCGATACGAGTCATTTTCGTATGCGCTTAGCGGTTTTGATTTCTGAAAACTCAAACTCATATTTTCTCTTTTTGTTAGGTTGAGAGCTTTCTCTCTATCTATATGAGAATTGTGTGTTGCCCGTTCTTGTTCGTTTTATAGTTTCTTTAGTAATGCGTGTCTTTTAGGTATTCTTAGAAAAAAAACTTTATTTGGTTCTGTAAATAGGTACCTGCTAGGCCAGTGTTGATGATTCTACCTACTTTGCCTGTTGTTAGCCGTCTGTTCTCTGTGTTTTACTGTATTCAGTCAGGTTTTTATGAGCGTATCGAGTAAACCAGGCGGACGGAAAATAGGTATTTACTGCGGCTTGCTAGTTGTGTGCGTACTCACGCACACTTGCCCCCTATCACTTGCCATCTCACCAGATGGCAAGTGATAGGGGGGGCATCTCACCATGTTGTGCCGACCCCACCTGGTGGGTAAGGGCAGGAAGAAGAAAAAGCACTTTTTGGGGTTTTTTGTTTCATTTTCAACTATATTCCTATATTGTGAATTGGACATAAGTTTTTGAATCCAAGATGGCGGCTTCATTTTTTTTCTTAAAAAATGGATATGGGTATCGTTTAATAGGTTTTTGGGGGCTCTGGTTGTGAATTCGACAATAATTTTTGAATCCAAGATGGCGGCTTCATTTTTTTTTCTTAAAAAATGGATATGGGTATCGTTTAATAGGTTTTTGGGGGCTCTAATTGTGAATTCGACATTATTTTTTAAATCCAAGATGGCGGCTTCATTTTTTTTCTCAAAAAATGGATATTAGTATCGTTTAATAGGTTTTTGGGGGCTCTGGTTGTGAATTCGACATTATTTTTTCAATCCAAGATGGCAGCTTAATTTTTTTTCACAATATATTGATATGGGTATCGTTTAATAGGTTTTTGGGGGCTCGGATTACAAATTTGACATTATTTTTTGAATCCAAGATGGCGGCTTCATTTTTTTCCTTAAAAATGGGTATGGGTATCGTTTAATAGGTTTTTGGGGGCTCTGATTGTGAATTTGACATTATTTTTTGAATCCAAAATGGCTGCTTCCTTTTTTTTCTCAAAAAATTGATATGGGTATCGTTTAATAGGTTTTTGGGGGCTACAATTGTGAATTCGACATTATTTTTTGAATCCAAGATGGCGGCTTCATTTTTTTTCCCAAAAAATGGATATTAGTATCGTTTAATAGGTTTTTGGGGGCTCTGGTTGTGAATTCGACATTATTTTTTGACTCCAAGATGGCAGCTTCATTTTTTTTCTAAAAAAATGGATATGGGTATCGTTTAATAGGTTTGTGGGGGCTCTGATAATGAATACGACATTATTTTTTGAATCCAAAATGGCTGCTTCATTTTTTTTCTCAAAAAATTGATTATGGGTATCGTTTAATAGGTTTTTGAGGGCTCTAATAATGAATTCGACATTCTTTTTTTAATCCAAGATGGCGGCTTCATTTTTTTCCTTCAAAATGGATATGGGTATCGTTTAAAAGGTTTTTGGGGGCTCTGATTGTGAATTCGACATTATTTTTTGTATCCAAGATGGCGGCTTCATTTTTTTCTCAGAAAATGGATATGGGTATCGTTTAATAAGTTTTTGGGGGCTCTGGTTGTGAATTCGACAATATTTTTTGAATCTAAGATGGTGGCTTCATTTTTTTTCTTAAAAAATGGATATAGGTATCGTTTAATAGGTTTTAAATGGCTCTGATTGTGAATTCGACATTATTTTTTGTATCCAAGATGGCGGCATCATTTTTTTTCTCAAAAAATGGATATGGGTATCGTTCAATATGTTTTTGGGGGCTCTGATTGTGAATTCGACATTCATTTTTTAATCCAACATGGCGGCTACATTTTTTTTCTTAAAAAAACGGTTTTCTGTATAGTTGGTTTACTGACGATAGTTGAACGAGACAACGTCATACAGCTGTCCACGCGAACGCATCGCTCACTCAAAAAGGAGAAACAGATGTCGAACACTGCCGAACGCTGAGGCCGATTGTGCTTCTTTGGCACTCTTTCCACGCTCTCGTTTGCATTGCGTGCATTTGGTTCTATTGAATTATAAGACTATAAGATATAAATGATATCTATATCCATTTTTTAAGGAAAAAAAAATGAAGCCCACATCTTGGATTCAAAAAATAATGTCAAATTCACAATCAGAGCCCCCAAAAACCTATTAAACGATATCCATAACCATTTTTTAAGAAAAAAAATGAAGCTGCCATCTTTGATTCAAAAAACAATGTCGAATTCACAGTCAGAGCCCTCAAAAACCTATTAAACGATACCCATATCCATTTTTTGAGAAAAAAAATGAAGCAGCCATCTTGGATTCAAAAAATAATGTCGAATTCACAATCAGAGCCCTCAAAAACCTATTAAACGATACCCATATCCATTTTTTGAGAAAAAAAATGAAGCAGCCATTTTGGATTCAAAAAATAATGTCGAATTCACAATCAGAGCCCCCAAAAACCTATTAAACGATACCCATACCCATCTTTTAAGAAAAAAAATGAAGCTGCCATCTTGGATTCAAAAAATATTGTCGAATTTATAATTCGAGCCCCCAAAAACCTATCAAATGATACCCTTAACCATTTTTTTAGAAAAAAAATGAAGCTGCCATCTTTGATTCAAAAAACAATGTCGAATTCACAATCAGAGCCCTCAAAAACCTATTAAACGATGCCCATATCCATTTTTTAAGAAAAAAAATGAAGCAGCCATCTTGGATTCAAAAAATAATGTTGAATTCCTCCCTCCTCGCGTCGTGTTCCTCATTACTGAGGGTCGTGATTCCCCCGACGTTGAGCCATTAAAGTTTTAACGATAGTCCGCCATCTCTGTCTATCTTTGGCATTGTGAAGAGCATCGTGAAGTTTGGTGTTTAATGATGAGCGGATTTGGTCAGACCATCGAAGTGGACTTCGACCTCTCGGGCGCTTGCCGTCGACCTTTCCAGTTACCATGAGTTGTTCCAGGTTATTCCCCTCTTTCCGGGCGATGTGGCCGAAAAACTCCAGTATTCGACGCAGGCAGGTGGTGGAAAGCCTGGTACTTATATTTAATTCGTGCAGTATGGATACATTGGTCCGGAATGCCGTCCAAGGTATTTGCAGCAGTTTCCGCCAGCACCACATCTCAAAAGCATCGATGCGGTCACGATCGGCCTTCTTCAACGTCCACGTTTCCGAACCGTAGCTGAAAATGGAGAAAACCAGAGTGTTGACCAGTTTCATCTTGGTTTCCCGTGAAATATTGCGATCGGTCCATATTCTTTGCATCTGGGACATTGCATTTTTGGCCATTCCTATACGCCTTCTGACTTCTTTCTCGCAGGAGCCAGTGTTGCTGATGTTAGCGCCCAAGTAAATAAAGTCATTGACCCTTTCGATTGATAGAGTGCTATTTTGTTGTAGTTTGTTAGTGCGGTCTATCACCATCAGTTTGGTTTTGGCGTGATTGATTTTGAGACCCAGCTCCATACTGATCTTTTCCATTCTATCGAGGAGACTTGCCATTTCAATTTCATCAGCAGCCAGAAGTGTTGTGTCGTCTGCATATCGGAGATTGGTTACTTTAGTGCCACCTATTGTGACTCCACCTTCCCAGTCTTCAAAAGTTCGTCTGATTATGTACTCTCCGTAGATGTTGAAAAGAATGGGGGACAGAATACAACCCTGTCTCACTCCCTTTCCGAAATTGAAAGACCCAGATGTAGTTTTATCGACCTTGACGACACCCTCATTATTCAGATACAATGATTGGATAAGAGCAACCAGATGCTCAGGTACTCCGAGCTCACTCAAGACTCTCCATAAAGCCGACCAAATGACGCAGTCGAAGGCTTTACTGTAATCGATAAAACACAAGACGATAGGAGTGTTGAACTCATATGACTTTGAATTCACAGAGCCCCCAAAAACCTATTAAACGATATCCATATCCATTTTTTGAGAAAAAAAATGTAGCAGCCATTTTGGATTCAAAAAATAATGTCAAATTCACAATCAGAGCCCCCAAAAACCTATTAAACGATACCCATACCCATTTTTAAGGAAAAAAATGAAGCCGCCATCTTGGATTCAAAAAATAATGTCGAATTTGTAATCCGAGCCCCCAAAAACCTATTAAACGATACCCATATCAATATATTGTGAAAAAAAAATTAAGCTGCCATCTTGGATTGAAAAAATAAATATTGTCGAATTCACAATCAGAGCCCCCAAAAACCTATTAAACGATACCCATACCCATGATTTAAGGAAAAAAATGTAGCAGCCATTTTGGATTCAAAAAATAATGTCAAATTCACAATCAGAGCCCCTGGAATGTAAAGAGACAGGAAGGAAATACCTGGGGTTTCGTAGCGGCCGCAAGTGGTGTTCTCGACTGCCTTTTCTCTACACTCCGTTGATTTGCTGATGTTGGCGGAGGGCGCTGAATTTCCGTTGATTTGATGATGATTTGATGATGAAGGACGCGCGGCCGTATATCGCGTTGGAAAATATGATTTTTCCTGAAATTCTATGGAGGAGCTATGGGCGCTCGACTCACTCGGATCGCGGCTCGGTGTCAATGGCCGCAGTGGCCGGTTTCTCCTTCTACCCACAGGTACTGGGGAGAAGGATTGGGGTAGGTGGTTGAGGGTAGCGAATAATAAAATACGTATATATGTGACAGATAAGATTTCGTTCCGAAATTGCCATCTTTACAGAACATACTGGCCCCGAAAGAGCTGCTAAGCTCTTTAGAAGCGCTAAAAATAATGTTAAAGTTAAAAAAGCTGAATTTAAGATGATTAAAAAGACGGTAGATTTAAAAGATGATGAGCCATGAGATGAAGTTAAGTTGATGAAAAGAATAAATAATAGAGATGAAGCTAAGTTAGAAAGAATGAATTTAGTTATCGGGGAGGCCTGGCAGTAAAGGACAGATGTTTACTACCTTGGTCCGGACTGTTCTTCCTAGGAGGTTCTTCTACCTCCGAGAGCTGAGTGAGAGCATGGTTTAAACCAATGGTACAAGTCATGGAATTGACGCTGACTAAACCTTGAGATGATGCTGGTGCTTTTCCCATGATGATCCAACCAAAGACGGAGGAGTAGGCAGGAGGCATGTTATCACCTAGACTGAACTTCCTGCCATCCAAGATCTGGTCATAAAGGTCAACACCTAAAAGCATGTCGATTTGGCCTGGAGCTGTAAAGTGTTTATCAGCCAGGACTAAATTATGACAGAGTTGAAGAACTGAGTGGTTTACTGGCACTGATGGGAGCTGACCAGTTATCTGCGGCATGATAAGAAAGTCAGTAGACATGCTGACAGTTGAATCTCGCATCGGTGAGATATTACAAGTTGTAAGACCACGGGTTGGCTGGGCAGCTGAACCACCAATACCTATAATTGACCCAGACATGGTCCGTGGGAGCTTAAGTTTTTGAGCAAGATTTTCAGTGATGATTGAAACTTGGGAACCACTATCAACCAGTGCTCGGGCTACTTGATAGTGTCCGCTGATATCCTGAACTCGAACATAAGCCGTTCCTAAAACCATGGTTGACACATTGTCGACACCATGCATAGACTGCGGTTGGACTGTGGAACTTAAGTTCGCCACAGCAACTTCGTCTGGCTTAGGTTCAGTTGCTGAATTGCTTGACGTGCGTGGTAGGTGCAGCTTTGTATGATGCCGCCCGCGGCACACTTGGCACACACTTTGAGAAGCACACTTTGATACATGATGAGTACGCAAACAATTAAAGCATAATTTATGTTGAATTACAAAAAGTTTTCTTTGTTCTGGGGTCATCGCTTCAAATTTGGAACAATAATAGATAGCATGATTTTCACCACAGCATGTGCAAGAGTAAGCATTCACTTTAGGGTCCGCGTTGACCACATTCACTACTTTAGGAGCAGATGGCAATGTGGAACCGGCCACATTCTCAAGAATACGCAGGTGGTTTTCTAAAAACATTGTTAACTGTCTACATGATGGAATACAATGTGGATCTATGGTTGTTTCAAATTTAGTGCGAAGGTCACTATTTAGTTTGTTAATGATGATGTGAAGCAACAAGAAACTCCAAGAGGTGACGTCAAAACCTAATACCATTAATGCCTGTAAATTTTCCTTTATCGTGCCAGTAAATTTATTTAATGTTTTGAGGTTGACCTGAGTAAGATTAGGAAGGTTAAGAATAGCCCCCACATAATTATCGGCTATTAACCTTTTGTTCTCATAGCGCTGAGTCAGAATATCATAGGCCACACCGTAGTTGGCTTCAGAAATGATGAGATGCTTTACCATAGAAAGGGGCTCTTTGTCTAGGATGCTCAACAAGTAGTGCATTTTTTGGACGGGTGTAAGCCGTGCATTTTCATGAACTACACTGTTGAAAATTGCTATAAAGCTTGGCCATTCAATGTGTGTACCTGAGAATCGTGCTAACTGTATTTTAGGTAAGTGAAACTCAACGTCGCTAGCTTTAGGAGCGGTCGAAGTGGACGGAAGATTCGGTGATGGCTTGGCAGGTGACAAGAGTTCGTACGCAACCTGAATGCTATAAAACATATTCATACTCTCGTTATACAAATCTTCTATTTGAACCTGTTTTTCTAGCGCTGGCTGGCCAGCAAGAATACCGGTGTAAACATCGTCCATCAATGCCCTATGACGCTCCAAATCCCGATAACGCACTAGGAATTTCGTCTTATCATTGGCGCTTACCTCTTTCATATGGCTCAGCTCTTGAGATAAATCATACGTTTGTTTAATGTGTTTAGTACACAGACCATACTTGAGTAATAATATCCTATCATCAGCCATGTTTAGAGTTTATTTTGCAAGAATTAGACCTCGATTAATTGCAAATTGCAAAGTAAATAAAGTTTTTCCAACAAGCAAGAAAGCTGAGATGACTGACAGACTGACAGTTATGTTGACTGACAGAATGAAACTGATAAAAATTGAATGAATGAAATGAATGGAAACAACTGCTGCTTGCTTACTTGCCTGTTGACTTACCGGTAAAGTGTAACTAGCCTTTACGGTTGACACAGACAACGAATTAGTTATAACCAAAGACAAGATAAAAGTATGATTACGTGAAAGATGACAATATGGCGGACGAAAAAATAGGAAATTATAGAGAACAAATGGACAATGATGATTTTGCAAAAAATATGAAATTATAAAATAAATAAAATAAGTATGTAGGATTGAGGATGTTGATTATGGAATCAACAGGATCAGGGATCGGGATCGAAGGACCAAATAATGGAATGTAAAGAGACAGGAAGGAAATACCTGGGGTTTCGTAGCGGCCGCAAGTGGTGTTCTCGACTGCCTTTTCTCTACACTCCGTTGATTTGCTGATGTTGGCGGAGGGCGCTGAATTTCCGTTGATTTGATGATGATTTGATGATGAAGGACGCGCGGCCGTATATCGCGTTGGAAAATATGATTTTTCCTGAAATTCTATGGAGGAGCTATGGGCGCTCGACTCACTCGGATCGCGGCTCGGTGTCAATGGCCGCAGTGGCCGGTTTCTCCTTCTACCCACAGGTACGGGGGAGAAGGATTGGGGTAGGTGGTTGAGGGTAGCGAATAATAAAATACGTATATATGTGACAGATAAGATTTCGTTCCGAAATTGCCATCTTTACAGAACAGCCCCCAAAAACCTATTAAACGATACCCATACCCATTTTTTAAGGAAAAAAATGAAGCCGCCATCTTGGATTGAACAAATATTGTGGAATTCACAATCAGAGCCCCCAAAAACCTATTAAACGATACCCATACCCATTTTTTAAGGAAAAAAATGAAGCTGCCATCTTGAATTAAAAATTAATGTTGAATTCACAATCAGAGCCCCCAAAAACCTATTAAACGATACCCATATCCATTTTTTGAGAAAAATATGAAGCCACCATCTTGGATTCAAAAATTAATGTTGAATTCACAATCATAGCCCCCAAAAACCTATTAAACGATACCCATATCCATTTTTTGAGAAAAAAATGAAGCCACCATCTTGCATTCAAAAATTAATGTTGAATTTACAATCAGAGCCCCTAAAAACCTATTAAACGATACCCATATCCATTTTTTGAGAAAAAAATGAAGCCACCATCTTGGATTCAAAAATTAATGTTGAATTCACAATCAGAGCCCCCAAAAACCTATTAAACGATACCCATATCCATTATTTAAGAAAAAAAATGAAGCCACCATCTTGGATTCAAAAATTAATGTTGAATTCACAATCAGAGCCCCTAAAAACCTATTAAACGATACCCATATCCATTTTTTGAGAAAAAAATGAAGCCACCATCTTGGATTCAAAAATTAATGTTGAATTCACAATCAGAGCCCCCAAAAACCTATTAAACGATACCCATATCCATTTTTTGAGAAAAAAATGAAGCCACCATCTTGGATTCAAAAATTAATGTTGAATTCACAATCAGAGCCCCCAAAAACCTATTAAACGATACCCATATCCATTATTTAAGAAAAAAAATGAAGCCACCATCTTGAATTCAAAAATGAATGTCAAATTCACAATTAGAGTCCTAAAAACCTATTAAACGATACCCATATCCATTATTTAAGAAAAAAAATGAAGCCACCATCTTGAATTCAAAAATGAATGTCAAATTCACAATTAGAGCCCTAAAAACCTTTAGAACAATAGGTATCTACGTTAACAACTTTTGAAGAAAAAAAATAAAACGTTTTCCGGAATAGAGCCCCCCCACTTTTCTTCATAATTATTATATTTATAATATTTCCTTGCGCTTTCCCGTGAGTATTTACTGCAGCTCGCTAGTTATGTACGTACTCACAGACACAATGATAGTTTCGCACGATGCCATTTACACCTAGTGTGACAAGAGTAGGTAACTCATGATTTGAAAACATTGTTGGTTAGTTGAGAGACTTAGAGATATAATTTCATGATATTTAAAACTAAAAATAAAAAATCTGAAGTCAGGTTTCTTAATAAATACATATTTAAACTTAAACTAACCATTATAAAACTTTTCTTTGGTGTTTTTTTGTTTCATATTAACCTATATTCCGCTTCTTGAGCTACGTAATGAGTGTTTAAGACATGAATAAGACATGGACATGGTGTAACTATTTACCAGGCACGGGCAACACACAACTCCATCCGACTAACGTTCAAATTCCTACGCTGATACCAAACTTTCAGAGCGGCAACGCCGCATTTTTACGGGTGCGAACATACATTTGAAAATTCTGGCGGCAAAATGTTCTTTTGTTCATTACTAGGAAACTACTTGTCCTAGAGAGTCCAAAATTTTGGAGCCGAGTGCTCTAATTCATAGCTCGGTTTGGACACGTCAACCGAATCTGTAGCTATTGTAGATCCTCAGATGTAGCATGTGCGTGCCAGACAAACGTGTCTCCAGCTAACACAGTCATCAAAGCTTCTAACTCGGTGAGTTTTGAACCTAGACACTTGAAATATTTGGAGCATCCATGATATTTTTTGCTCTAAATTTGGAGATATCAAGCAACTTTGTAGCTATAGCCATTCCTGAGATCCACATGTGTTAGCTGGAGAAATGGCTTCCCAGCAAACACGTTGTTATAGTCTTCTAACTCAAAGAGTTTTCGAGCTAGAGACTTGATTTTTTTTATGCCGGGTGCTCTAATTATGCTCTAAAATTTGGCGTTTACTATATAGCTCTATCGTTAGCCGTTCGCCCACACTGAATGAGGAAGCTGTGGAGCCGCTCTCCAGCTAACACACCTATAAAGTCTCATAGAGACGTTGTTTTTTTTGCTGCTAAATTTTCCTTCAAATCAATGATTGCTCCAATTATGCTTTAAATGTTGGCGTTTTCAGAATTCGCAATTTCCATATGAGGAAGCTGGAGAAATGCACATGTTCTAGGCTTTATATTTAGATTAATAAGATAAAGTAAGCAAGGAGAGTCGATATGCGAGTGGATAATTTTGAAAAGATACAGTAGATCATGATATTTGCGACGATTTTCTAATGACATTAAATGACAACACCCAAGCGAGCAGTGAGAATTTTAAAAGTGTAAACCGTTTCATAAATTTTCATACTGTGAAAATCCCTCATTGTGTATTGAATTATATTATTGTAATTTAGTTGAACAAATCAAAGAGTTTATATCCAATTATGACGCCTTTTTCATTGATTTTGGTATTCAATAAATAATGCTGGACAATTCACACAACATTATCTAGCCCTAGAATAAGCAGAACTTGTGTTATGGGTGCTAGATAACTGATATACCTACAAAATTAAACCAAGACCAAAACAAACATAACCTCAAAAAAATTGTTATTTCATAGCCTAAAAATATTTCAACTATTTCAAGTCAAACAAACATTTTTTTAATGTATATGTATATATATTTTATTAACCTATAAATTTTGGATATCATACTCACATCAAAGTGGTCTTCACAGAAATAAATTGGCGAATTCGTGAAGCGACGGCGGTTAACATATCAAGTTTGATCTGCGATTTTGAGGTTTGAGAATAATATCTGTATTCTAATCTTAGTTTTAAGCTGCTGCCTAGTTTAGTACAAGTTCGATACCTGAGTCTTTTTAGTTGAATCGGGCACTGACCTTTACTATGCTCAGATTATTTCCTTATTTATGTTTTACGTAAAAAAACATGAACTTTAAGCAAATGACAGACCACAACTCAGTTACACATTTGTCGTACATGTGCAGGTGAAATTGGTCAAAGTATGAATTTTATTGAAAAGAAAAAAGATTTTGTCAATTCGGTTTAAATGTTTTTTTAAACTTTGTTTAAAAAAAAAGACGCTGAAATTACAATTTTACGTTATACTCGCACCTATAACTCGATATATTTTGTGAATATTTCGTCAAAGCAAGATAGATGTTTGTAGGTAAACATCTTACGAAAAAAGGTTATTCTCCTTAGATTTATTAGACTTAGCGATGTAATAGAAGCTTGAAAACACGAGAACTAACTATTTTGTGTATCCTAGATAAATACTGTTTGTCCTCAATCCTAAATAAATAAACCATACCTTGTTACATTGTAACTACAACCTACAATAGCATTCACCTGATTGCTACAAATTGCAACTGTATTCAACCGCTTTCAAAGTATTATGAAACTAGAAGAAGAAGAATTGAGAAGAACATAAGAAGAATTGAGAAGAACTAATTTTGAAACGATGTATGAAGTACTTCAGTACTACTAGTATATACATGCATACATTTTATTAGTCTTCCTAAATCATGAATAACATCATGAAGAGAACTTAAAGCACCGATAACGCATGATAACTGCCCTATTGAAGGTTGTGTGGGAAAGGTTTTGCACAATATAAAGTAACTTAAACATTAGACCTACCAAAAGCTCTGTCTGGCTCTGTCTCTGGTTTTGAGTCTATGTGTGTGTGACGTTTCGACGTAAGACTCTTTAAGTCAACACTCACACAGACTCAAAACCAGAGCCAGAGCCAGACAGAGCTTGTGGTAGGCCTACAGTAGTAGGTGTAAAAGTTTCAGATGGTATGACAGTACGACGCGAGCTGCAAATAAAACATTTTGTGCAGCGCCGTCATTAGTGTACGGCATATGTGGCGTGTAAGTATTTATTAGTGGCGTAATTAGTGAATTTGAACAAATATTACTTATGCGTACCATTTTAATGACAGACTATGATTATAGTCTACATTGATGTTAGTTTGCGCTTGCACCGGAAAAGCATTATTTCATAAACAACGAAACAATGCTGCTAATTGTGCTGGTAACATGTTTTCGACGAAACTAATGCATGTCTTCGTCTCATAAAAGAAACGCTTGGTAAAACTTGTCTTGTAATTTAAGTTTAAGAGTAACTTACCTTTCTCTGAGCTTCGGCAGCAAATCCGGATTTTGCAGCACGATTGTTGGCCATTGTGGATTTTATAACTATCTAACCACTAAAATATATTAAATCAGGCAGGCGGGTTAGCCGTGAGGTCACTGTGTACTGAATGTAAACACGCGGTTCAACAACGCGACCGGGCCACACAGAGATGTGCGTATACTTACCGTGCTGACCAACCACTCGTCCCGACTATCCTTGAGTAAATTACTAATAATCTTCATTGTTTAATAATGTTAATCTGCAATTAATACAATAATATTAATATCATAAATGCGTTTGTAACTCTGTCTGTCTGTCCGGCTTTCACGCCAAAACTACTGAACCGATTGAAATGAAATTTGGTACACAGATAGTTGAGGGCCTGAGAAAGGACATAAGCTTAAGGAATTTTTTTTGCGAAAAAAGAGTTGTAAGGGTCGTACAAGTTCTTGCTTAATTTGGGACTAGATAGTGTTGTGTAGATTGTCCACAATTTATTTATATATTTTTATTCCAGATATGTTATCAAAATAAAGCCGATAAACAAGCCGAAATTACAAATAACCGGCATTATTTGCCTTGAACCGACAATCGTTGGAGCTAACGAATATTTAATTTTATTAAGTGGACATCTCGTTAATGTGATTAGAATTAGAAATGGTTGATGATTTCAACCAATATTCATATATTTGAGGTGGTTTTAGTTATCCACAGGGCCCCAATTCAGAGCATTATCCAAAATCTCATCCCGTTTCTTGTACAGTTCATTGTTGATATAGCCGCGTTGAATTGTTTTAAATGCTCTTGGCGTCAATTACCGGGCTAACACACTGCACTGCATGATTGATTAGTTTAGTTTTGTTTTATGGGTTCAAGGAGAGATGCCACCCATAACTTCTACCTATCTACTTTTCTGGAGGATGATCCAACAACAACTCATGTACCAAATACTTGTTTATTTGTACCAAAGTTACAGGTTCGCACAGTGTGAGCTAGGAGTATTTTGTAATAACTATTTTGTAATAGGAAAAAAAAGAGCTGTTTCAGCATAGGCTGCTAATAAAACGATGGGACGTCTATGAATGAGGGCTCAGAATCGTTCTTCCTGGTATTGGGAAGGCGTCAAAAATCAAAAGTGTATTTGTTCCGGCCCACGACACACTGGCCGCGTAGAAGCGAAAGCGAACCTATTGAAATGTCACTGTCAAGAAGACGTTTTCGACCATTATATTGACAAAGAAGAGGCCTTCTAGACAGTTTTTATTTGAATTGATTTTGTTGTAATTTGTTCGGGTAAAATGAGTGACACGCGGTACTGCTGCTTTTTGCTTTAGTACGTATATCTGAACCAGCACCCATACCTTACAAAATGAAACGATTTCAAAAATTCTTCTCTTCTGATTTTATAAATAAGTTTATAAAACTTGAGAAACCGACTTCATTGCTAAACTACTGAACCGATTTCGATCATACTCTTCTTCGAAAATCTATGGGACCAATCTGGAAGTTACCTTCCAGATCAAAAAAAATATTTTTCAAATCGACAAAGTATTAAAAAAACTATTGTTTATTTAGCCGTAACGTTGAAGGAAAGGTATTGGCTATGTTCCGCTACAAAAATACGCAATATAGCGTTGAAAGGAACTAGCTACTTGTATAAATATTGTATCTCGAGGAAAAGCTCTCATCTCGCGCAAACGTGACCGCAGCCTGATTGCTCAACGAAGTCTTATTTTTTATATCAATCTTACAAAAAACCAACTCACATTTTTGAAAGAAATACATTAACTGACTAACCCCCGAATACTGAAACGCAACTCAGATTTTGAGCACGTCACAAATTGCTTTTTTTTATAGTTTTCAATGAAAATCTGTCAAATATTCGTCGCTTCGAGACGCGACAGATAATCGATCATGGACAGAGGCGCCGAACTGATGGATTGTAGTTTTATATGTCGTGAATAAAATTAAAAGCGGGATTTTATCTACTGGGATGATTAATTGTTACTGTGGTATGGTTAGTAGCTGTTAATGAAACTACTAAAGGATAATGTAGTGAGAAAACATCAGATTCCTACAAATTGTAATTGTATCAAGGTTTTTAAGTTCGCTATTGTCACTATAAAGACCTTAGGCCTTGGCCTCGAATTTAAAAGTGTTTTACGCGCCTGGTTGCTAAATCATGGGTTTTACACGGTTAGGGAATACATGGATTTTAAAATGCAAGTTTAGGTGTAAAAATATTGTAATGTAGCTAATTTTTAATTATATTTTTGCTTGCATAGCGAAATACGGTACTTTTTTAGGAAATTACAACACCATGTTACACTTATTTCAGCAAATAAAGACATTCTATTAGCGGGCAGCGGGGCGGCAGCCACGATACAAATCTGTATAATAATAATGATGACAATGTTACCTACCTAAGTACCTATAAGTACATACCTACCTATTTGCTGAGAAGTCCCATTATCACACAGAACGCCTACCTATACATACATATGATTAAGTATTATGATTACACGCTCCTCTGAATCCACCATCAGGTAAGCTCGTTGGCAGAGAGCACTGGTGGTCTAGTGGTAGCGGACCCGCCTTCCGATCCTTAGTCGTGGGTTCAAATCCAGTCGTGTACCAATGAGTTTTTCTGTAGAAAAATGTATGTGCACTATGCCAGTAGTATGATTCCCCGGACGAGCTCATCACAAATAGCTCTACTACTACAAAAAAGAGCTACTTTAAGGAATGGTCCGCAGTAGCCCAAATCAGAAATGAGTGGAGGCCTTTGCCCTGCAGTGGGACACAACGGGGTCTTAAAAATAATAACATCATTATTTACTGCGCTGCAGAAATATCACAAGAACAAAAACAATGAGTAATAAAACTATGGATTTAAATGGTCTGAATTATACATTTTTTGACGTGACAACGTCTTATAATTCGATGGAGCCGGCTGCACGCACGAAAAAACATGACTCATGCGCCGTAGCGAGGTTGACTCGAGGTCGGTGCGAGGTCCGACTGCCGCTCCAATCAGTGGATTACCAAGTTTTATAGTTCACGATTTTATAAAACACAAGTTTTACATATACCTACTTGCATACAGTAAATAATAATAAAAATATGAAAAAAAAAACAAAAAGTATTTGAAAATAGAACAATGGAACAGTATCATTGTTTTTTTTAATTGACATAATGTGCTAGCAAGTTCTCTTAGAGGAACAGCTGAGCTGCTCCCCCGCCCCCGCCTCCAGCTACCTGCCCCGCCACGCCTGCTCCCGCGCCGTCACTACCACCTCCCCACTGGTGGCCACGCGCACAGGTGCCTGCGAGACCACAGCTGATGCGTCGCCCTCACGCACACTCATAAACATTCATAAGAAGATATCAGCATACGAACAAATACCTACGAAATATGGCAAGATTTTTACTGATTGGATTCTACAACTTCAACAGATGAAATATCGGACTAGCATACCAAGATGGTTCCCTTGTTTACAAAAGCAAGTTTTAGGATGCAAAAGTTATAAAATATGATATTTCTTCTTCTACTTAAATTTAAGAGCTTAGCTCTGGGCGGGGTTTTGATGCAGTCTTTCATATGCGGCCTCCTTGACTTCCTTGAACGACATGACAGCGACTCTTTCTTTTATCTGGCTCATGTAACTTATTCTTGGCCTTCCTCTACCCCGTTGAGTACGAGCACGTATATAGCAGATCTGGATTTTATGAGACAAAATGGTTACTCTACTAGAGGCATTATCCAGGGAGGAAATAGGGGACTACGTTTGTATGGAGAATCGCCTGTGTTGTTCCCTCTTAAACACTGGCCTCTAGCTCAGTTGGTAGTAGCTCTGCCTTCTGCGCCGTAGGTCGTGGGTTCGATCCCCACCGAGAACAAATATTTGTGTGGTGAACATAAATGTTTGTTCTCTGTCTGGGTGCAAAATACACAGAGCCTGAGCAGAGTTACAAACCTGGAAACCTGAAGCTTGGTTACTGAATTGTTTTGAATGATAAAATGGACAAAAAAAAAATGTTGTGCTGAGTTACACAATATTATGGAGCTTAAAGTAGGAACTCATCTCAGCAAGCAAATATTAAATATAAATATATTAAAGACAATCCACACAACACTATCTAGCCCCAAACTAAGCAGAGCTTGTACTATCGGTACGAGATAGCTGATATACCTACCTAATGCATTTTGTTTTTGTTTGGAAGTACATAATAAGAATAAAATATAACACCCAGACAGATAACAAACATCTGTTAGTTGGTAGTTGGTAGGTAGGTATAGTTGGTAGGCATGACTGTTTGACCCCGTCCCGATAGTGATTGTCAACTTTTCTTGTTATTT
Organism: Thera obeliscata; assembly: GCA_947578465.1. Taxonomy (NCBI): domain Eukaryota; kingdom Metazoa; phylum Arthropoda; class Insecta; order Lepidoptera; family Geometridae; genus Thera; species Thera obeliscata. Next base: position 1,516,252 of record CANPUM010000004.1, on the reverse strand, counting down.
TAGTTTTAACGACGTTATTATTTATATTTGACCAATTATTGAGTTAAAGTCATTAGCTCTCCAAACAGAACCGTATTAATGATCTTTCATTTACACTAGTTACATACCTACCTACCTACCCGTAGGTACCTACCTAATAACCTTCTTCGTCTTCATAAGTAGGTACCTACCTAGATATAATGAAATGAAATGAAATGAAATGTTTATTTGCTTGAAATATCGTTAGGAGTTAGTTATTGTCTTATTTTATCAGATTCACATACCTAGGTAGGTAGGTAGGTAGGTACCTATTTCACCAAAGCATTGGCATTCAAATTTTAATGACTTATTTTTACAATTTAAACAAAAATGTTCATCGTTATTTAAGTCGCTGAAACACAAGTGTCACTTTTTTGCAGGAGCTGACATTATCATGCAGCTTGATGATGTAGTGCAAACCACATTCCAAGATTATGACCGGATCAAGGAGGCAACAGAACGTACCAGTAGATGGTTGGACCGCGGTCTACAAGCACACAGAAGACCTACAGAACAAAGTATTTTTCCTATTGTACAGGGATTACTTAATCCTGACTTGAGAGAACAGAGTGCTAGGGAGCACATGTCTAAAGATGTTAACGGATTTGCTATCGGAGGCTTAAGGTAAAGTGGTGGTAAAACTGTAATGGTTACACATAAAATCAGAATGAACTTTTTTTTTAATCCATGCAGCACTATCTAGCCCCAAATTAAGCAGAGCTTGTACTATGCTTTGTACATACATAATTTGTTTGAAGTTTCCGATTTGTTTTGATTATTGGCTTCTGTTTCCACAATTTCTGTTAGGTAGTTTCCAATAAAGAGTCTTTAAGATGTTTTTCCTCGTATGTTTAGTCTTATGTATGTTAGAATCTTTATAAATTGTATTTACGACGTTTCCCTTTTCAGCGGTAGATGAATTGCGTAAAATATCACACGCACTTTAAAATTTAACTAAGTACGTAATAATATTTTTTTGTAGGTTTATAACGCTATTCAAACATTGTTCTAATTGCGTGGACCTATAAAATTGCATCATATGCGAACTGCGGATTAGGTCTATGCGGCACCCTAAATTGCTCGAAAAGCTACCGACCTAAGTCAGTACATAAGGATACTACGTTGATTTCGTCATTTACTGTGTAGGTATCGATCGTTGCACCCACGGTGCCTCTGATTGCTGACCACAACCACATAGGGTAGGGAGAAATGATTCAAGTAGAGTCATGCATGCATGCCGGGATAAATAGATTAGTCAATAAAGGAAGACGGAAGGATAATAGTAGGTACTGTGGGAACAAAAGTGCATATAGGTGATATGCCAAAGGCTCGTCAACCGCTGAGTTACTACGATCGTAAACTATCTAACGAGTATTTACATGCAAGAGGCTGTTGTTGCTGTATTCCAGAATTCCAGATATTTATGAATTTTTATGAACGATAAATTATACTGGAACTTAAACGAATTGGACAAACAAAAAGATGAATGCCTAAGTACCTTATTTTAATAATTTGTTGTACCAACAATAGAGGTGGCTGGGATAACATTGAAAGCAGTAACACAGACCATTATGCAGACAAAAAAATAAATTATATGGGTGGAAAGGACCCTGGCATTTCTCATGAGGAATAGCTGCTTTTCCGTTGGATTTATTGGAGGTTTTTTCTTTGGAGTCGCGTCTACATAACTATAAATATAAGTATGGAATAGTGGTTCGTTTATTATTTCTTTTTTCTAAGTAACCCTATCATCAGTGCTGAATAAGCTCACTGCTAGTCGTAGGCCTCCCACTTATGTGGGTAGGTATTAACCACCTAAATTTTCAGGAAGAACGATTTTAGACCTTTTATCGTCAGTCGGTCAAACTTTTTAGGTACTGAATTAAAAACAACTCGGCAGGTACCTTCGTTTATAGTTACGTAGGCCAATCGCAATGTTTGGACGTGTGCATTTTACTCCTGCAGCTTTTATAGCGGCAAACGGCAGCAATGGGAAATGTTATGTTTTGCTATGTCTCTTTCTAGTGCCTAGGCACACGTTTCTTACCTACTATCTTCCTACGTACCTGTAAAAGCTGCGCCGACATCAAAACCTCGCCAGTTTTGTCAGATCCTTTGTGAACTGCATGCCATTGTAACTTTTGCGCAATTTAACTCCCCAATCGTCGCGGTTGCCATGGTGACGTATGATTTATCTTTTTCCATCTTTATCTATCTTTGTAGAGTTATTATTTCAAGCCATTTGAAATGAATATTTTTTTGTACGTTTACATATTTATTCAGTTAAATCACAAGAATTATTTTAAAAGTCAAGTCAAGATGCTGCTTAGGCATACAAACTCCGATCGTCTAACAAAGCCATTAAAGCGCTGTAAATGCCCCGTGTAAGGTATTAAAGGCTTTAGTGCAAAACTTCATTGATAGGCTTCGCAAATAAATTAACCCGTAGGACGCACTGTGAACAAGCGTTTTACCAAACGCAACCAAGCAACTCCAAATTACATATCTCCATTTTCTTCATTTAACAAATTGATGTTACTTACAAACCCTTCAAAACTGAACCTTAAACTCAAGGCTCTAAGTCGAGTTTCCTGCAAAGGGTAGGTATAGGATCGGTATCTTAGGTTGAGTTGATCTCTCTTTTTCGTTATGTGTGTTTTCCAGGTCAGTCTACGATCAAGGTGCATTCCCAAGTATTATAAAGAGTCTTTGTGTGGCAGTAAGGTTGATTCGAGGGAAACTGGGGGACAGTCTCCCTTGGACCAAATTCCGACAAAATTCCAATATGCGTTCGGCAAAAATCTTTGTGTTAATTAGCGTAAAATTAATGTTACTTTTCATCACTGTATTTAAATAGCATCTATATGATAACTATAGTGAAACGGTTGCGCATGTTACTGTTGTCCAACTCAAAAGTAGGAACTACGCGGGTACCAGCAGCTTACTTCAAGGGAATGAAGATCCGATGGCGTACTGTACAAAATAACACGTAGAGCTTTATTCATAAAATTGTTGACATAAGTTAATAGACGGGATAACGGGGAACAGGAAGGCCAAGAATAAGTCACATGAGCCAGATAAAAAAAAAGTCATATTTCAAACAAGTAAATTGAATAATAACAGCGATTTTCAGTAAGCGAGCGCTGGCCACCACGGCGCGAGCGATAAATAATAAAAAGCCTTCTCCACTTTAGGACTTGCAAAAATCACAATTTATAGAGCATTTTAATTTCACTTAGCCGATCCTATAGACTGATCTTTCAATGTTAACGGTTGGTCTTTTCTACAAGGTTGTGTTTTTTATCAAAAATGTTAGCAAAACAAAAGTATTAGGTTTTTAAATTCTCTGTATGTCTGGGTATAACTTGTATTCTTGAGAATTAATGAGTATGTTCAGGGAGGCCTTACAATAATTTAAGATGACTTAGTCTTATACACAGCGTTAGGCAGCCTTCTCATACATAGGCTTAAAAAAGGCACATGCCTGTAATTAAGGGATTTCTGACATTGTGGATATGAGTTGCTCAACATCATACTATACCTTCTCCACGTAATATGCCATAAACATACGAAGATTATTTTTATCTAGATTTTTTTATATGGTTTGGCTTGTCCGCGCGTACCCGGCCGGTTTTCTTTTAACTTCCTCAAATAAGTGTTTTAAATTCCACCTATCCGTAACAGTAATGTTAATGCAGTCTTTTTCAAAACTTTGGTTTTAGGACTATCATGAACTTTTCCTTCAAAGATACATTTTTGTGACAGTCAGACAGTGTTCTTTGGGCAATCGAAGTCCGTTTAATAAGCACAGGTTACAGGTAGGCGTAGTCAATCAAGTCCGGTAGGCAAGCAAAGGTAAGTTATTTAAGAGGGTTAAAACTTAACTATAGGATAAGTACGTGTTTTTAATTATAAAATCTACTTAAATGTATAGGTTCGCACGTATTTAAAAATAGTGCTTAAAACTAGTTTAATTATGATTTTAATTGAAGTATTTTTTATTTTACAGAGATTCTTATGCAAAAATAATAAAATAGACAAAACCATAAATTAGTTACAAATAAAATAACACCATAATTTGTAGAATACATTCATCTCTTACAATTAATGACATAAATGCAAAGCATGCCTTTAGAATAGTTTCAACTATCGTCAAAATTTAAAATTTTATCAATTGACGCTTTTTTAAGGTTTGGGCGTCATAGTTGCCGATTTGATTACCCTTCATTTAGAACCTCCTAGGTGGAAACACTCCAATTCCAGTTATTTCTTATTTTTAAACGCTTTGGTTAAGGAAGATTACTGATTAAACCCTCGTTTAACTAATTAATTGTGGTATTTACAAATTCATAAGCAATTTACTAAGAAGACTTTTGTGCCGTTTTATAAATCCAGATGATTAGATGCAAGGCTTTACTGAAAAAAGTTATTCGGGCCAATTATGCCGTATTTTTTGACAGTTCTCCAATGAAAAATTTCAGAAATCTATGCTTGAGGCTCGACTCAGACTCAAGCACTGTTTCAGAATACGGGCCTGTCTATCAAATTTTAAGTAAAAAACGTAGCAGCTAGATAAATACTTGCGAATAGACGCTATCATTTCAACACCATAAACATAATAAGGGTAAGTAAATGCAATTATGTTCTGAAGCTACATTTTATTACTGGATGGGAATAGGATGAAATATTCAATACGTTGAGTGCCGCCGCAGCTGAGCCCCATAAAACTTCAATTCTTAACGAGAGTATAATTATTATTATTTAAAATAACTGAGGATTGCTTTAGGAAATAACTAAAATCCTATTGTAAAACAACAAAAAATAAATGGAGCACGCTTATCGTCAGCTCCGGATCCGTCGGCTGCATTTAAACATGCTGCTTGTTTACTTTATTCTTATTTAATGAGACGGTGCGGCTGTGGTTTATCCTGTTTCAAAATTAAAACGAAATCCTAATTCAATTTGGATTTGCGTCAAGCCTTTTCAATTTGTTGTTAAATATGTTAGTTTGCATTTGTATGAGAACTGCATAGTGGGCCTGGATCAGATGCTGCCGGCTGGAGTCTTCGCCAATCCTGATGAACTGGAAGACCTGAAGAGAATTCAAAAGGTATTTCTATTAAGTTGACTTAAAATCCCAAGTGCTCTTGGTTCTTATTCTTCAAGGATTGATGTGTGCAAGTATTTTTTTGTCTTTTGATGCTTCTTTCTATTCCATGTTGACAGGCCTAAAATTAAAATATACAAATCTTTTTGGGGCTATGTACTAGTAATGGGTAACTCGTCTATTTTAATCGAGGATGAGGGAGGCCCTCGTTTCTCCTCGTGAGGCGCCTCACGAGTACCCCTCAATTGAGGAGAGGAGAATTGAAAATAGCGTTCGAGGTTTGGTAGGTAGGTTGACATAAAGCTGCGTGCCGCTCATCGTTCATTGTTTAATAATAAGTACCTACCTACCTATAAAAATAATGTTACCTGTTCTTTATCGTATCAGATATTCATGAGGAGCATTTACGAAGCAGATAATGACGACCGCGTGATTGACAAGACAATCAAACCCAACACCTTCCTAAAAATGCACAGCGCGAGTGCGGTAGAGAAACAAACTTCATGATTTGTGTTTTTCAATAGCCTAAAAATATAATATTTGGTAGGGTAGAGTAGACTAAGTTTGACCAACGTTTCTTCATAATGGACAGCAGAGACAAATTAATGCATCAATAAACGCTTGCTGTCAAGCTTTTAACGAGCAAATGGCTGTGACGGAGTCCATTCGGTTTCCGAAGGCTCCCGTCATGGCTCAACAATTTCGGAAACGAATGTCCCAGCTGATGAGAAAGACAAACAACCTATATCTAAAGGCAAAAATGAAAAAATGGAAAAGCGAACCGTACGCGGTGTGTTTGATGTAAAACAATTTCGTAAAGAAATTGCTGGAAAACAGGGCCAGAGCATGGGTAAGTAATTTTGTATTCATTTTTCTCATTGCCTTATTTCCCAGGCATTTGGAAACTAAACATTTTAAAGTAACCAACAATATTTGATTATTGTGTGGTATTCTTATTCTTTCCTGACTGACTAAGTACAGATCTCGAAGCTTACTCATTTTCCATCACTGAACTTAGTTAAAATAAATTATACAGGATCCCTGTGAGACCTCTTCTAAACCATTCGCAACCAAAATATGTAGCACGACACGATAAAAGAAGATTTAGATTAAGTTTTATCATGTATCTATTCCACCTATTTCCGCTTCTTTTTCTTATCGTGTCGTGTCTCAGTGTGTGGTGAAAGGACTTTGAGAGCACCGGCATTGTGCACATTATTTTTTGGACAGAAAAGCCGATTGGTGAATTTGAACCTACGACCACGATTTTTACTGCTTCCACTAGGCCACCAGTGCCGCTACTCTTTCCCCTATTTCCGCTGACAAGCAGTGATTTCATCCATAGAAAATGAAACCAACCTCACCAATCAACCCCAGACTCCAATCAAACATTACCTTATTCCGGCTTGCGCAAGTGCTACATTATTATATCAGCAGAAATCAACAACAGAAATATTCTAGAAGTCATCAATTCTTATTGAATAAGGTGTATATGTTTTAATGTTTAATTATAAATAGTAAGTAATGGTTTTGTAACGCGGCACGATCTACGCTTTAATAAGTAAAACGAGGTTCACTTTTACGTCCATGGCAGTACCTTTCAGATAAAAAAATATTTTTTCAAATCGGCTCACAAATGACGAAGTTATGCGGTAACAAACATTAAAAAAAAAAATAAAAAAAAAAAAAAAAAAAAAAAAAAAAAACATACAACCGAATTGAGAACCTCCTCCTTTTTATGAAAATCAAACAACTTGGGTACAGAGTTATCTCTGTATTTATATGATTCTAGTGTGGAATTATTTATGTTTTTATGCAGGTTGAAGATATATTCAATGAATCAGATGAAAGCTCAACAGACGAGGAGACCAAGCATGTTGGCGATGATCTTGAAAATGATTGTGCCCTTCGCCATTCTTTGCTGCAAATAAAGGATTTTTTTCAGTTCGTTTTTGGGCAGTAATTAAATAAGTTGAAGTATTCCTGGATAGATGTGCTAATATTTTTCTGAACCGGCACAATATTTTCTACCCTAATGGGGGGTTTACACGGGTGACTAAAGCTGGATGGAGAGGGCTCAAAATCGTTCTTATTATAACAAACATAATATTCATCTTCTTAAATTTAGGGCATCCTAAGTTCAGAGATTGGTATAGGTGCTGGATAGGTCTATCTAAAATCCTGTCCTTGGTACTCCAAGGTTTTTTTTTCATTGAACTATAAAAGGGCAAAAATTGTTATAACGCAGCTCTATGGCCCTTCAATTCTACAGAACTATACAGGGTTATTCATAATTAGCTGCAAATACTCAGGAATTAGGTTCAACAAATAAAATAAAAAATATTTATGAAATGATTTTTTTTAAGTTTTGTTATGAAAATCCCGAGAAAATCGACAAAGAATATCCTTTGGAATCATTGGCGCCTGACCTATTTTGACCTTTGATCCGCGCCCGCGCGCCGTGATCGACACTCTGCGTTCAGTCACCGCCTGGGTGGGTCATCGTCCTGTTTTCCATGGCAATCATTATGCAATAGCCGTAAAAAAATTAATAAAAATAAAATTTTGATACAAAAACTTAAATCAAAATAAAAAAAAAATAATTACATGAATATTTTTTATTTTATTTGTTGAACCTAATTCCTGAGTATTTGCAGCTAATTATGAATAACCCTGTATAATAGAATTTACCGTAATTTATTCACGCACGTTTTTTAAGATGTGATCTTCTGTAAGGTACATAACATAGCGAGTCTGTTTTGTTTTATCCTCATTTAGGGAAAAGTGAGGATAGCGTGCAAAAATGCCAACTCTACCGTTTGGTGTAATCTTTGAGGGACTGTCAACTTGAGCTTCTCACTTTTGAGATCGTATCTTTTATTTTTACATTTTCATGCATTTACTGCTATAAGCGGAAACTAAGCAAAACTATGAAGACATCTCTTTGGGCCGTGTGCAGAACCAATGCTTGAATCTGAGATGTGGGTTAGATAATACAATGTAGATACTTGCTATTTATTTAGTATCCAGGTTTAAGTATTAACTTAGCTTGAGAGCACTGGTATTCTAGTGGTACCCCACCTAAGGTCGTGGGTTCAAATCCAGTTGTGTAACAGTGAGTTTTTCTGACCGAAAATTTATATGCAATATGCTAGTACTCTCAAACAAAGAAGGAAAACCTCGCGATGCCGCAATCTCCACAATGTAGTCGATCCATCGGTCGAAAGCCTTTACCACGCTTCTAAGCTACATTCATTTCTTCAACTTTCAAATAACCTATGCTGGAGGCTCGACTCAGACTCAAGCTGTTTGTGGATTGTCCATAATATATTATTTGTTGTTATATTTGCACTGGCACTGGGCGAACTCTTTATAAAACGCTCTGTAAAACTCGTTAATTAAAAATATTACCAGTCCTTCAGAATTCGTAATCTCCGGCTGCAGCGAGCATATTGTTTGTATCTCCGCATAGCACAGCCGTCCGAGCAAAGGATCCAGTCGATAGTTCAACGCTTGTTCCTTCAACAAGTTAGCGAGTTCGTTTTCACAAGGAGTCGTCAGTTTTGACTCTCGGAATTTGTCTTTGAGACAGTATAGCACTTTGCCTTGAAGTTCGATATCTTTGGGATGGCTGGCTGTAAAAAACAAAGGGTTTTAGACATGAATAAAATGAGAAGCTCATAGTGATGAGAGAACATTCATCTGCTGAAAAATCAAACCCGCAACTCGCTCATTCGGACAGCAGTCGCTTGTCGGACCATTACACTGGTCTTCCAAATTTAAACATAATTTGTCTGATAGTGAAGTTTTGGCAAACAATAGATATACCTCGCTTGACCCAGCCACTGATAAGATAATTAATTCGGTAGGGTTTACCAGCATCCGCTCCAAACAATAGGCGCTTTGATGAAAGTCTGTCTTCGTGCTCACCGCCTCGGCTCACATTTACCTACACGATCGTCCATCAATGCGAATCTTTTGCTGGCGGCTGCAGTAAAATACTAATTGCAGTTCTTTCACCAACATCTTCACGATTGCCTAATGGAAGACCAAACTTTTCAATCTGAATGCTGATAACGAATGGCGACCAAGCACTAAAAGAAGCATTGCATAGCCATAGATGAATGTTGTCTATGAAATTAGTTTAATCAGATTCTCCCTTAAATGAATATAATGAAGACTGCTCAGAGTTCACAGGTTGCAAATAAACTATTGTTTCGGCTTACATCATTTCACGCTCTCCAAAATCTATGTACAAAGAAAAGGAAGGCGAAAATTTTGAAGCCAATGTTGATTAAGTGTATTTTTTTTGTATGTTTAACGTAGTTATAAAGTTGATAAAAAAAATATATGAACATACGTTTTATTCTTATTTTCATGTTGGCATATTTTTGGCATTTTTTAACGTCGAGTGTGGCAGAATTTGGCAGATTTTTGGGTCCGTGTGTGGCAGATTCGCCATTTTTGAGATGGTCACACTGCAGCGCTGCCAGAATGTTACTTTTGTAACATTTTACGTTACTTTTGACCCTCTCATTTTACCTTCACTCTTTTTTCTTTCTGTTTTTCTTTAATAATAATAGATTAAATGATTAAGAGTTTAAAACGATAACTATTTTAATTTTCGTTTTCCACATAATTGACCTATCATTTTATTCATGATTCTCGTGAAAATGTTACTTTTTGAGCTGTCTCAATGCTAGATTTGACTATCTGCTACTGGAAGCTTGGTTCCTATAGTTTTTTAGTTTTATCCTTTTACAAAACAAATGAGATGTTTCATGGTACTATGGAGCCCACGCCAGGTCTATTGTACACCAATCTTAAATACAGCTTAGCAATACAGAATTCGGTTTAAAATGTTATTTTTCTTCAATTCTAGTTCGTTTGGTTGTACATAGAGATTTTCCTGGTCAAAGAGAACATGAACATGACGGACCGAAATTAGATTAGATTAGAAAATACTTTATTGCACAAAAAACAGTACATAGGCGACCTTAATGCTAAATAGCATTTTCTTCCAGTTGACCATGACATGGACATGGCGAGAAGTAGTAGAAATGTGATTTTGACAACTAACGATGCCAAATAGCATGATACTGACACTTATTTGTGTTAATCACTGCGGTAAAACTGTCATGCCTTTGAGTATTCACCACTAAAAAAAATCAACCACTACTGAACATTTTTTCTTAGCTAATTTAAAAAAATAATAAAAGACAATAATAATAATATTCTGCTACTAGGAAGAATATTATTCATTTCATATTAATTTTCAGTGGAAGTTTGAGCAGCGGAAGTGATTGGCTACTTATCCATTTTGCCATACTTGACATGCTGTTGTGAATTATGCTTTAAATGCTGCTTAGTGCTTTGCTTACACAGTCATTATCATATTTGAGTGCATACCTCTGATGAGTTGTGTCTCAGTAGCAGTCTTGTGCTGCATCTCCATGATCTCCACCATGTGTAAGTCCACAGGCTTCTCCGACGTACGGATAGTTTTTTGTGTGCTAAGCGTTTTAAGGAAATTGCATACGCAGTTTAGGTAAACTAGGATTTTCCACTGCGGGATATTTTCATTTCCAAAGTGGTAATATTAAAATAGCTTTTGGTAAAACCAGATGCAAAGCTTTTTATTTAATGTTTTTTGTTGGTTCGGTAAAATTTGCATATACAAAAAACCTGGGTAATTTTAAATTTTATCTTTATTTTTTTTTATCGTCCCACATCAGCATATTTTTGCATACCTTATCATCAAAAATAGCAGTATTAATTTGAAAATCACTGGGGTAGTCAGATGCAAGTCCAAACATACTTAGGTATCTAAATCTGAAATAATCTCATGCTTGGGTTGATACAGTTGATCTAAAAAAAACATTTTTTTAACAAAAGCTTTATTTATATTTTTTCTAAAATTTGTAGTTTTTTTTTCACATCTAAGCATAAATATGAAAATGTCATAAAACAAAAATTGGGTTAATATTAAATAAAACTTAAATTTAGAATCAATAATTAATTAATTAATTGTACCGTGTCAGTGTATAATATATAATACTGGTTTCTGTGATAATGTTGTATGGTTACAGTTTATAGTACTTATACACCAATAAAACTATGTTACCAAAATAAAATACCCGAAGAATAATTAAAAAAAAAAATAAGCTTCCAACCTTTATAAACCTCTCTAATTAAGTGGCAGTTTATACGAACAACTGTATTATCCTACACTCAAAGAGAAATAGTATTATTACTAAAGTCGCTAATGATAATGTTCCTTTGCTTTTTTCATACTTTTAGGTAATGAATGTGAAGCGATAACTATTATCAGTAGGGTATGTTTACTCCATCTTCAAACGAAAATGCTTTTTAGTCATATTCACCAGGTCAACCGTTAATTATTAAAAAATCTCTTTTTACATTGTATATAAAAGTTGGTGGATCGAAAAGGCTCAAAACAGTTTTTCCTAGAAACCTATATAATTATGTGGGAGGGCCTATGTCCAGTTGTGAACTTCTTCAGGCTGATGGCGATGGTAACTGATGGCAAGAGATGGAAGCAACCAACCGAAGAGCTTGTTCTAGCTAATGATTCCTAGGTCCGTTTATGAAGGTAATTAAGACGTACTATGAGTTGTTGTCATAACCAGAACGTTTGATTTAAATTAAAATTGCTATACCTACTAATTAGCTTTTTATTTATGTAAGTTTGCAGCGTGTTTTTTCTTAAAGTTAATTGTAAATTTTTTTATTAAGTAATTATGGCTTTTCTGATTTTTTTAATGCAAATAAATATTTCATTGAGAAGGTTCCCTTAAAAAAGTAAAAATACTTGTCCTCAATGACTTAATAAACTCAAGAATCGCTAAGGACACCTATGTATATCACGTTTTATTATAAAAACTAGTTTGCCGGGAAGATATCACTCCTAGCGATAACACTGTCATTTGTATTCATGTTTGTTATTTTGTGTGTTTTTTTGTGGTGTGGTAAGTATTTTCAATCATCATAATTCTATGTGATTTCTTACTAGACTCTACTTTAAAACCTGCCATGCTTTTCAAATTAAACTCATTAAGAAGATAAAAGGAGCAAGTTTAAATTGATATCCTGCTGATTTATCATCAATGCTGCCTAAGAGACGATATTATGCGATCATAAAAAAACCGTTAATGCAAAACGGAATGCGAATACTAACCGGGGTGCGCCGCTTAGAAAGCCTAGATATAGGCCAGGCGCCTATATCGACTACAACAAATAAAACCAAAACCGGTTATTAATGGCATATTTACATAAAAACTCAATACTTTCCTTAATCATTGGTTTGATTTACGTCCGTACTTCAATATTCAAAATACTTGTGCACACTACTGAACAATCCTACAACCAATTAACAACCTTTAAATAAACAACTTTTTACTTTACTTTTACTAATTCTGATTATTTCTCATATTTATTAATGTCGGCCAACCAAACCCTGCCATATTTATTTCTTAATTCTTGCAAGCCAGGTTGTATTAGGCAATATCATTCAGACATTGTATGTTGGATACCAACTGGCTAAATTATTACCGACCTCTTGCATTTTGCGACCGATATTGTACAACCTGCATCCAGAGGTTCTCACTCAGCAACAATGCAAAAGTTCAAAACTGAAAACATGAATATGTACTTAGACATATTTTTATAAATCATATTTCGTTCATGTTTCCAACACAACCAGAATCTAGGGAGTAGGTACATAAACTTATCAAATAGTACTAAATATCGGAATTACTGAGCTTTATATTCAGTTTATCAAAACAAGACTTAAGCTTAGTTATGTTTAGAACATTATGACTTATAGATCGATTAGCACAACAAATCATCATCATCATCATCAGCCTGGGAAGTCCACTGCTGGACATAGGCCTCCCCTACTCATTTCTAGGTAAAACGATACAGAGCCCTTTCCATCCATCGATTTCCCACGATCTTAACAATGTTGTCAGTCCATCTGGTGGGTGGGCGCCCTACGCTTCGTCTTACGGATTGTCGGTTCTTCGAGCTATATGGCCTGCCCATTGCCACTTCAACTTACTAACTTTTTTTTTTTTGAACTCTACGAGCTATGTCGGTGACCTTGGTTCTTCTGCGGATATCCTCAGAACAAATAAAACAAATCATTCGGGTGGTAAAAAATGCTTTTCCATTTTTGCTATTTCAGAAGCGCATCTTCAATTATTTGCAGGATTTATCAATATAAATCCTATGCTCTGCTTATGTTTTTTTTAACAATATGCTTACAGAATCTACAGAAAAGAGTCATCTGTAAACCATTTCAATCAAGATCTAGTGATCCGTAGGACTCTATGGAACCCTAAACTAAACTTTTAGTTTTTTTATTTTTTTCATATTATTGCATTGTCATTGACCTTTGAGAGGTGTGCAAAGTTTGAATCAAATCTGATCGTTCAAAGTAGGTTTTTTTTTTTTTTCTTTTCATTTTTTTTTTTTTTTTTCATATTATTGCATTGTCATCGACATTTGACAGGTGTGCAAAGTTTGAATCAAATCTGATCGTTCAAAGTAGGTTTTTTTTTTTTTATTTCTTATCATTTTTTTTTTTTTTTTTTTCATATTACTGCATTGTCATCGACCTTTGACAGGTGTGCAAAGTTTGAATCAAATCTGATCATTCAAAGTAAACATCATAAATTCAATTGAAGTGATTACATTTCTTGTCCATTTTGTATTCATTTCAGTTCTAGGCAAGGATGTGAGCAGTATCAATATACTGCACACACCCTTCATCATCATCATCATCCACAGCCCGACTTCACCCACTGCTGGGTATAGTAAGATTCATACAAACCAGAAATAATTCAAGAATTACAGAACAACACGGAGGACCAGCTTGAGAGCAATGTTCAAGCTATTGTAGAATGGATAGAAAGATGGAGAGAGGAAAACTCAGGTTTATGAAAAAGCGTTATCCAGAGTTTATAAATTATGTATAAACAATTGTCTTTTTAAATTACTTACACAAAAAAGCCTAAAGAATGTTTCAAAAACATAATATTCATGTTTGTTCAAATGAAGGTCATTGTGCATTGCATAATATCTTAATACGGTTTATGATATCATTAGGCTCTATAAATATGATCTACCTACCAACATGTTTTTTCATAGATTTAAGCACCTCCTAAGCATTACTTAGAAGACAATCAGTGACAGGGCTTGTAAGTACTGATTGTCTTTTAACACTTAAGTATAGGCAATTTTTTTTGAAGTGAACACATCTTTAGGCAGCCTTGATCTTATTGATGTGGAATAAAACAAAGGAGAGCACTGGTGGTCTAATGGTAGTGGCCCCGCCTTCCGATCCGAAGGTCGTGGGTTCAAATCCACTCGTGTACCGAAAAATTTATGTGCACTATGCCAGTACTCTCAAAACGTTGAAGGTAAACATCGTGAGGAAACCGGCGTGTTGTAGCACCTAAAAAAGTTCGAGCAACACGTGTCAAGGGTCACGCATAAAGGGCCCACCAGCAGCCTACTTGCGGAAAAACCTGCCCTTGATGAATGAAAAAATCCGAGAAAAATGCATCTTCCAGATGCACTGCCTTGCGTCCATCAACTTGAGGCATACAGATGTTCAGCCTCACATGCCAGTAATTTCACCAGCACGCACACAATTCAAACCGAAACGCAGCAATGCTGCTTTACATTAAACAATAAAATAGGAGGCAATAAATATGCTGTTTGAGATAAAATAAATAGATACTTACCATTAATAGAAAATATACATAATAAAATAGATTTTTAGATAACTTATCTAGAATTGAAAATTCATACTTAATCAAAACGTGTGGATATAATTCGTAGTAGGTAATAAAAGAGATAGGGGTTTAAAAATGACGTCAATTAACATGTAAGTGATGGATGTTCCGCATCTATTTGTGATAAATTCACAAATAGATGGCAATCGATCCTGTTAAAACATCAGCAAAATCTAAGATTTATCAGAGTTCAGATTAAGATTATTCAGATTAACTTTATATGGATTTTGAAAGGTTATTTCTAATCAATAAGTATAACATTTTTCGTTAAAAAAAACAACATTTTTTATTTGTTGTCATATTATTATAGTTTAGCAGCGGCCATTTTTTTTTTAAATATACATTACATTTAAAAATGACAGCTTTTGTTAAGTCAATCGCTATATCATATAGTATTAAATTACTAGATGAATCGAGGGTAAATTTTATTAAGTTTTCGAGTACAGAAGGTGACGTTCAGCAACAGTTCATTGAGGTTCATACAACTTCAAAGCTGCCCTTAAAGCAACGTAAATTATTAAACAAGCAGACTGAGCTCTCCCTTAATGTTTTATAGCTCCACGAAAGTGCGGAATTATGCGTGATGAGAGTATTTTTATTTAAATGAATTTTATAGTTTTTTAGTTTTATTTCTGTTAATCTACAGATTTCTTCAAATTATTATAGTTTGCTGTAAATAATGTATGTACAAGCCAACAGTTATTGCCCTTAGATGGTAAACAAAAATTGCATAATTTTGTCGCTTTGTGATATATATGTCGAATTGTCAGCTTTATTAAACAGGGCCCTGGTGTGGAGCAGTGAAAGCCTACCTCATGAGGATTACAGTTTTAACAAATAAGTTAATTTCGACTTCAGGTATGGCTGGGTAAGCAAACCCGTGGCTAACAACGAGTCTCACAGGACCTATGACCACCTGGACTACCACCAGCTTATACCCTTGGAGACAGATGGAGAGCATCCTGGGGACACCACCACTCCAAGACTAGTTGTAGGGCACAATGTGTCATTTGACAGAGCTGGTTCAGTAAGCTTTTTGAGCAAACTTTGTTATATCAACAACTCGCGAAAACGAAAAATGAAAGTACGCGATATACCTAATAGAAATACAGGGTGTTCCAAAACTGCACCCTATTACTTTGCATAAGGCTAAACATAGGTTGATTTTACAATGACAAAATTAATTTATTTGTCTTGCGGTCGATTCGGACAGAATATATTGGGACGCAATGTCCCAAGTGACACTTTTGATATTCATATTTTTGTTGCTGTCGAACTTTTACGGGTGCACATAACTACTTAAAACGTAGGATAAAAATAACTCAAATAAAAAACATGAATTTGTTAGGAATCTGGTATTTCAAAAAGGGCATTAACTAATTATTTTTCACATCGGTACCAAAAAACATGTCCCAAGGTAAAGTGTCGCTTCGGATTTTGACAGTAATTTTAATACATCCTGTCTATTATGACAAGAGCTAGTCTAGCCCATTGAGGCGACTTCCGGTTCTAATACAGCGACAAAAGGTCGAATTTGTAACCCAATATTGTTGTATGTCGCTATTTATCAAATGCTCCGTTGGTCCCCACGCTCCCCTTATTGATACGTGAAATACGGTTATTTTATGAAGCTAATTTAGAAGTTTGAAACACCGCCTCTTGGCCTTTTTAGTAGTTGGCGCGAAGTAATAGCTGGGAGACGACGACCTTTTGGGGATTGAATGTCCTTTAATAAGGCGAGATCAGACTCCGAGCCGTATTTATCCGGGGTGTCTTGCATTATTTTATTGTCACACGTAGGTTGTAGTTGTGGAACAGAGAATAACTGTAAACAAACAAATTTTTCTATTCTGATAACAAAGGTTTTCACCGGGAAAATTATTACAAAACCAAACGGAAAGAAAACTTTTCCCACAAAAAAAAAAAATAGATTTCACTACCAGTTTTAGTATGACCTGCTAGTTTTATACAACTAGCTGACGGAACAAGCATATGGCCCACCTGATGTTACGTGGCAACCATTGCCTATAAGATAGCATTGCTTCGTAGGTCACACTCTCATACATAAATACATAAATGTTGAAGGTAAACTTCGATAAACAAAGCTTACTTTGCGAAGACTCCTTTGCTGTAAAGCAAAGTCACGTCTATGAATCTCGGCCCTAGACTCACCTCTAGCTCTGTCTCTGGTTTTGAGTCTGTGTGAGTGCTCACCAGTTCATTAAAGTTACAAAATATAACTAAAATCTGGCGCACATAGTAGGTACATAAAACACAAAGTGTGAGCAGCTGGAATGAAAGTACACAACTGTCAAATAATTGATTAGTCGATTACGAATCCGTGAAACTGGGCCTAAATCAAAGACAGCTGTAATTAAAAAGGCTTAACGGCTTTGGTTTGGCGCAGTATCACTGTTGAGTGTTGACACAGTTGGTCATGGTATTCAGAATTTGTTTACTCAACGCAAAGCCCTTCTTGTACGTACCAGACCTAAAAATCCTTTACAAGAGACTCTTATCTACAAAATGAATGTACAAGCCAGAAGTCCTATTGTTAGGCCGTCCACATTTACATTTGTATTGTAGAACGTTGGTCAGTTCTCTTTTGACAGTTTTCATCATAATCTTGAACATGGGCTGTTATGAGATCTTTTTATATGCCGGAATTAGTCACTGCGACTTCGACCATTGAATTAGATTCTAGTGGTTACGAAGTTACCTAAAACTTTTGCAATTTTACTTTCATATCCACTAGCGTAGCTTGTCATTCGTGGAGAACAAGTCTTAGCAACCCAAGACACGAGTCTCTCGGTGAAAGGCTTTTCTTTTAATGGCGACCGCGATCAATGAAACGCTGTCAAATATCGCTGTCAAATTTGACAGCGGCCTAGGTGTGCATAGGCCTTTACTGATAATATATTAGGTACTTTTTCTATTTAGCAGTTTTTTTTTTAACTGTTTAAAAAATAATTCGCGATTCTTTAATAAGTACAAACAATTGCGAAGTGACATGCCATTATTTAATATTGTTACTCTTTTTTATTTTTCTTGTGTCATTCTATTTAATATTTCTTTTCTGTGTTAGTTTAAGTTTGTAAATTTCAAATACGATTAATTAATTGTGACTGAATAAATAAATGAATGAATGAAATGTTACCCGAGGATTGTAAGACTAAACTCGTTCCTAAAGCTATTCATGGAATATTATGCATACATAATAATGTATATTTAAAGAGGAACAAATAATTTTAAGATCAATTTTTCAAATTCAAAACCGCCATGATGACGTCCACCGTTTTTTTAAGCCCCAGATAAAACTTATTATAAAAAGATGTTTACAAATAAGTCAAATTTGCTCTGAAAAAAAAATATGATGCACTATATGATGATGCTTTGTAATACATAAAAATTGTTGTGGCATGTACTCTTAGGGCCTTATTAATAATCCTGGCGTAGCGTTGGACTAGTTAATCCGTGTTTTGTCTCTTGCATTGACATGTAATTGTCAACTCGAGCAAGTGTGACTATTTGTTCTCGGTGGGGATCGAACCCACGGCCTACGGCACAGAAGGCAGAGCTACCACTAACTGAGCTGAGAGGCCAGCCATCAAAGAATCTGACATGTCTCGGACAGGCTGACTGAACTGAACTGACAATGAAAAGAAAAATATACATGCATAGTTTGTTTATTGATTATTACAGTTTTATTTTTAACTTTTTAGTTCAATTAGTTATAAAAGCGTTTTTTTTTAGTTTTTTAAACTATAATTTATTTATTACTTTTTAGTTTTTTTTTTTATATTTTTTTTCTTCATATTATTGCATTGTCATCGACCTTTGACAGGTGTGCAAAGTTTGAATCAAATCTGATCGTTCAAAGTAGGTTTTGTTTTTATTTTTTATATTTTCTTACATTTTTTTTTATTTTTTTTTTCATATTATTGCATTGTCATCGACCTTTGACAGGTGTGCAAAGTTTGAATCAAATCTGATCGTTCAAAGTAGGACAAAATCGAGCTCAAAGGGGTCGGTTACATACATACATACATACATACAGGTGAAGCTGATAAAAGCGTTATAAAAATCACTTAAATCTTCGGCAAAAAGGGTAACTGATAGATATAAAATAGACCAGACTCTATAGCTATGTCGTTTGTTCAATGTTTCGAAGTAACAAAGCCTTGTGTCTGACAAGCAAGGATTGCAATTCATATTCGTTTTCTAATGCAATCGAAGCTCAAAAATATGTAAAAACTGACGATTGAAACAAGGATTTCATTGCAACAGAAGATATGTGTGATCACCCCGCAGATGACACTTACAAAGATAAACTTATTGTACCGACTATAAACTTGCCACTTTAACAAATTGTATAGACCTTTATATTAATTTTGACAGAGGTTTTAAAAAACGCTTTGATGGCGCTCAAATTGGAAATTGTCTAAGGGGGTTGGTTTTACATCATGTTCTCTCCATGACCTCGGGTTATTTACAGTTGTATTCAATTATGTACGCGTTTGTGGAGTATTCGATTGAGGACTATCTCCAAATTATTGCCTTTCAGATAACTACATCAGACCGAGATTCTTTAAATCCCTAGCTAGTCACTAATATACGTGATACTGTTTTATACACCCGCGTAAAAAAGTATGATCCTGAACTATCTTTTTTTATAATCTGAAACGAGTCCGGCTATAACTACACCTGAAAGCTTTAAACTGGAATTGCTTCATCAAGACCAATATCTAGGTCGTGTCACCAGCGTTTATTTTTTTCGTAGGAAATTTTGTGATTACGTTTTTATTTTAGTGCAGGCCCACGAAGCACATAACCGTTGTGTTTCATATTACGCTGGGTCATTCATATAGAATTCATTAGGTTGACGTTTATAACTGCTTGTTTTGCACGAGTTGTTATTGACTGTCTCATTGTTTCACAACTTTTGTTTACATTTCGCTCAATGCTAGGTAGTTTGTTTTTATAGAGGTTTGTTTTCTCCGCTTCGTGTATTCTTTTATTTAACATTGCTACCAGCTGTGGCTCTTCGAATTTCTTGTTATCGAATATTGTTTGTTCAAAAATGTATCAGCTATCCGGTTCCCATATTACAAGCTCTGCTTAGTTTGGGGCTGGGTAGTGTTGTGTGGGTTGTCCACAATATAATATAAATATATATTTTATACAATCAGAAAAAGCATCATAGGAATGAAAAATCTACAGATAGTATTACTTACCAAAGACTCAAATGCTGTGGCAGTTATGTAAAAAAAATATCAGGTTTTAGAGAGTCCAAAATGTAGTATTATTCGTGTGTTGTAGTGTAGCAAATTTATAGTGCCCATAGAAAGAGTAACAGATTTGTAATTAAATAAAATTCGCGCCATTGATGTATATAACCTACTTTAGCATGCATGAAAAATTCTAATTGGATACGTACATTGACAAAGATTATGAATAAAACTTACCATTTATGGTGAATTTTGAATTTTTTGCCTGAAAATCCTGGTAAAAATGCATGAGTAAATACGTAATTTTGATGTGGTGTACCATTATTGATTTTTTACTCTTTCTAATAATGAACGCTTAGGAACAACCGAAGGTATCTACTATAATAAAATAAAGGATTTCTTACCATTTAGATATTTTGAACTCAAAATAAATAGCTACTAAAATAAACAAACGAATCAAGAGACCAGTCGCAAAAAGTCTACTTATTAAAAAACCCGAACGCAACATTTATCAAAAAATGAAACTGGTTTCATTAATAGTTCTACCAAAATAAGAGTGTAACAAAACTAAAATAAAAAACCGTTGAAAAAGTTGTCATTCTGATTCACTCGAGCGTCTATCCCCGTGCCAATCGTAATAATACACTATTATAAAGTTTTATTAATAATAATAGTGACTCTTATTGTTATTAAAATGGGAATCATTACTGACGGTGCGATACCAGTTCGCCAAACAAACACAATTGACTTTTGCCATTTGGCTGGTTTTCAAAGATGTAGGTATTTAATTATATTGACCCTACGGTTATTTTAGTTCATTATTTAAACATATTTCACGATATAAGCTTTTAAATATTTTGTAGAAACAAAACACGTACCTTGTTCAAAATAATTGTTAATTCAGTGGAAACTTGTTTATTATTATTTCTTTCATTCCTGCAGTTCATGTTCTTGAAGAAAGGAACAAGAAGGAAAAAGTGGAAAAGTGGAAAAAGTGAACAGTGAAAGTGAATAGTGAACAGTGAACAGTGAAGTGAAGTGCAAAGTGGTGAAGTGCTCTCAGTGGACTGTCAGTGTTCAGAGCACAGCGTTGAACAGTGGACCGCATAGTTCGCGGGGACAGTGTCGGACAGTGCTACGCGTTTCGTGCAGTGCTACGCGTTCAGTGCAGTGTTACGTGTTCGTAGTGCGAATAAATCGCCACTTTCGGTAAAACGTTCGTTTCCTTCCAATCCCTGTACCCACTTCCGTAACATTTGGTGTCAGAAGTGGGATTGGAAGGTAAAATGCCTGTCATGCCGAGGGAAGGCGTGAATACACGCGCCAAGACTGCTTCGCAGCAAACCAGTGGCTCTGGCGCCGAGGCTTCCGAGGAAGAAACCCCTGGACGTCAAGACAACTCCGGTGGGGCAACTACCGTAAGCAAAGGATACGAAACAAATGATATTCGGATTTAAGACCAGCATTTTCTGGTTTTTTAGAGTTCGGCACATCAAGGTAAAAAACCCGTATGAATAATAAAAACACCGATAAATACAAGGGTTTCTTAAAAGATAATTAGCAACTGAGACTTATGCTTTTTTTTTTTTTATGCCATAGCAGGCAGACGAGCAGACGGGCCACCTGATGGAAAGTAGTCACCGTCGCCCATAGCCACCTGCAACACCAGAGGTGGTGCTAATACTACTTACTATTGAAATAAAATGTGTTTGCCTTCAGTGAATAAGCACGAGGAAGGAGATTTTTTTGCTCGACCTTATTTTAATTTTTGTGTATTATTTCTTGGTGATCCTAATAAATAAACAAGTAAACAAATATAGTTTATTTGTTTACTTGTTTATTTATTAGGATTAAATAAAATAAAGTGAAATCCAGAGTGGTTTTTAGGGTTTCGTAGCCAAATGGCAAAAACGTAACCCTTATAGATTCGTCATGTCTGTCTGTCTGTCTGTCCGTCCGTATGTCACAGCCATTTTTCTCCGAAACTATAGGAGCTACACTGATGAAACTTAATAAGTAGATGTATTCTGTGAACCGCATTAAGATTTTCTCACAAACATATAAAAAAAACAATAGATTTTAGGGTTCCCCATACGTAGAACTGAAATTCAAAAAACTTTATTTCATCAAACCCATACGTGTGAGGTATCTATGAATCGTAAACTGCCGAAATACTAAAACTTTTATATTATATTACTTACTGCGACGGAACCCTTCATGGGGGAGTCCGACTCGCACTTGACCGCTTTTTTGAAAAGAAGGACGTCGTGGATTTGAACCAACGACCTTAAGATCGGAAGGAGGGACCGCTACCACTACACCACCAGCGATCCTTGTGATTGAATGAATAAATCAATTTTTAATTTGATTTTTTTCTTTTTCAGATATTATGCAGTGTTCATCTACATATTCCCATTATACTATTAAAATTCTCTAAAATACAATAAAAAATTTACCAAATAAAGTGTTTTTTATTTTTTTAAGTAATTAAATTAGGTATCCTTTTCATCTCAAATGAACAATAGTTTAAAAAGGTATAGTGAAAAAATAACGCTACTAATATACACGAGTTTCCGAAAAAATAACAAATATACCGCTATTTTTTCGGGGTACTAGGATCTTACAATCCTTGAAAAATAAGATAGAAGATCGAAAATACTTTATTGCATGCAACAACTTATCAAAGTATAGGTTTTATACACATAAAAGAAAGAAAGAAAACTTATTTATTTATGACGACGGTACATGGTAGTTAGAGAAACACGAACATTTTCGATACAAAAACACATTAACTTATAACTATTAACTATGCTCAATAGAATTGGCGATCTTATAGCTAAAGAGCAATCTGTACCAGACAACCTTAGGATAGAAGGATTCGTGATATTTACAAGATAAATTAGTATCTATGGGCGGTCTTAGCGGCAAAAAGCGATCTCTTCCTGGCCACAATGAATTGGACAAAAACATATTGCATAAAGTATGGATGGTCGCGTGAAACTTTGATTTAATTTCGTATACTTTCCTTTCATCCTCCAATGTACGACATTGGAGAAGGAAAGCGCGAAATCGACAATTAAGAAAGAGTTTGGCGAAGGCCTATGCTGGAAAGCAAAACAACCCTACTACCGATGTCATATAGATTATTAGTACTTTTTATTTTGTAATACTAGTGTTAAGATTGTTAATAAAGGCTATTTAAATTGAGATTGAAAAACAACTTTCCTTTCCAGCTCGGAGGTATAATACCCGTAGCGCCGACTACAATAGGTATGGCTTCGGTAGGTGTTTTCCATAGAAGCAGACAGGTGTAATATAATATAATAATATATTTG
Organism: Thera obeliscata; assembly: GCA_947578465.1. Taxonomy (NCBI): domain Eukaryota; kingdom Metazoa; phylum Arthropoda; class Insecta; order Lepidoptera; family Geometridae; genus Thera; species Thera obeliscata. The sequence goes on along the minus strand of CANPUM010000004.1, from coordinate 1,492,743 downwards.
TTAATATTTGTAATATTTGCTTTTAAAGGTCCTTCAAAACTGTAACATATAGTAAAAAAGAAGATCGTTACAAGAAAACGGAAATGCGTGTGCCTCCCTGAAAATTATTCAATAGTAGAGTTCCCAGCTATTTGGAATGAACTGCGACAAAATGGGCAGCTCTGTGATGGGACAATCATATGTAGGGACATGAAATCAATACGTGTACATAGAGCGATACTCTCTGCTGTGAGTCCGTACTTCAAGGCCATGTTTATAAATTCATTGAAAAAAGGGGAGCCGGAAGAAACTGAAATATTCGTGGATGTCCCCAGCTGTACGACTATAAAAAGCTTAAGTATACGACAGGAAAATCGTGTTGAAAACATTGAAAAGGACGGAATGTGGATAATGGGTCATAGAATCAATTCAACTTCCTTTGTTACATTTTTGTACCGTTCGTCCGCATTGCGAACCCGTATAAAGTGTATCGGGAACAGACAATAGATAGCTCAATGTCTTGGGATAACCACATACATCAAACAGTATCCCGCACTAGAAAACTTATTTACATTTTTAAAAACCTTCGATCTGTATTAGAACCTAAATCCCTTAGAACGGTCTACTTGGCTTTGGCTCAATCAATCCTCTCTTACTGCATTACTGCTTGGGGTGGATCCTCCAAATCTATCATGATAAGACTCGAGCGGGCTCAAAGAGCAGTACTGAAAGTCATGGCTAGAAAACCTTTTCGTTACCCCACTGTTGACCTTTTCGCTCTCAGTAATGTTCTTACAGTAAGGCAACTGTTCATCTTTAACACTATTTTGCGAAAACACTCTCATCTGCCTTATGACCCTATAGTTACTAATACCAAGCGCAGGTTGGATAGGGTCTGTAAAATTGAGTCTCGGAGAACTAAACTAGCCAGTCGACACTATAACATAATTAGTTCAATGCTCTATAATAAGATAAACAAAGACCTTAATATCTACCCCCTTACACTACATCAATGTAAAATGAAATTGCTTTCTTTTCTTCAACCACTTTCCTACGATCAAACAGAAAACCTCCTGATAGTACTAGTTTAACATTTTAAAGTCACACAATACACCCCTCTTCAACCAAACACTAACTCACCTTCACACTCACACACACCCACACCCACACACACACACCCTCACACTGGGAACTATCTATGTAATGACCAGGCTCGGTTGAGACTGGTTCCTACCAGTCTCAACGGAGGCTGTTTCTACAGGATAGCTCTTCACACACACCCTCACACTCCCCTCCACACAGGAACATTCAGGTGTATCACAGTCACTCTCTGTGCTGGAGTGTATTAGCTCCCCGTTACTCTTAATGTTTGGACATTGGAAGTCAAAACTCACAAAATGTAATCATAGTAAATACTCCGTTGTTCGTAAAAAATAGTACATTGTTACCTGAGTGTTGAAAGTCACGTTTTTTGAGTCCCGAGACGGGTTTGGCCAATGGAGCTTGAAGGACTTAAAAGACTTTCACCCGATAATTTGACAGCTGTCAGTAGAAAGCGATTCTCCCTAGGGCTGAAAGTTTTACTTTCAATTAGGCCCCACAGGCAACTTCAGACCTACTTTCAGAGTATGAGTAATGAAAAAGTATTTGATTATAAGACCGTCACTGCTTACCGAATTATGCACAGCAATTAGCTTATATAATATTACAATGTTTATCGCTATTGTCTCTTGCATTACTGGGTAGTTAGGAATTTTGAGCCTACTATAGTATTCTCGTATAGCTTCTTCATAAGCATCTATCCATCCACAACTGGCATATATTTACGTTTTTTGTTTAATATGTGTGTGTGTTTAATATATTTGCGTACTTAACCCAAAGTTGGAGTTTTGCTACCACATTTCGTCTACCAAATGTGGTTTTCGTGTGAGCACGGCACGTGTCTCTCTCTTTTTAACCGACTTCCAATCAAAAAGGACTACCACTCCAACTTTATATAACTGGCCGGTAATAAGGACCACTGTAAAAGCCTATTACAGCCATTTCAGTGTACATTAATACTTTATTCGCCCATAGTTGTGTAAATTAAGTTTGTATGGAAATCGTACCCCCTTAGCATCACCTCGATCTTTTGTTACGTCTTCAGCTTACATGCACGCTTTTATGTCAAATAAATATATTTTCTTTCTTTCTTTCTTTCTTTTGTTGCAAAAGAACGGGAGACACGCTAACAAGAAGAAGTTTTTACTCCTACTACTTTTAATTTAACCTGTGTGGATGTAATTATGTCTACCTTCGGCGGTGGGGGCGGCGGTTCATTGTTTAAAAGTAAATAATAATAGTTTATTGCGTATTCAGGCTTGAAATATAACCCACCCCCTAACGGCGAAACATACATGTACATAATTGTGCTCTATTATTGGAAGAATCCATTCTTTGCACGCAAGAGATGGGCGTTTGCTCATGTGCTCTGAATGAACTCTTGAATGTAAGTATAGAAAACTTACCTGAGAGAAATACCGCGGGGCAGCTAAAAAAGATACAGAAATCCACCACAATCTATAATTAGCTGCATAATCTTACTCAACTGACGAGTTCTTCGCCCCTATATTAACCATAATTCACTTGCCTTTTGTCCGTGTCTAAATTATCCTCCATAGAATAAAATTTGTTTTCGTCTAACATACAATTAATGATTTGATTTATTCGTTTACCTTATCATGTACCTACCAGGTTATGGTCACCTTGTCCTGTACCTATCGATGAATCTACTCGACTAGAATTACGAAAAATATGTGTGCAATTCCAGTGAAGGCAGGCGCAGTCGTAAACTACGGAATTAGTGCTCCAACAACTAACCGGGGAAACAAAAACACTGTTTAAATATAGACTTGGTATCCTCTCAGTATCCCTTCGTGCTTCGGGAACTATGGCATGATGAGTAAGGCAACAGATTGTTTTAATGATATGGAAAATGAATAGTTACCATTGGATTTTGCGTATGGTTATTCAGATGCTGCTCTTTTACTGCAAAATACAAAACCTCCCTTCATCTCTTTCACATTTAAATTTAAAATTTGACCAACAGGTAGGTCAGTACAAAAAATTTAAGCTATGGATTAGCAAAGCATGTGTTGATAGGAATATCACGCGCTTGTGACACAATTTTACACAAATTTGAAATCCCTGGACTTAGTAAAAGTAGTATTAGTGTATGAAAAATGGGGTAATGAAGATTGCCACTAAAATACTAAATCCACAAATTTTTAAACAAGTTCGTTGTAATTATCACCGTTCTCTAACTAGATTTCAACTTAGATGTGCTTGTTAAACCGACGAGCTTTATTGATATTGATCATATAATAGCTTCTAGAGCATCCCTGTTCCCGATCACGAAGACGGTTATGCATTGTTGTATTATAAAAGTTAAATAATTAAAACTAATTAGCTCAGATATTAAAACGTAGTCAAATCTGTTGATGTCTATCTTTATTGAATCTATAAGTAACGGGGTAATTTTGACTGACGAGTTCTTCGCCCCTATATTAACCATAATTCACTTGCCTTTTGTCCGTGTCTAAATTATCCTCCATAGAATAAAATTTGTTTTCGTCTAACATACAATTAATGATTTGATTTATTCGTTTACCTTATCATGTACCTACCAGGTTATGGTCACCTTGTCCTGTACCTATCGATGAATCTACTCGACTAGAATTACGAAAAATATGTGTGCAATTCCAGTGAAGGCAGGCGCAGTCGTAAACTACGGAATTAGTGCTCCAACAACTAACCGGGGAAACAAAAACACTGTTTAAATATAGACTTGGTATCCTCTCAGTATCCCTTCGTGCTTCGGGAACTATGGCATGATGAGTAAGGCAACAGATTGTTTTAATGATATGGAAAATGAATAGTTACCATTGGATTTTGCGTATGGTTATTCAGATGCTGCTCTTTTACTGCAAAATACAAAACCTCCCTTCATCTCTTTCACATTTAAATTTAAAATTTGACCAACAGGTAGGTCAGTACAAAAAATTTAAGCTATGGATTAGCAAAGCATGTGTTGATAGGAATATCACGCGCTTGTGACACAATTTTACACAAATTTGAAATCCCTGGACTTAGTAAAAGTAGTATTAGTGTATGAAAAATGGGGTAATGAAGATTGCCACTAAAATACTAAATCCACAAATTTTTAAACAAGTTCGTTGTAATTATCACCGTTCTCTAACTAGATTTCAACTTAGATGTGCTTGTTAAACCGACGAGCTTTATTGATATTGATCATATAATAGCTTCTAGAGCATCCCTGTTCCCGATCACGAAGACGGTTATGCATTGTTGTATTATAAAAGTTAAATAATTAAAACTAATTAGCTCAGATATTAAAACGTAGTCAAATCTGTTGATGTCTATCTTTATTGAATCTATAAGTAACGGGGTAATTTTAAACGTGAAATACATAATTAATGAATAGAAAATTCGTTCCGCAGATTTTTGAAACTTATGAAATCAGAATTTAATGAAATAAAATAAGTTTTGAATACTCCACTGATTATCTGTTCGCTTAATGCTCGTATGTAATTTACGAATCATGGTCGACGGTTTAATCACTAAACCCCGTATAGAGCTTATCGTTACGTAAATAAACATAGAGGACATGTTCAAAGGCGAGCTTAACCCTGAATAGAGTTTTCTTACAGCAAGCCTTTGAGGCTAGAGAGAGGTGACTATATAGGCAGGTTTGTGTACATTACAGGACTGCAATTTGATTGCTCAAATTATCAGTATTTTTTTTGTTGTTTTAGTCCAAGGCGTGGGTTACCAGAACCGCACGCCCCCCTCGCATAGCAGTCCAAGGAGTGTGAGGCCTTCTGACCTCACGCCCCCGAAGAATAAATAGTACAAGGCGCGCGGACCAAGGAAACCTCGCGCCCCTCAGAAGATCAGAACAAAGGAGTGTGGGCCCCCGACCCTCACATCCCCCCGAAGAACATCCCAGAGGTGGGCACACGGAGCCTACATAATGGTTGACCAATGATGAAGTGACCAGGTGTGAGTATTTCCAAATCACATGGGTCATCTGACATAGGCACAAGCGGGCGTGAGTTGATTTCATTTGATATAAGCAGTTACACGCATCAGACTATTTTTTTTATACAATAATATACAAAATATTAAGACCTCTTGCGGCTTATAAAGTTGTTTTTATTTGAGGAGTTTTCTATAAAATAATTTTTTTTTTTTTTTTTTTTTACTAAATTAGTCTACTACATCTATGCAGTACCCTAATTAATATTACAATCTAGCCTAGTAGGCTAATGAGTAATTTTGCTTTAGCTTAGTTTAATAAAATAAGTATTAGGTACTAAGAATGTGTCCATTGGCACTTTTCTTACTGTCTCTAACTAATTAAGGTGACACTTTGTTTATGTGTTCATTACAGTAGCACTATCACTACACAATATTAACTTTATCACTACACTAACTCAAAAGGTTTGGTCCTTTTGAGTCTTCTTACTAGGTCTGTATTGTCAAGGAGCTGGATAGCCTCTACGTTAACATGGTGATGGAGTCTTTTTTCGTGACTTTCCGCGTATTTTTGAATAGTTTTATCGACGAACTCTATATTAAGGTCCCGATGGAGATCGTCGTTTCTTATGTACCAGGGTGCATTTACTATTCCCCTGAGTACTTTACTTTGGAATCGTTGGATGATTTGGATGTTGCTCTTCTTGGTACAGCCCCAAAGCTGAATACCATAGGTCCATACTGGCATTAGGACTTGTTTATACAATAAAATTTTGTTGGGTACTGTTACACTGGAATTTCTTCCGAGTAGCCAGTTCATCCTTTGGTATTTTAGCTCTAACTCAACTTTTTTCTTCTTGACGTGAGCTTTCCAGCGAAGCTTCGCGTCAAGTGTCATGCCCAGATATTTTGCCGTATTTTCATATGGAATGAGCGTGTCGTTAATAAATATTGGGTGATATTCTTCCTTTTTGTTTGTAAAGTTAACGTGAACCGATTTGGTTTCATTTAGTCTAATTCTCCATTGTACTGTCCAGTCATGGATTTTATTCACTGCTGCTTGAACCTTTTCTGCTGCTTCTGCATGGGTGGTGCCCACAGCCATTATGGCAGTATCATCAGCAAAGGTTGCGATAGTGTTGTTTTTGAGTTTAGGGATATCACAGGTATATAGAAGGTACAGGACCGGACCTAAAACACTTCCCTGTGGTACCCCAGCTTTGATCTCCTTTAATTCGGAGTACTCGTCATCTTGTCTTATTCTAAAGACTCTATCAGATAAGTATGACTCGAGTATATCTGCCAATACTTTCGGTAACATCTTTCTTAGTTTTAACATAAGTCCTTCATGCCAGACTTTATCAAATGCCTGAGCTACATCCAAAAAGACAGTAGAGCAGACTTTTTTGTCTTCAAGAGTTCTCTCGATTGTGTTTGTAATTCTATGGACTTGGTCTATTGTAGAGTGTTTCTCACGGAAGCCAAACTGATGTTCTGGAATAAGGTTCTTGTTGTTAATTATTGGTTTCAGCCTTTTAAGGAGAAGTTTCTCGAATAATTTTGACATAATGGGTAATAAAGAGATTGGTCTGTATGACGATGCATCTTGTGGTGGTTTCCCTGGCTTTGGTATCATTATAACTTCAGCCACTTTCCATAAATCTGGTACATGTCTTAGCCTTAGTGCTGCATTGATAATAGTTGTTAATTTAACGAGGGCTTTTTTTGGGAGATTATGGAGAATCTCTCCTGAAATGAGATCGAAACCCGGGGATTTTTTTGGATTTATGTGTTGTTTTATTTCATTCGCTACCTCTCGAGGTGAGACAAGCTTTATATCATAATTTTCATCACATACCTCATGTATCGTGATTTCGTCAATTATTTGAGCTTCGTTGGGTTTGAATATATTTTCTAAGTGCTCCGCAAAGTTTTCGGCTTTCTGTTTATTGTTAACAGCCCATTTACCGGATCCTATACTAATTGGTGGGATCTGAGTATTAGGCCGTTTCAGGTTTTTAGTTGCCTTCCAGAGCGAGTAGTCTGTACTACGGTCACTGGTTAGGTTTTGGAGGTAGGTGTGAGTTGAAACGTCAATGTGGTTCTGAATTTGGTTTTTCAAATGCTTGGTTAGCCTATTCAGCTTTGCTTTGTCTTGTGGAGACCTAGATTGATGCCATTGTTTTCTCTGTTTTCTTTTTTGTCGTATTATGTCCTTGATTTCTTTTGGATAGCTATTTCTTGTAGCTCTTCTTTTACATACTGGAGTGTTTTCCCACGCAGTCTTCTGTATAAGTTTAATAAATTTGTCTACTTCTAAGTTGAGCTGCTCTGGACTTTTAAGCGGTACTCTTAGATCTATATTATTATTTAGTTTTATCTTAAAACTCTCCCAATCTGTGTGTTTATTTACTAGGGTCAGAGTGTTTTCTTTGTACAGTATACTATCAGTAATTTCTAAATATATAGCAGAGTGATCCGAATTCATGTCATAACTCTGTTCTGTTCGGAGGTAGTTAGGACATATATTTTTGTATATAAAAAAGTCTATTAAATCAGGTACTTTTTGTGGGTCAGTTGGCCAGTAAGTAGGTGATCTTGTGGATGTAGCATCACATTTTAGCTCTTTCATTGCACCTAGGAGCTCTTTGCCCTTTGTGTTTGTTAGCCTGGAGCCCCAGTACTTATTTTTGGCATTAAAGTCTCCTCCAAGTATAAATCTTTTCCCAAGTAGTTGAAACAGACTTTTGTACGTTTCTTTTTTTATGGTATAGCGTGGTGGGCAGTATATTGAAGCTATTGTAATGATATATTGATCAGTACTGATGCATATAGCAGCAGATTGGATCTCAGGCTCTTCGTATTTAGCTTTCTCGTGATGTTTAATGTTTTCTTTAACTATAACTGCACTGCCCCCTCTACCTTTATTGTCCGGGTGTAGTGCATGATATATTTTATATCCTTTAAATTGGATGTGTGATTGCCTTGTAAAGTGTGTTTCTGATATGAGACACACATCTATATTTTCTATATCTAGGACTACTTGCAGTTCATTTTGATGTTTCTGTAGCCCATTACAATTCCATGCCATTATTTTAAGTTTGCAAATCATTTTGAAGTTCTAGGCATAGCTATTTTGTTGCTATGTTCCATTATTTTTAGGCGTTCATCAAAAGATGTCATGAGCTTAAGGATTTCATCTAGTTTGTTGTTGTTAGTTACGTCATGCCCCTTGTTTTGCACAAGTGCAGGTGTAGTATTTTTGGCAGTAGCTTGCGCGTAGCTAACGCTCTTGTTAGCAGTTGACGACAGTTTAGCAATGCTAGAGTGCTGGGTAGTCGTTTGTTGCTTACCACTAGCTGTTTGCCGAATTGTATCAGGTTTTTTAACATTTTTGCTTCGAATTTTCTGCATTTCCTTTGCTATCATGCATCCTCGATAATTAGCTGGGTGTGCGCCTCCACAATGCACGCACTTTGGCTTTTCACTTGTGGGCTTTTTACAGTCCACTGTTAGGTGTTTTCCGATGCATTTAACGCACCTTGGTTCTTTGGAGCAATACTTTTGGGTATGCCCAAAAACCTGACATCTCTTGCACTGAGGAACTAATTTAGTTGTTCTGAGTGGTTGTACTTCTACCATGCAACCCAGTATAGATTTAATCCCATATACTTTGTTTATATCCTCCTTATTATTGAATGACAGTAAAAACATGTTAAGGGGCTCTTTGCTCTTCCAGCTCAGTTTGTTGACAGCTTCCTCGATCATTAATCCCTTACTTTTAAGATCTTCAAGAATTCTTTCTGGCATGCAGGTAAATGGTAGTTTTTTAACCATCACCCGTATTGGTCTTTCTTGTTTATTTTCGTAAGTATGCCAATGACTTTGATATTCCGACAGCGTCTTTGTCAAGCTTCGGTAGGAGTCCTCATTAGAGGCATTTATTTTAACGCTGTCACCACTTAACATTTTAACTGTAAAAGTGCCAGCTGGTTGGTTTTGAGACAAATCGTCATAAAATTGTAGATAGTTCTTCACCTCATCCACTATTATGGGAGGGGGGGGAGGAACTTTTTTGATTTTTTCTGTATTATTATCTTGTGGAGGGGACTGCGTGGGAGAGGTGTTCAGTTTTCTTTTTTTCCTTGACTTTGCTCTGATCCACTCAGTTTCTTTTACTAGTTCTTCCTCGTCCGTGCAATACTCAACATGTGTTGAGGAAGTTTCCATATTCTGAGAAGTTGATGGGATGCTGCTGGACTCCACAACGCATTTCAGCTGTTGTTGGAGAACTTCTATTTGGTGTTTCATGTTCTCGACGAGGTCTTGTAGCTTTTCACGCTCTTTTTTTTCATCTTTATAATGACTTACTGCTTCCTGGTAGCGGTCATACAGAGTACGCTCCAGCTCTGTATGCAACCTAATTCTTTCCGTCGTAGGTGTATCCATTGTTGAGGCAAGTGGTGTCGCCTAAACAAAATAATTAGTCGTCGATAGACATGCCTTACGCAAGGTAAAACTGGGTCATTGACACAGGCCGGCGCATCGGCACGTCCGCGGTGACGTTGTTATGATGCACTTTGCACTGTAGGTAGGTACCTACGCGCGAACGCGGGAGACACTACTGTTCTCAGCGAAAATCGAACAGCCACTGATACTATAAAATAAATGAATGCGTTTAGATATTAAACAAAAAGGACATCTATGGCTATTTTGATTTGGTCCGTCGATCTCATGGGTTATTTGCCACGAGGTATATTAAATAAATATAAATTTAGACTAAAATATTAATAAAAAAATATTTCATTTTTCTATGATTGGACCTTTCTATGGCAATATAATATCTTACTGACCCACTTTCACACTACTAGTTCTAAACGTTTGAAGTAATAATTTGTTATGGTATTTAAGTTGTTGCCTTTTTACATATAATTAAATTTTGTGCCCATAAACATTGCACCTAGATAAGCGATAAGATATTTATTTATAAATGTTAATTAATTGTACAGGTCTAAAATATGTTTAGGTTAGTCAAATTTTAAAATAGTTATTAAAACATGGCAACATTGCCACAACAAATGTTGCTATATTTAGAATCACTTTATTACGACTAGGATGCAAAATTAGCTTTCTTTTGTCACTGGCTCTTCGTTTCATATTTCACCTTTAGGTACGGATTTATATGTAGGATCCCTCCTTTACATATGTTTAAGTAAATGCGTACCGTATAGTAGGTACGCATTTACAAAAAAACACAACAAACGTATAATACGTTTACAATAAACGTATTTATTTGAAAATAATATAGGCACTATCACCACATTTAAGGTATGCTGCCGATAAGATCAAAATCACGATAGTTTCAAAAGTAATCGATTTTTTTATTAAAATTAGTTAAATAGTAAGTAGTGTAGTATAATTCACCTAGATTTAGCATAGGCGTCCCATAACTAATGTTTATGTAAAAACATGCCTACGACATGACAGCTACATAAAGAACATCATTAAAGGAAAGGTTGAAGGAAAACGGGGAAGAGGAAGGCCAAGAATAAGTTCTTTTTATCGTTTCACTGGTTTTTTAGAGCAAAGTGTGGTGAAAGGATTTTAAGTGCGCCTGAAACTAGCGGCCTCTCCCGGTTTCGCACGGGTTGTCATTTAATTTTTAACACATAAATATAGCCTATGCTACTCAAGGTGAATGTAGCTTTATGGTGAAATCGGCACCCAGTAGCTTTTGAGATTATTCATTACAAACATACACACAAAAATACAAATCTTTCCCCTTCATAATATTAGTATAGATTTATAATATAAGCATAGGGTTTAGACCATAGATCCTAGATTTGTCTAGTTTACAACATATTGTTTTCGCAAACATGCTCGGAAATTTGAATATTGAATTAAAATCTTGCATTAGGAATATTGTTAGTTGTTTGACAGTTTGCTTTAACTTAAAAACCCAATAAATAGTGTCCGCACCCAGGGAATTTTAGTTTTCCATTATTTCACTGACTTTCGTAAAAGCTCCTGCAGGAATAATGTTCAAAGCTGCTTAACGTAAGAGAGGTTGTTGTTGTTCCCTTCGAAATAATAAAGTGATTGACGTCACCATATCCAAAAAAATTACATGAAAACGATTATTAAATAAATAAAAATATAGGGTCGATTTGTCTACCTACTATATAAATAAATTTTATATAGTAGGGAGGAACTAGATGGACGAAGTTCGTGTTTGCAAGCAACTCGGCTGCGAAATTATTAACGTTGAGCCAACGGTGCTCATTTAACGTGCCTATAAGTTTTACTGGTCAAGAAAATTAAAAGTTTGTTGGGAAACTATAAGATTCGTGGATTCGTGGAAGTATTACGGCGAAACGACTGGCCTCTAAGTACGAAAATACTATAAACTACATTTGAATGCGTTCGTAATCGAGGACTGATATCAAGACTGACAACTGCATGTCTCTTACTTAGACTTTACGTTTTTGCAAGTTATAGATACTCTATAAGACCTGCGTGCTACTAGTAATTCGCTTCTAGTCTATACGATTGCTACCTATAACTCTGTCGCATAGTAGAGTTTATAAAACAACTCTATCTGTTCTAGTTTGTGTTTGAAATTACAATCTACCTCTTATTGTTAAGATTAGTTACAGTTCCGACCAGCCTACCTTCAATACCATGTTTACATGATGCATACCAGTTAGATATATAACAATTATGTACCTACCCATCTGTAAGATACATAACATGAAAATTATATGGGATCAAAGCTACTTTCATTCTTCTGATTTGCTGTTGTCAGACTTGCTTGCTTTTTAGTAATTTCTGTTCATATCAAATTATTTTCGATATGAAGATTCCACTTTTTAAGCCGTTCTAAATCATTTAACTTTCATTTGATAATGCTTATTTTTTGACTGGCCTCAGCTCTTCTGTGCCGTCGTGGGTTCGACATACACCGAGAACAAACATTTGTGTGGTGAACGCAGGTGTTTTTTATCTGTATGGGTGTTATATTGTATTCTAAGTATGTATTTAAAAAAAATGCATGTAAGTATTATATCAGTTAGCTGGTTCCCTACAAACTCTGCTAAATTTGAGGCTAGATAGTGATGTGTGAATTTTCCACGCTCCGTCACGTAGGTGCATGGGCCACACCGAATTGAATGGGGCCCTAACAATGTGCGTCACTTGTCCTCAACTAAATCTGGTCAGTTTTGACATGTTGTCATGTTTTTATTAACGCCCGCTGTCAATGGCGCGACGATTTCACGGACGAGGGAATGCCCAATTTGCCACAATGGCCCACACTTCTAATTCCTATTGTGGAGAATACGAATTTACTTTTCTGTTATTGCGATGAGCTGACAATGGAGATTAAGCTTTATTTGTTAATGACTTCAGTGTGAGACTGGCAGATTTGCTCATCCTGTATACATGGATCCCATAATAGTATTTTTTGCTAATGTGTTTTGCTCAGAAATGTTACATTTTCAGTGGCGTTAGTCAGAACTTTGTGTGCACGTGTTAGGGCACTCTGGGCAAGATACCTGATGAGACATAGTCTCCAGGAATATAATAATACTCTCTATGAGAGCATAGTCTGCGAAGCTTCGCAATTGCAGTCCGCATAGTTGGAGTATACTCCCATTTTACTAAATCATGCCTGCAGCGGCCCACCTTGCTCCGAAGTCTGTTCGGAGACTTCCAAGTTCTTGTTGTCTTTTTAACCTTTCAAGACAATCGCATCGCTCAGGGAGATAAGAGATGTTTGACATTTCTTTTTTTGGCGGAACTCAACCCGTTTGACGTTATCTGGTGACGTCACGGGTAACATAACATTTTGTACCTTTGTTTCAGGGCCTGATAAAAATGTCTCATTTCGTGTTTTTTCTTGGAACTCTTTCAGTGGTTTTGTAACGGTGGAAAACTGGGTGCAGACAGGCAGACCGACTATTTCGGCTGCGTTGGCCCTGACTAGCTCAGTTGGGGTTCGATGTTCCTACCGCACAAAAGATTTTTATTCTAAAATAAAATAAATGTTAGAAATCAGTTACAGCGTTTTATTTAAAGAACACATACCTCTTACATGACATGTACATTAGCTTAGGAATGAAAAATTGAAACTGCACAGCTATGCTATCTTATATACTATATAATCCTAAAGTGATCCTTCATTTACATGACCTTAAAGTGAGCTCAAATAGCTACTTAACTACAAATTTATATGCTCAGCTATTAACCAGAATAGAGGTTATCCACATGCCAGACTATCTTTCTTACAAATGAACCTACTACTAATCAACAAGTTACAAATACATTGAACGCTACGTTCTCTGACATGGGATTGAACAAAGAAATTTAAAGGGACACCTTATACATATGAGAGGTTTAATGACCTCACGGGACAACAATATATTCCTTTACATAAAATGTAAGCAATGGCTATCATGGATACATGAGAGGTTCAATGACCTCGTGGAATACATAAAAATCAATAATGCTTATATTATTTACACGGGATGTTTAGTGACCATATGTTCAAACTTTATCCAAACCATAGCTCTCAAGCGAGCACAAATTTATTCAGGGAGAGGTTACTGCTTAGTGTGTCGGAGATGTGGATATTTGAATTTACCAATCCCAAGGCCCCGGATGACCCAATTAAATGAAACCCACAGAAAACTAACTTGTGAGTCACCCCTGGCGTCCGCCTCTAAAATAACCCAAGCGACCGTATTCTGACCGACAGGATGGTAAGATAGTAAAACGCACGACAAAGACGATGGCAATTACCACGTCAACGAAACCCTACCTATTGACAACAAAAATAGCACTCTCTACGGCAGCAAACAATCTCTTGGCAACAAACAACAGACCAGGACTCCACGGAGAACTGTCCTGACGCGCCTACTCCTTCCGCATAAAAATAAATTGGCACTGGCCCACCTCAGAATCGCCGACGGGCGCTTATCGTTCACGTGCGACGTCACCCACGTGCCCTGCCGCCACGTGCCCTGCCGTGCAGTCGCCGACTGCCCCCGCCACGTGTCTCGCGCCCCCGCACAGGCGAAAGAAAAGGGAGGCGCCACGCAGACGGTGTCAGCAAACTGAAAAATACAAGACAACAGGTTAATCTTGGCAACGTGCGGACACAGCCCGCAGGATGCTGCGTCCCTAAAAATACAACTGATCCTCCCCTGTATGCCCCATGCTGTGTGATGCTTCTCAGATCCCCTACGTACCAGAAATGGGCGCTCGCCCAGCTTGCAGTCGGCTCGTATCGGCAGCGAGAATGCTGGCTTCGTGTGCTGGGGCTCGTCTCTGGGCACGCGGTGATGGTATTCGTTGGCGCAGCTTCGTCTGTAATACCCAAATCTGGTTAGCGAGGACTCCTCCACAAACCCAACGGTGCCAGGGTGCAGCTTTCGTACGTACCGGCGATTCTTCTAGGCTCGGCGTCTTTTCCGTGGAATGCCCCCGGCGGCTCCGCACGCGCCTTTTATCACCTTTGCTACCACATCCCCGCACCTCGAGCCACAAACTTCCGCCCAGAATATTCCAGAACACTTGCTCCAATAATCCACGGCATTTACGTCTCTCCGGCCAGCATTTTTAATGTCTGTAATTGCGAGCTCGCTTCACACATCGACCCAACCACATTATTTCTATTCACCCGCTAATATAGTTTATTTCTTAGTTAGTTACACTACTCGCCAATGGAGGCCCCTGCGTCTTGCTGATGGTGAAAACGTTGTCCTTTTCCAACACAAGCTAAACCCTATTTCTCTCCTTCTCCGACCCTATCGACATGCGACTACTTCGTAACAGATGTCACTAGTAGACACCGTTCGATACGAACATCGCTACCCACAAAAGTGTTGACATCTGTCAAATCCTGTATTTTGCGGCTACTACTTAACAGATGGCGCTCTTCGCCAGCCATCTGCCTAGCCATTTATAGTGTTTCTATTCGTTACCAGAGGTCGCCCTTACAACGTTTCAACAACTCACTCACCAACTTGCGTCTTGGCGCGTAAATTTAAATAGCTCTCCATTAGCTTTCGACTGATACGAAAAACTATTCTGCCAAAATAAATGAAATGCTACAATACCCCCCCGGCCGTTAAAAGTTTCACTACACTTAGTGAAACTGCGCTGCCCTCAGCGCTGGTACTGAAATGAAAAGCTTTATATCTAACTATAACCATATGCACATATTACAACTCAAAATAAACTTGACGAACAAAAAAAAAATATAAGAACAAACCAAACTCCTTATCACTGTAAAAAAAACGTACAATTCCTTATCTACTAAACTAGCCTAAAACAAATTCTCCTGTAAAAAAAACTTTATACAATCCTTGTACATTCCCTCCACGCCCGGAGATCCCTTCTACCATGGCGTGGCCTCATAAAACTAGCGGTCTTCTCAAGTCGTCACTTGTGCAGCTGAAACTATCGTTTCGTCCTTGAACCGTAAAATACAAACAAAACTGGCACGTCTTTATCGTGGGAGACCGGCTATCGGAGTGGACCCATCTGCGGCGACGTCGTTATACCTGTTCCTCTTGCCTCCCCTTTCTTATCGCCATCCATTCATCAATCTTGCATGCTTCATCTCTCATTATGCAAATGTCTAATCTACATACCCTTCTTTACAACCATCACCATTCACGCCTAGCGATACCCTACGTGGAACCGTGGGTACGCGACCTCTCGCCCGTACGTGTCCTACCCTTTGTGGTGGATACGCTCTGCTCATCCATTCTGCTCCTCACTGCAAGAAACCTAACTCCATCTCACGCCTGGTCCTATATGTAGTCCTTTCACCCGTCTGCCCTTTAGACATACAAACAAACATTTTCCAAAAAAGAACAAACCAAAATCTACAAGAAAAATGAGTTATCATATTTCCTACTGCCTTACAAACCAAAACCAAACCAAATATTTACCTACAGTTCACAACACCTACTGTGGTGTTGTGAAACCCTAAACCTTTAGGTCTTTCATGTGCCAAGACCCTAAAATCTTCCCGTCCATGTCCTCTAACTCGAAGACCAGTGGTGACAGTACCACTTTCACCCTGCATTTCTCGTACTTAGGACATAACTTCGCCATCTTGAACTTTGCCGCGTCGCTGAGCGGATGGGTTCTTTTCCAGACGATGTCCCCTACTTTCACTGTCGCTTCTCTTCTCCTGAGATTGTACGTTCTCGTGTTCGCCTGGTGTGCCTTGAGTATGTTCTGCCGCACTGTGGCAAAAATGTCTGCCAGGAGACCTAATTCTCCTGCAAACTCTTCCCTTGGCATTCCAGGTTGATATTCCTCTTCTGTAGCCGTGTAGTGCGATCCATCCACAATCGGTTCTCTGGCATGAACCAGAAAAAATGGTGAGAATTTGGTGGTTTCGTTCACGGCGCTATTAATGGCGAATTGGATCTTATGGATGTTCTGATCCCAGGACCTGTGGTCGTCTTTCACATACGCCGCCACGGCCGTCATGACCGTCTTGTTATAGCGTTCCACCAAATTCACCTGTGGCGTGTAGCGTGGTGTATAATGCGTTTTTGGGATTCTGTACTTTCTCAAAAGTGTACGGAATTCGGTCCCCGTGAATTGCGTTCCATTATCCGCAATCACGGTTTCCGGGACCCCGTGAATTAAGAAAACACCGTTTTCCAAAGCGTTCGACACCAGTGCGCTTGTGGCTCTACGAAGTGGGAATAGCAAAGTGTACTTTGAGAAACAACAAGTGACTACAAAAATATATACAAAACCTGACTTAGACCTAGGTAAAGGACCTACCAAATCTACCGACAAAACCTGAAACGGACGGTGACAAACCTTAGGTTTGCCCATTAGACCTGGAACTGCGCGGTTACTAGATTTGTATGCCGTGCATGTGTCACATCCCTCTACATACTCCTTGATGTCCTTAAACATTCCTGGCCAGTAATAACGTAAACATATCCTCCTGTGTGTCTTGAAGACCCCTAAATGCGCTGCTGTTGGAGGTTCGTGGTTTTCCCTGATAATTTCTCTTCTTCTGTCAAGTGGAAGGACCTCCTTCCACTCGAATTCCTCCATCAAAGAGTATTTGGCCTTCGAAAATCGGTACAGCTTGTCTCCTTCTATCCGGTACGCTGGGTAGTGACTCGGGCTGTTCTGTACATTCTGCAGGATATTGTCATACCACGGATCTGGTGCCGTTCCCGCTGTGTCTCCTATGGCATCTACCCTGAGCAACCTCGAGAGAGCATCCGGAACCACGTTGTCTGAGCCCTTCCTGTGTTCTATGTGAAAATCGAACTGAGACAGCCTGCAGCCCCAGCGGACCAGTCTACCTGTAGGATTTTCGAGCCGCATGAACCATTTTAAAGATGCATGATCCGTTATTACTGTGAAATGCCTAGAACCCAAATACGCCTGAAACTTCTCTACTGCAAAAATTACAGCTAACGCTTCTCGCTCCGTAGCACTATAGTTGCGTTCCGCCTTCGAAAGTGATCGGCTGACGTACGCTATAGGGTGTTCTGCGTCATCGAGCTTCTGTGTCAACATGCCTCCTATGCCGAATGATGAAGCGTCACAATGCACGAAAAACGGCCTGTCAAAATCGGGACACGCCAACACTGGTGATGATACCAAAGCTTCCTTCAGCTTGGTAAATGCCCTCTCTGCTTCTTCATTCCACTTGAACGGCGGAGCCTTCTTGGAGGTTGATGTCAACGCATTCAACGGCGCGGCTATTGACGCAAAATCTCTAATAAACCTACGATACCATGAAGCCGTTCCTAAAAACATCTTCACCTCTTTTGCAGAATTTGGAATGGGAAAATCCAAAATGGCACGGACCTTTTCTGGGTCCGTCCGTAAACCATGCTCATCTACAATATACCCCAAATACTGCAAAGACTTCCTAAAAAACTGACACTTTTCGTAGTTGACGGTTAGGTTCGCGAACTTCAACTTTTCTAGAACCCTCTCGAGCAATACCAAATGTGCCTTCAAATCGGAACTGACTATTATGATATCGTCTACATAAACATACACTAGGCCCTCCAAAATGTCACTGGCAAAACCGTTGTCAAATAAGAGGTCCATTAGGCGCTGCTGCCGTGCACTCGCACCACAAAGCCCGAAGGGCATCACCTCAAACTTGAAAAGGCCTTTTCCGGGCACTGTGAAGCTTGTTTTCTCCTTTGATGCTTCCTCTAATGGGATCTGCCAGAAGGAAGACGCTAAATCTATCGAAGACAGAAACCTTGCTTCCTTCAGACTATCTAAAATTTGTGGAATATACGGCATTGCATATGCATCTCCTTTTGAGACCGCGTTCAGTTTCCTGCAATCTAAACAAAACCGCCAGTCGCCGTTTGCTTTTGGCACCAGGAGCGCTGGATTGTTCCAAGGGCTTTCACTTGGTGATACTACGCCTAGTTGTAACATCTTGTCCAGTTCTTTATGCAAGGCTGCCCTTTTCTCCGGTGAGAGTGGATATTGTTTTGTTTTGATTGGCTGAGCGTCCCCCGTATCGATAGTGTGCTTCATCAGATGTGTCCTTCCTAAGCCTACCTTGGCGGAAGAGATGTCACGAAATCTTTTCACTACCGCGTCCGCTTCTACCCTTTCTGATGGCGAGAGCGACTGGTATGTGTGAATAGATCTAAATGGACCATCTGAAACACTACCTACACAACACGTTGGCCTGTGTTCTACCGCATTTCCCCTATTTATCCCATTTGGAGCTAGATTGAAAGCCCGCCAGAAATCTATGCCAAATACTACATCCGAATTTATATCTGGAATCACATAAAATTTAATAACCCTAGTAGCGTCTTCAAACGTCAGTGGAAGCAACATGTACCCTATTGCCTTGATGCGGTCCCCATTCCCGACAAATACGGACCTATCTACCTCGTGAAGTGTATAACCTATTTTTTCAAAATCTGTAGTGCTCTATTGCCTAAAATTGATAGACTTGCACCAGAGTCTAACAAACCATAAAAATCTAGATCTACCAACGTAACCTTTAAATATGGACGTGAATCCTTATGACATGGTGAAAATAGAACCGACACAGCTGATTCACGGGTTTGATCCCACCTCCCTTTTACGGGATGGGTGGATTGACTGTCCCGGTCCTTCCTAACTAGTTTTTTGAATTTTCCGATTGTTGCTGAAGCTTGGCCACCATCCTTCCCCTACACTTCGGGCAACTCCTGACTGTGTAGCCTACTTCCCCACAGTTAAAACACTTGACCTGCTGATTAAATCTTCCCTTCCTGCAGTCCTTAGACCAATGTCCCATGCCGCCACACCTAAAACAACCAGATTGTGGTGTCCTATCCGATTCCTGCTGAGTCGACACCGCCGCCAGCTGTGATCGCGGCTTGGAGCCTTTATACGCCAGTGTTGGGTTTAATGTCCTAGTCGATATTCTAGATGGTTCTATGAAAAAATCTGATCGCTGCTTTGCTGCCTCTAGCCTCCTACACTTATCCTTTAGCGACTCAATTGATGTTATGTCTACTAACGCTAGTTGTTCAGTAAAAGATGGCCTAATATTGTGGAGCAGAATCTCTAATAACTCTTGTTCTGGCAGTGGATTCTTCAGCCTAGCAACCAAGCAGTTCATAATCGAGAAGTAAATATGACTGGGCTCCTCCACCCCTTGTGTCCTCGCCCTTATTTCTCCTAATAACCTATAATCGTAGTCTATCGGACTAAACTCCTCTATCAACAATGACGACAGCTCGCTCCATGAAGAAACTTGGTCTTTGATGCCCCTGAACCATAGCAAGCCCTGGTCAGTAAAAAGCTCAGAAGCTGACTCAAATAGTTTTCCCTCTCTGGTACCGTTCGCTGCACTAAGTTCCTGCAACCTCTCTAAAAATGACCTGACATCTCCTACTCCATCAAACTTGACACCCCACTTCGCAATCGGAACCTTAGGACCCGCGCATTCTACGACAACTCGTTGATGGGTGCTATCCTTCACTGCTGGCAACACCTCGTTGGGACCTTCCGCCTGTATTGGGTCCCTTCCGTTGATCTTATCAATGAAGAATACAACGGCCAATAACTCCTTCTCCCTTAGTGTCCGTTGCTCCTCACTCTCTCCTTCTGGAACCCTGGACAACCTGAAATAAAGGTGTCCTGCCAAAGCACGAGCGCGCAGAAAACTGCCTTTGTCCTTGGTGTCCTCGTACTCAGACCATTTTAAACCCAACTCGTGCACCTTTAGTTGAAGCAACAAAAACTGTTCCTGTGTTTGGGGCGGAGCATCCGTAACCTCCTCCGACTGAACCTCTAGCAAAAGCTTTTTAAGCTGTTTACGAAGCTTATCCACCGTGGGCTCCGGAGTCTCAGACCTTATGGAGACCTCATATTGAAGTTCCTCCTTCGACAAACTGTGCACGTGGATCGCCGGATCTGTCATCTTGTCTACCTATAATAAAACCACGGTACCCAAAGACAAATGGGAAAACTACCAGAAGCAAACGATGTAAAAAAAAAACTTTTGAAACGAGCCTCCTTAAATAAAAAACGTGCTATAACCATCAAACGTGAAAGCAATTCCTCCAAAATAAACACAATAACGCTAAAAAAAAATTTTACTCTATACTCAAGGTAAACATTAGAATGTAGGTCAAGGCAAAAAAAAAAAATTTTAAGTTCCAAACGCCTAATCCTACCTCCCCAAAAAATAATCTAATGTTTACCCCTCAAAAGTTTCGAAAATCCCAGGTTTGTGTGTGTGTGTGAGGGTGTGTGTGTGCGTGTACGAGAGGACTCGTAAATAAAATTAAACTGTTATAAGTTTCAACAGCTGGTCGCTAACCACAGAAGTGTATTATGGTTCCTAATCCGTTGCAAAACTTTAACAAATATTAGTCTTGCAATATACATACAAAAAACTCTATGCTGATCGCAGCATACAAAAAAATATAACCACAGTAGCACTTTGCAAGACTATCTCCCTAACATGAAAGGAAGGAAGTGCCCAAAAAAAATTTTACATCAGGACAGGAATACACTCTTACAAAAATACACTAGCAGAAAAATACACAGGTGAAAGAATACATCGGTAGAAAAGCACACACAATAAAATTATACACCCCAAGAAAATACACACATGATACACAAAGAACCTAAAATATACTTAAAATTAGCTGGACTGTTGTCTGTTGCCTTGTCTGTTGCTCTAAAATGTTACAATAACGCCTACCTACAGTGGTCACTAAACGCAAAAAAAAATTTTCAAAAAAAAAATTCAAAAAAAAACAAATTTTCAAAAAAATTAAAACTAGAAGTTGGGCGCCATTTTGTAACGGTGGAAAACTGGGTGCAGACAGGCAGACCGACTATTTCGGCTGCGTTGGCCCTGACTAGCTCAGTTGGGGTTCGATGTTCCTACCGCACAAAAGATTTTTATTCTAAAATAAAATAAATGTTAGAAATCAGTTACAGCGTTTTATTTAAAGAACACATACCTCTTACATGACATGTACATTAGCTTAGGAATGAAAAATTGAAACTGCACAGCTATGCTATCTTATATACTATATAATCCTAAAGTGATCCTTCATTTACATGACCTTAAAGTGAGCTCAAATAGCTACTTAACTACAAATTTATATGCTCAGCTATTAACCAGAATAGAGGTTATCCACATGCCAGACTATCTTTCTTACAAATGAACCTACTACTAATCAACAAGTTACAAATACATTGAACGCTACGTTCTCTGACATGGGATTGAACAAAGAAATTTAAAGGGACACCTTATACATATGAGAGGTTTAATGACCTCACGGGACAACAATATATTCCTTTACATAAAATGTAAGCAATGGCTATCATGGATACATGAGAGGTTCAATGACCTCGTGGAATACATAAAAATCAATAATGCTTATATTATTTACACGGGATGTTTAGTGACCATATGTTCAAACTTTATCCAAACCATAGCTCTCAAGCGAGCACAAATTTATTCAGGGAGAGGTTACTGCTTAGTGTGTCGGAGATGTGGATATTTGAATTTACCAATCCCAAGGCCCCGGATGACCCAATTAAATGAAACCCACAGAAAACTAACTTGTGAGTCACCCCTGGCGTCCGCCTCTAAAATAACCCAAGCGACCGTATTCTGACCGACAGGATGGTAAGATAGTAAAACGCACGACAAAGACGATGGCAATTACCACGTCAACGAAACCCTACCTATTGACAACAAAAATAGCACTCTCTACGGCAGCAAACAATCTCTTGGCAACAAACAACAGACCAGGACTCCACGGAGAACTGTCCTGACGCGCCTACTCCTTCCGCATAAAAATAAATTGGCACTGGCCCACCTCAGAATCGCCGACGGGCGCTTATCGTTCACGTGCGACGTCACCCACGTGCCCTGCCGCCACGTGCCCTGCCGTGCAGTCGCCGACTGCCCCCGCCACGTGTCTCGCGCCCCCGCACAGGCGAAAGAAAAGGGAGGCGCCACGCAGACGGTGTCAGCAAACTGAAAAATACAAGACAACAGGTTAATCTTGGCAACGTGCGGACACAGCCCGCAGGATGCTGCGTCCCTAAAAATACAACTGATCCTCCCCTGTATGCCCCATGCTGTGTGATGCTTCTCAGATCCCCTACGTACCAGAAATGGGCGCTCGCCCAGCTTGCAGTCGGCTCGTATCGGCAGCGAGAATGCTGGCTTCGTGTGCTGGGGCTCGTCTCTGGGCACGCGGTGATGGTATTCGTTGGCGCAGCTTCGTCTGTAATACCCAAATCTGGTTAGCGAGGACTCCTCCACAAACCCAACGGTGCCAGGGTGCAGCTTTCGTACGTACCGGCGATTCTTCTAGGCTCGGCGTCTTTTCCGTGGAATGCCCCCGGCGGCTCCGCACGCGCCTTTTATCACCTTTGCTACCACATCCCCGCACCTCGAGCCACAAACTTCCGCCCAGAATATTCCAGAACACTTGCTCCAATAATCCACGGCATTTACGTCTCTCCGGCCAGCATTTTTAATGTCTGTAATTGCGAGCTCGCTTCACACATCGACCCAACCACATTATTTCTATTCACCCGCTAATATAGTTTATTTCTTAGTTAGTTACACTACTCGCCAATGGAGGCCCCTGCGTCTTGCTGATGGTGAAAACGTTGTCCTTTTCCAACACAAGCTAAACCCTATTTCTCTCCTTCTCCGACCCTATCGACATGCGACTACTTCGTAACAGATGTCACTAGTAGACACCGTTCGATACGAACATCGCTACCCACAAAAGTGTTGACATCTGTCAAATCCTGTATTTTGCGGCTACTACTTAACAGATGGCGCTCTTCGCCAGCCATCTGCCTAGCCATTTATAGTGTTTCTATTCGTTACCAGAGGTCGCCCTTACAACGTTTCAACAACTCACTCACCAACTTGCGTCTTGGCGCGTAAATTTAAATAGCTCTCCATTAGCTTTCGACTGATACGAAAAACTATTCTGCCAAAATAAATGAAATGCTACAGTTTCATTATTCTGAGTTTGTGAGGTTTTTACAAATATTAGGTAAGATTTTTTTGATTATTTCTTAAAAGTATTTTTGCCATCTTTTTATTTGGTGGTTGTCGCCGAGTCAATAGCAAGACTTTTAGGAAAATTTCAACCCTTCCTCTATTTGTCAATTAGCAACAAATTGTTTTTTTTTTACTTTTAATATTTGTTGCGAATTTTACTTTCTATAATGTCATCTAGGTCAAACCAATAAAAATTACAAAGACGTCATTTCATAGTCTATAATGTATAAAATGTATGGAAAATATGCTGGTAGCGGCGTTTTATGGTTCGCGGCCGGAGGTCCGTGTGCGGTGATGCTTATGTAAAATGAATCATTGAGATTTGTTCAGTAAAACCACATAAACCATTGTTATTTTCAAACTGTGTACTTACACCAGATAAGTGTATAGGTTTTAACATAGAATCAAGCCAAAAGCTTGATATTCAACTTTTGTGTTGATTAGTAAATTAATTAAGATTTTTATAATGTTCCATAAGTTCCGAAGGAGCCGACCGGGATTTGAACCCGCGACCTTCCCCTTGGTACGGGGCTGCGCTGACCACTGCGCCATCGGATCCTAATCATACAAACTTAATTTACACAACTATGGGCGAATAAAGTATTAATGTACACTGAAATAGCTGTAATAGGCTTTTACAGTGGTCCTTATTACCGGCCAGTTATATAAAGTTGGAGTGTCAGCCGTTGGTCGTGGCAGTCGGGGCTTCAGATTAAGAATTAATTCGTCGCGCGCCACGATTGGATATGCGATTAATTTTCTCTACAGTGGTTTCACCTGACTGCAGGGGAGCACCTCCCTTCCTTAGACTAATAACGAGTTCTCTCGCAAATATCTTACTTACTTACTTTATTTATAAATGCAATACAATCTCGCGCCGTGATGTGTACGTAGCAGAGATCTTATAACTAGCACTCACTGGTTTTGAAGTCTGACAAACACACAATACTTCTCTGTCAATTACATAAATGCACTCGCCATTATTTAGTGGTGATTATGGAACACCTCCCAAAACTGAGGAAGGCGTAACTGAACTCAGTTTTTTATATGAGACCTTGATATCATGAGACTTCAAACCAGGATTCCCAATCGCTTTTCCAGATGTTTGTTTTCTGTCTGGGTGTTCTATTGTATTTTAAGTAAATATTTAGAAAAAAATGTATATAAGTATATGATATCATCTGGTTCCCATAGTACAAGCTCTGCTCAATATGGGGCTAGATAGTATTGTGTGGATTGTCCACTATAATTTATTTATTTACTTTAATATTAGTTATTATATATTTATTTTTATATTTATTATTACTTTAATCTATTCTGAACCATAATTGCTTGCGACTACAAATGTTTCAATTGTATTTTATCTTAGATATCAGATTTAAAACTAGAAGATGTAGGAGACGATGATACTTTAATATAGCAAAAAAGGATTATAATATGTTGATTAAAAATGGGGTACATAGTTTTGGTTGCTTAAGGAAGGGCTCTCTTAGCTTGTAGAGCAGGTATTAAGTTAATATGGTTAATACTATTAACCGTGCTAATGAAGAATCATCTCTTTGGCAGCACCTTTGGATGGAGAGGAATTAAAAACTATGGAAGATTGGCTGGGTGCACTTGAAAACATAATTTTAAATAAATTTACAGCTTCTTCGCGTAGGTACTCAAGGGCTTTTCTATTATATTGAATGTACACACATAATGTGATATAAAGTAATTGCATGGGTACCCAATACTTAACTTTTATATTTGTTCTCAGTGGGAATCGAACCCACGCAGTCGTGTAGTGTTTTAGTATTATTAAATTCAGAGAGAGATCAGTCAGATCCGTGTGATCTATTTAAGATAAGAAAATACTTTATTAGACAATTTTGATGTCTTTAATTACAGGTAAAACCGTTTTGGAATTCCTCAACGATAACTGGCGAGTGGTGACCGAAGAGTTCGGCCAGCCGGTCGTAGACTACGCCATCAACGTCACCGTCCACACAACGAAGAAATTCTTCGACGCTGTGCCGTATGATGAATTGTTGAACGTGCCAATTCCAAAGTATTAATTTTCTAGCGTTTTATGGAGAACAACCGCCTCTTGAGAAACAAAAGAGAGATACATTACGAAACTGTCATAGAGTAGAAAATTTTTCCAAGACAGAAGGCCTGCGCACATATAGGCGATGGCGATCAGCTGCCAAATATCGCTGACATATTTTGACAGCGTTTCAGGTGATTGCCATATCCATCGCCCGGGTGTGCGCAGGTTTTTAAGATACCTTACCTCATCATGTACGTATTAAAAATAAAAGAGTGGACAGCAAAGTAGCCCTGCCTTCCGAGCCAAATCTAGTTGGGCACAAATGTATTTTTCTGTCCAAAAAATGTACATACTATCATCTTTGTACGTACATAGTAGCAGTAAATAAAGCAATGAGCCTTCTTTCGTGCACTTGCCACATGATTTCAAATTTCGAAATCATGGTTCAACTAAACTCAAGACAAATCTCTTATCATTATAAATTAGGCTATGTGAAACACCGAAATTTACCATACATTTTAGACATAATAGTTGGTATATCACTGCACGAAGTCAGAAGTTTCAAACTAGCAGTAAGCAAATAACTTGCCAAAGATGAGAACATGCCTATTTCTGCCGTGAAGCAGCATTGCTGTGTTTCGGTTTGAAGGGTGTGGGTGCCGGTGACATTACTGGCACGTGAGACTAAACATCTGTATGCATCAAGTTGATGGACGCAGGGCAGTGCATTGTAGGGCACGTTCCTGACGAAAAAAAATGACGATCCTTTACCTACTATAAGAAAATTAAAATAAGCCCATCCCCGGGAACCATACATTTTACCCATACATATACCTACCTATCTCTGTGCCAAATTTCAATGCATTAAATGTGTCTTTTCTCCCCGATATTATAAGTTTAGTTTTAAGCATATCCAGCAGATGGCGTTGTTAAGTAAGAATAAGCCATTATATAATATGACTCTTCCTAACATCTATTGGCGAATTATAATACAATTTTTTTATTGTTAGCTAACCACTTCATATTTTTTTATTATTATGTCGATAAAAACGAATAATATTATTCATATTTTAGCATTTCATCAGTATGTAATTGGTATTTATGATAGCGCCTCCAAAGCGGGGAAATAAGTTGCGGTGCCCTAACAGGGTTTATGTTTGAAACTTAAATTACCTACTGTAACACCTTTATACAACATAAGTGCAATAAAGAATTTGAATTTGAATTTAGATATAATTTCTAAAAAATACAAATTACCAATAAAAAATACCAAGCGAAGCTCGGTCACCAACTGCTAGTAAAGTTATAATACACACGTTAATTAATACACGAAATCATAAGATAAAGCAAAAAATGTCGTTTATTCCAACCATCATACAAAAGAGTACATTTTAAAAGTAGCTGCTATTGATGGTGCATGGCGATCTGAAACACCTCTTACTATAACAATACAAGACCAAAACGATAATGCTCCAGAGTTTGAATATTCTTACTACAGTTTCAATTTCCCGGAGCTACAAAAGAAAAACAGTTTTGTTGGTCAAGTAATTGCCAACGATAGAGATAAACAAGGCCCGAACTCTATCATGAATACCTAGTTCATTTGAGGTTAACTACCCATAGATTTCTATGTGTTATCCTGCTTATAATGTTATTGTAAAGGTCTTAAATTAATAATAACAAATTAGGTTAGTGTGAGTCAACACTTCTCATACATTTACCCAATTCACTCAATGTTTCAATAGTGAAGACGTGTCATTGGATCTCAGTTTACCAACTACGAACTACCTACCTACTACACTACGAATTTAGGCAAAGTAACAACTGAGTATAGTTACCTACCTATCTAATACTTTAGTATAAATATTTTAATAACAGGGTAGTATACCCCGTAAGTTAAAGAAGATAAGAATGAATTTTGGATGGAGAAAACGCAATTTACAATTATAATAGAGAGAGCAATCGATTCAATTACTCGATTAGTGAGTCCATAAAGCACGTGCGTGCATTAATTTGGTTATAGAAAGAGAAAATCGGAATAATTGCCCTTTGTTACGAGAGGTATAGCGGGCGATGGCATCGTTAATGAGCTCATTAATTTCAATGACGAATACTAAGTAGACAAAGTTGGAATCGTTAAAAGATATTTTAATGTTCGAGTCGAAAAAACTTTCAGTAAAATCATTTGAATCAATAATAAAATAAATTATTAATAAGTAATGATAATCTAAGCCTGTTCCAGTGTAAAGCTTTTTATTTTTATTTAGTTCGGTTTCGCTCGATGATCTATACAACGTGTATCAAAATATGTGGACTTGAAATTGCCAAAATTCGTGGTTCTACTCGTATATTAAGCATGACCTTGGCTCATTCGTGACTTTTAAAATAGACAGCGACCTTCGTTTTAAAAACAAATAAAATTAAAAGAACTTGACAAGTAAACCAATTTCATGACCAAACTGCTGAACCGATTTTGTTAAAATTTATATGGGACCAATTTGGAAGAAATTTTCAAATAGGTTCATAAATCATAAGTTATGCGTTACAAACATTTAAAAATAAAACTGAATTGAGAACCTCCTTTATTTTTTTCCTTTTTATTTGAAGTTATAAAGAAATTATAGGCCCTGAAAGCAGCTATCGCAAAAAAAACCTATTTTTCCGGTTTTTAGCTATTTGTGCTATAGGTAGCGGTTCGTTTACCAGCGACAACGGATGAAGAGGCCTTGGAATCGTTTTTTCTCGAAATATAAAGGGGACGCTCTGGGTATCTATTGATGTTATAATGCTTCAGTTTCTGTTAATGCCTGCGTTCATGCCTTCTGTTAATGATAGATAGATAGATAGATAACTTTATTTGGCTCAAAAAACACAGCTTATAAATAAAATTAAACAACAGAAACAGAAGAACATTGAGTAAAGATACGGCTACACAAGAAATTATAAGAGAAAAAGAAAACATAGAACACATACAGAAACACATAGAAATAAATAATTACCTACACACATAAACCCAGTTCTATTTCTGAAAAAGAGGTGCCGCTGCCGACAGTATAAATGTAAAATAACTAATTCAAAGATAAAATGTATGAAAATCCCGATAGGACCTACATTCATTTCAAATTATGACATTATTAGTAAAAAATTATGGTATAACCATCATCATAAAATATTTTTTGTAATAGGTACACAAGGATACGCATCAGACTATACACTGCTAGCTCTTATGTCCTTGCAGTAAGAGTCATTTTTCTTTGTTTTTAGGTAACTTGAGCTGTATCCCACTGTACCCACTAATCGCTTACAGATAAACATTCAGATTCATACACTAAGCAAATGCTAGGAGGTAGGTACCTATATACGCAAAGAAAGACAATGAATGAAAACAAGTACTTATACTCAACGATCCGAGAGCTCTCATCTCTAAGAATTTCGTTGAAATCAAGGTTCTACTGGTCGTTCAATTATTTTGCTTTTTCTTATTTTTTTTGCTCGAAATAAATTAAGAAGATACTCAGTTAACATAAAATGGTGAGGGCGACCTCGTCTGATGATGGAACCAAGGTCTGTTCAACGGCACTCTTCATTCAATTGGCCAATTGAGTTAAAACTTGTTTACCATACAAAGTTAGTGAAGGATAGGCAGAGGTAAGGTCATACAGTGAATCTGGACATAAAAACTTTCTCAAATAGTATATAAAACACAATGCGTGATGGTGGCACATTTTTTTCTGATTATTATTTACCTATGTGCTCTTCGGAGCATTTGGATCGCATCACGAACCCTGCTATTCGGGCAACACGGCTCGATTGAGTGATCGCTGAATCAGCGATCGATTTTCAAATTTTTCAAATAAAACAAAAGTATTTTAAGTGAACGTACCTATTGTATTTATGGGAGGATATCAAAACAAAATAACAAGCTTTTTAAGGTACGTCGATAAGTATAGATGTATCATAATCATTATCCATTTGACTAATAAAATAAAGAAACAAAATAGGTAAGTGAGAGCAAATAAAACAAGAAATGAGAAACAACAGACCCCAGCAGACATCTAGATTCTAGATAGATAGGTTCTAGTGTTGTGAATAAAATTATTCGCGGTAGGTATAGGCAATCGATAAAGCTCATTACAAACAAGTACCTACTATGACATAAATTGTCTGCGCTTAATCACTATTATAATAATTAGAACTGAAATTGATACACAGTGGATACCTACTGATTGACATCATTATCACATGCATCTTCTAATAAGTAAAACCACGTGAAGTGTTTCTTACTGACTTAGGGACTAGACTAGGAATAAACCAAATGGCAGTAATATAAATGTATAATGAGAGTATAATAGGTATAATATAATAAAAAAGTCAGCGATACGACATCAGCAAAAGTCAACAACATTTAAATTTTACAAAATCCACTGGGATTAAAGTTTTTATGGAGAAAGTTTTTCTGACGGGTTAATGAAAATAAACAATTTTCTGTTTACAAATACTACTAAGTGTTAAATACTATTAGCGTAGCGTTTTATACTCATTGTTAAATACCCCGTGAGTAGTTGAGTATTGTGTAGACAAATTATACGCATGACGATAGATAGATAGAATGCCACACACCGCTCCGTTTACCCAAAAATGAAGCAAGACAACAATGATACAAGCATTATAACATAATATCAAGCCTGGATTAACCGTACGAAACAATTCTCTGATTTGCTCAGCTCATTTCTGATTTTGCTATAACACCATTGTGCTAGACAAAATTGGGTAAGTCCTTACTTATTTATCTACAATACCATGTATTTTGTTACATACTTTGAAATCCTAATGTAGGTACTCATTTTAGTTATAGATCGTACTACAAAAATATTAAAGAAGAGTGTTATCCCGTCCGTGTTCCCATGGAACCAAGCATATCAGCCCTCTGATCTCTCATGATTCTAGATCTAAAACATCTTAAGGATATCGAGTCACGATACATACACGTCCGATCATTTTTGCCACACATACCTAGGTTTTACACTGTGCTTGAAACCATGTGTGTAGGAACTTACCTAAATGAACCTAGATGAGACGTAGAATGTAAAACAGAATTTCACTGAATCATTGACCAAACATAAAAAAAAAAGCAGCCAAGTGCGAGTCGGACTCGCCCATGAAGGGTTCCGTAGCACGACGAACTACAAGAACCTTTATATATGTTACTTGATCTAAAATCTATGCTTGAGACTCGACTCAGACTCAAGTACAGTTTCTGAATACGAGCCTAAGTGTCATTTGAATAAGTAACTTTGTTTACTATACAAAATATTTCAGGTTATCTGGAAAAGCGATTATAACGCCTAGATCTAAAATAGGGGCCTTATTGTCTAAGTTAACTGGTAATCGACATTGGTTTTTTGACATTTGAAACCTAGCATAGACTTCAACTGTCACTTTCGTATTGTATAACTATCTGATGCTGCCTTCCTACGGTGCGTGGTTCTGCAGATCATCACGCACAGCCGACGACGCACGGCAACGCACACAGAAAGGGCTCCTGTGCTACCGCGCACCTCGGCGCACGAGACCGTTCCCATGGTGTGTCGTGCGAGCTGATCCGCCTCCGTGCGCGATATCACACACCGGTGGGAAGGGGCTATTACAACATCACCATGTGAATAAATGGAACTTGATGGAAATTCGTATTTTGGAATTGTGTAACGCCGAAATGAACTTCAGTTGGATACCTTAGACTTAGACAATACCAACAAAATTGTGTCTGGGTCGACCAGCGACAATCGGCTTATAAAAAACGACGAGCATTAGGAATGAGGGGGAGTGTATTTCAGAAATCAGAAACAGAAGAGATCTTAGTGGCTATGTAGGTACAGTTTTCACAGTTTGTCCGTTCCGGACGTACAATAAAAGGGCAAGTTTGTGCCCAACAACAATAAAAACAAATTATAGGTATATTTTATACTTAGGATATATTTTGTTACTTACGTAAAAAAGTGTGTGTAATTATTCTACTTAGTAATAAGTTACATACTAAGAAGGTAAATACGAGTACACCTACCTACTATTTACTGTAAAGTTTCGTAAAACCTTAAGATTTAAATTAATGTTAAATTATGTGTAGGTACCTACCTACCTAGTCATTAACCTTAAAGATCATTGCCATTGTTATTACGATATTATAGAATACGGAAACTACTTAGTAACTAAATGTATATCATGAAATAAGTATCTAGTACTAATTGAAGTTGTTAGTAATAACGTATGTTTAGGTAATTATTTAAAAGATTATTTATTTTTATAATACCTACCTGCTGTAGGTAGGTAGGTAGTGCATATATTTTTGTTTTTCTTTATTTGTACAAAGTTATTTATCTCGTCCGGCTATTAACTTTTGAAACATTATAGAAATCTTTGTTATTGCTTTACACATCTTATGCATTGTTGTTTTATTTTTTGGTCTTAATTAACGTACTGCCATGATTAATTAGCACTGTCTTCTAAAACTATATAACCTAGATAGATAAACACGAGATTTTCACCCACCGGCCTATCACAGAGAGCCGTATTAAAAAGTTTCAAACCAATATTGAACTGAAAGTGTCCCTCATGCCTTGTCTGACTGACCCGAATGATCTTTTCTCCAACTTATCAAATTTAATTAATGATGAACATAAGGATAAAGCTCAAGCTGTCCACTATGTGTAAAATCCTTACCATCTAAATAAGATGTCCAGGCCAAACAGAGTTGGCTTTACAATAAGAGCCGAGGAGCCCTAGAGACAAACGGCACCTTCGTTATCAAGATGCTTGAAATATATTGCTAAGTAAATAGAGCATACCTTGTCAATAGCAGCAGCAAAACTATATGTAGGTTTCTCCGATAGCAGAAACTTTGATGGCCTTGACTGATCCCAAGTGATGTTTAAAGAAGAGTTGAAGCTTCCGATGATGTATATGAGGGTCGGTATGCCTCGAGTGAAGTCCCAGATCTGGTGAATACTCTCATGGGAGGTGTTGGTTTGTATGTAGATCAGAGGGTTCTCATTTGTGCAGGTATTGCAGCCAGGGTTCAGTTTTGGGGTTATCTGAGGATAGTTGGGAGACGATTAGAATGATGATTGAAGCCTGCACAAAAACTATTAAAAGAAAATATAAAATTGTAATCAGTTATTAACAAATTTAAAAAGGTTGTATGATAAATTCGGC
Source organism: Thera obeliscata (assembly GCA_947578465.1). Classification (NCBI taxonomy): domain Eukaryota; kingdom Metazoa; phylum Arthropoda; class Insecta; order Lepidoptera; family Geometridae; genus Thera; species Thera obeliscata. Next base: position 1,459,906 of record CANPUM010000004.1, on the reverse strand, counting down.
ACCATGCAGGTAGAAGTAAATAGGTTTAATGGTGTTTTGAATTCACAAATACACCAAGAAGGTTACGAGTGCGAGTTTTTAACAAAATAAAAAAGGTTGTATGATTAGTTCGGCTCCATGGAGCGCTGGATAAACAGTGTACGAAAACAGCAATAAATATAGTTGGCAGCCAACCAGTCATCACCAGCTTTATAAACTTAGCACACTAGCTTTTTTTAGCGACTCGGATCCGCCCGTACCTACCTGAGTAAATGTTTTATTCGATACGATTGGTCGATTAACAATCTGAGAAACCTGCCCTTAATCATTGTGGTGACGTTGACTAGAACAGTTGCATTGCCTCAAAGAGTTAATCCTCAAAGGTCCTCATATATGATGGAATAGAGCAACATAACAGTACACGAAGTCGGAGTTTGGCAACCACATTTCGTTACCAAATGTTGTTTTCGTTTCGCCTATTTGTCTCTATCTATTGTATGGAGAAAATATAGTTGCCCCAAAATCTATACAAATAATCTATAATAGATGAAAATTCCTTTTTATTTTTTATTTTGCAATTATTTGTATTGACCAAAGATTTTTCCAAAATACTAATGAATTAAAATTATAGTGAATTATTTAGTGTACCTTATTTTATTTAGTTTTATTTTATATATTTAGTTTTACCTATTCTTAGAGTTTATTTGATTAAAAATCTCGGTCAACTTCACCATCGTTACCGATCCCCAAACGACCCTCTATTCAACAATGAGTCGTCCAATTTTCAAACTTGTATTTTGTAGGTTCGTCAAAGTGGCAGCGCCATTGAATCCCATTGACATTGTGATTAGTGCAACTGATAAAATAGTTGAGCATCCTGCGTAAACCAAGAATACAAGCAAAATTCCGGGTATTATGTGTGAGAATATAGTAAAGAACTTCCTTATTACTGTAGTTGACATCGCCTTTCTTGCCAATATAAAGTCTCCAATAACCCCAAACACAGTGGCCAATGATAATCTGGCAAGGTATGGCAGTGCTGATATCGCCCCAGCACTGGATAGTTCAAATCCGAGAACGCTGGATACGAATTTGGGACCAACTGTCATTATGAAATATAGCCCCCACATATTTCCAAAATGAAGAACTGTCATCGCCAGGAATGGTATTGACAAACCTATTTTCTTGAATGGTGGTAGACTCTGAAAACATAAAAAAACTCTGTTTACATGCATATAAACCATCAGAGCAAAATTGTAGACCAAGATCGTCCCTCCAATGCATAAATAAATACTTTTTTTTGATTCCATCTATGTATGTCCACCACACAGTCCAGCGCAGAAGGTAGAGCTACTACTTTGCTGTGAGGGCCATCCAATTCATGTACTTGCCTTGACCCGCAGATGCTGGGCCACCAAAAAACAATTGTGCGTATGACAGAAACTATAAAAGTAGATAATATGGATCATATATGTTTCTCTGTAGCTTTTTTCATCGTAACACGTTGCAATAGAATAAAATCCAAGCTTCATAAAATGTTGACCCATTTAAAATGGATGTTTCAAAAGTTAAAAAGAGATTAAATTTGTACTTCTGCTAATTTTTGCGACTGAATTTAAAACAAAAAATCTGGTAGCACCTGAGGGCCATTGTGGGACGTGAGGGTCGGTATACTCCGAGTCGGTTCACCATCAATCACCCGGGAACCAGTTTTTTCTGGTTAGATCTCCCACTGGACGAAAGTTGCTGAATTCTTTCGAAAGCTTAATTTGAATTTTTGTGGTCTTATTTATTGATACCCACTCTTTTTTTGGTAATAAATGCTTTAATTATTAATTCATTTACTTTTCAAAAAAGTTCGTGGCTTTTACCTACCCAAAATAGATTATGTATACCTACCTACCTATGTTAATCAATTGTTTATTTTTGTTTTAGATTTGCGGCTAGTTTTCTGTGCTTGAGGTTAGGTTGGGTACCTACCTTCCTACCTCAAGCATGGATCTTGACTTGCCGATTTACTATGACCTGCCGGCTTCTCCTGTCCCCCCAGATCCTCCGGATCCTTGTCCCCTTAGATAAGCAAACTTAGGATAGCTGTATTTCTAACTTAGAAATTCATGTTTAAATAGATAGGTAGTCTTAAAATAATCGTTGTAAGATTGAGAGTTATAAATCGTATTTATGTAATGTTTGGTGGTATTAGATACCGTGCTGTTGTTATTACAATAAATTCTTTTTTTATCAATTTTTAGTTTTTGTTGAACCATCTCGAGTTTAGTACCCAATGGTTGTTGAAATTAACTTTGACTCATATTCGTAAGGTATTCGTGCCGCCATTACTCATTATCTTTATATTTGGTGTGATCAGTTATTTGATGATAAAGTCCGCGCAAGATTACTCTGCGTCTGACATGAATAAAATGGACTGGAAATATATCTTCGGATCACAACCATGAATGAGGAAATTAAACTTGGATTGCGTTTAATATAAGTCCATAATTGTTATTGGGCGATTAGTGTCTTTTTTTGCATTTACGCGCAAAGCTATCTTGCGCAGACTCTAATTTTTTCACTGTAGGAAAAGTTTGATGTCTATGAGTGAACTAAAGTAATGTTTTGATGCGCCAGATCGTGGACTATGATGAAGACGCCCCGGCACCTGAACTCAATTGACGATTTGGGTTATGACACCAGCGAACTAGGTGTGCGCAGGCCATAGGACTTTGGGTACACTTTGAATTAGTGCAATATTTGACAGAGATACACTGATCGATATCGCAAGCGATCTTGATGTGCGCAAGGCTTACGTCATGTCTTAGGTCCGTATTCAGAAGCACTGCTTGAGTCTGAGTCGAGCCTCACGCAGACATCCCCTTTGAGGGTATTGGGGAAAAAACATTTTCTGGCACTGCGGCGTGCTCCCGCGGCACGCTCGCTCTGCTCGCTCGCCTTGTGTGTAATTTTTATGTTCTAACATAACCTATCCGGATTCTTTTGAACTGACAGGAAAAAGATGGAGAATGCTGCAAGCTAACATGCAACTGAGCCGAACATCAAGCTCAGCAAGTGTTGTTTCCTCTGTTTCTAATGCAAAACATCACAGTTTGACCACACTGAACGAAACAACCCCAGAGCGAAAAACTAAAATTAATTTACGTAATTCATGGGAGGAATCACACTCTGCACCTATTGAGCACACAATGCCTATTAAACAGCCTAAAGAATCAAGACCAAAAGGAAATGTCAATATTGAAAGCATAGATCTAACTGGGAAAAGTTATGAAACCACATTGAAGAACCCTCGAGCTTGGAGCCCCGTCAGGAGTGTTGGCTCAGTTGTAGGAATGGAAGCACAGCCTGACAGCGACAGTAGTGTGTTTGATGTTGACTCTGGAATGTACTTTGATGAAGAAGTTAGCCAAACAGCTTGGGGAACATGTGATACCACATGGGCATTTGTAGAAGCTAGTGCTTGCTGTGTTGACACTATCCAAGTGCCTCACTGGTTTACAGACTCCCATAATGAACATAATAAGGATTTGTCAGCTAAGTGGAGACTTGACATTTTGGATAGTCTGAAAAACAGGAATAATAATCGTACAATAGACCTCACTAACTATGGAGTAGCAGTTGAAGAAAAGGGTTGGACACGAAGTTGTGAAGCTAGACTAGTTAATGAAAAAAGTTCTATGGAAGACTGTATACTATCCCTCTACTGGAACGATATAGAGAACACAGGAACATTGTCTGTGTTTCAACCAGATGGTACTATTCAGTTCATACTAAATTTATGTGAAGTATCGTTGTCAACGGTCTAGAGATAATTAATAATTATTTGAGTCAAATCGTAACAAAAGTCTTTAAGGGGCCGGCGGAGGGCAAATTTTCATACAAACGTAATACCAAAATGATTACTAATTTAAGCAGATTTTCACTATATTATTGTAATAATTATATTTTTATTGTATTTATCTAAACTGACCTATGAGAGGTCTCAGTGTTGTAGACGGAGGCAAAAATGACCTATTTGAGTAGTAACTTTTCATTTGGCGATTGATTCTGATCTTTCCGACATAGCTCACGCTTTGATTTTTTTTGAACCATTCCTTACTCGACTGGCCTCTAGCTCAGTAAATGGCAAAATTTTCGAATGGAATAATTTATGCTTTAGAATGGAGAGAAGTTTTAGAATCCTCTTCCATCTCTGCAAATCAGGACCACCTCTTAACATCAGGTATTTTTTTTACAATTTATACGAGTAGGTATGCTAAAGTTTGACCGCAATCTCAGCTGATGTAAAATATTAAAAAAAAAAAGACGGGTTGCACTCCGGGAGTGCCGGCAGAAGTGAAAACTATTAGTTTTCTGTAGAAAAATTTATGTGCACTATGCCAGTAAAACATCGTGAGTAAACATCGGCGTGTTGAGCTGGGAAAACTTTGAAGTAGGAAAACGTGTTAGGCTAAAAAATATTTTTTGCTAAGCTATGTGCAATCGGATTGCACACGATTTTCGATAAATAAGTTCAATTATTATTATACTTGCGGCCGCCCGCGGCTTGACAAGTCGGGACCTACTATTTAGGCAGTATGTATTGTTTATTTCTAATAAGGACTCCATTTTTCCCAATCTATCTTCTGTCTGTTTTTGCTAGTAACTGGTGTTGAAAATTCTTCCTCCTCTTTCCGCGATGTGTATTCTTTATATGGTGTAATCGGAAGCTGCTGCATATAGTCGACTCTTTGGTCAGTTTCACTGTTTGTGTCTGTAACTGTTCCATTTATTATTAAACCTGATTACAAACTGTTAACGTGGTGTTTTGCGCGATTCTTGGAGTCCCGAACCTTCCCTCTCGGTGTAGAGTCTTAAAGTATTTTCTAATCTGATCTAATCTAATGTGATAGTAATTTATGTTCACAGGAAGCCTACAAAGCCATAGAGGACATTCATAACCTGATGAACATGTCCAAGAAGTCTCCCGTAGCCAAGACCATGGCCAACTACTATGGCAAGCTGGCTCTGGTGTTCTGGAAGGCGGGCCATTGTCTCTTCCACGCCGCAGCACTGCTGAAGCTGTTCCAACTGTCGCGGGAGATGAAGAAGAATATCACTCAGGAAGAGCTGCAGAAGTGAGTTCACTTTAGACTGGCTCACTGCTAATCTAAAAAAAATCGCCATATTTTTATCATCCGCACTTGATGTGCGGGCTGGTTTTTCCGCAAGTAGGCCGCTGGCGGGCCTTTTTTGCGTGACCCGACACGTGTTGTTCGAACTTTTTTAGGTACTACAATACGCCGGCGCCGCCGGTTTCCTCACGATGTTTTCCTTCACCGTTTTAAGAGTAGGTACCTACTGGCATAGAGCACATACATTTTTTGACCGAAAAACTCATTGGTACACGACTGGATTTGAACCGCCCTTCGGATCGGAAGAAGGGGCCGCTACCACTAGACCACCAATGCTCTTAAGTTTAGAGGGATGCGGGCCGGTGTGGTTTTAATTGAAAGGGCGTGGGTTCGAATCCCACCGCTGTCAAAAACATTTTTGCATTTATTTTTGTTCATTATTTTTTTTATGAACATTGCATACTCAACTCAGTGGAATTGATAACTTTAACAATTTATTTTTGGTTCTAAAACTATTATGAGCAACATTATTTGCCCAATAAAGGGTTGGAGGGGTGATCTCAGCAAAGATGGTGTGAAAAAAGTAAAAGGGAAAATGGGGAGAGCTTTGCTTATTATGATAATGCCGTAAATCGTAGAAGCCTCAACAGTTACGATATACGGAAAACATAGAAAAAGTGCGGGGTTGTGCAATGCCAATGTGTATTTATGGGACATTGAAAATCTCGATCGGCCCGAGAATTAGGCTCCAGAAAGAGTGGCGCAATAAATAGAAGACCTATACTCAGCAGTCTACTACTCTCTTACTCGTCTCATATACTCTCTTACTTCGGTCATTAGCAAAGCGCGACGACCAAAGCCTTGAAAAACTGGTTATCGTTGGGAACGTGGAAGGAAGACGGTCTCGCGGTAGATCCCCAACTAGGTGGACTGACCAACTTAAAGAGAGGAACGAGGTGGGGAGAAAGTTTAAAGTGATTCTTGCATCGTATTGCCGTCAGTCTTATGATGTGGTGAACATGGCTACAAATAGGACGTGCTGGAGGCAGGCCGTCCACTCTGTACAACAAGGACATCCTAGGGATCGCGATCTTCAGTCATGAAGTGCCGACCACAGAGATATACTCAGTAGTAGGTGCAAACGGACTGAGATATGATCATAGTGAGATTCTCGAACCAACCAGTCATAAGCTGATTAAACCTTATCTTTCTAGGAAATGTTATGTTTACTTTTACTTATTGTAATGAGTTGTTTGTTTTTAATTATATCTAGTGATGTGCTAGTATAATGTCATTTACTTATTAATACTTACTTCAATAATTTTGTTATGTAAGTTATAGTATAGGATCCCCCTATAGAAGGACCTTCACCGAGCTGGTTATTTAATTAAACATATTTTATATTTAATTAAACATGCCAATAAATATATTCTATAGGGTTGCCTATCAAATTTCAGTCCAGGATATGATTAATTAATAATTAAAGAGTTTTTCTGTCCTAACAAATTATGTGTGTGTAACAAATTAACTATGCCAGTAATTACAACGAAAGGAAAACATTGTAAAACAGATGTTCAGAACAAATAATGCATAAGTGCTGTTACCGATTAGGAGTACGTACTTACCTACTCAATTTTAGTAATATATTTTTTTATAAAAGAAAATAACTTTTGTAAAAAGTAAAAAAGTATTGGTTGTAAAAGTTTGAAAGAAGTCAGACGGTTATTTTTTTGTATTTGCATATAAATATTAAAAATTTTAGAGGAAAAAGAATGAGACACGGTGGTCGAGAACCAACTTTTTTAAATACTTTTCAAATAACACCATCACTAGGTATTCCTATTTCTGCCGTGAAGCAGCATTGCTGTGTTTCAGTGAAACTACTGGCACGTGAGGCTGAACATCTGTGTGCTTCAAGTTGATGGACGCAGGGCACGTTCCTGACATGCGTGACTTATCAGTCAAAGCTTTGTTATAAGCGATGGTTGCAGTACTTTTGGGCGCATTAAATCGGCTCGCTCTAAGTGCCCTTGGCTATTAGATTTAAATAACCTTAAGATACCTACCATGGCATGTCATCTACCATGAATTTTCTTGCCTGACCAGTTAACACCAGTATTTTTATGCAAATTCAGTCGCATTTGAATGAGATTCGTATGAAAAGGGCAATACTTTTTGTAGGTTTGATAATTTTGAAGTAGTTTATAACATTTTGTTGCAAGTAACTAAGTTATGGTACCTACCGAGAGAAACATGAGTAAGATAAAAGTGTTGGTAGGTATAACGTAATTTCCTTTTTTGAATCTATTAGCTATATAGAGTGATAACATATTTTTATTAACAATGCAATGGATAAGAACAAAATTAAACAATAATTCCTGCAATTCAGTTATAACCACTATCCCTCTCTAGTTCTATAGTACCAGTATTTGTTTCCGTTTTATCAAAAAAATATGTTTAAGTATAAGTTTTATGTATGTAACGTTAGTTTAAAATAAACGAAGATATATTTTCGTTATTCTCTATTCTGAGCTCAGCATTTCTAGGTTTTCAGTAAGTATATACTTATGTAGGTTCATAAATAGAATGGAAAACTGTGAAGGTTGCTAGTTATAACTTAATAGGATACAAAAACATTGTCCGTACTTGATGGTTTCTCTGCCCCTGACTCGCCACAAATAGAATTTTACACAATAGATACATTGACAGACAAGTGCTTTATCTTTAAAATATCTTTATTTAGCTGGCACGTAATTAAAACTTTTAGTATCAAATACTCAGAGTAGTCAGAGGTACCTACGTCCAACATTTGGCATTACCCGCATTTTGCAAAAGTTTGTATTTCATTAGACCAAATGAGGCATCCATTCATGGATATCTACCGTTGCGTTAGTTTGGTTTGATTGCGATCAGTATATCGCTGTGAAATATCGCACTGTCAAAGTTCATGACAGTTGTGATGTGCAAAACCCTATGCTGAAACTGATCGTCATCGCAGATCGCCTAGATGCTCCTCTTTCCTGTACTAAGCGCTTCGCTTGCACTTTTATAATGCGGACAGCCAAAAAAGACAAATGTTGCTCAACCAACATTAGACTTTGTAAAGAATGACCAAGGACTATATAGTTCGATGGCTAGCTGCCCATAGGTCCCTTTAATGGCTTCTTTGCCATGAAATTACTGGCACGTGAGGCTGAATATCTGTAAACACACTTACTATACAACTGGGCAACTTTCTAGTTTCAAAACTCAAAAAACGAACACTCTTATGAAAGAAAACAATAGGAGAACAACACAAAATGTACTTTTTTACTTGATTCGCGTAAAAAACTTATTGTGTGTGCCAAATGGGAGTCGTAAAAGTTTCTGTGGAGCGGCTGACACGCGTGCGCCCCCTACACTGGCCAAGTAGCATCTGATCGTATGTTCGGATCGGTTCGCTTCGCTCGCTTGACCTTCGCGGTGTGAAGTTGGCTGAAGACCGGTTAGCTTTAGGCAAAAGTTTTTTTTTCTTGTCATCTCAGTAACTCTGCATTAATCTGCGGCTGACTTCAGCGAGCTTTAGCTTTTGTCTGAGTACGTTTCGCACTGGTGCTAATTAGTCTACGAGGTGCGAGGAATTTAGATATTTGGTTTGGTTTGTTTTGGCTGTTGGGCTCGGATTTTATTTCTAAAAATAATTTTTTAATTATGTTTTGTTTATACATCCAAACATAAAATAAATAAATATTGTGGACAATCCACACAACACTATCTAGCCCCAAATTAAGCAGCGCTTGTACTATGGGAACCAGATACCTAGATGATATAATACTTAGGTAAGTATAAGTACCTACGCATATTTTTTTTAATACTTACTTGGAATACAATATAGGTACTTAACACCCAGACAGAGAACAAACATTGGTTTCTCGTAGGGCACGTTCCTGACCCGCGTGAAAATATGCTTGTTCCATCAGCTAGTTACATAAAAAAAAAAGAAAAAAAAAATACTATACACTAAACTAATCTTTTTTATGCACATACTTTTATATCTATGAAAATAGATAGTTTATGAAAATAAAATAAGTATCCTTATTTCTCAAAATTCAGCATTTATCGCAGTCTAGATAAAACAACCAATATTTCACTCGACACAAATTTTTATCTGCATAGAGTATTACAGCGTTTTTATAGACACCATAGAGCAGACTGATTTATTTTTATATTTCAGACCAGCTTCCGCTTTGCCCGCATTACCACAGATTATAGAGGAATATCTGGGCTCGATCATCATCACGACATCATCATCGTCAGTTTGAATTTGGAAGGGATGGAAACCTATGACAATTTATTTTAGTTGGACCATAGGTAATAAATTAAAATATAAGTGCTGATTGGACAAGCACAGGTTGCCCACCTGATGTTAAGTGGTGGCCTTGTGTTTCCTACTAAGTTAAATTTCAAGATTGTTTTTTCCTATTAGGTAATATAAATATAATAATACTACCGACCGCCCACGGCTTCGCACGCCCCGTAACCCTTTAATTTTTCGGGATAAAAAGTGTTACTAACACGACTTTCTCTTAGAGATGTAGATTAAAAACAAATCCATCCCACGGGAACCATACATTTTACCGGGGGAAAAAGTAGCCTATGTGCTATTCCAGACTATAATCTATCTCGGTGACAAAAATACAGATACGTTCAACCGTTCTAGCGTTATTGAGTAACAAACACCCATCCATCCAAACTTTCACATTATTTTTATAATATTAGTGGTTAAATAATACAATAATAATGTTATCTATACTTGACTACAGAAAATAATAAACTTGACTTTAAAATGCAGCCAGCCAGCAAATCATACTTCGTCATTGCCTTCCATGCTACGTTATAGTACAGTAATTTAATTTAGAAACATTTTAATATTTATGACGTGTGTGTGTCCAAAATAAATGTTAATTTATTGTTATTTAATTTTTATTTTTATTTGTTTTTTTTTTCCATTAATGAAAAAAGAATGAGAAACGACCCTCCCGGAAAGGGTTGGTTCATATAAATTAGATTTTATTGCTAAGGCTTCGTTATTGATGAAAGACAAACTAATGAGTTAGAATGAAGGACTAATTTAAAATAGTAAGCTCAATCTTTTCATTTATTATTTATTTATTTATTTTTGTTAAAGGTGTGGGTGTTCAGCTGCATCACACTCAATAGTTTTATTTATTAGTGAATAGTAGTAGTAATAATTGCCATGTCCATGTTTTGCTGAGGTAAAAGGATCATACAAAAAATACAGTAGGAGAAACAATGCTCAAGTCTGAGTCGAGCCTCAAGCATAGATTTTATGACAGTTCTCCATTGAAAAGTGTCAAAAATCTGTGCTTGAGACTCGACTCAGACCTAAGCACTGTTTTGGAATACGGGCCTTAGACAATTTAACCTAAGGACTTGCCTTGCATCTATTCAGCCTAACAAATTTTTCTCCGCTACAAGACACAGCAATTACAGTTCCCTGCGTGTGCCGTGTCGGCAACAAAAAGTGTCTACGTTTGCGCAGCACCTAAGTCTAAAGCACCAGGTAGAGACCATTGTTAACGATTTAACCGCTTATTTGATTAACATGAAGTAAAGCACAATGACATCGAAAGGTCACAGGAAACACCTGGACAAGAGACGTGCAGACAGAGGAGACTGGCAGAAAATGAAGGAGGCCTATACCCAGCAGTGGGTGATACCGGGCTGAGATGATGATGATGGTGAGCATGAAATCATCCACTCCCTACGCATACGTAAAACTGTGTCCGATTTCCGAGAGTTAGTTGTATAAAAAAGTTGATTATTTAAACACATTTTTTTTTTACTTAAGAAACTACTAGAAATTAGACTTCACCCTGCCGTCAACACAATCTTAAATAATAAGTTGTTTATTTCTTACATAAAAAAAAACTTAGGTAAACAAAAACCTTGAAAAGTATAGCATTGAAGCGAGAAGTCGCGGTTTTTACTTTCTCGTATAGACTTTCCACGGCTTATTTTATCATCTCTGCTTTCATTGTCACAGGCATACCTTACATTAAGCAGATTTGCAAGTCATTTAAGAATTGGTTTATTCAGTTTTAACACAAGGATTACTTTGAAACGTCTTAAAGCTAGGTGTGTCTAGGTATGCTATATTATAAGGAATCAGTATATTAGAGGCAGCTTGAAAGTGGCGCCAGTGACTGAAAAGATGAGGAGCAATAGGTTAGCATGTTTGTTCGCAGCGCTCGACTCGGGTGGACGTACGTCACCTCGGCTCATAAATAGTGTATCGCGTGTGACTATATCTAAAATATTATATGGGATTAAACATTTTTTCTCTATTTACAGTCCTAAAGGTATCTCTCTAAGCGAAAACGGTGATGAGGCTGGACGACCTATGATTTTCGTGTGTTGTAATGTTTCTAAGATGAGATTCTAAGAATAGCAATTAGCAAGAATCAAAGTGATTCTTTTTGAGTTGAGGTGAACCGCCGCACAATGCAGCTGCCTCGACGGAAGCACGCCTCGCCGCGCGCTACCCTCCGCTTTGTTTAGTGTACGTGCTCGACACATGATGGAGTGAAGGTAGTAGTATTATTGTAGTACGATCTAGACACGTATCTAAGCAGTTGTAGGCTTCACCTACACAAGAAAACAAGGATTAGAACGGGCAACAGGTTGATTACGCAATACAAACATTGTATCTTCCGGTTCTTTTTCGATCGAGAAATGTTAGTCTTCTAGAAAACTTTGTTCTAGATGCCCTTATCATGCACTCGCACACTTCATCATCATCATCTCAGCCCATTTGCACCCACTGCTGATTAATAATAATAATAATAATAAATATTGTGGACAATTCACACAACACTACCCAGCCCCAAACTAAGCAGAACTTGTAATATGGGAACCGGATAGCTGATATAATACTTGAATACATTTTTTTTGTTGTAAATACATACTTAGGATACAATATAACACCCAGACAGAGAACAAACATTTATGTTAACCACACAAATATTTGTTCTCGGTGGGGATCGAACCCACGACCTACGGCGCAGAAGGCAGAGCTACTTCCAACTGAGCTAGAGGCCAGTCAAATATATATATAGCCAGATTATAGGCCTCCTCTTTATTGCGCCATTCCTTACGGTCCCTCGCGAGTCGAGTCTGTAATAAAATGAATTTTTATAACGCTTTTATTAGCTTCACCTGTATGTTTAGGTTGACTTCATTGTGATGTAATACTAATTACATGACAAATATAGTTAAATATATAGGAGCGCTTTACATCATGAAGATAGGCGTAGTAATTACGCCTATCTTCATGATGTAAATCATGAAGATAGGCGTAATTACTTAAATGGGTATCATATCTGTTATTTTACTCCTGATGTTTAAATGTATATTATGCACATTGAAAAATTAGTCTTTATGCACAACATACGTAAGTCTCTAAAAAAACTAAGTTTTTTTCGGAGTGACTGTGAATGAACTGTGTTGAAAACGGTACTCAGTTTCAGTTTACAAAAAAAGGGATGAGTTGAAGAAAACGTGTTTTGTTGGTACAAATTTTAGTATTCTACGATAGCCGGTTCTTTTGTGAATAAATCATTGAGCTTTGTAAAGAAAATATTTCAAAAGAAACTGTTTATTTGAAATTAGATTCATATGACAGACACGAATCCAATGATAAAACTTTTAAAACTTATTTTAGTGCTAAGTCTTGATACTTCTTGAAGCTTGCCTCATATGAAATCATAAAGTCCGTATTGATTGATATTAAAAAGCTAGTAAACGTATATTTAATAAACTTTACGTTGCATGGACTACCTGGACCCACCTTAATGTTGCACTTAAAAACGTCTTCGGAAGACGGAAATGCAACGACACCGTCTTCTCTGCAAAAACCAAAGAGCTAAAGCTCAAATAGTAAAAATAAAAATGAGCAGATGTACCTACATGCGTCGTATTCAAAATCATTGATTTGCTAATATTTCAAACTTTTGACAGAAACTACGAAAACTAAAAATGTAATTAAACATATTTTCATTATCCAGCAAGTACACTTGATATTTTACACTTTGATTGATTTACATTTTGAATTTGGTTTTTCAATTGGTGCGCCCGCTTTGTTGGCAGTTCTGTTGATGTACAGTGACACAACGTGCGTGTTATAGTGGGGATAACGATGAATTATCCAGAGTAACGCTAAAAATATTACAGAAATGTCTCCGCTGTACCACGGTCGGCCGTCTTTTTTGTGAAACTGTTGCTTGAGCATTCGCGCAAAGCGCTAAACGAAGTACGGAAATGTGGCTTGTAATTTCCGCACTTTATTTATCGGTTTATCAATTGACAAGCAACACGAGAGATGGAAAAGCAGTCATTTGAGTTTACCTGACAACACATAAACATAATTATAAGAAAAACAAAATAAATAAATCCACACACATTTATTGGTGTGGTATTTTTACCACATCATCATCATCATCATTGGCCTGATTGAAAATAAATAAAGTAATTCCAACGTTGTAAAGATATGAAAAACAGACACTTTTCATTCAAGCTTTACACGGTAAAATAACTCTTTAAAAAGTTTCATAATATTTTTTATTATTGAAGGTCGTGTCCCAAAAAGGAACATAGCAATGAACATAGGTAAGCACGAAAATCAGTTAGTAGGAAAACATGCTAGGTTTCCCGAGTTTCTTTGTTTTTTGTTATAAAAATTAACGAGCAAACATTAAATATTCAATTTGTGCGGCAGAAGTGACTGAAACCTTCCAACTTGAGTAGCTCCATGTGCGAAGGGCCTAAGAGTTCCAAAGAGTTTGCTATGCAAAGAATATGAACGAGTTTATTTCAACACTTTTGCTTGCTCAGTCCTTTCCGCTTGACTATTTGTTGGTGGAAATACAAAAAAAAAGTAACATGAAGCTAACTTTGATCACTTTTTGGAACTATTTTGCCCTCGTTTCTTGAAATACCCATCGGGTCTTCAAATTGGAACTCTAATATGTTTGGAAGTTCAAAGTGATTGACCAATCAGATGGGGATCTATAAATGTGTAAGCGTTTTAATACATAGCATTTTATGTAATTTGAACTACTTGGCACTTGGTAAAATACTATATTCTGTGTTTAAATATTGTTGTATGTTTTGTAGATAGGTTGTCTAAGTATTTACAGAAATTCTGCTTTCGTTCGCAATAATTTATTTCAAACTATAAAAAAAGTGTTACAGAGGTCTGATAAATGAAAATTGGCGTCGTATTTTAAATCTTATCACCTCAAACTAACTTTATATTCTAGAAAAGGCTTTGGCCTGGTATTAGTTTTTTATACTCCTTCATACGCACCTTGCATAAAAGTAGGACTAGGAGGTTCTAAATATTTCAAGAAGTTTTCTTCATTCATGAATTAAATCAATACAATATCAATCAATATTTTATTAAAAAGAAAGTAAGGGAGTTTGGAAGTGGGTGGCAAAAGTTTAGAAATCTATGTCTATCCTCTTCTATATCACTTACCTACTTATTGACTTTTCTAAATATTCTAGATTATGCCAAAGTGTTCAAAAATTATCTAATACATACCGGGCTTCGCTGCTAGTAAACCTGGAAGCACCGTATGTGTTCCCAGATTCAGTTCAAAAGAGGGTTTGATACTTTGTTCTGTGGTTTGATACTTTGGTTTTGTAAAGTTATTAGACCTACAATCTGATGCTTTCTTACTAAATATTTTTTAAATCTGAGTTGCGTTTCAGTATTCGGGGGTTAGCTAAATAAATTGACATTGTATTCAAAATTGCATTAAATATATTTGACTACATAACTTTAAGGTTTATCTTTTTTAACCGACTTTAAATAAAAAAGAAGGTGTTTCTCAATTCGATTGTTTTGAATGTTTATAATATATGTATTATGCATAACTTTATCATTTATTAAACTATTAATAATAATCGTATTTTATGTAAAAGATCTTCCAGATTGGTTCAATACAAATTGTATCGAAATTGGTTCAGCAGTTTGGTTATGAAGTCGGGTCAAGTGTTTAAACTTCCCTATAAAAATCAAAATTACGAGATAATATAATACAATCATTTTTTTCGTCAATCGAACAATAGAAATCGATTATAGCACATTGATATCCTCGTAAATAAAACATCGTGGACATAAATAACAAAATCGATCCGCACTGGCCGTCCGTTCGAATGCCGGCACGCAAGTCCGGTTCACTGCGACGCGGCATCACTTTACACTATATTTACACACGTACCGTAACGTACCCCGGGGTACCACTTGAGCGTCCAGCGGACTAGCGCCGCGCGATAGTTCAGTCGAGTTCAGCGGGCGTCGAGGGCGTGTCCCCGCTTTGCGTGCAGTGGAACAGCACGTCCGCCAGCTCGTGCGCCACCTTCTGGTCGAGGATCTGCGACATGACGAGCGAGAGCAGCCGCCGCTCGTGCCCAAAACAATTATAAAGTATACTAAGTAGTTCTTAGAGTGTAATCAGCCCCGTTATCTGCAAATGAGACATGAAATATCGGGCGGAGAGAATATAACTTTCCAATGGTGAAAGAATTTATGAAATTGACACAGTAGTTTTGAGTTTCATTACAAACATACAAATCTTTCCTCTGTTTAATATTAGTATCGATATAAAGTCGATGCTGCAGATGTTGTTATTAGAAAACTCTAGTCGCCCAACACCCTGTGACCCTTCATTAGTAGTAGGCAGAGGGACTGCAAGCCTATTGTAGTCAGTTTGAAGCAATATTTAAATCTTTAAAACAAAGCAAAAATCTAATATTGCATAGATTGTTGAGTTTTTAACAGAAACGAATCTAAAATGGCGTCGCTTATCCTTACCTCTTTCTCGCACACAATCACAAATGTTGTAATCGATCGAGATAACAAAGAGCGGTGACATTTTAAGCCGTACCTAGTTGGTTGCCTGTTCTTTTAGGCTTGGTCGCTGCACTGGCACCTAGACTCACCTCACTTTAGGAGGATATACTATTGGATAAATACATTTTTGAGCTAGACTTTGACTTGCACCTTACTAACTTTTATCTATTGTGGTTCTAAAGTTTTTGCAAGAAGTTATTCACTGCTTTTATCTATTGTTATTCAGAGAGAAAGTGCATATTATTACATAATGTGAGCAAAAAAAAAACTCCTACATAATAGAAAAACAAAACCGTATAATCCAATAGATATGAAAATTTAAACAAAGTGAACAATGTTCCATAGTGCTAAGAAGCTTTTATGTGGCTTGAGCATCCTATTGCCACAAGCTCGCACGACACACCATGGGAACGGTCTCGTGCGCCGAGGTGCGCCACTCGATAAGAAGAAGACTACTGGGGCACACTTCTAGCCCAATAACCTTTTTTGGTATTTTTAATACGTGATAGAATCAGAAATGAGGATATCCGTAGAAGAACAAAAGTCTTACTGACATAGCTTTTATAACTAAAGAACGGCTGGACCGATTTTGCTAAAAATTGGTGGGGAGGTAGCTTAAAAGTAGGAGAAGGACTTAGTTTTTATCCCGAAAAAAAAAATGGGAACCCGTTACCGTTTTTTATAGATAAATAAAATATGCTGGTTTTTTTTGCTATAGAATATTATGCTGTGAGTGTAGTATACTCACTACAAAAATTTTATAAACTAACAAATAACAATCAATCATCGGAAAAGCAAAACTAAAGCCCATATTTAAGACTTGGAATTTCCAAGTATAGTATGTCGGCTTGCTTCCGGATACGATGAGCGTCCTTATTGAACGCGGCGTGAGCTCGTTCCGTGAGGTCCCACGATGGAGTATTGCCTACATACGCGCGTAGGCGCTTCACTGTTTCCACGCAGGTGGGATGCTTGAGAAGCATTAACGCCTTTACGTCCAGATCTGGGGGGAAACATTGTAAATAAATATTAATTATGTATAATTTAGAGAGCACTGGTTGTCTAGTGGTAGCGGCCCCGCCTTCCGATCCGAAGGTCGTAAACACTATACTAAAATTTTGATGTATCGCAAGCGACAATCTGTCTGTTAAATCAAATTTAAAGATATCAAATAACGTATGTGGCTTGCGATCAGTTGCTATGCAGAGAAACGCGATGCGCCTGACAGAATTATAACAAATTGTAGGTAGTCTTTATTTTTTCTAATTTTCAGTGTTTTTCTGTTCCAGATCGGTGCCAGGAGGTGGGGCGATGATGTACCAGCCGGGCTATGCGCAGTGGCGATAAGTTTTAGCGAAAAAACGTCTGTTTCGTCGCTAAAACGGTGGCAAAGTTAGTAGAAATACCACTTTTTCTAAGTTTCTGTATGACACAGTAAGCATTAATTTTATTCGAGTAAATCATTATAAATGATTAAGTGGTCGACGGTGCAATACGTTTACCTAAAAGAACTCAGCCGCGGTAGTCTCGTCAATATAGCGTACGTTAACTTCCCATCCCACTCTTGTCAGTTTTCAGGACTAATGATTTTCGAAACCAATTCCATGTTAAGTAGGCCCGTAAATGTATGTTTGTGCATATTCTATCTACTCTGTAGCCATTCGTGAGGACCGCTAATTGGCTTCTCTGATAACCTAGACTAGATTAGATTTTCCCAAAAGTTAAGAGCCCAGCGGGATTTAAAGCTTTCATCATTTTATAATAATAAGTTGATGATACACACTAGCAAACATTTAGCAAACATTTTTTTTGCGGAACTCAAATCTTCTCCTACCTTGGCTTCAATTATGTACAAAAATAAAAAATGATTTCCTGTGGGAAAGAGGAAACCAAAAAAAAATATTTATTCATGTGTAACAACTCTGACATAAAAAGGCACTTATCTGGCGGAGAAACATTCTCTTATTCTCATGTTATTTTTACCAAATCGGGGTTTGTTATAATCATATGGAGAACTGTCAAAAAATCTATGCTTGAGTCTTAGGCTCGTATTCTGAAACAGTGCTTGAGTCTTAGTCGAGCCTTAGCATAGATTTTTTTTTAAATATATTTATCCACTTTTAAATGAATGTTCTAGTACTATAGCATTTTATATAAATACATGGATAAGAAACTAGTCCATGGGGATTTTGTACTTATAGAATTAGACAATCAAATTATAGATAAATAATTATGTACTTGCTTTATGTCTGAGCTTTAGTGTTACTTTCAAATGCTTGGTATTTACATCACAAAATTAATAGTTTTAAAAAGTCCTTGAGAAAGAAAGCAGTCATGCAGAAAGCAGTCATTATGACCTTGTACTTTTTCAGAGTGTAAAGCTCTGTAGATTTAAAATTGTATAATCCTACCTCCACAGAACTTCTACTTTGGTCCTCCATGTTGCCGTACCGTGGATTTTCAAACACGTTGGAATAGTTCTCGCCGTCTGGTCGTATTTGATTAGTCCTCTTCAGCATTTGACTGCCTATCACTTTTGGTAGTACCTGAAACACAAATTATGCTCGTTTCTTCTTCTCGTTTCTATTGAATTAAATCTGACATTGATACTTCGTTTCCGATACAAACTGAATTTACACAACTATGGGCAAACAAAGTATAAATGTACACTGAAATAGCTGTAATAGAATTTTACAGTGGTCTTTATTGCCGGCCAGTTATATAAAGTTGGAGAAAACTGTAGGATAACAGAAATATTAATAAAAAAGTAATTTTTTCGTCATTCTTTCTAACGGGTAAAAAAGGTCAAGGAATTTGATACTTAAAGATACACATAGGGATTATTGGGGATTACAGTCCTAAGAAGGTAGAAATAGGACACCGTTTTCATTTATTCCCGGCGGGAAAAGGAAGTAGCAAGTTCCTCTCGGTAAGAAAGTCGATACTAGAAATGGTAAATTACTGGTGAATTTGCTTCCTGTGCGATGTAAATAGATTTTCCAATTTATTTGAGTAAATATTTGTTTGAGATTTCAAAAACTTGAGAAACCGACTTCATAGCCAAATTGATGAACCAATTTTGATAAAATTTATATGGGAACAATGTAAAATCTTTCAGATAAAAAAAAAACAAATCATTTTTATAAATTACAAAGTTAAGGGATAACAAACATAAAAAAAATATTCAACCGAATTGAAAACCTCCTTTCCTTCCTCCTTTTTTAATAGTCGGTTAAAAATAGGTATGGTACTTACATTACTTTGGATATCCCAGTAACCAACTGGCAAGTATTGAATAACTTATGAAAACCCGCGCCATTCATTTTTTGTTAGCGAAAAATAAGAGAGAGATGCGGCCTGCTTGTGGAGACAAATCCACAAGTAAATAAGTAAGTAGGCCGCATCTCTCTCTTTTCCCTTAAGCTGCTCAGAATTATTCCCTGACATACTTGGAGAGCCAATTGGCAATAGCGTCAGAGTGATTTCTACTTAGAAACCTAGCAAAAAAACTTTATTCCATCCAATGACTTGATCTCTGTATGTGGTTATTCTGATTTTTCCTGAGGCATAAGATCATGCTTGATTTCTTAAAAAAATACAACTTTCTGGTCCTGCGTTTTGGAAAGAAAGGAAAATCGACTTTTCAAGTGGATCGGTAAGGTACATATTTATATTATAAATACATGCAAACATAAAAAATACTAATAATCCCATTGTTTATTTTACATTTTTTTTTATTGCTGGAACGGGAAGACCTCGGCGCATGTATCTCGATCAGATCGCAGACCTATTTGAAAAAGGTCAGGTTAGGAGTACCCTAAACCGACGAGCATGTATGAAGAATGTTATGAGAGTGAATGAAGCGAAAGAGGTGTGTCAGGATCGTAGCAAGTGGAAATCCGTGATCTCTGCCTACCCCCATGGGCTTCCCTGCGTCTATCAAATTGAGGAATACAGATGTTCAGCCTCACGTGCCAGTAACTGCTACATTATTTATACATTAATTGTCATTGCACACACATTACATTTTGTTGCTTTAGTTTGTACATAATGTACATAGTTCTTAGGTTCAGGACCCTGTATAGGGTCTATTATTGGTAATAACCCTATACAGGGTCCTGGGGGCTAATTCTCGGGCCGATCTCGATCATTTTGCAATTTTATTTTATTGCTTCTTTTCGAAGAGAGAATGGCAGATTACCTTGAGTAATTCATCAACGACCTCTTCGTAAAAGCCTCGACAGCTACCATATACGGAAAACGTAGAAAAAGTGCGGGGTTGTGAAAAGAAGCAATAAAATAAAATTGCAAAATGATCGAGATCGGCCCGAGAATTAGCCCCCAGAACCTAAGAACTACGTTTTTTTTTTTTTTTTTTTTATGCCATAGCTGGCAGACGGGCAGACGAGCCACCTGATGGAAAGCAGTCACCGTCGCCCATATACACCTGCAACACCAGAGGTGGTGCCGATGCGCTGCCGGCCTTTTAAGTATACCCGCCTTTTGAAGGTAGTTTATTTTTTAAATATTTTTTTTTGAGTTATATTTTATGAGTATGGCCATTAATTGTTTGTATCAAAATTTTGATTGCAATTTAAATACACAATCGCCCAGCAGGTCTTATCACCCAATGGACCGATGATATCGTAAAGAACGCGTGAAGTCTGTAAAAGGAGATAAATGTTATAAGAGAGGTTGAGCAAATTTTTCAGGTTGATGAAGATTAAAAATATAAACACAACACTAATAAGATCCAAATTAAGTTGAGCTAGTACCACCGTTTTGAGAGTACTGGCATAGTGCACATAAATTTTTCGACAAAATAGTATCTGCACTGAAATCCCGCAATACCCCATTGCGGGATTTCAGTGCAGATACTATGTTGTATTGTGTGTTGTATTGTGTGTTGTCCCCTTGATAACCGAATCTTGCCCGCAAACTCTACATAATTATTATGATTTTTTCGTCGTCTGCGTGTAGTTGGCTGTGTCCGCGGATTAATGTGATTGTGTGGGGAATGCGATATGAGCTGAATGTACCCGCTCGGCTATACCTACTGGTTCGCGCATGACTTTACTCGGAACTCTGTATGCGGAGGCATATGCATGCAAACCTACTTATTATTGCCAGTACCAGGAATTAGGTATTATGTTATGTAATCGTAGTTCGTTCGTGACTAAACTTTGTTATATTCTACCTATAGGTAAAGGACTCGCTCATGTTATTATTTCATTCAAAGTTGTAATCGTTCTACCTATGCAGGGTGTATAAAGACTACTAAAAAAACTGACCCACTGAGCGAAGGTCTCACACAAAAGATTTTACTCCCAGGAAAATATTTGATACCTTGGTAAGTGGGATTCTAATTTTGATTCAAAATCAACTAACAGGCAAGTTCATTATGTGTCGTATCAGTTACTTAATTATGGTCATTTCGCTCGCGTGGTGGTTACTGATCGAAATCCAAATCACTGATTTCAATCACTGTTTATTTAGTTCTGTCTGATATAAATAACGAAAAGGTAATCTGTCAATTATTTGGTGTATCATACACTCTCGTAGAGAGTATTATATTCCTTGATCATACATTAGTTGGATAATGAATAAGTTGGATTTCGTTATTTCTGTATTTTGTTTTGTTTTCGGATTTGTCGTGGATTTCAGTGCGTTGTGTTGTGTTCTCGTAGCTTTCTCAAATTATCTTCTAACTTACCTGACCCCTGACTCGGCTTTGTTTCAACGGATTGATTGTTGTATTGCACGCGATTTGGATAACGGTAGCTTGGAGATAAAACCCTGACGACTTGGCTATTCCGAACCATCAAGTTTTTAACAGTTGTTTAAGTCAGATCTTCCTTTGAAAAATTATAAATAAACCTTATGCAAACACTGAGGCTGCATTTTATCCCATACATTTTAAATAATTTAAATATTGTAGGTACTTCCAAAATGTATACCTTATCCTATAAAATATCTCATAGAATTCGGTTAAAATAACGGAAGGTTCTCTCGATCCCTAGAGACCTACTAGAATTATCTATCTCTTCTCTCGTAATAATAGCACTACTCGGAAGCTTAGGGCATTTCGTTGCAGTTATGTTCCAATTTCCAATACATTATGTAACAGTGAAACGAGTGAAGCGCTGTCAAATGTGATAGCGATATTCGACCGCGTTCCACTAATCACCATCGCCTAGATGTGCGTAGGCCTAAACAATACATGCAAAGGTCTACTGGGGAAAACTAAAACAAAGGAATGTAGATATGAATAAAACGGATTCGCAAATCCAAAGCTTTTATTTCTTTTTTATTTACATAATCATATGAAAGTAAACAAAATTTAACGTACCTACCAAAACATTAGATTTAGAACTGTAACAATGAATCGTCGACACTAGGACGCGTGGCTTCCACTGTGATATTATATCAGACTGCGACCCACCGAACTTACTACAAAAGATGCGATATTAACTATTATTCTGACTTAGGAAACGGCCAAGGGTTACGACCCTAATCGCGTGTTATTATCTAACTATTTTGTCATTTCAACAGGTTTAAGTTGGGTTTAATAGATTTTCGACATGAAATGTGTATATCATTTTGTTCTATCGCAGCGCATTCGACGAAAGACATTTTAAGACTCATTTTTCTACACCTTCGGTTACATTGTTCAAATTTTACCAAGGAACCCTAATTTTTTTCAAAATGAAATGTAGCCTATGTCAAATTGGAAGAATGTAGCATTGTAACGTAGGTTTACTCAAAACAGAACTAGATGTCGCCACTAGTAGATTAGCACGCGCTATCGTTGCGTTTTGCCATCGGAATGACCTGTGGACGAAAATATTATTGTATCGAGCTCTCTCACATAGCGAAACTAACTCGGATACGGTTTCTCCGGACCAGTTAGTTCTCGAGTACTGTCACCCTCCTTGCCCTGCGTTTTGAAGACCGGCCCATACTCAAATTCAAAGTCATCAAATCGTAAATTCTTTGCTATAATGTAGAGATTGATATTTTAAAATAAGAAAAATGCCACAAGAATAATAAACTCTAATAATAATAATAATAATCTTTATTGGGGCTTTACAAAAATGTAACCTAACACGCGTAATCGTATTGCTGAATTTTCGAGTGATTTTCAAAAAGTTGAGATTTTTTTCCGTGGCGAAAACTCATAATTTGATGAAACAGTCATCTGTGCCGTACATCTTGTGTTGAAATCCGTGTGTAATTAACTCAAAGTGAAGGTGTTTAAAAACGTCAGACATTCAAGTAAACTATAAACAGTTTATATACTACACCTGCTTGGAAAGTACCTTGATACTTTATCAAATTTACGGTAGAAAGTACGTCATTGCATATCGAACAAATATGCGGGGAGAAAACGCATCTGAGCGGGAGAGAAAAGTGTATGAAAATCCATTTCTTACGTGGTTTTTCTTTTTTAATTTTGGGTAAAACTATGCGCCGGTAACCTAAATATCAAAAGCCAAAAGATTTTACAGTGATTTTTTATCTCCAAGTTCGCAAAATGACACTGGCCACTAGCTGTGTGTTGGATGGTGTCGGGCTGGCAATGCGACATGTCGGAGACCTTGGTTCTTCTACTTATATCCTCATTTCTGATTATATCACGTTATTCTAAATCCAAAGTCTCAAATTTAGCAAAGCTTGTACCATAAATTCAACTACTCGTCTCTATTTCTGAAATCGGAGCTACTAGAGGCATAAAATTGCGACAAGCGTAAATATAATATAAGTTTAAAATACTTGAGAAACCGACTTCATGGCCTAACCGATGGGATCAATCAGGAAATATTAGTTTCAGATAAAAAAATAATATAATAAATCGGCTCATAAATGACGAAGTTTGATAAGCCGACTTTAAATTAGTGACTTGGAACCACCTCAAGTGCATGTATCATACCCCTTGCAAACAAAAAAATAAATATTAAACATTAAAAAAACACTCCAACACGGAACCTCCTTTTTTGTAACAGTACCCCTACCGGGAACCAACTTTTGCATAACATATGTTTTTTGTTATTTTAAAGACTATTTGAAAACCTTTTGAATTCTTGTGACTATTTGAAAACCTGGTCTACCTATATATAACAACTTCAAAAAGAACAGCATCACAAACTTTTAAGGAGTCTCGACTTTATGGAATGGTTTTTTTTATTAATGAGTTTCTCAAAGAGCCTGCGTTAGTGTGCTCGTTCAACTTGTCTGACTGATGTCGCCCCCTATAGCTGATGTATTATTAAAAATGTAGAGCTAGAAGCCGACTGAAGCCACGGTGAAAAGCAACTACGAGTATTGCCCGTTAATGTCGAGTGCTGTAGTTAAGCATATACGCAGACTTTGTTTATTTTGATAGTATTTAGAACGTTCGCCAAGAAGTGATGAAATGAGAATGGATATGCCTGGATGTAGCTGTGATATGGATCCTGAAGGTGATGTGGCCAATATACTACACAAAAAGTGTCCTGTGATCACTTTGGCACAACAGCAACTTCAACGACTTTTAGATGAGACTGATAAAATTCTCTGCGATAATACTAGATGCTGCAGGTACTTACAAACTATTATCTTTTCATAAATGCTTCTGGGTAGGTTATTATTAATAGGCTAAGTAGGTATTTGCTTGGTTCGAAAGAATTAGGGACACGATAAGAAGAAGAAGAAGGTATTTGCTTGGGTTTTTGAAGTCCAGAATATTTATAGATACAACAGAAAGTCGTACAAGAAGAATACTAGGCGGAATTCTCAGCAAAATGATTTAGTTGCTCAAGATGAAATTAATATTGAAAATGCAAATAATCCTAAATTTTAGATCCAATTCTGATAACCGATTGAAAACCTAATCAATAACTATTTAATCTAGAATTAAAGAACACGAATGGAGCCTTTTTGATGCGCACTTTAAATCCTTTCACCACACTGGTTCGAAAGAACCAGTGACACGATAAGAAAAAGATCTAGAATTTGGTTCGACTAGCTAGCGAATAGTAACTTACCTAAACAAAGAAAACACAAACGTCACACAATTCAGCATAATTTACTAGGCACGGTTTTAGAACTAGCATGATGATATTATTGGATAATGCTGTACAACGAAACAAGACCAACTCATCATGTAATGTATGTTTTATTATATTTGCATACTTGTGACCTTTAAATATTTTGCATGCTTTAAGGCAGAACATGACTGAATTTCTTAATTTGTACATCTAATTATTTTCAATAACTGTAAAAACACATGTGAAGATTTAATGAAGAAATTGTGTGAAAAATTCAAAATGAAAGTTATTGGAGAGTTAAAATATTGTATTGGTTTGCATATGAACAGAGACAGACAAAATTAAATATTTGTTTAATTGTAAGTTTCTTTGTTTAAATTAATATTAATAAATTAGATACAAACAATATAATAATTTCATCAAACAGTTCAATTTCAAGATACAATTTGAATCGTTAAAAGATAAACAAAGGAATAGATAATCAATGAAGAGTTTTCGTCTTAACACTAAGTAGACAATCCTATTTAAAGGTATGCTGTTAGTGTTGTGGAATGCTTTGTTACAGATTGTTTGATAAATAAAACAATCTCCTGTAGCAACAGTTTTATCAACATAAGACTAATTGTTGCTGCTTTTTTGACATAATTATTCGGTGGATAATGCATAGAAAGCATAGCTGATAATGCTGAGATGAATATCTGGATACCTGTGAAATCTGTTGTAAAACTTTTTAATTGGATAATGTTTTGGTATGCATATCGGAATTCCATTGATGACATTCGTCGTAAAATTTAATAGGAGTTTCGTAAGTGAACTGTTGTGTTTAATTTAACATCATTGGCCTTACTTATAAAAATATGTCAAAAGATAAACAGTGCTGAAACTATTGCTATCTCTTACCACTGGGTAATGACAAACACTGACAGGGCTAACTTTAAGCAATGTTTAAATTTAAATTGCGTTTATAAGTATGGCTGTAAATCTTTAGAACATTCATTTGATCATTTGCATCGCAAAGATCACTTTAAAACGTCAACAACGCTACGCGAGTCTAGGTGCCAGTTCCACGCGAACAAGCCTACGTATGTGTGCTGGTTCAGGGCAGGAATAGGCATGGTGATAGTATCTTCGGTAGTATAGTGGTAAGTATCCCCGCCTGTCACGCGGGAGACCGGGGTTCGATTCCCCGCCGGAGAGAACCACTTTTTGCAAAATATATTTTTCATTCATGTTTTTTTATCTTTGTTTGTTCATGGTATTTGATTGTTTTTTTTTGTGGTCATAAAAAAACAAGCTTTCTAGTTCGTGTTACTTCAAGGAGACTGGATGTGGATCAGTCGTGATATGGCGAGCATTAGTTCACCTCGTGAAATTTATTTAGGACCAATCTAGAAGTATCATCTTTTTTGAATTACGAAATTACAAATAACGAATTTATGCTATAAAAAAAATACAACTGACTTGAGAACCTCCTCCTTTTTCATTTAAAGTCGGTGTGAAACGATTTTCGATTGATGATATTTCGTTAAGAATAGTAAAGAGAATCTGACTTTTCATATTCATGTACATGTTTCTTCCTTCGGGGTCCTGTGTCCCCGTGTCGTGTAGTCTATTAAATATTTAAGACACGCCCAAATGAAACTGGAATGCGCATAGCCAATAAAATCTTCCTAAAAGTACCTTACGATGAAATCTTTCCTATTAGTTCGTGAAGCTGACTACTCCTAACCTGATTATGTGTAAGCCAATAAAATTAAAAGACCGGTTTTCTGTGACAAACATGGTGGATGGCTCTCTATTTAAACAAATGAATTATTTTCAAAGATCCATGGGGGCCAACAGTTTAGTAAACTCGATTTATCGATGGCATACAATCAATTTGTGTTAGATGATGAGTCTAGGAACCTCACCTGCATTAATACAAATCGCGGCCTATTTATTTATAAACGTTTAGTGTTCGGCCTAGCCCATTGGTACACGACTGGATTTGAACCCACGACCTTAGGATCAGAAGTCGGGGCCGCTACCCCTAGGCCACAAGCGCTCTATATAAGTATAGCTGTAAATTGCCTTACTTTGAACTTATAAAAAAAAAAACACTTGCCACCTTAAAGGTTGTAATGTCACCACCTCAACGATTGGTTAAATTGAACCATCAGGGGGCCACACGTCAACCCACCGATAATTGGCTAAGTGGGTCTTGGAATTAGATCCCTCTTTTGTGGTCACGCGATCGTGCGAGGGGTTAGCCGTGGGTCATTTTTACCTAAAGGCGTAAGATTGTTTATTTTTGTTTGGATTGGATAGGTAAGTTAAAGTTAATGGCAAACTTGGTGACGGCGCTTTTATGGTGCCCAAAGACGTCAGTTACTTTTTTCAATATTATTTTAACATTAACTATTTGAAATAGGCATGGATGGAACTGAGTACGTATTTGGAACACACAATGCTACCTTCGTTGGAATCCTTTAGTGCCATCTGGCCCCCGTGGGGTGCGGATAACTAGGACCCCTCTGGGCGGGGGTGAGGGAAACACTCCGGCATTCGTTGCCCCAGGGGGACTTCCTATGTAGTGTTTATAGTTAATAATGATAATTGTAATTTTTCACAGAAACAACATCTTTTCATTAGTTTCATGGTCACAATTACCTCTTAGTCACTACCAAACAATGATTATCACCAGCTCTAGACATTAAGGCCCCAGCATTCATAAGAAAAAATTGTACAGGAGTATTTAAGGGTCATTTACTCGACAATGCGGCACGAAATAGTACGAAAGTGTTTTTCCTTCATACAAAAGGGTTAAAAGAAACGTGTAGGGAATATCAAATCGAGCGTTTTAAATACAAAGTGGCTGTATAACAAAAGCCATTCACTTTTTTTATCTGAAGTTCAAAAGGTAAACGAGGGTGTAACTGTGTATAACTAGACCAAAAATTCACGTATTTGTACGCCTCATATGTTGGGTTAAATTTTATTTACTATTTCACCTTTAATTGACCCATTATTGCTGGGAAAAGTCTCTCCACATGTCTTCCAGATCTCTCTAGCCTCTTCTTACCATAATTATGTCGAAATTGTCCAGATCGCTTAGCCAACTGAAGGTTTTCCAGGCCAACTAAGAGCCTAGATCATTTGTTTATTTCTGTAGAAAAATTGGTCTAAAGTTGGGACTAAAAGTTTTCGAATGGCGATCACGTCTCTAAGGTATTTATTAACTATGGACCTAAGATGTTTCATTTTTGTAATGTGTGCATTTTATGTTGTCTGAAATAAACGATATTATTATTATTATTATTATTAAATAAAAAATTGTACACAGAAACTTTTTGTTGTAAAAAAAGGCTTGTTATAAATATTTGGAGGAAGAAAAACATTAAAGCAATAAAAAAAACTTTGCATTGGCTTCGATTTGGTTAGATAGTCGTCGGTTTAACAAGTAGCATGTGTGCTATTTCTGTAATAATAATAATAATTAACATTTATGTATAAATATTAAGTAAATATTGGCTACATAGTTACACTTGAAACTGTTATTGCACATACAAAAGTTGGTACTTACTCAGAATACGAATAGGTCTGTAAAAATATGTTAGTATAAAATATGTATTTTACTTTATCTACTTACTTATTATTAGACAATTCAAACAAATACCTGAACAAGTATTTACAAAATTAACACGCTGCGGTATCTGGCAAACCGCTGCAAACTATTTTTGAGGACGCGTGCAATTTCAAATGTTGAATAAACATTAATTCAACAACTAAATAATACGCGTCGATCAGCATGATGACCAGTCACCACACCACAGTGCGACGCGGCGAGATTAAAATACTTGTAAGAAAATTGCAGGTTTTTGATGAAACCTTGTATCGTGTTAGGTCAATTTATAAAAAACCAATACAATTTATTCACATGGATAATTAATAACACAATACTACGCGCCATTTTAAAATCGCAGATTACAAAAAAAGCGTTGCAACTACCACTCAGAATCATTTATTTTCACGCAGAACTTTTTAAATTTTTGATGATTTTATGATACCATGAGGAAGGTTATTAAAAAAATAAATTAGTGCACCTATTTATAACCAAATCAGTGTTGTGACTCAAGTTATTACCGAGAAAAACAATAAATCAAGACTTATGTAGCTAGTATTATATCTACGCATGAAAAATGACTCACATTGTCATTGATAATCTTGTTGAATGATCGCGAATTTCTTGCAGATATAATATTACTATTATCATCCATTTCCGTCCTACTTAATATTTTGCTAACGTATGGAATACTTAAAGTTCAGAAGTAATAAAAAAAAACCTATTATTGATGAGGAACTAATAGAAACTGGCTATAAAGATGATACTCCAAATGACATTCAGAGTTCAGCCAAAATACTAAGCACAGCATCAACTGTACAAGAAACTGGTGACTTGAACATTGACCCTAATAGATTTATTGCAGTAAAGCCAAAATTTCTAAACACTGCACTTCCAGGAGGTGACAATGGCTTGGATATGCTTGATGATGATGAGCAAGTGGTCCCAAGAGTCAACATTGAAGAAGTCTTTGAAGAAGATGATGTTGTGGCTAGCTTTAGACAAGGAATTTATCGGCGTTCTAAAACTGGGTCCGAGATTGCCTTCGAATACGAGTTATCTCGATTAACCTAGACCTTAATTCCAAGTCTAATACAAAGCTTGAAAGCCGTGAAAATCGTCAGAAATCGTGATTCATATCAGCTTTACCAAAGCCTTCAATTTCTTCCTCAATGACCTGAGACCCTTCCCCGCAATGCGGACTTAGGGTAACAAAATAGTGTTGTGACAAATATTTCTGTTCTTAGATTGTCGCCACCGCCGTCCTCGCCTGCGCCGCAGCCGTCCCATCCGGCTTGCTGCCTATAAAACGATCACTGCGTATCTAACACTCATTTGCCATCGCGTGTTGCTTCCAGTCATCCACTTCCTTATTCCATGTTAATTATCATGGGCCCCATAAATATGTCGAGTGGGTTTTGTGTCGCGGCTGTTACTCATAGCCTCTGATAATCATACGCAGCACAACGATACGTATCTTCTATAGGTATATACAAGAATACGAGTGTTCTGACTGACGCTGTGTACCTATGTCGGTATTTCCCTGTAAATTGGAAGGTGGTAATCAAGCCTAAACAATGTTAACTAAAATACTAGACTACGCAGACGAGTAGAATCCGCGCCAAAAAAAAACCGAAGGTTTTTTTGTTGCAATTTTTTTTTTTGGGTTTTTTTTTTTTTTTAATTATTGCTACCTTTTTTTTTTTTAATGAACGCATACTACCACGCCAAAATTTTTTTTTTTTCATCTTATTATTACATAATATCCCAAAAGTTACAAAGATTTTTATAATGTCCCAAAAGTTAAGAGCCGAGCGGGATTTGAACCCGCGACCTTCCCCTCGGTACGGGGCTGCGCTGACCACTGCGCCATCGGATCCTAATCACACTCGACGAATAACTCTGAATAATTGCTCTGAAGCCTTTGATTTTATTGTAAAAGAAACATTTTCTGCCACTGCGGCGGACAACTCTAGTGCTCTGTTAGGCCCCGTCCCTAAGTCTACCGCCCCAAAAAACCGCAGCAAGGAGTTTTGAAGTCTACCGCCCCAGAAAACCGCATCAAAGAGTTTCTAAGCCTATCGCTCCAGAAAACTGCAGCAAGGAGTTTCTCAGCGCCTTAACAAATTTGATCGCAAAACACCGAAACTCATTGCGGTGACAATGAAGTAGGCACAAAAAAGTTGTAACTACTTTAGAAAAAAGTTTGAAATGAAAACAACTACCACAAATAAACCAATAAAAAACCTCAATCTGATAAAGAAACGAATTTATAGCAACTCATTCCATCAATTTTGTTATTGGAGAAAACCAACAAGACTAAGCTGGTTTTACACAGCCCGTGCAAACAAGTGGCGTACTTGCTCATAGTATTTTATGCGCTATCACGGTCAGAATCTTCATTATTCAGTTGGTTTGGTGGTTGATGCTGGTTTTGACCAGCAATTCTCAGAGAGGTGTCCATTGCGTTTCGTAAAGTAGTATACGCTTCGCAGTCTGTTGCCGTTTGCATGATACAATCATCTTTAAATAGAGCTCCAATACCAATACTATTACAAGTCTTGGATATTCAATTATTTCGAACCTGTTTTTAAAATATTTGAGATTTTTTGTAATTTGAATGCTTTGTGCGGAAGTTACGGAGACAAGACCCTGGTGATATCAAGCTCTGTCCGGCTGAGTCTGCTCCGGCGGTGTGCTGTGAACATAAGAAAGGTAACATTAGATAGCTATAAACACACAGGTATATTTAAGAGACGTTTTCCAACAATCTATAGGTACATATGAACAAGTATATCTGTTTTCCATCAAACCTTTGCAATTTTTCCGCACAGCCAATTTATTTGGCAAGTTATGAATGGGCTTGGAAAAAACAAACATGCAAATATTTTGGCTGTCAACTTGGCAAGCATTAACTTTTCGTCGTATTTCATAATAATGTATTATGAAAAGTTTACACTTTTTGTTTGTCATTTAATCTGTAGGGATTGTTTCCTGCCTTTCCCCTTTTAAATACAATATTAAGCCCCGACGTCGTCGCGATTTGATGAATGGTGGAAAGTGATAGGTACTGCACGCACGAAAAAACATGACTCATGTGGCGTTACCTCGCTCTGAGGCGTTCCATTTAATACTTGAAGTGCAGTCCTACATGAATCTAATAATCCTATTGAATTTTATTTCAAACTTTCACCTAAAACTAACAAACTACTTGAACACCAAATAAAATGGACCTGATTCAGCGAATATATTTTCTTTCAAACCATGCTTCAATACTTTTTTTTATGTATTGAGTAAGTACGTAGGTATTGACCCACGTACTTACTCAATACATAAAAAAAAAGTTTTGTAAAACGATGGCACTTCATTTATTTATTCATTAAATATTCTTATATGTTTCTGCAAGTTCCTTTTTTATGAATTGGAAAAAAGAGAGGCTTAAAGAAGTTCGCCGCGCAAGTGAATCCCAGCTATTCCAGCTTATCTCATCGCTGTGTTATCTAGGAACGTCTTTGTCAACTATGCATTATGGGCTCTCAGGCTGGTTGAAGACCTAAAGTGAGCACAAAGGGATAAGCCAAGTTTTTGGAAATTGTACTTTAATATTAACAACAAATGAAACAAGAGTCATACTGACCCAAGACCTCGGCAAGTGAAACTACTGACTTTATATCGTTGCCAGAGCAATACCTTTATGTAGCACTTGCTGGGGTGCTTCTTGCCCAAACACTTGCATGAGAGAAAACTTTAATGCAGCCACGGCAAGTGCTATCAAGGTAAAGCATCAACATGATACGAAGAAGAAGAGAACAGATACACACGTGCCATTATTGCTTGGACTTTTATCAAAACACTTATGACCTTACTTATAAAAATATGTCAAAAGATAAGCTGTGCTTAAACTATACCACTGGGTAATGACAAAAAGTGACATGGCTAACTTTAAACAATGACGAAATTTAAATTGCGTTTATTAATATGTATGGCTGTTAGGTTTTTTAACTGGGTCTTTGATATTTTTTTTTGGAAATTGGAGATTGCATTTGATCGTTGTGCTTTAGTGGACAGTCATCTTTTTTTTTTTTTATGGTAAGTTAGCCAGATTTTAGATAGCGTGATACGTTATTTTGCTGTTTTAGTGAGTATCAACTAATTCGATGTAGAATTTTTATACACCGAGAACCGAAAAAAAATATTATGTTAAGGCTTCAGAGTTGAAAATATTAAGTGGACACGAAGCTACAGACTAGCCTTTTAAGAGTGTGGTTTTATAAGTCCAAGCAACAATTTAAGTTATACCATAAATAGTGAACATGTAACGCATTTGTCCTATCACAGGTTTTTATCTGTAGTTACATTTGTGTAGTCTAAGCAGGTTCCTACGTTTTAACACTAAACATGTATGGCCGACGGTGACTGCTTCACATCGGGTAGCCAGTTTGCCAGTTATGGCATAAAAACAACTACATTTTGTTCGATATCGACAAATTATGCTCGTAGTTTACGTGTTCTTCGGGCTTCGAAAATTCAGCCCTCAAAAGGTAGCAATGGAAATTGTTTTAAGCGAGCGAATTCAAGAACGTTTTAGTAAATACTATATAATGTCATAGAAGGTGCCGGCCCTAGATAAAACATGTTGATCGGGCATAGCGTAATAATAATAAATGACAATGTAAAAGTATAAGCAGGTATAAGTGCCTCGGTGATATCATGGTTTTACGTCATACTCATATTATATCTAGAATTACTACGTTTGTAGACACCATAATATATGAGACAAATATTTGTTCGCAGTAGGGATAGAACCCACGGCCTACGGCGCAGAAGGCAGAACTACTACCAACTGAGCCCTATGACTACCCATTTTTGTGTAGGTACGTTGTGTCGAACGAAATTAAGGCCCGTATTCTGAAACAGTGCTTAGGTCTGAGTCGAGCCTCAAGCACAGATTTTTGACACTTTTCAATGGAGAACTGTCATAAAATCTATGCTTGAGGCTCGACTCAGACTCAAGCGCTGTTTCGGAATACGGGCCTAAAAGTATTGTTTCATTGAATAATGCACTGCGCACTTGCCAAACATCAAACACCAACAAAACTATCGAAGAAAAAAGAGTTCGGTGAGAGTTGCGAGAAAGCGATTCATTCATTCATTTGAATAGAGTCTTCGACATTAAATAGCCGTATAATGAGGCAGTCCGCTCCCCTTATGTTAGTTGGAGAGCGTTATTACCGCACTTGGTCCGTGCGACGCATACCAATGGATAGGATAGAGAATTGAAACGTTGGAGTGAAGGATTTAAAGAGGTTCGTGAATGAGTTACTGCGTTAGTTTACACTGTGTTGCAGAAAAACAGGCAGTAGCTGACCCAAAATCAGTCGACTTAATTATCAGTAGATAGGCAAGTATTGTACCTCAACACAAGGAAATATAAATTATATTAACAAAGAGTTGTATATATACCTAAACTCTATACCTACAATAAAATAATATAATATGAAACTGAAAAGAGATACATGGAATCTACACACAATTTTAATTTTAACTTATAGTACCTACCTACGTACGAACTTAGTAGGTAAGCATGTGCAATAAAATAAAATACCTACTTAGATTGGTTACATTCGTAATCACTGAGTAGGTAATAGCCTCCCCGCCCGTTTAGGTATATAAGCAAATGGACACCTAGGTATCCAGTCTACCCAACCACCCATGCGTACACACACTTGCTTTTTATAATACAATAATATATTGTTCATATGATTTTCTTAAATATTTAGTATGGACTCTCTCGTTTCTATACTATGAATGTAACTAGTTATTTCTTGCTGTTGGTTTTCCAATAAATAAATAAATAAATATTATATAAAAGAAAGTCGTATTCACTACGTGATAGAATCAGAAATGAGGATATCCGTAGAAGAACCAAATATGAAAGAGGAGATGGGAACACATCCTGTCGCGTCTCATGGTTCTGATGCTGGTGGCTTATTATCGAAAAACATACAAGATCAAGTTTATACACCAAATAAATAG
Organism: Thera obeliscata; assembly: GCA_947578465.1. Classification (NCBI taxonomy): domain Eukaryota; kingdom Metazoa; phylum Arthropoda; class Insecta; order Lepidoptera; family Geometridae; genus Thera; species Thera obeliscata. The sequence continues at coordinate 1,425,220 of CANPUM010000004.1, read as the reverse complement.
TTTATCAAGTTAGTGAATCCATTTTTAATCATTCTACATCCTGTCGCGTCTCATGGTTCTGATGCTGGTGGCTCACTGGTTGATAGTAATATGAAAGATGAGATGGGAACACATCCTGTCGCGTCTCATGGTTCTGATGCTGGTGGCTCACTGGTTGATAGTAATATGCAAGAGGAGATGGGAACACATCCTGTCGCGTCTCATGGTTCTGATGCTGGTGGCTCACTGGTTGATAGTAATATGAAAGATGAGATGGGAACACATCCTGTCGCGTCTCATGGTTCTGATGCTGGTGGCTCACTGGTTGATAGTAATATGAAAGATGAGATGGGAACACATCCTGTCGCGTCTCATGGTTCTGATGCTGGTGGCTCACTGGTTGATAGTAATATGAAAGATGAGATGGGAACACATCCTGTCGCGTCTCATGGTTCTGATGCTGGTGGCTCACTGGTTGATAGTAATATGAAAGATGAGATGGGAACACATCCTGTCGCGTCTCATGGTTCTGATGCTGGTGGCTCACTGGTTGATGCTCCATAGTGCAATTTAAAGGTTTCAATCTCAATATCCAACCACTGGCACAAAAACATTATCTCTAGTTTATTTAACACAAAAATGAAAAAAAGCCCAAGGGAACCAAGCGTCATCAAAACGTTAGTACAAAAAACTTTAGCGATATGATAAAAAAGGCATCTTGGCTATGCATCGTCGACCTCATCATCACTTTACAGCAGGTGAGATAGCGGTCAAACGCAAACCTATAAATTGTAAAAAAAAAAGAAAAAGTGACCAAGATTTACAAATTAGTGTTTAGTTAGTTTTGGATTTAAATAGAGTTAAACAACCCTTTACTCATAATGCCTGACACTTATAAGCAGCTTGCTAAAACTCTCTTGTCATCTAATTCCACATTGCGATTTTCCTTATTCTAGATTATGTTATCTCTGGTGATAAGAAGCTGTAGAATCCTTTGGGAAGGATTAAGATTGTCATAAGTCATTACTTGGAAAATCGATATGATAGTGGGGTTTTTTGACATAGGTATTCTTGCGTAGATTAGCCGATTATTTTTGCAAAAACTCGATTATGCATTAGCAACTAAATGTTTTGTTTGTAACGATTTTTTATATCGATATAATTTAGTGTTGTTATACAAATACAAGTTTTACAAAACATCGTGAGGAAGCCGGCATATCGTAGAACCTAAAAAGTTCGAAAATATGTGTCAAGTGCACGTAAGGAGCATCTTTGAGGCGCGCTTAAAATCCTTTCACCACTCTTGGTTCGAAAGAAACAGTGATACGAAAAAGAAGAAAGCTTCGTGGTCGCCATTCGAGAACCTGTATTCCCCAGCGGTTGTCGGTTCTTCGAGCTATATGGCCTGCCCACTTCAACTTACTAATTCTAAGAGCTATGTTGAAAAAAATATAAACAAGTTTAATTATATCAGCTATCTGGTTCCCATAGTACAAGCTCTGCTTAATTTGGGGCTAGATAGTGTTTTGTGGAATGTCTACATAATTTAATTTAACATTAGATGAAGGACGGTCTTAAAGTGTCTCTCTGCTTCTTTTTAAAATAAAATCTGTCTCGCTATAAAAATAACAACACAACGCATTGTGTCCACTATTTTGACTCAGGACAACTAAATCATACAGTAAACTCAAAATTATTGCGCTGACATATGAAAATTCTAGGCACTAACCTAAAGGGTGGGTTGTAAGTAATAATTATACCTTATGTGACTCAAAGATAATGTAGCATTCTCTAATAAAGAAAGATTTTCTGATATCGGTCTAGTAGGATGAACAGAACACTTATTGAACGGTCTAAATGTATGATGTTGAATGCTCAATTACAGAAGGAGTACTGGGGCGAAGCTGTTGTCACAGCGGCACATATAATCAACCGTTCACCAACAAGAGCTCTCTCTGGCATCACCCCTGAAGAGTTATGGTCAAAAAAGAAACCTAATTTAAGCCATATGAAAATTTTTGGATGCAAGGCGATGGTGCTGATACCCAAAGAACATCGGCGAAAGCTAGATTCTAAATCACGTGAGATGATATTCGTAGGATATAACATACTTCGGGTTTATTTTTCCTTTCCAATGCTGAAAACCGAAATACATCATTGAACTCTTCTTTATAGGTAAGTTCGTGTCACTTCGAGCAGGCTCCTTCCGTGCACTTGACACCATTCGAACTGTCTACGAAATGTGTTTCCTTCATCGTTTGCGATAACTGACTAGTCCAATTTGCATCAGGATGTGCTATAACTGTAGCCAGCCTAACTCCTCCCAAAAGCACAGAAGCTACTTGGGGGCTTCACAGGCTTTTAGGAGCTCATTCCTCTGTGCTTATACATCCTCTGCAAAGAGGACTATCAGTAACACCCAGTGTATGCAAATGTCTGTTGACTTTTTGTAACAATCTTGTGCTAACAAGTAGACTGACACTTGTCTGCTAGAGAATGTGGTTGAAACTATCAGAGTTATGATTAAAATGAGAACATTTGATTGTTTTGTGCACAGGAAATAGCAGTTGTGCAATTATCACAATAGTTAAACCTTATCATTTTGAATAGGGACTTATTGTCTTTTGCATAATACTATGGGTTTTTTATCAGAAATTTTACCTAATCTATATATGGATGACTCATATTCTTATTCCACACTAATAGCTAGTAATATAATAGTTTTAGCAGCATAGTTTGGTACTTATCTGGGGAAAGTTTTTTTTTTATCGCATCGAAATTTGACAGAAATTTAGAAATCGAGAGATAGCTAGTTTCGTGCGTAGAGTCGAATAATTTCTAGAACTTTCTCGTACTGGTGATAACAAAAGGTCAACCCTTTGATAAAATAAGCTATACAAGCGATAGAACTTTTTGGAAAAAACATTTCACACAGGAATGTGGGAAAATCCTCAATATTCTTTACTTATTTTTGCTTAGCAGTTACAGTTAGGTAAGTTAGACTTTGTTGATATGGTAGCTTGAAAAGAATTAAGGAAATGTGGTGCATCAAGTAGACCACCCTTTTCAGTATAGAGCAATGACCTCTGTAGAGATCATCCATGTTTGTATGGGTTTTCGTTGTCCATAGAATTGCAATTGTTTTTTTTTTTACATCCTTTGTTGTTGAGAGGACCATTGGTTAATGTTGGGGCTTTTTTATATTTTGCAACAAACTTATAACACCTGCTTGAAATTGTAATATTTGATCATCGTTGAGTGAGTTTTTCTATCATGTTTTTATTATTACTTTCCTTGCCATATAAAAATCGAAACGTTAGTTCACAATTTGGCCACGATGGCTCTCTTTCTGAACAGACTCTACAAATACATTCATACATATAGCTATGTACATACCTACTTATAATTACACTTGGTTCCCTGATAGAGGTAGTCACAGGTCACGAATTTACACTTGCTACGTCATAGTACTTATATCTCATTAGTTTCATTTAACCTCATTTTTATTATGGAACTCTTCTTAAATACTCGTATTTTATGTCGCTTAACACAAAACCTAATCACAAAACAATTTAATACATTAATTATTTTGAGTTTGAAAAATGTCTTTATATCTCTCTTCTCTCTGTGAAATGTCTTTCTATCTCCCTTCTCTCTGTGTCCCTCTGGGTATCTCTGTGTTTCTATCTCTCTTATTCTAATCTGCTTTCTTCTCGAAGCAGACTGGTGATGTTAGCGAATGGAGGTGACTCAATACCTACCTTTTAAACTTCTAGCTACTTTTAGAGCTCCACCACCCACCATACCTGATAATTGTCATGTTTTTTTCTGCCCGTTCTATCCCACAGCTGGGCAAAGGTCTGCCCCATTTCTTTCCAAGAGGACGAGGAAGGATTTGATGGCTGCTCCGAGTATCTTTACAGTTAGTAATCTCCTTCAAATTGTAATTTGGTATAGTCGAAATAATAAACCTGTTTTTGGCATATTTTATATGTTAGATACAAATGTATGACTGCAAGAATACTGGGTCAATGAGTCAATTATGGAACATAAAGTTGCAGTGCCCAGTGGACTTCAGTGCATAAGGTCTGCACTGACGTCCCGCGATGGGGTGTATTGTGCATTGTCGCTCTTTCTGCATTGGGTGTATCTGGTAACATCACCCGGCCAGCCCTTTTTATGTATGGAGTTGTGGTTCTTCTCTCGTAGAGAGTATTATATTCCTTGATATAAAGCCCCCAGTACACAAGAGCCTGTGATGGGCCACGCTTTGCAATGCACAATTGAGATGCGGAGTATATCACGAAGAGTGCCAGGATAACCCATCGTCTCCTGGTTACTACGTAGTTCGCTTTGTGCGAGCCGATGGCCAAGCCATCCTCCATGACACTGCCACTGATGGAGTTCCTCGAGCTACCTGATTTCAGGTTCGGCTCCGATGGGAACGGGTCGTAGTTTTTATCTAATGTCATTTTTACGAATTCTCTGGTCCTGGTGGTTTGAAGTAAGTAAGATCACTGTTTCACTTAAGGTTTTGACCAAACACTGAAACTAATAGGGTTTCATCAGAAAAGTTTCACAAGATATGATAGTCGATCACTGAATTTCATGTAAAGCTTTGACTAATTACTAAAGGTCTTGAAAACAGGTTATGGGCCCAGTTTTTTTTTTTTTACGAAAATAAATAAATAAATATTATAGACAATCCACACAACACTATCTAGCCCCAAACTAAGCAGAGCTTGTACTAAGGAAACCAGATAGCTGATATAATACTTAAATATTATTTTTTTATAAATACATACTTGGAATACAATACAACACCCAGACAGAGAACTAACATCTGTGTTCACCACACCAATATTTTTTCTCGGTGGGGATTGAACCCACGACCTACGGCTCAGAAGGCAGAGCTACTACCAACTGAGCTGAGCGGCCAGTCAACCGAAAAATTATAAGTTTGAGCTGTTTTTTAATAAAGAAATATTAATATCATTCCCATCCAATCAAATTAGCACCAGCATCGCCAAATCAAGTGACCTATAAACATCATGCGAATGAATCTAGCGTTCGTTAGCCGCCATTTTGGCCCCATTTCAAATTAATTAGTTGCTTGCAGGTTTGTGACATGCGTATAGCCTACTGCAGGTACAGTGCACGCCCACTCAATCTACAAGTTTATGAAAGAAACAAAAAAAATCAGCAATTATAGTTATAAGCAACAAATATTGCCGAACGATGTTTTATCCGTTCTCACATCAAGACATCAAGTCCTCACCTCAAGACTTGTACACACATTCCTGCGAAAAATGATTATGAATTATGAATTATTATGACTACTTCTGAGACTAAAGGCAAAGAGAATATAAAACTAAAGGTAGAGATTAAACGAAGCTCATTTACACAGGGCGCGGTGGGCGCCTGCCTACAAAAGTCCTTAAAAAAAAATAATGCTTTGTAGTCAGAGTGAGTTGTATGTATACAATGATACAACCCGCAGAACATGTTTTGTCGGAGGTAGCATTTCCACCATAGGTACATGTTTCGAAACATTTTGAAGCATTTTTAAGTGGAATGTTACAACATTAGTGTAGATAAAGAAGTTTTCAATTTGAATAAAGAGTAGATTGGCAATTTCAGTTAGTAAATTCGCTTTTTCTCCGGGTTTGTGTATGATATGGCAACTTTGGATTAAGACGAGGTATGCTAGAGAGGCTGTTAAGGCTCTTAAGTGGGCCTTATAATCAGAGATCTGAAAAAGTGAACTCGGAAACCGCTAATGAGTCATTTTAGTCAACATCCTAAAGAAGTCCAACGTCAAACAGTCTCTTCCATATATGGAAGAACAATAAGCATCAAAGATAATTTATTATAATCACTACGATAGGAGCTTTGTATCAAAGATATGGGGAAGTTCCTTCTCCTCCTATCATCATATAAAAAAACGGTACAAATAAAGCCATCGGACCCTGAGGATGGTTTCATGAAGGTAGCGGGACATCATCTGTGCTTGAAAGAGGATAAAATCGTCCTCAAAGCATTATGAAAGAGGTCCTGTCCAGCTGTGGACTTGTTCAGGCTGATGATGATCATCTAGATGTACTTGATCTGTAAGACTGATCTTACAACGTGCGATCAAGCCTTGCAATAATTCATAGATGCTGTATGATAGATCAACTTGGATGTTTGTGAACTTTCTCTTCCGAGATAAGGACTTTCTACCCGTGAGAACCTCGAATTGGCTCTCTAAATCTAATTTGTTGTGTATTCTTTAGTTATAAAGCTGTTGGTTCTCTAATAAATATAAATAAATAAATAAAATTTAAGTACCGTAACTCAAAATTCATTACATACCGTGTTGCGACGAAAGAACATGTCCCTTCACTAGTAAAAAGAAAAGTGAGCATTTTTGACATGTTTGTTTATGATTTCTTGTTATTAAGAAGCTCGATATGTGTATTATGTGAAAGGAATAAAACGAATAGACACCTCTTATTCTAATCTTTTAAGAAGTTTTATTTATGTTTTACCTTCAAACACCTTTCCTTTAAGAATGCCGCAGTACTTCTCAGCAGCCTCCTTATTCTCCAAGTTGGCTTTACAAGGGTGTTCCGGTTCTTCAACAGACTCATCAGAACAGAACTCTCGGGTTTTCCATTTGTTGGCGAAGGCGAGCGAGGACTGTTCGATGTCGTTCTCAGGGGTTAGAAAGTCGTCTTTTTGGTTCAAGTTGAATGTACCGCAGAGGCCCTGATACAAGTGATTTATATTATTTATGGAGTTACCTAATTTAATTAGCCGTAAGGCCATTGTAATGCCCCAGCGGGGCTCAAATTCTGGACTTTATTACCCCCTAAGACCTATAAAACACATGAAGCAATGAATAAATGAATATGAATACAATTTGTACACCAAGGAAATTATATAGAGTACATTTTGTTCTCTAATGTATATAAACACGCCACGGAAGAACATAGGTATGTTTGATCTTAGCAAATGGAAATCCGTGGTTTTTGCTATTTTTTTATTCAACTGTAGATATGAGTATTTTTTTGGAGGAGGAGATATTGCTTTTTTGGGAATATGTAAAAAGGTAAGTAAAGGTACCTACCTACTACTACTAATACCTAAGTGAATTGCATACAAATAAAACAAGGCAGCCACAAGCTTTGTTTGATGTCATAACTCCTATTTTTATGTAGATGATGGTTTTCTGGTTGGCATCTGGTGGCCAAGTGATCCTATGGTCGTGGGTTTGAATCCGGTCGTGTTGATTCTCGTATTAAAGAAAATGTACACTAAAAAACGTACTATAATAAATTAAATATTTATTTAAACCAACATACTTAACAATATTTTAACCCAAACATTATTATTATCGTCTAACTCTGCATTTCTCTATATTTCCTTATCGCTTCCTTCACATAGTTAGTAACAGTTAATTTACGTCAAAAGTTAGTAATTTATAATAGGAATGATACTATGTTTATATTTTTTTTTACTTTTATAAGTAAAGCAGATCTAGTCCTTTGTTTTCAATTAGTATTTTTTTTGTGCCACATTAGAATGGGGACGAATTCTACTAACATATTATAGATTAGAGACTTTACACGCGTCCCCACTGTGGACAAACGACAAGGATTTTAAAAATGAGTTCCCGTGCATTCATAGCTACTGAAGACGAACGATTTAGATGCAGATGATAGTAGATGATAGATGCAGATCTTCGAGTAAGTTCTTCTTTTCATTGGTCTTTAATTAAAGGCTTGCGCACATCTAGGCGATGGCACAAATATTTGTTCTCGGTGGAGATCGAACCCACGACCTACGGCGCAGAAGGCAGAGCTTCTACCAGTTGAGCTGAGAAACCAGTCTCAAAAACAAAAGACAAAAGATACGCTATTTTTTAAGTTAATGAAGGGATTAGTTAGAGTTTTGTATTTTTTAAACAGACTTAAGTTTTAATATTCAACCATGACCATGCATGTTATCCAATTAAATATGATACAAAGTTACCACAAAGCCTACTCATTTTAATAACCAAGCTTAAAATTAACTGCTTAGACTAGATTACTAAGAGTAAAATAATTTATTTTGTCAGCCAGGGACTAACGAGTTTCATATCGCCTCCACCTCAATGCTCTACTCGGCGATAATGTTTCTGTTTCTGATCGGCCATGTGCTCTACCTCTGTCTCCATAAAGTCCAGATCCTGCGGACGTCTGAGGGAAAATTTGAGGAGGCAGTCATTGAATATCTCTTCACAGTTTATCTATTCCCTATGATCGTGATTCCTATAATATGGTATGAGACGCCCAAGATTGCCGGTGTGCTTAACGAATGGGTGGAGTTTGAGGTATGTATCTACACAAGATAACGCATCAAACTATACACTGCTAGATCTTAATGTCCTTGCAGTAAGCTTTATTTTTCTTTGTTTTTAGGGTTCCGTAGCCAAATGGCAAAAACGGAACCCTTATAGATTCGTCATGTCTGTCTGTCTGTCTGTCTGTCTGTCCGTCTGTCCGTCCGTATGTCACAGCCATTTTTCTCCGAAACCGTAAGAGCTAGACTGATGAAACTTGGCGAGTAGATGTATTCTGTGAACCGCATTAAGTTTTTTACATAAAAATAAAAAAAAAAACAATAAATTTCGGGGGTCCCCATACTTGAAACTGAAACTCAAAATTGTTTTTTTCATCAATCCCATACCTGTGGGGTATCTATGAATAGGTCTTCAAAAATGATGTTGAGGTTTCTAATATCGTTTTTTTCTAAACTGAATAGTTTGCGCGAGAGACACTTCCAAAGTGGAAAAAAGTAATGAACACGCAATTTTGTTTTTAGAGATTACTGATTTGACCTTACATTTATACAGATTTTTGGAATCTGATTTAGTCTATGAAAAAGTAATTCAATATAAAAGTAAATTCAATATTTGTGTATAATTAGGGTTCCCTACCCGAAGAGTAAAAACGGGAACCCTATTACTAAGGCTTCGCTGTCCGTCCGTCCGTATGTCTGTTGTCTGTCTGTCTGTCACCAGGCTGTATCTCATGAACCGTGATAATAAGACAGTTGAAATTTTCACAAATGATGTATTTCTGTTGCCGCTATAACAAGAATAAATACAAAAGATAACAAATGTTTTTAAAACGGAACCCTTCGTGCGTGAGTCCGACTCGCACTTGGCCGGTTTTTTTGTATATTTTCTGTTATAATCTGTGTTGTTTTTGTTTCGTTTTATGTTCTGTGTGTTTTTATACGCACATTAATAATTTATTTATGACCATAGAAATAACAAAATGCATAATGTAACATCAACACTTTAGACAGTACATAAGGTACTTACATAAATAATAACTAAACTTACTACTCAAATAATCAACTACAATACTTATTTTAGCTAGAATTTGGCCCTGTAAGTGGTAAAACGCTAATTTCTTTATTCAGCCTGATTTGATCATTGATTGCTTTCCATGCATCTTCTTTCTCTTTCTTGGTTATAGGTCGTTTCTTCTGCTTTGCTGCTACCATTTTTTTATAAATATCAATACATTCAACATCCACTTGGTCAAGTTGTTTCTTCAAATTCAGTCTGATCATCTCTTGTTTACAAAGACCAATGAGGTTCTTTAGGTTTCTACAGTTTTCTTTTCTAACAGCAGTTAATTCAGTCTGGCATTTTTTGATTTCAGCTAATATCTCATCATCGGCTGACGCGGGCGGCGCCTCGCAGCCGCAGGCCTCAATCGCCGCGCCCGCTGCCTCACACTACCGCACTCACTCCATCCTAGATATTGACGATCAGGTATTGACAATCAGCCATACTTGCCATACTGGAATCGTGATAAGTGTCGTACAGTTTGGTGAATTTCACGGAGAATAGACAACTCCTGATTCCAAGCTTTGAATCTTTTTTCAAGGCTTGTAGATTAACAAGCTTAAGTTACAACCCTCTGCATGATCACCACTTGGATGATTGAATCCTTGAAGATCAAACAAGCTAAGCGACGGTCATCGTGGTCATCTTTCCTGGACTGTCGTATTTTTATTTGAGCACTTTTTCAATGTGTAGTATTGGTATCTATCAAGGTGTACGGAAAGGGGTCGTCAGTCGCCGACGGCCAGCGTGACGTCAGCCGAGCCCGGCGGTGGTGGCAGCGGTAGCTCCCGGCGGTCCAAGCGTCGCAGTGGAAGGAAGCGATCCCGCGCTTCGGAAGTACAGCCACCGCCGATCGTGCCCGCTGTAACACACGCGCCGCCCGCGCCTCACAACGCATCGACGACGATGAATTGGCGAGAAGAAATACTGGCTACTAAGAGCACACATGACAAGTAAGTGTGCCTGCTGGGAAAAAACTTCCCAGTTCTGCCTATCTTGAGGGATAGGGAGAATCTCCCACAGAAGGTGTAGTGTACGGGACATTCCGTTGGTTGTTAGTTAGTGATGTGACGGGACATTGCGTTGGTTGTTACTAACAGTAAGAGGTGCGTAAGGTACATTGCGTCGGTTGTTAGAAGGTGTAGTGTACGGGACATTCCGTTGGTTGTTAGTTAGTGATGTGACGGGACATTGCGTTGGTTGTTGCTAACAGTAAGAGGTGCGTACGGTACATTGCGTCGGTTGTTAGAAGGTGTAGTGTACGGGACATTCCGTTGGTTGTTAGTGATGTGACGGGACATTGCGTTGGTTGTTACTAACAGTAAGAGGTGCGTACGGTACATTGCGTCGGTTGTTAGAAGGTGCAGTGTACGGGACGTTCCGTTGGTTGTTAGTGATGTGACGGGACAAAGCGCTTGGTGCGGATAGTTGGAACATCAAAAGAATCTCAAGAGATCCATTTTTACTAATGACTAATTAGGCTAAGTTTCCACACTTTATGCACTTAACCACCGCATTTTCGAATATATTTTATGTTAACACTGGAATGGTCAGTATTTTCGTTCTAAATTATATAAAAAGTTGCAATTTTTTTCCGAAACTTGGACGTTTTCCATGTTATTTTGTCGTAATTGAATTTGCTCTAGTAAAATAGATTAAATTTTGACAAACGGCAGTTTTTACTAACGTAGGAAATTAGATTCCGTAGTAGAGTGCCAGTTTTTGGTCGTTTGGTGAAAAGTTCGATTATTTTGCGAGATTTATAGGGAAACTAACAGATTCACTATACGTCCAGATTAGGTTGGCAAATAGCAAAAAATGACGTATTTTGTCGTTGTCAAAGAGGGGCTTTCTCTAACTAGATCATAAGAGCCTTAAAAGGTTTGAGTTCACCACACAAATATTTGATCTTGGTGGGGATCGAACCCACGACCTACGGTGGCTAGAGAAGCCAGTCTTTGAACTGAGAGGCCAGTCAGTATATTCTGTACTGTTGTAATCTAGACATGGCATTAGATGGGAATAGGTTCGGACTGGACTGGAAGGGCCCGGGCGGGTAACCACAAGCCCGGGGCCCGAGGCAACCATTTTTAGAATTTTTCTATTTGATCTCTCTCTAATTGTATGAACGAACTATCTGGTTTAGTGTTATATTTAGGCCCGCATACGCGGGCCTCCTATCCTATGGTTGCCGCAAGCCCCGCAAGCCAGGACCGTGGCGGGCCCGCGTAGGCTGGGGCCAGGGTGGCAAATACCATTTGGACTATAGGGCCAGTCCGACGCTGGATGCGAGTTGTTACTGAGCGAATGGGAATATTAGTTTCATCTCATCTCCAAAACAGCTAAGGGGAAAATATTTGGATGAAATATTGAAAGAATGTAAATAGATTTACATTGGCCATAAGATCGGCAAGGAGAATCAGTTGCAAATCGTATCTCCATTGAGAGAACGTAATCATTAATTTTATAGGATGCAAATAATGAAGTTTGTTAGATCAGTACAAATTAAAAAGGATCTCTGTTATTAACATGTTAAAATTTTGAAAGTGTGGGTTCGATCCCCACCGAGACCAAATACTAGTGTAGTGAACACAAAATGTTTTTATTGTCTAGTTGTTTTATTGTATTCTAAGCCTGAATTTACAAAAAAATATAGATAAGTACTACCTTTATCTAATAAGAGTTTTACTTAGTTTGGGGCTAGTTCATGTGGATTGTCTTCCAGTATGTTTTTTTTTTACTAGCTGATAGGACTAGGCTGTGGCCTACCTGATGTTAAGTGGTAACCATCGCATATAACAATGCATTAAAAGAAATAGGTGAAAACAAGTATTCAAATCTACAATTTAATTGGTATCTATCAGTGTGGATAGCCTTTTCGTTTGACTGGTCACAACTGCTTGCGTAGGTACACTTGAAATAGCATCTGCCTGTTAGGCAACATGTAGCTGCGAGCACTCGACCGAAAATTGATCGCGGCTTCGCTCGCCCGTTCCCGTAACACCCCGTTCCCGTTGCTTTTTCGGGATAAAAAGTATCCTATGTCCTTCTCCCGGTTCTAAGCTACCTCCCCAATAATTTTCTGCCAAATCGGTTTCGCCGTTCTTGAGTTATAAATAGTGTAACTAACACGACTTTCTTTTATAAATATAGATATTATTTTAAAAAACCGTCTCTTCTATATAATTGTTCTTTAGTTTTTCATCGACCGCATCATCAGATGAGAAGCCTGAACAGCTGAACACTTGAAAAAAAACTGTTTTGCTAAATAATAAAGCTATTGTCAGTTGGTTACGACATCGTCTAGTTGAACTTTCTTTGTGACAAGGTGTATTTTGAAGCTAGGTTAATCTGAACCCGAGCTGAAATAAAATGAAAACTTGGGCTTGCTAAAAGCCATGTAAAATATTTGTTATGTAAAAAATGTAGTGACGAGGAATTATTAGAAGAGCAAAGATTAAAATGAAATCCGTTCTTAAATCCCGGAGATATAAAATTTTTAAATTAGTGTTAGAGAAATAAAATCATAATAGGTATGAACATTATAAACATTTTCATTAAGAGATTAAGGCGTTCTATAGTCTGTTCATCCTCGGGTTAAAGGTGATATAACTATTTGGGGGCCCGCAGCGTCTTTTCTCGTGATCGTAAGAAACTTTTTTCCATTTTTTCGCAAGAATAATTTAGTAGCGTTTAGGTTTATGGGAAAAGTATAGCTTTCGTTCAAAAAATACGTTCCTTTCAAAATATTATTTTAGGATGATGTATCCGCTCTTTGAAGGACAAACGGTTCGGATTAAATCGATCAAGAAGTTTTTTCTTTTTAACGGTCTGCGCAAATATGCCACTCTCAATGTGAGGTTATTCCTAACAGATATCTGGAATGACGTTCATCCATTTCATTTTATTCATTAACTACACACACACATACAAAGTAGACAACCGTTGAGGATCTCGAATGGACCGACATTTTTAAGATCGCAAGAAGTCTGTAGATGGAGAGGGCTAAGAATCGTTATTCCTGGAAATGTACTTGGGGAGGGGTCCTTCTATGCCGGAAGCGGAAGCACAGCGGCAGCAGTAACTACAATCTATACACTGTTTTTGTACGTAAAGAGATTTATTTCCCGCTTTTGCGAAGACGTACGTTTAAAAACACAACTGAAACAAGCAAAGGCCAGCGCCACGACGACGACGGTCCCCGAACATCCATCTATGATCCTTCCTCCATGCCTTAAAGGTTTTCATAGCTTGTGCAAAACCATGGTCCCTATCACCACCTTTCGGGATAACATACGAATTCAAACTCAGGCTGTAGAACTTAATTTTATGTGGATTATTTTATTATTAATTGTGTTATGACATTTAATAATTTGTATATAATTCGCTATATGTTGTTGCTACATTTTTATGTAGGTAAGTTTCTAACTATAGTATTAAAATTCTTATTTTTATCAAAGCCTGTATTCAGAAATAATAAAATTGGCAACCATTAAAATGCAATTTTTCGTAGTTAAAAGTAAGCCCAAATGAAACGAATCTAAAATGGCGCCGCTAAATTACCTCTTATTCGCACACTATTTTTCATAGTAATGGTGCAAGTGATTAGCGTAGCCATTTTAGATTCGCATCATTTGGCGCAAGTCATCGTGTATTTTGATTAGTCTGCTAGCCGACATTTGTTGATCAACCATAAAAAAACTATTAGTAATTTTTTTCGGGGTTTTCAGAGCTGAGAATGTTGATGAGGGTTTCAAATAATTTTGTAAGTACTAAGTACAGATATGCAGTTTGCTTGTATTTTCTCATCACACTCGTTATTTTCATCGCTCATAAAGTAATTTTATGCTCGTAAGTGACTTCTGTTTTATCTAATGATCGCTGCTCTTGTATAAATAATAATAATCATGATGTCTTTACATAAAATCATATAATGCGTGATGACTTTTATGAAAAACTCCTTCTGTCAGATTGTGGCGTCGACTCCACTAGGATTAACTGGGGCGGTCTAGTCACTGTTTTGTGTTCCTGAATTACGTGTCGAGATTCTGATACTATCTGATGTCGATAATTGTATCTAGACCACGAATGCTTGCAATATGCTCGTAATCGAAACCGAATTTAAACATTTACTTACTTTGAAATGTTCACAAGTTATATTGAAATAAGTAGACCAAGCCCAGAAAATATTGTAATTTATTCTATTACGTAAATGCTTGGTAAAGGTGCCCGTTGAATAGTGAATATTTAGATGTGCTAAAAAATAGCAATGCAGCAGTCTCCCTTTGAGAATATTTTCAACATCATAGGGGGACTATCGGAGGGAAATGAAAAACCCATGAAACATGGCTTTTACAACGCTTTTGCTCTGTTTATACTGAGTGTATGCGTTGCTTGCGGCCTCTGAAGTTCTATTTATTCAGGATCGATTACGAATGTTCGAGTATACTATAGCAAAAGAGAACAGTTAAATAAAAATAATCGTTTTGTGTAGCATGTTATTGAATTTGCTAACCGAAACAAGACTTGTTGTCACAAACAGCCAGCCAGCTTAAATTGTCAGCCGATTTCTTTCTTTACTCCACTGGGAGGAGACGAGAGAAAACATACGTTCAACGTTCGCATTGTGTGCCAAAATAGAGAACACAAACTGGCAGATTTTTACAAATTCTGTAATGTCACCATTCACTTCCCTACTTTTGAGAAAATTGCACCACTCTGTGTAGTTAAGCTTTCAGTAAAAAATATGTTATCTGAACTTCTACAATATTCTTTTAGAACTTCGTATTCGTCAAACAGTTTCACGTCGTCAACACTGATATTCAGCTTAGGGACAAATTCTACAGATGAAGCTAAACCAGAACTTGAGAAATTTTTCATTTCTTTTTGTAAAATATGACATGTGTTTATGTTATCCATATTAGGATTGAATCCAATAAGTCCATTTATGTGAAGTATTTTGCATTTACTGGAATAATGTGTAGTCAGCAATCCTAGCATAGTTCGCGATGTTTCATACGAAAGGAGGTTTCCACAAGTTCATGGATAGATCATCACAAGCGCGTTGCCGACCCTTTAAAACTTTTAAATTGCCCTTTTTGAAGAAACCCATGCTATAGTCCTTAGGGAAAACCTCAGCATGGAGATCATTCCACAGCCTGAGTGTTCGCGGGAGGAAGTTCCTCTAAAACCGAACGGTGCGCGACCACCCAGGCTCTAAGGTTTGGAAAAAAATACATGTAGCTACTCCTTACATACCTACATTATTTAAGGCCTGCGCACACCTAGTTCGCTGGCGGTAGCGATCAGTGAAACGCTGTCAAATCTCAAATCTGACAGCGATATTTGACAGCGTTTCATTGATCGCGTTCGCCAGCGAACTAGGTGTGCGCAGGCCTTTATGAATGAAGCATCAACATGTCTTCCTCCTCCATTCCCCTCTGTCAACCGTCATCTCTGTATTCACTCTTCTCGTATTAAATATTAAGCCCTTCATATTCCCTGAATTTTTTTAATCAGGAACTGTTGTATCAACTGTTTTTAACCTAAACTAAACTAACCCTTAACGACTCTCTGCTGGACCTACTCATATTTGGGTGTGTTTGCCGTATCTTCAAGAAAATGGGAACGCCAGAAGTGGACCTATTTGCAAGTGCTCGGTCAGCCATAATGCATAATTATGTGAGCGAAGATGCAGGCCCTACTCATACATAATTATAGAACATTAATCATTTCTAAAAACTATTTTCCTTATGACAACTCTATGACATCATATACCATTTTTACAAAAAACATGAACAGTTTTAGACATGTAATAAGATTTAAACAATTTTAAATTAATAACATTTATTAATACAGTAATAATGTTTATTTAAATCTACTTCACAGAACTTTGCAGCCATTGTTTTTATTTCCCAATGTAATAAGTTATGATGCTGTTGTGGTAAGAATGATTATTTACTTTACAGTTCCTCGGCTCAGGAGGATGTTACCTAGAACCTTCTTCTTTGGAAAATCTGGAGAATCTGGATTTAAAATAAAGTTTATAATATTTGTTACCTTATAAAACCTTAATTTTGACTACGATCGTGAACCTTTTGTCTCCTTTCCAGGTGATAGAAAACTCAGGTTCACAAAAAATAAATTCAAATGAAAAAGGTCTTCCCAAAATGACAGAAAAAGAATCCTTTTACTGGGACATGTGACTCTTAAAATCAATCACAGCCTTAAAAGCATAAAATCTGCTCCTGAATATCATAATTTATAAATATTATGCCCTCTTAAAGTACCTTATGCAAAGTCACAGATAAATATTTTACCTGTTCATTTCATATCTTCAAATATTCAGATCCATTAAGTACATTGCGCTGTTCAAACTCAGCTTGATAACCTTTCTACTTCTATTTATTATTCAGGAAAATGTATAAATTACTTTGAAATTGCATTGAAGACGACGAAAAAAGATGTCTAGTTTTATTTATCTGCTGCAATCATTATTTTACAGCAAAATATTTTATCATTTATTCATAAAATTATGTAATTATATTCCTATTACTTTCTATGCTTTGAGTTGAGCAATTAGACGCTCTGTCGACCAGACTTTCGACTCACACGTGACTATTTAAGCCTTTGAACATTCACTATGTCTGAGCTACAGTTTCCAGAAAAGCGGCTGCCGCTTTGTCCATTAATTAGGGGTTCAAAAATCATTAGCCATTAAAACATTGATCATGAGGGTGTGGGATCCAGGGGGTTGTTAACGTTTATAAATAATCGAATATTAAAATCAACTTCCCTTGACTGTTGATAAGCGGTATCCTCTCGAACACTTTGTTCAGCTTACTGCTGAACGATTTACCCAGCGCCATCAGCGACGCGGAAATCTACATGTACGCTGACGACGTGGCCGCCATTATCACTGCGCCAACGGCGCCGGCCCTGGAGCAAAAGCTGAACTCTGTTGTTCGAAAGCTCGAGCGAATACGCGCGGTATCTCAAGTACCCCATGTGCCTGCACTTCCTGGAACTACTTCAGCACGAGGCCTTCAGGCGAGAGTGTGTCTCTGCACAGGTGATTATCAGAATCTTATCTAAATTTGTCAAATTAATTGATCCAATCAAATTATCTTCTTTCTCCTGCCCTTATGCCCCTTTATGTGGGGTCGGCACAACCTGTCTTCCTTCTCCATTCCCTTCTGTCAGCAATCACCTCTGCATTCACTCTTCTTCTTCTAATTCTAATAAATATATAAAACTCTTACGTGTGTGCAGGCTAGGGCTGCCAGCCTGCAGTCGTGCGTCATCATCATCCGCATCATGCGCGACCTGTGCCGCCGCATTCCCAACTGGACGCCTCTCAACCCTTACGTGAGTACCACACACACACCTCACCTATGTTATCATTGTTTGTAATGATTCGGTACGGTGTACAGTGGAGTTGTTGCGTGCGCAGGCGATGGAGCTGCTGATATCGGGCGTGATGCACTCGGCGGGCTGCCTGCTGTCCCCGGGCGAGGCGCTGCGCCGCACCATGGAGGCGGTGGCGGGCGGCCTGCTGCTGGAGCTCGGGCCCGGCCTGCGGCCGCTATTTCCATAAAAAAGCAGCCAAGTGCGAGTCGGACTCGCCCATGAAGGGTTCCGTAGCACGACGAACTACAAGAACCTTTATATAATTGTTACTTGATGTAACATAATAAGGTTTTTGTAGTTCGTCGAAAGGTAAATTGCGGTTTACGGTTTATGACGTATAAAAAAAAACTACTGACTAGATCTCGTTTAAACTAAATATCGTTGGAAGTTTACATAGTAATGTACAACATATATTTTTTTTAGTATTATCATTCTCTTACTTTAGAAGTTAGAGGGGGGGGGACCAACTTTTTTCCACTTTGGAAGTGTCTCTCGCGCAAACTATTCACGTTAGAAAAAAACGATATTAGAAACCTCAACATCATTTTTGAAGACCTATTCATAGATACCCCACACGTATGGGTTCGATGAAAAAAAAAAAATTGAGTTTCAGTTTCAAGTATGGGGACCCCCGAAATTTATAGTTTATTTTTTATTTTTATGTAAAAATCTTAATGCGGTTCACAGAATACATCTACTCGCCAAGTTTCATCAGTCTAGCTCTTACGGTTTCGGAGAAAAATGGCTGTGACATACGGACGGACAGACAGACAGACAGACAGACAGACAGACAGACATGACGAATCTATAAGGGTTCCGTTTTTGCCATTTGGCTACGGAACCCTAAAAACGCGTGCCCCACGTGTATTTCTTTCGATTTACGCTAGTATAAAAATAAGACTTTATTTTTTCAAATGATTTAAATTCGTGATTTTTGGCCATTATAATTCAAGTTTTTTAATATCAATTTAAGATTTAAAAACTTGAGAAACCAACTTAATGCTGAACCGATTTCGATGGAGTTTTTATGGGACTATAAAATGCAACAGAATTGAGAGCCTCCTTCTTTTTTCGTCGAACCAAATAACTTTATATCGTGATATTCACGATATTAAAGTTATTTGCTGACGTGAATCTGTTGTCTAGTTATGTATACACTATTGTGTAGAATTCTTTTTGCCTTACCGGCAATGAGTAAAAAAGATTTGTCAAACTAACAGTGGTTCCAAATTGCCTTGAACATGGTGTCTTCTTAGTTATATTTCCTTTTTGACCATATTCGATTTTGTAAGCTGTAAAACAAGAATTATGGTTGGTTGGTTTACATTTTTAAGTAGACAGCAGAATTTTTTTTTTTTTTTTTATAAGAATTATAAGTAAGGGTACAAGGTTTCACTTCAAAATAGGTATTTATTAAAACTACATTTGGATGTGCCTCTACCTTCTTAGATGATGTATTCAAATATCTCGCCTATCAACTGATAGGCAAGATAAATATGGGATGTTTACTGTGCATGGGGTTTACAGACAGAAGTCCTACTGCCAAGTTTGGAAGTTCACCCAGCATAAGCATGGTTCCAACCAATTGGCTGCAAGTCTTGCCTCAAAGATTGGCTGATTGGTTATTGTCTAGTTGTCAAATTCTTTGATGCGCACATAATGTGTGGACTGGTTTCCACAAGTAGGCCGCTGGCGAGCTCTTACGTGGCGCACTTCACACATGTTTTCGAACTTTTAAGGTTCTACAACCGACATGCCGGTTTCCTCACGATGTTTTTCTTCAAGGTATAAGAGGATTTTTTACCCAGTTCTTGGGCCAAAAGTCGAGAATGCTAATCCGTACCCATCCAAATCAGTTCAGTTGTTAGGAGGACGTAACAAAATAAAAATCAAAAGTGTATTTATTCAGTGATCGCAAGAATCACTTTGAAACGTCTTAAAGCTATGTGAACTACAGAATGTAAATAATACTTACAGATCAAAATAAAGTATGAATAGAGCGAGTCGAACTTGGTGCTCGTGGACTGACTCAGGCTCTTAGAAGTAATCTAAGAGCCTGAGTCAGCCCACGATGATGTCTTAGAAGACATATGTAATCCTCAAGTTGATGGACGCAGGGCAGTGCATCGTAGGGCACGTTCCAGACGTGCGTGACCTACGAGGGAATGCATTGTTATAGGCGATGGTTACCGCTTAACATCAGGTGGGCCATATGCTTGTTCCATCAACTAGTAGTATAAAAAAAAAAAAAAAAGTAATTGCTTCACGGCAGAAATAGGCATGATGGTAGTGATGGTGGTACACATTCTAGGAAGAACTAATTTAGCCCTTAACCATCTTCTGACTTCCGCAATCTTTTCAATGAAGTTGACCCATTGAATAGTTCATCTTTCGGTTTAAGTGAAGTATAAAAGGCTTGAGAAACTGTCTTCACACCGCAACGCTTCGCTAAACCGAATTTGGTAAAATTTCATGGGAATCTGGAAGTAATCCGATAAAAATCATTTAAAAAAAGTATAACCAAATTGAGAACCTTCTTTTTTATTTGAAGGTTAAAAATAATTCCAAATGAGGCAGGGTCTATCAACCGTGAACAAAATGAAAAATTGTTTTTATCATCATCACTTACTTTTTCCATTTCATTTGGGATTATGCCATTTGGATTGCACCGATCTGGGCGTTAAATTCACCCATCTGGACGTTCACGTCAAGATTTTTGTGAGATACTATTTAAATATTTTCGACAATCCATCTTTTTGAACCAATAAAAACCTATTCTTGAATCGTTTTGGCTAGACTTCTGTTCTTACTATGTTTTAAGATGTTTTACCCACCCAATGCACCAAGTTTGATTGTTATTACAAGTGAAATTGAGATCTGTGTTTATCAATCAAAAGACTGGCTACTTATAACTACCTACCGGCACCTATTAAACGAACAAAACTACATTATTTCAGATACCAAGTCTTCAGATGTCTTCGTTGGACATGGACACCGACGATTTGTTTAGCATCAAACTTGATCAGGTTCTTACGAAACTTATTTTTACATGATCGATAGATGTTTATACTATACCCGGACAACAGGGCACTTCAAATGTTTTAACTGTTATAGGTTAAAAGGAATAAAGTCAATGAAACCTTAAAGCTAGAAAAGAAACATTCGTCAGACTTGAACACAGGTATAAGTCTAGGAAATAAATTCCTTGGTATATTCAATAAAACAACCGATATCGACGATTCCATCTCAGCATTCTTCACCAATCAAGATATCGAAGAGAAAGCACAAAATTATTCAAGAAAGAAACTTATCGATTGACGTTTCTAAAATTAAGCGCAAATTACCTAAAATATTGTACAACCGAATAGCAAAATGACGGATTTACGTGTTTTTTGACTAAATTGAGTAACTATCCTAATTTTAGAGCTGTCACTCTAAATTTAAGTTTACGATGGCAGCCAAATGCTATCTATTTAAAAAAACTCGTTTTAGTTGTAATTTGGACAGACATCCCAATGAGTTTGCTGTCAAAACTTGTGATTGGTATTGGATCGTGTCTTGGTGGTAGCCAGTAATGAACAAATATTTCTAATTAGATGTATTCTCTGAACCGCATTAAGATTTTCTCACAAACATTGAAAAAAAAACAATAAATTTTGGGGGTCCCCATACTTAGAACTGAAATTCAATAAAACTTTTTTTCATCAAACCCATACTTGTAGGGGGTGCGGTCAAGCATAATTTTTTTGTCATTTTTCAAAGGAGAACTGTCAAAAAGGCACCTTCCACTCGAAATGGCACATAAGAACAGAGAACGAAATATCAGTGCCTAATGGATTCAATAATCGTTCATTTGGAATGCGAGTAAAAGATGGCGAATGAAATTAGTTCATTAATTAATTAATTCGGCACTATTCTATAGAGAAAATAAATAGAGTTGAGAAACCCACACAGTTTTAACCCGTATTGCTATAAAAAAAGTAATCGTATTCCAGAATCTACAAGTCATTTCTCAATGTTGAAAAACATCATCAAAAGTACAAGTAGGTCTACAGTCATGATTAATGTATGCTGCAGGCCCAAGCCAAAGCTGTGCACAATTCTTACGGCAGCTATACATAACAGAGAAATCATTTTTCCCAGGATGGAGTAGTTGCTTTTCTTCTTCTTCAGTCATCTCTGCAATACACCCAACCAGAAAGTCAATTCTTTCATGCTTGAAAAACTTTTTAGTGGTAGATATTTTAGCTCCTACTTGACCTTCTAATGAGTATCTATAGCAAGGTTCTATAACAAATCCAGCCTTGTTATCAAATACCCGTAAATAACGGTATATCTGTAAATAAAAGAACAAAATTAAACACCTAATAATTCAACTCTTAAAATATTGAAAGCCTAAAAAGTATACATTTATCACCAGTCGGTCGTCGTCATCGTCGTACGCGAGATAGTCGTCGTCCGCGGTAGGCTGGCGACCGTCGAGCCTCTTCGCGTCGACGGCGTCCACGCGCTCCGGCACGCCGTTCCTGAGCAGGAAGGCATCCACGAAGACGCGGGGCTTGCGCGCCGAATGGATAGATGCCATCTAATTAAGAAGAAAAATAAACTATTTAAATTTGAATGAACATAGAGATAACTTTTCAAAAATAAAGCCTCCAACCTCCATAGTCAAAACAATATGACGATTCATAATTAGAATCATCGACAAACTCTTAAAAAAAATCGGTTGTCTGTAAAGTCGGTTTACTGACGATAGTTGAACGTGATAACGTCATAAGAAAATACTCGCGGACTCGCGGACTCGCGGACTCTCATAAAATTGGTAATAAATAAACAATTGTTTTTTTTTCAATGGTATTTGTTCTTATTTAGCTATATCTTCCATGCATTGTAGGGCACGCAGACTTGACCTACTTACGCTACTGACGCTACTGAGAGAAAAGTATTAAGTAGGTATATTTTTTTTTTTATAATGTCCCAAAAGTTAAGAGCCGAGCGGGATTTGAACCCGCGACCTTCCTGTGTTTTCTCTTCCACTCTATTGTCTATTCTACTCTTGAATGGGCAATAGCGTGGAAGAGAAAACACTGAGGGTATCCCGAAGACAGGGAGATGGCTACACGGAAAAAACGTAACGGTTGGATTTAAATAACTTATTGCTATTTACAACAAAGCAACTCGTTTCGGAGGGAACCTGCAAAGTGTATTGCTAATGCTAGACAAGCCATCTTTGCTACTGTAAGTTAGTAATATTAATCTAGAAAGTTGGTTAAAATTTGATAACCTGGGCTAGGTAGCTTCCAACCTTTTAATTTAATAAAGACAACAAAGCTAATTGTGAACGTGAATCGAGTAATTCTGTTAATTATAACCAAGCATCTTAGCTTAAATCGTCGATTTTATCAAATCAACTTTGTAAACACAGCTAATGAACGTTTCTATGTTTAACAAAGTAACTTTGTCAAATTTTGGTATACTTAGCAAAGTTACTCGGCGCTGTCAATCGTGTCCACTGGATAGCCATACCCAATATACTTTGTTACTTCTAACCAATTCAAATAGGTATACTTAGCAAAGTTACTCGCGCTTTCAGCCGTGTTGAGTGGGTTCGCTACAACCAATCTACATATTTACCTCTAGCCTACTTGAATCGGTATATTTAGCAATGTAGTTTGTTGTTCTTCAACGGGTTTATTGGGTTCGCTACAACCCATCTAGTTTGTTGTTCCTAAGCGGGTTTATTGGGTTCGCTACAACCCATCTAGTTTGTTGTTCCTAAGCGGGTTTATTGGGTTCGCTACAACCCATCTACATTTTTACTTCTAGACTACTTTAATTTGTACCTATTTTAGCAATGTTGTTTTTTGTTCTGCAAGTTTATTGGGTTAATACTGCTAAATACTTAGCTGCAGGTAGCTACCATTTCCAAGTGACATGAATATTAATAAGCTTTATTTTAAGTTTGATAGCTGCTTTTAGTACAATGCACGTTCAAACTTAAAATCTGTAGCATAACTAAGTATATTGTTGTCAATCGGAAATGGTACCAGCAGCTAAGTATTTAGCAGTATTAATCAACCCAATAAACCAGCAGAACAATAAACAACATTGCTAAAACTCCAATTAAAGTAGGCTAGAAGTAAAAAAGTTCTTCATTTTGACGCTAGTGAAAAGTTGATATGTAGGGAATTGAAAAAGATCGTTAATCTGGCGAACTCGAAAAAGTTAAATCACCCTTTTAAAAAAAGGACTGAACGATCATATTTCATTTGCCCACAGACCGTACTTCAAAGTTAAAAGAATGTATATGAAATAATAAAGTTTTATTTAAATTCTTCAACAATCGTTAATAAATTCTAAAATTCTAAATTAGACCAACTAAAAATAATATTTTTAAGAGCGTTTACATCTATCAGCTATCTTTATAAAATTTTAATAAAAAAATATAAGTAAATTCATATGTTTATGATTTTTTTGTAACCATCTTTAAAAGCTAATTATGATTGATGTCCTATATCTATAAATGCTAATATAACTTTTTTTTAAGTTACTCACATAGAAACATTATTATTTCTAAAAAAAGCTTAAAGGCAATAGAAGGCTGTAAGCGCTCTTAATAGCTAGTAGATACACAATACTAAATAACGATGTATGCATCAGAGAAGAATCAAATATGTTATTCGTTAATCAACATAAAAAGTTACATTCGAGAGTAGTTAATCTTACATTGTTAATTTGTACAAAGTCATTTTTACCTCAACTTTTTCAATTATTATATTAACCAATATTTATCATAAATATTGTTTGTTAACTTATGAAATAGGTACTTAAAAATATTTTAACAAACATAAGTCTAACGAGTACTTATACATAAGTATTTTGTATGATAACAAAACATTTAATTTTTTTTAGGTATTTAATTTAAATTACTCATCATGTTGATGATGATGGCTTTAACTTAAGTAAATGAAGATTATTTTACCTACATAGTCTTAGCAAAATATACAGTTTCTCATATAAATGCACAATATGCGAGATCGGTACTTAGATCATAAACATTATAATTATACCCACCCCTATTTTGTAAGCACCATACTGGTAAGTTACAATTATGTTTACCACATTTATATTATAAATACGAAGTTTGTGCTTTTTGCAAATAGCTGGAAGGGTGTTGATGAATTCATCTATCTATAACCACGAAGTAGTTATTTATACTGTCAAGAGATTCGCCTACGATCATGATAAAAGGTTGCATTGTAAGTCTATATTCTTGAAACTTTGTTCGCTTACTTGCTATTGCAATGTGGATATCCGAATCGTTTTTCACATGCTGTACAAAACTAGCAGTTGCTTCAGCTTTCGAAGGACACCAAATCTTTTTGCGACTATTCTTCAGCCGAACACTTACTTGTAACAGCCACGAGAGATGGCATAAGCAGCAAACAAGCTATATTTGATGCCTCCTCTGAACCTAAAATTAGAAAATATAATTTATAAACGCTAAAATAGATATAGTACTCGTAGTTACTTACCTAACAGGATTAATTAAATTTTAATAAAATACTATGTTCAAACTTATGAGAGCATTTTTCGTTTGACAGCCTGACAGCTCAGTTGGTAGTAGATCTACCATCTACGCTGGAGGTCGTGGGTTCAATCCCCACCGAGAACAAATATTAATAATATAAAAAATAAATTAATAAATTACCATGCTGATAAGTGGTGAGATAATCCAAATTTTTGTCCTTGGTCTTGGTGCGCAGTTTAGCTAGCTCAAAGATGTTGTCCTTCAAAGCAGGATTTTTTTCTGTGAAAGGATAAATAAATAAATAAAAAAAAATCGGCTTGTTCAGCGGCACGCACCACACTTTGTTTGCTATACCTAGTGAGCCAAGCCAACCGCGGGCGCACTGCGCGGCGGCTTGCCCGGCGCGCGGCGCGGCCGCCCGGCCGGTAAAGATGCTGTGGCAAGCCACGCATAGTGTGCTAGGTACCTTTAAGTTAGGTAGGTATTATGGCACATATAATTACAGAACTACGGCTTTTTTGCAGAAAGTTCTACCAGGTAATTCTTTGTCTTTCACCTAATGTAGGTAGGTAGAAGTAATGGCTTCAAGCACCAATTAGCACACACGATAGCAACGAGTTCTGCCAACTACAATAATCACCGTGGTAATACTTACTTTGAAAAACTTCGATATACTCCTCCAAGCCCCAAGCAGTAAGGAGATTCCATACGTCTTCATCCATCGGGCGTTTTGTACTTAATGCAGTTTTATCAAAAATGATGAATGACAAACTGGTAAAGCGCTGCAAGTTTTCTATGTTTAGGTGCCAATCTCACTTAACTCACTCAACCACTGCTCTCACACTGTTTATTATAAAAGCAGATACTCTCGTGTCCGCACCCAAGAACTTGTTGAAAAGAAATGGCCGTTGTCCTTGAATTGCACGCGTGTCTAAACGCATTAGCCGAGTTTACACAATTCACATGTCAACGAATAACCATTTTCTTCGGTTGTTCCAATTAAGTTACTTGTTTAAAATATTAAATAGCCAAACACTTATCTATTGATTGCTGTGTTACTTGCTTGTTGATAGCTAATTTACTTGTTTAAACAGTCGTAAATAACAAATGTAGGGATAAAAAAGCAGCCAAGTGCGAGTCGGACTCGCCCATGAAGGGTTCCGTAGCAACAAGTATCATAATAAAAAGGTTCTTTTTAGTGGAAGTTTGCATAGTAATGTACAACATATATTTTTTTTAGTTATATCATTCTCTTATTTTAGAAGTTAGAGGGGGGGGGGGGCAACTTTTTACCACTTTGGAAGTGTCTCTCGCGCAAACTATTCAGTTTAAAAAAAACCATATTAGAAACCTCAACATCATTTTTGAAGACCTATTCATAGATACCACACGTATGGGTTCGATGAAAAAAAATTATAGTTTTTTTTCTATTTTTGTGTAAAGACCTTAGTGTGGTTCACAAAATACTCGCCAAGTTTCATCAGTCTAGCTCTTACGGTTCCAGAGAAAAATGGCTGTGACATACGGACGGACAGACAGACAGACAGACAGACATACATGACGAATTCCGTTGACGGGTTCCGTTTTTGCCATTTGGCTACGGAACCCTAAAAAAGCGGCCAAGTGCGAGTCGGACTCGCCCATGAAGGGTTCCGTAGCAACAAGTAACATAATATATAAGTTCTTGTATGTTCGTCGAGTTTTGTTATGTACGGCATTGCGCTGTCAGTTGTGTAGGTAAAAGTAGGTACATGCACACAGACCTATACACGAATTTTCGAAGGGTTCTTTATTGGTGATAAGTGCCATCGCTAAAGAAGTTATTCCCCGTTTCTGTTATTTTTACGGGAAAAAAGTAGCCTATGTTTCAATACCGGATACAATCTATATTTGCTCAAGATTTCATCCAAATCGGTCCACTGGCTTGAGCGTGAAAGAGCAACAAACATCCATAATGTACATAAAAACTTTCGCATTTATAGTTGTAGTAGAAGAAGCATAGGTTTTTAAACTTCTGCTACGGTTACTTTAACAAAGATACTCACTGGGAAATAATGATTTACTCGGAAGAATATACAGCAAAACAAGCTTGTTTACTACAAACATACGTCTATTCCCTCTATTGTACGTTTTAAATGAGTCTTGGTTATTTGTAATCATACCAATCTATACAAATTTAACCGAGTAGGAGTAGTCTAAACTTAGATAGGTCAACTTGTCAGTTTATAAATCTGAAAACTTATCTATATTCAAACGTAAACTGAATAGGTTACTATAACTGAGGCACTCACTTTGAAACTATCAAGTACTCTGTTAGAATTACCTAGAATATACAGCAAAACCGGCTTGTTTACTATTAACAGAGCTTTATTGTGCGATTTAGATAAGTCTTAGTTATAAGTAGTCAAAAAAAAAATAACCAAGCCAAATTGGTACTTTGCTAGTGCTCCGTTTTTTCCGTGTAGCAGTACCTAATCAGTTTATTCTTACCTATATCATCATCCTAGGCTTCTTATTCCGATATATGAAAACTTACAATATATTATAGGTAAAGTATTGTATACCTACGGTCCTGACCTAGTGTGAACCCGCATTAATTATGTATTCAAACGGTGTAATCACTATTAAATAGTGTATGCATGTTTCCGTGTCAGCTTGGAAGACTTCGTTAGAGAATGTGATACCAGCAATAGCTTGTTGCGGCTTCTAATATTGTAGGTGTGAACTGTGAACATAGATGCGCTTTGCGTAAATGCCTTAATTACGCAGTATAATCATGCAGTATTTAAACGTCTCCCGGACTGTTTATGCGGTTTCCGTTGTAGATAGCTGTAGTTTGACGTGATAATTGTTTTTTTCTCAGCTAACCTACGAATGATTATGTTAGTGGAGGGCATGCAACAACAAACAATTGAATGATGTAGCTACCATACAGAGCATTACGTCCTTTGAGGATGACAATGTGCCCTTAATTTTAATGGACCTTTAGACAATGATAGGTATATGGTTGGATATTATTTGCACAGCTATATTTTCCAGATTTTTATTTAGATTAGAAACTAAGTACACGTCGGAAATATTGACGACGGTACCTAGAGGGTTCCACTCTTTCACAGTTCGTGCCATAAAAGTGGGATAAAAACGCTTTGCATGAGAATAATATGGAATATTTCACTATAAAATTAGGCACTCTATTCAATCAACTTGTGCTAGCGCGTAAGATCCGTTCATTATAAACCGGACATGGCCGGATGGAGATGCAACCTGCTATTTGTCTTCATCATCCTTCAGTATGTGCAACAAATAATAACATACCACTTCTAAACGCCTAATTTATATTGCCTTGTACTACATACTTTAGTTAGAGTTTTCTCTAACAAAAGTTATAGGCATAAAATAATCAAGGTGCACACTATTCAAAGAGGCAGGAAAAACGTAGTAACTTAGATGCTTTGTAATGACGAGTCTGACATTGGGATCTGAGGTTTTACAAAGAAAATATTACATGGTTTTTAACCGTGATCATGGTGCATGCAACTGTGCCGAAATATCGGAAGTCAACTCAACAAAATTTTATCATGGTAAATATACCGTTGTGTTAAAAACATGATAGTTTGAAAAATATAATATCTATAGATAGTGCAATCCACGAAGGCGCGCCCCACTATTCCTCCTAACCGTTTATAGTATATGTGTGCAAGCTTCCGTCAATGTTTGAGTGTTATCCATTTGCCTTATGAAACACGTCTTTTTGTGGGTCAATCTGCATCATCCAATTGTTTGAAATTGATATAAATTTGACAGGTCAACCCTTTGTCACTCTCTTTTTTTTTGTTGATAGCTAAACGTTTTCTGCCATCACACCTGACCTGATAGAATATCCTCCGTATATATTTCCCCGAAGACAAACAAGATTGAACTTAAATTGTTGCAATTGCACTTACTCAGCAATGTTGGGATCGGGACCGCGGTTACCACAATGTCCCACTCTAGGGATGGGACTGTCCAACGCGGCAGAATTGCTAATCTGGATAGCTATCTAATGACGGATGAGTGAAAAATCGAAAGTTATTTTAAATGTTTACAAATATATAATGCCTAATTAGATATAGATATAGATTTAAGTTTTACTAACAAAATGATCCATGTTGACCGAAAATAAATAAATAATTAATTAATATTAATTAACATTGGATATGATATAGATTTAGGTTTTACTAAAAAAATGATCCATTTTGACCGAAAATAAATAAATAATTAATTAATATTAATTAACATTGGGTAATTCGTAAGTTGTGAGTGTATAATTTGTTGAAACAAAAAGTATGTATGGCTTATAACCGTTATTGCACATCCACGTGAATAAACAGAATTTAATATAATTTGTAATAAGTTTATTATGCGCACATCAAGTGCGCATAATAAACTTGCCGAATTGCCTACTGGCATAGTGGCTTTGAGACTCTAAAAGAATATGACTTTTTTTTTTTCAGATCAGCTAATAAATGACTTGATTATGTGGTAACAAAACCCAAATAAGAATCGTTCCTTAATTTATAACGACTCGGGTGATTTAAGTTTTGAGTTGGAGCGCGCAGTTTTCTGAAGCGGCCGATTGTTGGAACCTCAATGTTTACAACAGGAGTTTTATAACTTTATTTCCTGCTTTTAAATAGTTTTAATATAATTTAACCAAATTACAGCAAGATGATAATTTTGTCGCATTTTGACATATATGTCGAATTGTCAGCTTTATTAAACAGGGGCCAGAAGTGGCTGTGGCATGTGACTCATTTTTGCCAAGCTGATACTACTCCGTCGCGCCACGTAACAAAAAGAATGTTGGTCGTAATTTTTAATGCATAATAAACGAGTAGACAAATTATGTAAAAACTGACGCCGAAAACTCGAAATAAAATGTAAGTGTGTCAACTTTTCGTATCGTCAACGTCGAGAACCGGTCAACCTATTTCATTAATAGCATATGGATTAATTATCTTTTCCTATCTAGTCAATTTTATTGTATTTTAAACCGAATTCAAATAAAAAAATTATAGTTTAAAAAAAAACGCTTTTATAACTAATTGAACTAAAAAGTTAAAAATAAATCTGTAATAATCAATTGAAAATTTATATTATTGGACAAAAAGCGTGGGGTGCTTTTTATAATAACTTCAGATATAATAAACTATTGATAAAATATTTACAACAATCAAAATCAAGCCCCCCACGCTTTTTGTACAATAATATAAATTTTCAATTGATTATTACAGATTTATTTTTAACTTTTTAGTTCAATTAGTTATAAAAGCGTTTTTTTTTAGTTTTTTAAACTATATATTTTTTTTACTTTTTAGTTTTTTTTTTTCATATTTTTGCATTGTCATCGACCTTTGACAGGTTGTCTGAACATTTTAAGTAAATTTGGAAGAATGATACTCCTCTGATATTCTCCGCTAATATTTAAAGGTCGTTGAAGTTTCTAATATTCATACGTAAAATCACGCCTCACCTTTTTGTTTTAATTTGTTAATAATTTGAGGAAAATGTGACGACGAAAGTAAATGAATTTAAATACTTAGTTGAAACGGATTTGTAATAGGTACGCACTAGATTTTATTTGATTAGGAATGCAATAATAACGTTGTTTATCATTGTCAAAACACTAAAAACTTACTGTAAATAACTTACTTTATTCAATTTCTATCCATCGCAACAGCACCTTACTTGTTTCTATTCGCGATTGATATGATAGTAATCGTAAGCTGTCATTTCCATTGAAACAGCCTTACGTGATCGCTGTTTCATGATATCTATAGAAACATTACGCTCATGTTGCAATCGTTCATTGTCAAAGATGGTTTCAATTCTTAAAACTATAGGAACCCAAATGTTTGTCAAAAGATAGTCTCTTCTCCAACAATAATAGCATGCATTTGTTTCTTATTTCAGATGGAATTGTTATGATGGAGCATGGTGCATCAGCAAGATTCGAAAACGAAGATGAGATCCACAGCACCGAAGTAAGTGCCTACCCACAGGATAGGTCCTGTAATTGTCCGCGTTGTGCGTACAGGGGCTCAATTCTCGGGCCGACCGAGATTTTCAATGTCCCGTAAACAAACATTGCACAACCCCGCACTTTTTCTACGTTTTCTGTATATCGTCGCTGTCGAGGCTTCTACGATGAGGTCGTCGATGAATTCAAGGAAATCTGCCATTCTGCGGAGGAGGGCGTTGATGTTCGCGACACAGTTTTTAACTCCTGCGAATTTCATCGTTTTCCATCTGTTTCTGTTCCATTTGTAATATGATCCAAATAAAGAATTTTTTTTTTTTTTTTTTATTCTCTCTTCGAAAAGAAGCAATAAAATAAAATTGCAAAATGATTCGAGATGAGCCGAGAATACAAATACCTTTGATCTTCGATTTAACGAATATCACTTCCTAGCTTCTATTTTACAAAATGAATTTTACCTAGGTCTCATTTTCGATACATTACCGCATTTAACTACCACGTCACGTTCGCTATTGCGAAATGTCTGCTTACAAATCGTAATATAACTATTGGTTTATTTTATAGTGTAATAATAATCTAGGTAGGTAAGCCTGCATCATCAATATTTATTACTTTTCCATTAGCCATTCACAAGTTTTGGCGCATTTAATAGGGATTCTGAAAAGGTATTACACATGGCTATGCGTGGCTTTGATATCTTTCAAGGACGATTATTCTATTTTACTCCAGAGTGAACCCCCATATCATAATTTGCTAGTGTAAAATAAAATTAGTGCCATCCTGTATAAGGTAAAAACAAAACGAAAACGGAAGAGAAACGGTTTAAAATGACAGAGCTATGTACCTAAAATACAAAACAAAAATCTATTGATTGAATTTCCTCTTTTTCTTGCTTCTTCTCAGTCGTTTCACTCTTGACAAAGTGGTCGTGGTCGTCATAACGGAACAGTTGCTCGCTTGACAATTTTCCGCCATTCTTCTCCACCGCTGTTTTAAGTTTCCGTGCACAGCTTCCACACAAAACTTGAGGTAACAAGTCTGCTGGGGAAACCTAAAAATATAATTCACTACTTTAGTTTTATAACATCGTCATTAAGTGAGATGATGTGGCCAGTGACCTTTCACAAACTTAATCATAGATGATGAGTCATTCCAGACAATCTGATAACAAGAAATATAGAAATCAACCGGTTTATTCCAATGTTTGAGATTGATACACAGGAAAGGGATAAGTCTCCAGCAGATTGGTTCCCATAAAATGTAAATCTAATTTTAGAAAATATTGAATTCTCAAAATAGCAATGCAACACAATTAGTTTAAGACCTGTACACAACCATTCTTCAAGCAATCAATAAATCATTTCATTTCATTTCATTTCAAGGAAGGTATAGATTTTTGTAGTGTATTTTCTATGAAGGGGGTACATACCGGAATATACAGTTTAATGTGACAAAAGAGCTTCCAACCGTTAGCCCAAATATCCCAGACTTCAAGTACAACTTAAACTGTTAAAGCATCTCTTTCTTTCCCAATTTTTTCCCTCTCATTAGTATTTGTATCTGAAACCAAAAATAAAGTTCATTAACCTTTTTGTAAAAGTACTAAAATTTGATGAGGACATTGTACCGTTACATACTAATTCATGCTTCATCCTATACATAGAAGGAAACTTTATTAATAATTATTATGTTTCCCACAACAAACAATAATATTAAAAGTTTCCCTTTTTTTAAAGGACTCTGCAGCATGGATCTTCCTAAAGACAACTAAGAAGGTATGTTAGTAAGATAAGTTTCTCCTTTCCTTGGGAGCTGTGGACTGATACTTACAAGATACACCATAGCATAAAATTTATAAGCATTGACTAAATAAAAATTGTGGGCAATCCACACAACACTATCTAGCCCCAAATTAAGCAGAGCTTGTACTATGGGAACTAAAAAGCTGATACATACTTAGAATACAGGAAGTAGTCATATACACGTCAACGTGTATATACGTCAAAGGAAATAGTCCACGAAATCTAAAGGAATATCTATATCGTGGCTGGAGATTGCAGTTGCTCGCCATTTTTTTTCATAATAATTGTCATATGGTCATTATTTAGAGCTGAATGTTATTTCTTCAATAATGATTTGGTTTAATTTTCCGTATTCAATCACTATGCCAATAGTGATTTATGTAGATATTTTTTTTATGTAAAAGGAGCCTAATTCTCGGGCCGACCGAGATTTTCAATGTCCCTTAAATACACATTGGCATTGCACAACCCCGCACTTTTTCTACGTTTTCCTTATATCGTAGCTGTCGAAGCTTCTACGATGAGGTCATCGATGAATTACTCAAGGAAATCATCCTTTCTCTCTTCGAAAAGAAGCAATAAAATTGCAAAATAATCTCGGTTGGCCCGAGAATTAGGCTCCAAATCAATACATTCTCGAACAAAAGGTATGAAGCCTTTGAAGACGTCGCTTTCGGCTACCAGGATTTTGGAGACACCTGATGCTTTGGCGATCTTTTCTGCTACCTGAAATTTTAATAAAATAATTGATTCTTGAGATTTCAAAAACATTATTTTCAAAGTCATAAAGTACCTATGAATTAAGACCAATTATTTATATATTAATTATTAACAAAATAATAATAAGTTGAATGAAGCTCTAGCATGGTTTAATTTTAACTTTTGCAAGAGAAAATATCAAAAGAAAATCATGTTTGCTATCTTTTGAAAATAGTTGACAGTTCTTCAAAAGTTAATATGGTATCCCTTACCTCCCGTTTCAGTAGATTTTTGGCGCTCTTGACTGCCGCTTCAAACAGGCCTCCCATGTGAGGTGA
This sequence comes from Thera obeliscata, assembly GCA_947578465.1. NCBI lineage: Eukaryota > Metazoa > Arthropoda > Insecta > Lepidoptera > Geometridae > Thera > Thera obeliscata. Next base: position 1,391,058 of record CANPUM010000004.1, on the reverse strand, counting down.
AGCAGGAGGATTGAACTCCCATCTGAGGTTGGTTGTAACTAAATTTAAATTTATGAGTGTAGTGTGGGCGATAGTGCATGTGTGTATGTTTGGCTTCTCCTGATTACACAAGCCTCTTAAGAGTCCAGGTTTCACAGGAGAAACCAGTGTGTGTATACCTAAATATGTGTGGTTGGGTGTGTGTATGGGTGTGTTTGTGTGAGTGTGGGTGTGCTTGAAAGAGTGAAATAGAGTAAATGAAATGAAATATTTTACTGATAATATATAGTTTTATATTACGACTATATTATATAAAGACTACAATATATATATATATAAATATACACATATTTATACATACACGCATCATACACATATATCCAGACTATATATTATATCCGTGGTGTGAGAATTCTCAGAATCCCCCTTCGAGAATTCTAAGAATCTCTTTTTTAAAACTTTGCTTACTACTAAAGAAAATATCAGCCTGCTTGAATCTTTTATTGTAGCTTCTGTGTAACCGACAGACAAGTGAGTTTTGGGCATAGTTAGTGCGTGTACTCTTAACGGCAAACAAGTTAGTGTGTCTAGTTCGGGTGGTTGGGACACAGAAGCGTAACACTTTCATCAGGAGTTGTGAGCTGTCGATATAATTATTACATAGACCGTGCAATAACGACATATCAGCAAGGGTTCTACGGTGCTCAAGAGTCGTAAGATGGTGATGAAGGCACGCTGACTGATAATCTTCAAAATTACAGAAACGCCGATAATTAATGGAGGCGTCAACGTTTAAATCCACGAACAATATTTTCTGCCAAAATTGACGGGGGACGAGGTAAACACGCATGGCACACGCGCATAGCAAAATCCTATTCATGTAAACACACATGTTTATTTTATTTTATTTATATAACGTAGTTACGCAAAATGACGAGATGCCTACGAATCTGTGGTGCTTACTCGTTCAGACTATCACGGAGACATTCGACTCTACTCCTCATAGCCGCCTTCATCATCACAATCATTGTGATTCTCGAGCTGTATTCATACCGGCACCAAGGCCAACCCCACATCCAACAAAGGATCGGTGACTTTGACTACCGTCCCGGCAGTTTCTTACAAGGTCGGATGCCTAACGAGAATAAAAGTTATTGCGAATTTAACTATGGCCTTCCGGTTACCTTGAAATGGGGGTCATTTAGCTTGTACTCGTCTCCCGAGGCCGGCAGCAAAGGCCCGTACAGAGTGATATACAACGCTATCAGTGGAAAAGCTTTTGCAAACTATAGCAAACATGAAGCTGTAACGTACTCGACACAAGCGACGCCAGAGTTTCTATACCATATTATTGAAATAGCTAGGTTTTGGGATGGACCGATCAGTCTTTCGGTCTTCGTTCCAAACTACGATTTAGATATAGCCATGCAGATTATGGTGCAGCTGTGCCATTGCTACCCTGGGATGTCGAAAGTTTCCATGCATCTGTTTTACCCAAAAAAGTATCCACCACTAATTATGAAAAAGGATCAAATCATCTTAACCACGGAGGTACTGAGCGGTGCCGCTCCGACGTCGCAACGCATTCACCCCTCCCCGCCTCGTCTTTGGTGGTTGCAAGTCCGGTGCGGCGCCGGAGCGCATCGTGTGACATGCCACAGATATTTCTATGTAAGACGACGCAGCGACACCGCTCCGGCGCCGCACCGCCGCCGCAACGCAAAGATTTAGCGTGTTGGCTGCTCTGTGGGTCAATATACATATAACCGAAATTCTACACGAGCGTTAGGTGTTCGATTGCGATTTTCAATTAATTAAAGTGCGAAGTCGTCGAGTTACGGTTTTTTCAACCCAATGGCTGAATATTCATTCAGCACACTGGAAAAAACCCTCTCGTATTTGAACTTTTTAGAGAACAGTTTTCAGAATAGTGCATATACATTTTGAGACAAAACAACTATAATTGTCAACATAAAAACAAAGAAACATAGCACAATAAAAAGTAACAAATAAGTTCAAATTAAAAAAATATATTATATTCAGTTGTATCACAAAGATTACGAAGAAGACTGGCCTCTCAAGCTCAGTTGGTGTAGCTCTGCCTTTTGCGCCGTAGGGCTTGGATTCGATCCCCACCGAGAACAAAAATTTGTGTGATGAAGATAGATGTTTGTTCTCTGTCTGGATGTTATATTGTATTCTATTTTTGTATTAACAAAAAAATATGTATACATATATCTCAAGCAACGTCAATGTTTAAACAATAGCCCTTTGCAGGAAAATAATTTTGCACCCACACCTTTCAAACCGAAACACAGCAATGCTACTACACAGTAGAAATAGGCAGCAACAGCCGTGGTCGCGGGCAGACTGGAGTTCATTGGTTCATTACTTAATGTCGATAAAATATAAAATATAGAATTCAAACTCAGTGGAACGAATCTTGAAACCAAAAACCCCTCATTCAGTAGGCCTACCATGAGCTCGGTCTGGCTCTGTCTCTGGTTCTGGTTTTCAGTCTGTGTGAGTGTTGACTAAATAAATCCTACGTCAAAACTTCACAAACACAGTAAGTGCACTGGTGAGCACTCACACAGGCTCAAAACCAGAACCAGACAGACCTAACCTTACTATGATAATTTACTTTCTGTTGGTCCAATCCAGTCTTAAAGCTAGAAAGGAAATTACTAGTAAACTAGGTGAAACGAGTGCCTTATGAAGTTATGATTGTTGAAGTTAAATTTTTAAATGAAAATTTTACGAATTTCCGTTAGGTTTGTTAGCAAGAATCGTGCACAATTTTTTGGATGTGTTGAAATCAATCTTCCACGTAGTTTTTAAGTATTTTATATACATTACCATTTAGAAATTATGTACTTTAATATTAGTTTAGGTAGCGCGTCCGTAAATTTACTCTGTCATAGCTGTCGCGATCGTGTACGCACGCAGTCAAACCGCTCGCTACGTCGGTATGCGGTATGGCAATGATATAAAGAGGACCAAGTCCAGTGATGGCATTTATTTTTAAAAGGGTTTGCCGTGAAATAAATCTGAGAACCTCCGAAAAATTGACGTAAAAGCTATTTTGTTGTTTTTACGAGTGTCATATACCAACCCAGCGGGACTGAATCCAGAACGTGATGGCATCCACATGATTTATGACGTCACAGAGTCACTATATTTTACGAGCACCAACCTGCCCACCACCTACGCTATCAAAAGTAGCTAAGCATGTTAGTTTAACTGGTTTTCGTATATTTTTAGGTAGAAAGACATTTAGGATAAAAAAATACTTTTTTGCTACACTATGCCCAATCCAAACAGAGCGTTTTGATTGGGTACTTGCTAAACCTATGCATTACGCGCTCATATAGGTGTGCACTCATAGGTAATTAGTGTGTACCGATAACACTCAAACATTGACGGAAGCTTGCACACATATACTATAAACGGTTAGGAGGAATAGTGGGGCGCGCCTTCGTGGATTGCACTATCATAGTAGTAAAGATCTTTGTAAAGCGCTCATCCAGGGTAGATTTTAGTTGATCTGGTTTCCATAGTACAAGCTCTGCTTAATTTGGGGCTAGGTATTGCTGTGTGGTTTGTCCATAATATTTATTTATTTTATTTATTACTTAGCTTGTTGGCCTTTTTTTTTATTGCATTTATTAAATATAGGTACAACGCTATTGCATGTGCAGTAGGTAGGTTATTAAAATCAACGAATGCTGCATATTTTGTTTATGAGGAAAAATCTTTGAAAAAAACATAAAACATACTAAATGGCGGTATAATATCCATTTAGAAACTAATACTACTCTTTGGACTATAAATATTCATCTGACTATTTGAAAAAACCTTACAGTAAACTCATAGCACCAAATAACTTTATATCGTGATCGCCGATTTACGATGTTTATATTGAGTAAATGCGCCTGTTATATTTCGAGTATATAAGCAAATAGATTCAGCTAACTTGTGATATTTGCATAATCGTCGGATGAAATGCAAATATTCATCGTTGAGGTTTTTAGTTTTTCGGAGCTTGACTTAATTAAATGAAGATGTTATTTCGCCGTGGGGTAGGTAGCTAAGTAAATAGACTAAAGCAGTGTGAATCTGAGCGTTTCCTCGAATGATGAAAGCAATATTACAAATAACTCTGAAATATCCGATCCGATAGATCTTTTGCCTATTGAAATATTCTATATGATAATTGAAAGATTGGATGCTGAATCTTTTGTTAATTGTATGCATGTGAGCAAGAAATTCTTAATGAGAACGTCATTTTGTAAGAGAAAGAAATAAATAGTTAAGACTATTACTTTTTCATTATTGTTGTATTATTATGATACATCGAAATGCGTGAACCCTATTTAGAACAAAGTACTGACAAAGACTAGTTTCACTAGCAATGATAGAACCACAGAATACAAAAAAATAAATCTACACAATAAAACCACGCGCACTCTACACCAAACGTTATAAAGTTCAACTTCTGATTCACAGATGTCGCTTGCATATTTATCATAAGACTCTGTTGTGCGGTGGTGTGACTGACTGAAGTCTAGGTTCCAGGATTGCCTAGTGTCAAGTCGAGAGTATGTGACTGTTGAGTGCTATTTATTGTTAAGCTCGTGGATGATTGTGACCTAGTCCTTTATTGAATAGTCCTTTATAAATGGCACTATTTGAGGCAACAGCGAAGAATCGAATGTAATCCTACTTATAATATAAATGCGAATATTACGATGTTTGGATAGTGGCTCAATCATGCCTTATATAGGACCGATTAAGGTAACGGAATAAATACACCACTATTTTGTAACTACCAAAAAAAAGGGTAATGCAGTAGGGGTAGAACATTATGAATGTGCAATCAGAATTTTTAGTTTCGATAAAATGACAAAGTTATTAAATGTTAAAATTTTCAGAAATCCTGCATAAAATTATGGACATATTAGTTACGTAGTACTACAGAGAAAAAAAATTACGCTGTTCGGTTCCGCTGTAATTATCAAAGCGCACGTATGTCATACGACGTTTTATAACACATTTGCGAGGAAACAAATAATACTCGGACTTTCGGACGAACTTACTTACTTGTAGTAATTACTTACTTGTTAAAACAGTTGAAAAAATTTGAACAATTTGTAAAGTTGATTATTACGTTGCCACCACAATGAGCTTGGCTTATATTTTTAAGAAAGTTCCATGAAATAGGATAAAAACACACTTTCTGTGAAAATGAATTGGCATCTTTGCTTGTTTTCCATAAGATGAAGTTTTGATACGCTTGTAAGTATCTATCGTTCGATTTTTCAGGCAAGAGGCTTAAAGTAGCCTTTTTCACTGCCTCTGAGAATTTTGGCGGTTCGAATTAATAAATTCATCATTACTTGACGACATTTTCAAACAAAACTAATACAGCGAAAAGAAAAAGCGCGCGGAATAACTTTTTACTTTTTCACAAATTAGCTATTTTTTTTTTTTAAGGCAAAGGCACAAAAACAGCCAGTATTACTAATAGAGTAAATTAATATTTTTTTGTTTTTGTTACAAATAAATGGTATTAATTTATTGTTAAAATTAATTAAATTAAAGAATAAATGTGTATTTTCTATATTTCATCTCCCAGAGTTAAATTTATTCATAAAATGTTTACCACAAAAAAATCTTAGCAAAGAGTTTTTATGTCAGTTTTCTGACATAAAAACTCTTTGCTAAGATTTAAAAAGACAGTGTGCGCTGGCCCTTATAATTTGCCAATAAAGAGGTATTCTATGACAGCCAAAGTCAGAACTTTTTGCATCAATCGTGTTGCATCACAAGAGTCTAGGTGCCAGTTCCACGCGACCAAGTCTAGAAGAACTGTGAGCTCATTAAACTTTGTCGTAAGTTTAACGCAAAATGACATATGGTTACCGTAGTCGCTAGTCCCGATTTAAAATAGAAAACGATGAGCGCCCCTTGCGGGATGGTGAGAACTAATGTTACTGTATTGTTAATGTTTATTACTTACGACTTACGAACGCTACGTAAAGACATTAGTTCTCGCAATCCCGCGACGGGCGCAAAATCGGGGATAGCGACAAGTAATTTTGCGTTAAACAAACAGAAAATGATGTTAAAACTCAGAATGCGAGTCAAGCAGCGCTCTGTCTATGGCTTGGTTCCTACCGTGCTAATCATTACCTCTCCCTCGCACACGCCTAACAATACTCATACTTAGGAGAGGTACTGATTTTTATAATGCGTTTCTTTTTTTGGCGCGCTTTATTTAAAAATGAAAGATCGACAGATTGAACGATCACGACAAACAGCGGATACTAAGGACTAAACCAAAAACAGCTTTTATGACCACTGCTAAAGATATATCATTGCAAATAACCAGGCTGCGAGACTTCCTGCTTGAGCACAGAGAAGGATACCTTAGTTTCTTTAATGGCAGTTCTGGAACCGGAAAAGAAACAATGACTGAAGATGAGCGAGACCAAATAGACACTGGAGCGCAAAGGATCATCAATACTTGCTCACATTTAGTGAGAGAGTTCCGGAATGATAACCGAAAGGTTTCAGTGTCTGCTCAGATGCGGGAGTACATGGATACAGCCATAGACCTTATCGAAATGCAATAGTTACTTACAACCGAGGTAAGCATTCTACTTTATATCATTCATGTGAGCTAAAGAAACATTTTTTGAGGGAATGATAAAATAAAATTGTAAAATTTTGTCATTCCCTCAAAAAGAAATAATATTTAAAATTAATAGTAAAATATATGCCTGCTAATATAGTCACAGGCGCACTATAATACACACATCTGTGTGGATCTACTATTTTTTTCAGTGAAAATTTTATAAGAAAAGAGATTGTTTCACCAAGGAGTTTTGCATAGCTTGATATGAAAAGCAAGCATTCTCTCATAAGATTTTTTATGAAGAGAGAATGAGAGAGATGATAATTAGCGTTGCAATATAAGATTCGTTTCTTTCAGTGGCTTGAACTATTTCAGGCCATTTTTCAAAAATAACTTGTAATAGCAAGACCCTTTAAAACCGATTTCCAAAAAATGCCGAAACAAGATACTGCACTGGGTTTAATAATTTAACAACTAGTTAAACATACAAGTACCGCATTAAGGGCTGGTTGAACGGATGGCTAATGGACTAATCTAATATTTGACAGTTGCTTAACTCAAATTTTCACATACAAATTTTAGATAAACAACTGTCAAATATTTAATTGGTCGATTAGTAAGTCTTTGCTTGCAAAATTTAAGGTAAACAACTGTCAAATCACTGATTGGTCGATTAGCGCTTCTTACATAGTGCAGTTGTACGTGCCTTTGAACTGGTTCGGAACTTACTACAGGTACGGTCTCTTCTTCCTGCCCTTATCACACTTTATGTGGGTCGGCACATTATGTTCTTCTCTTTCATTCTCTTCTATCAGCCACGTATTTGAACCCACGACCTTAGGATTGGAAGGCGGGGCCAGAACTGCGTTGTGCTGGTGGGTACCTTGGTTCTAAACCAGTGAATTCGGTGCGTTTGTACCATGACTGGTAGATTCTAGTTCCATGGCTTACCGCACTGGTTACGTATGACAAGTGGGCTGCCTCTTCTTCCGTCCCACAAGTAGGAAACCTAGGAACCCTAGGACAAATATTTTTTTTAAATTCGATACGTTTGAAACCGTTTGTTGCAGCGCAGCGCAGCGGTCACGTAAATACAGTAGGTAAGGTGTGAATGTACCAAGGAGTTTAAATTATAATACTTTCTACGAGAGGTATGTAAGCGTTATTTTTCTTTGTTTTAACGTAACTTGAACTGTGTGTATGTTTGTAACTTGTATGTTTTGTAACTTGTATGTTTGTAACCGACTCCTTTGTGCGTGATTTTAACCCACTCTAAACGGTCAGATTTCATTCAAACTTTGTAGATTTATCGAGGACCGTTGACAATACAATACACTAATTTGATAAGATTTATTCCAATGAAATTGTTTCCTAGTGATTTATGTATAATTATTTTTATGTGTTAGTTTTAGAGTTTTTAACCAAGTATAGTAATTTAGTAGGTTAGTCCTTGCATCTAAATAGCATGCTTTGCTTCTCTTGGTCGCCGTCCGGAGACGAGAATGGGGGGAAGCCGCATAGCAGGATGTAAAGTATCACTCCCGCTGCCCAAACGTCGATCTAGAATATTTAATAAACACACTTTATTTATTTTATTGTTTAGTATACTTGTAATAATAATTATAGTCACTGTTTGGTAAAGCCTTAAAGAAGAAGAAGTATGGAAGTATATACATACAACTTTAATATTATATACCTAATAGGACCGTAGGGTAGGTATCCTGAGAAAGTTGACAGTAATAGTTCCTGAAACATGGAAAAATACAGGTACTTACCTTACACACCATGCCTAGCGTATATTTTTAATAGGTGTGTTGATGAGGGTGTTTTTCCTGATTTAATGAAACCTAGTAAACTCATTCCCCTGTTCAAATCTGGAAATGCAAGTGACCCTGCTAACTATAGACCTATCTCAGTATTAATAATATTTTTCTAATACAATAACAAAAACATTAAAAAACTTTAATTTATACAAATAAATAATAATGCTTTAGTCTATCTGATAAGAAATATTTTAGATGACAAAAATTACCTCATAAAGGTTTGCATAGATCGATAAAATAAAATAATCATTTCAATCTCTTATTTTATTGGAAGATCATATCTTAGAATAAATTAAAATGGTTTGAAGTACCTATATTGTGTATTTTACATCAAATATATTCCTGTATGTACGTATGCATGTATTGCTTATTTATCTACTTATATATAGCGTTTATGAGATTAACATTATGTTTTTATTAGGAAAGTGCAATGAAGGAGGAAAATGTCGTTTGCTTTTTATAAATAGCAGCACCATCGACTGATATATACGCAAATTTGACAGCTATGAGAAGAGAGTTATGAATGTGGATGGGTATAGCTATGTCGGTGACCTTGATTTTTCTACGGATATCCTCATTTCTGAAATACCAGTAAAAATTACAAATTTGGACGTAACTCTAACTTCTTAGACATTCTCAACGAATCTTGAGAAAGTCTGGATATACCGTTCCTGGAGTTCAAAGTAATGAAGCTGGTTCTGTTTTACCCAACATTTTTTGTTTGTTTCTGTTGAACAAGTGGAGTATAGCTAAGAATGCTCCATCTTAGGCTGCATTTTCACTTTCCATCAGGTGTGATGTCTGTGTATCCCAGGTGCGTACTACCGGCGTAGTGGACGCACTAACCCGTCAGCCGGTGAAGGGCAGGCGCCGCGGCGGCGGCGTGAGGCTCGGGGAGATGGAACGCGATGCCCTACTCTCGCACGGAGCCGCCTTCCTGCTGCAGGATAGACTGTTCCATTGCTCCGATAAGACTGAGGTCAGTACCGCAGACATACATACATACCTTAGCGCGTATACTATACATAATCCGCACGCCGCATGTCCTTCAGAAGAGTCCCCCTTCAGATATATTTATTGCATAACTCTTCTTCTTCCTGCAAAAAAAGTTAAAAAAAAGTGACGCCTGTCAAGTCGATGGCGGGAAACGAAAACTCTATTTTCCAAAAAATCTCAACTCAAAGCACTGTAAATTAAAGTTTTGTTGAAAGAAAATATTATAATTGGTGTGATCAAGGATAGGGTTGTCAATTTATTTAGGCATTATGAATTTAAATATTTTTGTATGGGAAACTGAAAAAAGGAATTTTTAATTATCTCCCCCCACAACTGATCACCATTGTGGTCTGAAGATCCATGGATTTTTACCAAACATAGCTATAAACTCAAAAAAAGCAATCAAATAAGAGAGCTCCAAATTGCATGTGTGTATGTGGCATAATAATGCCACTAACACACTAAAGCCTAAACACACAACGCACACTCTTGTTGTATGGGGATTTAAAAAAACTAAACCAAACACAATAAAACAATCACAGCATTACCAGTAGCTTACCGGGTATTTTATTTTTAGAGTTCAATGATATCACAAAGAAATAAGCAGTAAAACAAGGAATAAAATGCAACTTACCGAACTCCCGCGCAGTGCGTCCTTCCTTCCCGCCATATCGCCGGCGACTACTCACGTATCATTGATGTGCACGCGTTGCTGTTTTTTTGCAAGGTACTTGGATAGTTTAGGAAGCAATATAGCACGTAAAACTCTAGTTATACGGTCTTTTTTTGTATGTAGATTTTTTTTCATTCAACGTGAAGTATACTGCACGGCGTCGAATTAAGGGTTAAGATAACCTAAGAACTGATAAAACGATGGTAAGACCCACAACTCCGTCAGCAGAGTCGACGGGATCGCGCCCATCCGAACTAAAATGAAATTTAATGAGATGAAATGAAATGAAACCTAACATAACTCATTCAATCAAATCATTAAATCTGTTAATGAAACAAATTAGTAGCTTCTTTTTAGAAATAATACGTATTTGCATGAATCATAAAAACTTCGATGATTTTTTTTAGTAAAAACTTCATGGTGGTTTTTCTTTTTAGACATTATTTTGACAGTTGGGAAAGAAAAAGCACTAGTGCGGGAATGGTAAAAAAAAGCACGCGTGTGTAATAGCCCACATCCCGAACGCTATACGTCCCTGCAATACGCCACTTTTTGAGCAACTGTCTAATCTCTCTCAAAATACAAAAAAGGTTATTCAGGACAGAAACAGAAAATAAATGAGTAGGTATTTTATTGCATTTTCCTTGTAACTTATGGGTTTTTTTAAATTTATTTATTAGAAACATTGTCAACTAAATTTTGGTCATTTTGAGTTCTCATTTTTTGTCCATTGTCCATTTTTGTCCATCTTGTTACAAAACAGTGGTAGGTACTACAACGACAGAACTAAAATTATCCACAATACTACTTGTATTGTGGGTAACTTTGTTCCGTCGATTCCATCGTTTTGTATCTGTGTTTTAAAATTGTATAAGACGTTTGTGTTTATATTCTAGACAAATAAAGGTGTTATCTGCCGGCCCTCATAGCTTTGTTGGTAGTTTGGTATGTTAGTTCTCTCGTTACTATAAGTGGTGCCATTTTATTACTTTAAATGTGTTAGTGTCTGTTTTATGCTTTTTTTATAACCTTTTTAAAAATAAGTACATAATGTGTGACACAAATAAATAAATATTGTGGACAAAAACAACAAAAAATATGCACCTTTTTCAGATTTCCAAAGAAGCCAGAAGTGATGATAACGTACGAAGGTATCCAACTAAGAATGCAGCAGCTTGAAGAATATTTATATAATTTATTGAATATATCCATATATAGAAACCATCATGAAACAGTGAGTAAAAACAGAGTATTATTTTATTGTATTTAAGTGTGTATGTGTGATCAGAGATAGACCAAAGAAAACATGGATGAACAGTGTGAGAGATGACATGAATAAAAGAGGAGTGAATGCAGAGATGACGGCTGACAGAAAGAAATGGAGGAGCAAGACATGTTGTGCCGACCCTGCATAAAGTGGAATAAGGGCAGGAAGAAGAATTCAAATATTCGTTATGGTGTAATTTTCTGGGGCAACTCTACGGACGTTGGAATAGTCTTCAAACATCAAAAAAGGTGTATTAGAACGATGTTTCGCCTTAAAGTTACAGACTCTTGCAAACCTTACTTTTGTCACAGTATTTTGTGGCTTCACTTAATCAGGTAAAATTCATACGTTGCAGAATGCACGTAGAGGTATGTGTACAAAATAATTATGAAACAAACCAGTCAGTTTTTGTAGATGTCGTCTCCGAATTTCAGATTAGAACAGACATAAGTACAGACTACGGGGAATAAATAAAGCTAACAGTTTCGTCCGGAATAATGGAATGACTCCGGTAATGTTTTAAAATGATGGTAACATTTTTATTATTTACATACTAATATAAAAATAATATGGTAAAATGGGCTTTTATCTTCTGTAATGAAATTAAAATAAACGCTGAATGATCTTTTCATAGAAATGGTGCTAAGACTAAGAATATAAATAACTGGAAGTCTTTTGGGAAGACTTTCGTCTAGAAGTGGGGCGATGCCAATGTAGAATAAAGAAATATCCTTTACAGCGCAATGAATCGACATGATTTTTTTACATTGGTAGTGGTAGTTTAGGGGTCAGAAAATGACGAATGGACGAATGACGAGAAGAAGAAATGCACGGCTTCTATGCAGCAGACCTAAAATCATGATAGACTTTCAAGACGCTAAACATCGTAAAAAAACTCGCTCGCACTAATCTTTTGAAAGATATTATCGAACGTTTTCATCGAAAATCGCGATCTTTTGTGCAATGTGATTCTCTCAGTCACACAGTTTAGCAAAAAAAATATCTACTTAAAAATGTATGTATACTTACAAAACCAGTTAAGTTTTAAGTAGGAAAAAGTGTTAAGATAATTTATTTTTGTTTGCTTTACTGTGTGTAGTGCAATTGGATTGCACACACTCAGACTCAAGCACCTTGAATACAGGCCTAAATCATGTACTTATCATACTTTGACCATTATTTTACCATGCATTCGGTTATCTCAGCGGTAGTAATTATAATAATTAACACGTATGTAACGTTAATTAAATAGTCAAAAAGGTTATCATTTAGACCTTGAAGGTAATCAATCCACACAAATATTTAACAACAAATACCCACGTCCTACGGCGCAGAAGGTAGAGCTACTACCAACTGAGCTGAGAGTCCAAGCAGTCAGTTTATTTCCAAACAAGCAAGACATATCACAGTTATTTGCACCTACGATTGCTTATAATAATATCTTCAAGATTATTTTTAGATATTTCAATTCAAACAATATAATATAGACTGGCCTGACAGCTTAGCTGGATCTGTTTTCTGCAGCAGTTGTGGGCTCGATAGCGACCCAAATTTTAAGTGAAGAATATCAGTTTTTCTTTGTGTTTTCTTCTGGGTTTTATAAAAGTTCAATTTAGCCTAGCTTAACTGCAATAAAAGCGCATTACAAGCTCAATTGTATTGCGATGTAGGCAGCAAGTAGCACTGCCACGCGACATGCTTATAATTTCACATAAATAATGTATGCAATGGGGTTGCACTGCAGCTAGGCAGGAAATTACACTTTAAGAGAGCTTCTTTATCAATACCATTTTCTTTTTGTGTAGGCTTTTGTAATAACTTTAGTGAGCTTATAAGAGTGTATACGAAGTTTACCTTAATTGGTGAAATTAAAATGTCAATCATTATTGATTTGCAACGGTGATGATCCCCAATACTAAGTAAAACTAAATATTAAGAGATATTTGCTACTTCTGCTTACTTTTTTTGCTTACTGTGCCCCAACTTCAGAATTACATAATTGTATCTGCTTGACTTCAAGATTCTATTTCTCAATCTCTGTTTAAAAATTGGTGACTAAACGACTCAGATGCTGGGTATGCATTAGAACTATGTTCCTGGCTTGGAGCTTAGCAATATAGGTATAAATGGTACAATTTTTTTTTTATTCATCGCAACACTGAAAATACTTACTCCTGAATACAGCAGGTTTAGGTTAGCTTCTTTTAGTAGCTGTCGTGTCGACTGTTATTGGTATTTAAAAAAGGATATGCATATGATATAAACTCACCCCTGCTCTTCTAAACTGTCCTCTAGTTCAGCGCATTTGACTTCAATTTTCCTTTTCCTCTCATGGTCCAGAATCTCCTGGTTCGGCTGCTTGTTGGAAGCGCAATCCAATTTGGCAATCTCTTCCTCAGTGCGATAGTTCACTGAATCCTTCAAATGGCGACTCACGACGTAAAGAAACATTGCAGCGTAGGGTTTTCGCTTTTTGTGCAATCACATCGAAAGCCGATCTCTTACTTTCCTGATACCCGAAGACGGAGTTTTGCTACCACATTTCGTCTACCAAATGGTATTTTAGTGTGAGCACGGTCTCTCTCTTTTGTATGGAAAATTGATGGGACAAAAACTCGTTGCCAGATATCCGTGCAAATGTTTTACTATTAATTTTAATAAATAATTATTTTTCTCTAGTAAAAAGCACATGTTGTCATTTTTTTTTAAATTGAAAATGCTTTATTTACCTCGCATGATTGATGTAAAGTAGAATGCATACCTCGGCACAGATTAATAAAGTTACTACGTAACAGATAAATCACTCCAAGGAAAAATGACAATACCTACTGCTATAATAACCTACTCCCTCTAGTAGCTAGACGTTGCAAGCCAAAATGAACCAAAGCTTACGAACATAAAGTTGACTTTGCTCTGTAGGTGCGCGCCGCCACGTGCTCAGCGTAGATTGTCAGGGCTGCCTCTTTCGATATATATGTCAGTAGGTATTTGCAGTAAACTTTATAATTGAAAGAAAAAGAATTTCTTCTGTTTTAACATGTTTTATTTTTTAATTATCAAGAAATTATACATAACTTACAAATGTTTTACCACTGTGCAGTTCGCAATTTGAGAATAAAATATTATAAAATATCTATCCAAACTTAAAAGTTTAGAAAAATTTCTTTGAAGGGCTTGAGCATTTTGGAGGTCACCGACACCACGTAACCGACCGTACAACTTTGGCAAAGATCGACAAACTTCGCCAAAAGTCGGGAAGGGGGGGCGTGTTCTAAGTAGGTAGTTTATTTATAAACATTATGAACGTCTTATGTATAGACTCTTTGGTTAAAGAGCAAAACGTTGGCATTATTTTTTTCGGATCAAGGATTTTAATAAATAATATTGACTATTTGGAGGATTTTCTTACAATTAGAGTAGGTAATGTAGTAATTTGAATATTGAAAAAAATTAGTTTTTAAGCTACATCAGCTGCCAAAAATTACCTCCATAGTAAAATGACAAAGATTCACAAAATATATTTAATTGACGATTATATAACCATATTTTAAGTAATGACCACCATATAGGTTGAACTGCAACCACCGATTACTAGAAAGTTACTTACATATTGTGTTGGTGAACTTATGACTAAATCTTATAACCTAAGAAGCATTTGCAATAAAAATTGGATAACCTAAAAAGATCAGAGTTAGCAGGGACGTTGGGATTCCACTACTTACTAAATTAGTTTTTGAGACAACTTTAAGTGTATAAAATTATGTTGGCATTAAAAAGTTATAACTAAGTGGACTTGTCGTCGCTCCATCTAATCAGAGGGTAATTCAAACCTACTACACATAATAATATTGTAGTAGGTATACCATTCTAAAATGTCACCCGAAACGAGTCATCGATACTATACAACAGAAACGGGTCACTGGACCCGGAAACATACCCTTACAGGAATCCCGTGAAGGCCACCGTTCATTATAAAAATGACATCAACCGCGTGGGAACATAATGTGTAAATGCCACGCAAGCGACCGGTCAGACCGGCAGATTTAATTACACCATTGCCGATTATCATTTAAAAGAGATTCGTCAACACTAGTACAGATGCACTCGTATGAAGCTTCGAATCTGAAACCGCGAGAGTAACGTCCACAAAAAAGAAAAGAACACACGCAGACGATCGATGCAATTGTCAACTCGAACAAAATGTGACAAAACACGGATTAACTAGTCCAACGCTACGCCAGGATTATTAATAAGGCCCAGTAAGTATACCTACCTACTTTAGAGCAAAAACCTAAGAATGATGAAATTAGTCGATAGGTTCTAAGGCTAGGGGGGTTTTATGTAAGTATAGTTTTATAAAGTAGCCTATTTTGTATATGATTGTTCTAACGACATGCTAGCATACGAAAAATCATTTTGAAGGAACCCACTTTACACTGATTTTAGAAGTAAATAGATATTGAAAAAAAGTTTTTTAATTTCAGTTCGAGCCCCCCAAATTTATTGTTGTTTTTCTTTTTTTGGAAGAAAATCTTAATGCGGTTCACAGAATACAGAATAGTTATCAAGTTTCATCAGTATCGCTCTTACAGTTTCGGAGAAAAGTGGCTGTGACATACGGACGGACAGACAGACATGAAAAATCTGTAAGGGTTCCATTTTAGCCATTTGGCTACGGAACCCAAAAAATGACATATAAAAAAAACAGTGTCCCATTACGGGAATCAATAAAGCTAGACAGTTGCACCACAGCGGTCGTAACATTGTCAAACTTCGAAATTTGCACACGTAAACATAGTTACAAGTTTAGAACTCACAGTCCACGGTTATCTTAATATACGTAGTAGAAATCTACTATTCCATCATAATTTACAGTTTGCGAAGTAATAACGAGCTACACGTGTCGACTCGGAACGAAATTGCAGTTGTATTGCTGCAAGAGTACAAAGCAATATTAAATTACTCCTACGAGGACTTTCTTTGTTACCGCAAAGCGAAAGCATTTACTTTGCTTTGGTGGTAGGTTCTAGCGAGAAATTCGCACAAATCACGTTTTGGATCGAAAATATTTTTTCAAAAACAAATCTCTTTTTTCGAGATAAGTACAACAAAAAATTCCAAATGATAGAACAACTTATTGGTTCAAAATAAGTCCCCTATTTTTTACAAGAATAATATTTTTTCACACAAATAATAGGATTCATGCATGGCCAAGTGTGCAACATTTCAATGCTAACTATAAATAGGTCTTGTTGATAGGAATCCGAGGAAACTATTCACTTCCATGAATATCTTGGCAGAGCAACATTGATAATCGACTGATTCTATGATAGCTTACATAAAAATTTTAAAAATAAAAATTTTATATGTAAATATCCCAAATTACAGTCAAATTATGTCAAAAATTACATAATACAATTATATTAAATTCAATTAAATAAATTCCTACTTAGATATTGTGACGTATATTTTGAAGGAATATTTGAATGTGCATTGCCCATGATACCTAAATCCCAGGAGAGTAGCACTTTAATAACAAATCAAGGTTCTGTTGGAAGAATCTTGACCAGGTATATTCTGACTCCACGCGAAACCTCGTAAATATTTTTTTATTGATTTTACAGTATTTACTACGAAATCGGTCCTCATTAGAATTGCCACGAATCCCGAAATCGAGCATCATGGAAGCTGACGAACAAGACAAAAATGAGGACCTACCAATTTTTTACTCTTGTCAGTCTGTGTTAGGAGGGATTAGGTATCTAGTAAGGGTTAACTCCTTGCCTAATAAAAGTAGAAGTTGTGCTCGAGAGGTCAGTTCGCAGAACCATTTGGTTGGTCAACCACAGCCACTAAGCTACAGTGTCGACTATTCCTGTGTCCAGTACCCAAAGATTGCCCTGAAACGAATACGAATCAGATGAAACTGCTGTACCAAAGGATCAAGGTACTATCAAGTACTTACTATTATAAGATTTTAAATCAAATTGTACAACAAAATTGTGCAAATGTACACATCAAAAGTGCTTTAACTCCAAGTGTTTATCATTATGACTAACGTGACGATAAGCTAACTGCCTGTTATGAGTTCAACACGTACCTATAGGTTGTCTATAGACTATTATAGGCGTGTAGGTATAGTTACCTATAACTCAACAGTCAACACTCACTGTTTTTTATTTTAAATACTTATTGATTCACTGGCACCCTACCTTTGGAAGCAGGTACACACATACCTACATGTAGGTACCATTTCGGATAACGTATCTTATCAAAAATCTATAAAAACTTAACAAACATCGTTTTTACTGGTCAAAATAGATACCTAGTAGGTAAGTAGGTATCTACTAATAGATTGAATTGTTTACCCAATTAGGTTCAACTAGTGTAAAAGTATGTAATTTAAGTGTTTCTTTTTGCAGATAGCTCAGCTGTTTTGTGTGCATTATGAACATATAAATACTTGTATTCATCGTAATTTTCTTCGTTAATTTTATAGCTATTCTTTTGTAATGAGTTAGGTATTTCTGAATTTTACTACATGTTTTTTTTTTTAGATAAGATTAAGGTTTTAAAACGAAGAGATGGTTCCATTGAAAATGCATACATTTTGAATGAATGCATATTATGGTAGTAAGTCTATGACATTTTTTTTCCCATCTACACGATGCTTTCAGCCAAGCTTGGAACTACAGCCTAGCGTGGGTATTCCCTCCTCCATATCTTGTACCACGGGTACTGACACATCTCAATACAGCTACAGGAATTTACATGCTGGTAGTCCCGCGGTGGCCGAAAGTGTTTTGGAGGCCCGACCTACGGAATCGCGCATTGGCAGCTCCGTTCACAATCCACAATCTTGCGGAAGTTCTAATAGACACAATGGCAGGCAGGCCTCCGCCACAAGTACAGGAGCTAACGCTGGAAATATGGAAATGTGGGGGTGGTCGGAGAGCTTAGAACACTGGTCCCAAGAACAGAGAGATTTTCTTTTCTCCAGCTGGAGAAAATCATCCCTAAAAACATATAAACCAGCGTGGGAGAAGTGGACTGCATGGTCCAGAGGTAACACTGTCAATACCTTTAAACCATCAGGTGCTGATTTAGCTAGATTTTTAATATTTTTATTTCAAAATCAAAATCTTTCTTATTCTACTATATCAGTGTACAAATCAGCAATTTCTACACTTTGTGACCCTAATTCAGACCACAGGTTAAGCTCCCATGTCCTTGTCAAGCATGCACTAAAAGCTATCAGAAATAAGAACCCTAGCGTAGATAAAGCTCCCATATGGAATACTGATTGTTTACTTCAAAAATACGGGTTGCACTCCGGGAGTGCCGGCAGAAGTGAAAACTTGATTATTAACGTTGAGCATGTTTGATATTTTGGAATGGTTAGGGGGGGCTTGTTTGTTATTTGGCACGCTGTAACATACACGAACATTCGCGCAAGCGCCCTGCGCTGCCTAAACGAAACAGTAGGCCCAGGCATACATTTTCGCCGCGCCGTAGAGAGGGGATAGCTGTCTACTCTCCATCCGTCTTACGCTTTTTTGATCAGGTCACGTGTCCTGACGCGCTGACGCGAGTTTAAGATTTTATACCCATTACAGAAAAAGTGCTCAACGCCGCTAAAGAAGTTTTCACTTCAAAAAAAAAACAAAAAAAAACACATTGGACAAATGTGTAATGTAAGCCTGACTGAACGCTAAGGCGTTTTCACGACTGGCAACATTGTGGTACTGTCACTGGAATAGTAGCACGCCAGTAGCAAATGAGGGTTTTGAACGGTTTTTAATGAGATCAAGCAACGGACTAAGATCTGCTTAAATTAGGGCTTGGTAGTGTTGAGTGGAAAATACACACAACTCTAAGACCACACTCATAATATAAATTTGACATAAAATGTTTCACGGCTGTCGTTAAGGCCTGCGCACACCTAGGCTGCTGGCGACCGCGATCAATGAAACAGCACTTGGACTGACGATGAACTTGGCATCCCACCAGACTCCGTCGGCCCTCTAAAGAAGTAAATGAAATGTAAAAAATAATGTAGTATCTAAATATATCCACATAAATAAATTGTTAATTAACTTGTTTCAAGAGTAGGTATTTATTATTAAGAAATATCATCATGAGAAAGTTAATAATCTAGATTTATTGGAAAAAGTAAACAAATCACTTAATTTCATATGCTAGTCAGCTTTAAGGCGTATATTGTTTAACCATAGTTAAGTTGACCCTATTTAAAAAAAAATACTAAGCAATTACGTTAATCCTCAATTAAGTTAGGTTGTTGCTGCTGGCATCAGATCTAAAAAGAAACAAAGCTTATTTATTCATCAATTTATTATTCAAATACTCATATTCTTAATGGTTCTATAGTCATTAAGCTTAGCAGGCCTGTAAGTCATTTGCCATCTCTATTTATTTACATGAAAGTGACAGTGACACAAGACTTTTAGCGACTCTGTAAAAAATGATAGGCATTATGAATGAGGAAGTAAGAGTTTAGAAACCGAAACATACTCGCTGTAATCCCGCACATCCAAATACAAAGTCTGATCCGGAGACATGTTTGGAGTAGTTGCATTCTCAATCTGAACATTACACAGGCTTAGTTCATTCAGAGTTTTATAAGGGCCATTCTCCACCTGTTTACGAACAGTGTTAGACTCATGATCTGGCGAGTTATTCACAGGTGTTATACCATCAAGAAAATTTAAACTCGCAACGCATAAGAAGAACCTCTGATGAAGTCGGTTGCTACGAAGTTGTTTCTCAAACCAAAAATGAAGAATAATACAGATCAACACTAACGTAAGGAGCTTATTTGAGGCGCACTTAAAATCCTTTCACCACACTTGGTTCGAAAGAATCAGTGACACGATAAGAAGTTGAAGAATACTCACGTTGGAATATAGCTATAAAAGTCTCGCTGAGTTTATTCGTCAACAACGCATCAGGCAGTTCCCTGAAGTATTGTTTCACCATATCCGCCACATCATGAGCTTGCGATCCATCGAAGTTGAGACTGGATTGAGATGCCTCTGTGGTGTTCATGTTTTCGATAGCGAACGTTCCTGTGGTACTGCCGGCTGATTCGACCACCGTTCGGAGCTTGGAGATTCGGGATTTTACGCCAGCTTTGCGGAATATACCCATCTGAAAGCGAAAATGGAGTAAAGATTTATACCGATTTTTTAGAAATGTAAGGCCTTACAAAATATGGGTAGTTGTGATACTAATACGAAAATAAACGGCGGCAGTCGCAGTTCATTTTCTTATCAGAGTTATCTTGGAAGAATTTTCTTTACTACCAAACTGGGAAACGCTAGGGTTCAGCAAGTTTTTCGTGCATAACAAGTGCTACACGGAAGTTACTGACGGCCGTATTTTCACGCAGGTACGAGTGAATTAATAATTCCTTTACTTTTATGAAGTAAACAAGCATCTACCATACCTAGGGATGCAGAAACAGTGCTTGAGTCTGAGTCAAGCACTACGCATAGGTTTTCCACACTTTTCTATTAGTACGTTACATGTAATGTGTAAAATTTTCATGGCAAATCACAGAAAATTGCAGTTAAAATCTGTAAAACTGTCTCGTACTACCAACATCGTTTATCGCAAGTATTCTGTCAAAAATTTAAAGGGTTGGTTTGTAAAGATTTGTGATGGTTTTGATAAAAAAATCACATGTAGGATATTTATTTTTCGTTCGTTTTATGTAAAATTTAAAGAACATTTTTACAAAACTTTAAAATTGCAACACTCAGATAAATCCACACTGCTTTCCATGCCTTTTATGTTTATTTACGGGATATAATTCCCGAGCACAGAGGATTATTTGAAAACGTAAACGTAATGCCGAACTTCGTGAAACAATTTCACGCTCGCACACTTTGACCTTTTTAAAGATATGAAAACACTTATTTATCGAAAATCGCGAGTAACTATCATAAAGTCCAATCCGATTGCACACAGTTTAGCAAAAAAATAATTTTGATCACACGTTTTCCTACATAAAAGTTGAAGTAAACTTTAAAGTAGAAAAACGTGAAGGGATCAAAATTAAAACTTATCCTAACACATTTTTCTGCTTAAAAGTTTAAGTAAACTTAATAAAAAAAACGTGAGTTCATTTCAAATTAAAACATTCAAAACACAAGACATAACCCAAGATAAGGAGTAATAGGTTAGTATGGTATGGTCATCTCGTGCGGAGAGATGAAACTCATATTACGAGAAAAGTGTTAAATGAGTGAGAGTATGTGGACGGTGGTTATAGAAAATAAGGTAAACCAAATGTTTTGTTTAAATTGCCAAGCCAAATAAGCATAAAGTGTTGTACAACCGGGTCATTAATAATTTAAAATGTTGTGCCACTTCCTTGCCATTTCCGAAGCTGACTTCTCGCAATCTTAACAAGAATAAAATTAATAATGATTTATTTCAGACTTAATATTATGCTCTTCTATTTTATGTCAGCTTCTTCTATCCCGTACGTCTCTTGTCCCGGTGTTTTCTGTGACTTTTACGATGCCATCGATTCATAGTGATACAATGACGAACTTTTTGAGCAACCGTAAGGTAAATAATATTTTGTCGAACTTCTACTTACGAAATTGAGCAGTATACGATAAGGCAGCTGCAACTGTTTTACTAAAGACACGCACGCAGTTCTTGACCTGAAAATTAATAAAAAGAATAAAAAAACCAGACAAGACAAAAAAGCGTGGGGTGTTTTTTATAATAACTTCAGATATAATAAACTATTGATAAAATATTTACAACAATCAAAATCAAGCCCCCCACGCTTTTTGTACAATATGTATACGTAGCGCGTGACGTTACTGTTACTTCTATTAGTACAGGTTAATATTAATAGAACGCATAAATGTATGTAATTGTCCAAGGTATGTCTAGTCCAGCTGAGCAGAGGCCAGTCAAGAAGGCTAGTAAGATTCTGGTTGGTTCAGTAAATTATCTCACCTGAGTTGTGATTTGATGACGACGGAGTTTGATGGATATTGTGGATAGAACCACTACTTCCACATCGGGGATACATTCTCTGGCTTTAATTTTATATCAACTCTTAGCTCAAAATACAATTAGATATACTTTTTGGTCATGATCAAGGAGTTTGATAAATCACAGCAGGTTTGTTCGTGATAGAAATGCTAGAAAATAATTATAATGAGTATCACGATTTTTTTCAAAAACTTCCTGATGACACAATTAATATATGCCAGTGCCATCAGCAACCTGATGGTACCATTGTTATTATGGATTTAGGCTATTTTTTTATATTGCTGTCCAATTTACCTTTTAATATTTACAGTCACCTACTTTAAACTGAATTCCAGTGCAGGCCAGTAGGTCTGTAATTACTTGAAAAAATGTTCTTTGTATTACTAATACATAAATAAATAAGTGAAAAATCTAATATTCCGTCCTTTGTGCGCAGTATCCAAACAGTCAGTAAATACAATGAAATTACAGTTAATAGTAACAAACCGCAGAATGCAGGATCGAATACAGTAGTAATCGATGACAAGTTAGATCTAAATGGTATTAAGAATCAAGGAACAAAGGAATATGAAAATGTTGAAATTGAAGCCAAAGTTGAAAACGCAGGTGTAAATACAGATAGTGTTTTTAGAAGAAACGAAAATGAAAATAGTGAAGATGAAGGTCGTATAGTAAATAAAGAAAGTAACCACAACAACGGAGTTGATATAAATATAAACAAACAACAGGCCAAAAAAACGGCCATCTTTTGTTTCCAAAGCCAATTAGGGTAGGATCGACTTGTCTATGACTGACTTGACTTGAAGCTTTTGCTTTTCAAGTAGCTAACAGTACGTTACTTGTTAGTTGCAATCTTATTTTTTACTAGCGTTATGACAAAGGGCTGGCGCTGGCATCCGTCCATCCAAAAAAAAGAATTGTAATGGGCTATTGGATTTTTTTTTTTGGATGGACGGATGCTAATTGAAGATGCGACTTTATCTATATTATAATCTGTGAGTTGAGCTGACTTTAATCTGTGGGGATTTCTCAAAGTAGGAAAAGGAAGTGTTTCATGTTATTTTGATTCAATATAGTGATTCTATTAATTTCAATTTTTAAATAAAACTTTTGCTTATTGAAATATGAAATAAATTTATTTGACCCCACATAAAGTGGGATAAGGGCTCGAAAAAGAAGAACTATCTCTAGATGAACGAATGGCTTGAAATTATTAAGAGTTTTGACATGTTGGCTTAAAAGGAAAAGTTATTGAAATTGGTAGTTTAAAATAAATATTTTACTTAAATAAAAAAATGCATTTACGATATTTATTACGAAGAAGCGCTATTATAGCGCTTCTTCGCGTCTTCTTCTTCGTTGAGGTTGGTAATAAATTTAAACCGTGATAAACGTTAAAACACTTTCATCACACTGGTTCAAAGAACTGTGACACGACGAGAAGAAGGCTGAAAAAAAACCTTGATAGTCTATCATCATTTTACGCAGCGTGATTAAGAAGAAACCAGTGATAAGCCTGAAAGAAGAGAGTAGAGTGAACAGTTCGTCTGTAAGTATAACGAATGGCGACCACGAACCAAAAGTTGTTTGAGTGTTTTAAATGATCCTTGTGATTCATTTCCATTTAGTAGACCTTCAACCTTGAAAGTTCTAAAACATAGTGTTAATTTCACGAAAAGAGCCTTTTGTTTCGTTCGTTTAAAAAATCTTATCAGCCAGAAAATGTTGCTTTGAAGACGAGTACTTTAGCACCCGTACAAACCAACCGTGTAACCAGCACATGTGTAAATACATACTAAGTCCAATTCCCCTTTTTGTGACTAAACGCCCCGAGGGAAAATCTTCCATTCTCTTTTGTACAAGAGGACGTAGAATTAGCTTCATACATTCTGTTTATAATTTTAGTCTTGTGATTTTCAGGAATGTCATGTCAAAATTAAATGTTTGTTTCTATTTTCATATTTGTTTTATGCTACATCGTGCTACATTTTATTTAGCTATTTCAGTTGTTACTGCTAAGTACCAATATTTTTCATAATTCTGTATTTAGTCAATAAAGATTTCTTAATCATGGTTATTTCTTGATAGCAAAAAAAAAACAGGCCTTTCAGCTAAGTTAGTAAGTAGTAGCTCATGATTTCTTAGGTAATTGTTCATAAACTTTTCTAGTTTCAAATGGTAGTATGTGATCGTGATACGTTAAACAAATCAAGTTGAAAATCGACGAACATTTTCATACCAAATTTCACACACACGAACGCTGTCTAAAGTAACTATCAACTAAGCTGTGTGGTCTGTAATTCGGATAATGCAGGTACGATACACAACTGAAACGCAGACACCTAATATAAAATAGTTTACTATTTAGCCTAAAATAACCACTATTATTACCTAGGCATAAACTAGAATAGGACCAATACCGGATGACGCAAGCTTCGAAGGTCAAAGAGTGAAATCGGCTAAGCAAAAAAGGCATCGTTTAGTTGTCCCATAACTAAGGCACGAACGGCTATAATAATAATTCCGGACACTTGAGCTAAGTCTCTTGTCACTGTCAATTTCATGTAAACAAATAGAGATGGCAACAGACATAACGGTCTGATTTGTTTTCTGTCATTTTTGGGAAGTCACATAGCTTTTTCATTTAAATTGTTTTTCTGGTGTTATTTTGAGTTCTGTACTATAATTATGGTGGTATTTTAACCAACATTAGACTTAAATCTTAGCACACAGTGTGAGCAGTAAGAATGAAAATGTATTATGTGATATTCTGATTTAATCGAAAATGTTTCTGATGGTTTGAAAGAGCACAGCCGCCATGTTTTTTCAAAGCCAATTAGGATTGACTTGTCTATTGACTGACTAAAAACTATTTTATTTAATTTTGATTTTGATCCAAAATGGGCATATTCCATTAAATGAAGAAGAAGATGTTTGTGTCTTCAGCTAGTTGTATTAAAATGAAACAATAGAAACGAAAGAATAATAATTTCTTTAAGAAAATGTCCTATAAAGAACCTAAAGAAACAAATATGGCGTCCTATGGCGTTATAATTGCAGCTTATAGTGACGCCGATGGAACGTTATATATTGAGTAGATAGGCTTTAAGTATGAACCATTTTAGGTATTTCTTTAGAAAAAAAATGTGTTTTATTCAAGTAAAAACATGCACAAGAGAATCCTCTTTGAGGCACAGAGATGTCTGTGACACGATATCAAGAAGAAGAATACCTTCCTTAACAAAAATAAATGATAATATGGAATAGTACCTAAACATTGCTAAATCATTGGATGAGTAGCGTGGCCTTAATAATGTGACCTATGGTGTGGTAACTGTCTCTCCTCTTTTTGACAGATATATGAATTACTTCCCAATATTAAAAATGTGGTAACTAGTGGAATCTCGCGCGACTTCGATCGCGCCTACACAGCAATGCTGCTTGGCGGTAATAAAACAAAACTCACCTGTATTTGAAATAGCTTTCCCAACTCCAGACAGACCTCTTCAACTTTCTTATGCGTATGTTTATCAGCGTTATTAGCTAGCAAATATCCCAGCGATATTGGCAACTTGAAGCGATCACTTATCAGATTAGATGTGATAGAACACCGTCACATAGAGAGCACTGATGGTCTAGTGGTTCCGACTTTTAGGTCGTGGGTTCAAATCCAGTCGTGTACCAATGAGCTTTTCTATAAAAAAATGTAAGTGTACTCAGCGCCTTGCGTGTCCTGTACAATAACATGTTTAGGGTATTGTTGGGGCTACCAAGATTCTGCAGTGCGTCGGGCATGTTTGCTGACGCACATATCAACGACTTTCACGCCATAATGCGTAATAAAATAGCTTCCGTCAAGCGCAGAATGTTGGCTAGCTCCAACAGTATACTTAGAGTACTGGCTGGCAGATGGGACAGCCCACTACAAAACTACTGGGTGGCTATAAACAGAAACATTTTATTTTTCTTATAGCAGATAACGCAAGTGTGTGTGTGAGTGATATCGTTACATTAAGTATTTATTTATATACTTGCCATACATGTATGTATACTATAGAGACGGCACACATGTGGCCTGTGTCTGCTACTTTCACGAAAAATGTTAACATTATCAAGGTCCTAAGTGAAGTAAAATTCCAATTAAAGCCATAAGGAACCCTAAATAAATGATTTTTTAAAATTTTGAAACAACAAAATTAAATAAATGAATACATTAGCCTCGGCGAATGAGCCTCTCTCAATATAACCAACAACTTAATCATAATAAACAAAACGCTTATTATTCAACGTTTTTTGTTACCTTTGCCTACTTATTTATAATAGAAATAAGAATACATTATAATATTTTGATTCGTTACCAGGTATTTCATACTTCATCCATCTACAATTTTATCCGTCAGATAAAAATATATCAGGTTTTGGTCTATAAAATTTTAAGAACTTTTTTTTTCTTTGTTTAGAAACCATAGGGTTTCTAAACAAAAAACAAAGTGCCACCAAACCAAACCTCGTAGTAGTAGGTGAAGGTTTCTAAAAATAAATACCGTTAAGCCTTGCGCACTTAGCGCTAGATGTGGACAGGCCTTTAATTTTGTCGGCGGCAATTTAAGATTTAATATAACAAACAACAAAAAACAAATATTTCATCCAAGATTTCCAAAACAATTAAGAAAAAGAAATACCTGGAGAAAAATGTATTCTGTGAGTAGGCGCGTATGCGAATGAAATATAAGAACTGTAAGGCTCGTCAGGGGAAGTACTTCCACCATGCCTATTTCTGCCGTGAAGCAGCATTGCTGTGTTTCGTATGAAGGGTGTGGGTGCTGGTGAAATTACTGGCACGTGAGGCTGAACATCTGTATGCCTCCACTTGATGGACGCAGGGCAGTGCATCATAGGGCACGTTCCAGACGTGCGTGGCGTGACAAGAGACATTTCACAAACAATATCTATAATGTTTTGGCATTCTCCCAACAGACCACCAGAGAGCAGTAAGGCGAACGTTGCTAGCGCGAGTAACGTTGCTAGCGCAAGTAACGTTGCAAGCGCAAGTAACGTTGCAAGCGCGAGTAACGTTGCTGGCGTGGCTGACGATGGTAGTACGCCTAACGTGACCGAGCGAAGAGAACCCGAAAACGCAGAATCCGAATCCGACAGCGAAAACGAACAGAGCGATGCGAACGCGGATCTCGACGATAGTGAGTTCATGTCCTTTATAATCTTAT
Organism: Thera obeliscata; assembly: GCA_947578465.1. Taxonomy (NCBI): domain Eukaryota; kingdom Metazoa; phylum Arthropoda; class Insecta; order Lepidoptera; family Geometridae; genus Thera; species Thera obeliscata. Next base: position 1,363,418 of record CANPUM010000004.1, on the reverse strand, counting down.
AATCCTTTCACCACACTGTTTGAAAGAACTAGTGGCAAGATAAGAACGAATCTAAAATGGCGCTGATAATCTTTATGTCTCACTCGTACAACTAGTTTGTGCTTTCTATTATTTTTAATTTCATTTGTGTAAGTAACACTTTCTTTAATAAATTATAGATATAGATTTAAAAGCATGAACCTTATTCATATTTTTTAGTTTCAGGGTAGATAATACTTTGTAAAAGTTAGATAGATAAAAACTTTATTTGTCTAACACACAAAATAAAAACAAGCAACAAAAATTAAGGTGGTGTCGTAAAGAAAAAGTCTCTTTTCAATTCTAAGACAGTAAATAAAGATATCAAAAGTTAATCAGTGAAAGATTTCTCGAATATAGAAACTGTATTTCGTCTAACAAGACCTTTCTCAATTCTCGTTTGAGCCTTGAGACAGAAAAAGTTATTACTAACAAAAAGTATTCAGTGACCAAACCACGCAAGTTAATATTTTCTGATTTAATGATTTGAGTTCAAACTTGTAAAAAACTATAACGTATTTTTTGTTTCACTTTTTTCAAAATAAGAATCTCAAGTAGGATCGATGCTTATATTACGAGTATGTACACAAAAATTCCCGATTCAAAAATAAATCCCAGTGCTGCCAACCTATTGAAAGAAAACACAATAGAATGACGTAATATTGACGCAATCCTATTGGTTGATTTCACGCATTTCTTGTGCCTCAAGACAGAGTCGGACAACCAAACCACAGAGTCTTGTCAAAGGAGTCTTTATTACATTTCTGCCTGACCTTAATAAAACATAATAAAAGCAATATTCATTGTAGGTATCTAGGCACTCTTGGAACTTCATAATGAATGGACAAACGCTTCCTTGGCCAATGTTCCGAATCCCATCCTAACAATCCGCAGATTTGGAATAAAAGAAAAATTAATATTCGCACCTCGTGCGGGCGGATCACTCTGCGTTATTTCGCCAAAATTGGGTATTTGGGACATCGGATGAAAGCATTTGGTTGCTGTAGACACCAACAACACCAAGGGTGCTGTTGTTGCGTTGCCTACCCTGGAGGATTTTTATAACGTTTTTCTTCAAGCTATTCATGTTGTAGTTAAGAGGGAACACCTCAATCATGATAAATATCTCGTTGTTTCATAAAAAAAGTGTTAAAAACCATGATAGTTCTATTCCTCCTAACCGTTTATAGTATATGCGTGCAAGCTTCCGTCAAAGTTTGAGTGTTATCGGTACACACTAATAACCTATGAGTGCACACGCACACTACAATGAATAGACTACGGTTCGCGACTGCCGCTCGGAGCAAACTCCCCGCACCCCGCGAGGGTCGCGTCTTCGTGAATTGCACTATCTATACTGCGACTTGCTCTTCTGATGCCAATGCGTTGTCTAGAAGCGGCACCGCCTAAATTTGCAGGTTTGAAAACTAGCGTACTCAATGTAATACTCACTTGTTGATCCATTGCTTAGAGATGAAGAATTTGATGTCATTTGGCTCTATATTCGTTGAATCTATTATTTCAGCCGCCTTCCGACGCAACTCCAACATTTGCGGATTCACTTTTCTGAAAGCAACACAACATTATACTGGAGTTTGCACAGTAGTATCATCAATATAGGCTCATCCATAAATGCACACATAAATAGCAAACAAAGTTAAAAAGAATGAACTGAGGAACATAACGAACATAGGTACCTACTTGATGGGCAACAGATGTATCTATTAAGGCCTAAAGGTAAGTAGGTACTAAGTGTTGCTAAACAATCCCATTTTCTTAAAAAATAATATTTGTTTTTGATTTGCTGAACATCATCAGTCTAAAATAATATTATGTTTATAATCATAGAATACTAAAATAATTAAGAAACGAAAAATAGCTAGGCCGCGCGGGGACTTCGAGATCCAAGATCCAACCAACAAACACGATTACATTCAGCCGTCAAAATCACACAAGATCGCGAGATACTATCGTAAAAATATTAGTTGGTCGGTAATCTCCAGGGTTGCTTGAGAATATTTTTATTTGATTCGGTTAAGGCCACAAACAAGAAAATATTAGGCTTTTGCTATACTTTATGCTGGGGTCTTCGGGTTTATATTCAGATCAATGAAGCTAATAATTTCAATTGAACAGCGTATAAAAAAGGCGTATAAAATATAATTAGAACGGTTATATTTTATGTCGCACAAAGAGGCTTTTATTTCTTTTTAATTGTATGTAGTATGTAGGCTTTTATTTCTACACAAATTAGTATATTCTTTAATTTAGTATTAAAGAATATACTAATTTGTTAGAATTTTAGTAAGTTTCAACCGTAGGGTTGTAAATGATACAAGTCACTTATGGCCTCCAAATGGATTGCTTTTGTCACCATGCAAATGAAAAGGCAGATATACATTTATTTTTTAAACACATAAATATAGCCTATGTTACTCAAGGTGAACCTACGTCCAGCAATGGACTGATATCAATTGATGATGATGATGAAAGAACATTCTATAACGTTTAGGAGCACTATTTTCTAGAACATTTTGTCCAAATCTAGAATTCAGAACCGTTTGCATGGGTATATTTGAGTATTCTAGATAGTTCTGGATTACTAACGTGTGGGTGGGAGCATTCCGGATGCTAACCGACTTTAAATTTGATTATTCCAGATAATTCTAGAGCGTCTATGTGCATTCTGTTCTCGTCAATGCCTGGGTTTTTTGTTTGCCGTCGCAGCCTGCCACATGTTTGGCAAGGACTTCTTTCTTCTCGTATTTTCTACCACACTCGCATAGGAAGAACTTATTCAGGCTGCTGGTGAGGTCAAAAGTAAGTCCTTCGATTTTAATACTATTCCGCGGTCTATTTCTCATTTCAAAAATTCGTTAGGACCATTCGATGGTAAATTAACTTCTATACAGCCTTGCTATAAACCTAAATTTAAGATTTACGCAAACAAAACAAACAACAAAAAAATATTAAAATGAGTCAAATGACCTTACCAGTCCACAGTCACTTGCACTCATTCTAAACAAATCGATACAAAATTGCTTTGACATTTCTGTGGCGTAAATGTCACGCCTTTGCGACATGGATACGGAATAACTAAGTTAAGGTTTAGTTATGGTATTCAATTGATTTGTAAGTGGAGCCCTACTGGAGTGACGAGGCCTTAAAAGATTTTCCTAACTAAATTAGAAAATTTTAGGCTAGTTTAGCTAGACAGATTGTAAACAACAGAATTGATACCAATATATAAATTTACAGTTTGACAATAGGAGCAGGTCTGCAATTTGTTGTGGCACAATGCTGAATAGCGTCGACGGATATGGAGTAACTATGTTTATACTCCAATTTGCCTCAGCGCCGGCCAGCTTGTGAGGGCGTCCTTGTTCTGTCTCAAGCAAGCTGAGTCACTGGCACCGATATTGTGCCACAAAACGCATGTACGCGATATGCCTGGTAGATACAATCAACCATCTATAATTTAAGTCACGCAATTAAACAATATGTGCGACCTTGACTGACCGAATTGCGTTCAACCCTTTATATCAAGCGAAAATTAAACAATGTTAAACTTTGACAGATGCCATTCATTAAGAAGAAAAAGGACAGATGTCAATAGCTAACTAAGAAGAAGGAACGGGAAATTATGAAAATAAAAAGAAAGAATAGCAACTGCTCACCAACTCTGAAAAGCAATTCTTTGCAAGAAAAGTAAGGAGAGCCTTTAAGACTGCAGCTGCATTATCAAGAGTTTGGCAATCTGTTTTCAAATAATTACTTCTGAAAGCCGAGACGAAGGAAATTAATTTCTTTGTTACTTTAACAGCATCGATGCGGTATCAACTTTGTACTTATTTAACTTCAGAAAAGTGGTCTACGTTATAATTTATCATTCGAGTGTCTTTTGTGAATGATTACAAACTTTTTTGTAAAGCTTTTGTAAAAGAAAAGAAAAAATGATTATAAAAGTCTTTTATTAGATAGAACATTTCAAAACATTTTTAAGTTCGATCAAATAAAACAAAAGACGGTGAAAGCTTAGTAGCGTCTTTATTTTTGATTGGTGTTTAGGGTATCGGCTACCGCGCGTTGGATAGCACCGGCTTGCAACATGCCTATCGCTCTTATCATTTCTTCTTTGCTTAAATGTCGACGTTCCATGACATAACAAATATCAGAAGATCCATTAAAATTAAAAATGAATTAGATATCACTTACTGATAAATAAATAAAAGTTAATTTATCTTAGGCAAAATTAACGTTGTTTAATTTAAATCGGAGTCCCCACTATATCTTTTGTCTATTGTGTTCGATTTTTAATTATTTTTCAAATTTGGAAAGATGAATAAAAGAGGTTACATAAATTTTTCGGTGAAGGACTCGTCTGGGGAAGCACTACCTACCATTATGCCTATACTATTTCGGCCGTGAAGTAGCATTGCTGTTTCGGTTTTAAGGGTGTGCCGGTAAAAAAAAGGTTCTTCATCGCTGTCAGATATTATCTCACCTAGGCTTAGGCGTAGGTCATCCTCAATAAAATTTTCTGAGAATGGCACTGGAAATGCAACTTAATAACAACAACGGGGAAGATTAAAAATTTTATGAAAATTGACTTATATTTCATGGGATAAAGAGCACCTTGCACTTTTGAAGTGCATTTCTGTTCATAACTCTGAAGATCCTTTTCAGATCCTCAACATTTTAATGGGGCCACCCTTGGAATTACCTTCTTTCCGACAAAAAAAGAATCTTGCGCAAATCTAAGCCTTCTGCGGTGGCGATCAGGACAGCTTTTCAGCCGTCAAGCTAATATGCTAGCATGTTTTAAACCTTACGCACATTTAAGCGTTCTACGGTGACGATCAGTGAAAAGCTGTCAAATATCGCTATCGTATTTGACAGCGTTTCCCTGATCGCCACCGCAGAACGCTTAGTTTTTTTTTATTTATCTTCTAAAAGATACAGAATCTAATTATTATAAATAACACTAAAGAAACCACTAAGGTTTGTGGGGAAATGCTACTAGAGAGTCAAAAGTCGATAGCTTATAAATAAGTATCTCATTTTTTTTTCGCTCATGAAACGAATAAAATATATAGTAGATTCCGTGTCAATAAAAGAGACAGATATATGAATAAATTACCGCGGGCCGTATACACATTGCAGCCGTTGAGAAACTTGTCTCCACTATTTTGTCGTAGCGACAACTATCATAAAACTCGCTCAGTAAGTAATAATCTTCTCGTTCATCGACGGCGGTGGGATAAGTGTTTAAAGGAGTGTATCTTCATCGCGAAGGTCGCTGCTCAGCAGCAGAGATCGTTGGCTCAGAATAATACCAGCAGATTTTTTTCTGTTTCAGGCATTGCATGGAGTTCTTGGGCTTGTACTCCATTTGGAATAGTCTCGGTTTTGTGCGCTGGATGCTACACACTGTCATGGCAATGGGATCCTTGCTGTAAATATCGAAATCAAAGTTACAAGTTTCTCCAATAAACTCCTCTAGATTAAAGTCGTACTCCTTCCTAAGTTATGTATGCATTATACTATAGTAAAGTCGTACGAATTCAAATGGTTTTTGTATAGGTGAAGTAATTTTTCGAGGAAAGTGCTTATGTACTCAAAAATCTCAACATGAAGTTTCACTACAAGGTAATTTAATATTCTTAATTCTTAATTCTTTATTGCACACAATATAAAACACAGGAAAAAAACAGAAATAGAGGACATGTACAAAGGCGATCTTAACCCTGAATAGAGTTTTCTTACAGCAAACCTTTGAGGCTAGAGAGAGGTTGAAAAGCCTAAATAAGAGATGATTTTTTTTTATCTGACGAATAAATTTATCTATAGATTGTAAAGTTAGTCTTTAGATAAACAACAAAACGGATATATAGAAAAAAATAATAACAGTTCTATCACTTCAATCCCATAGAACAGATTAATAGTAAAAGCAAAAATACTTATTATGACGATAGTTTTCAGTAGCGCTTCAGCACCTTAAGCAACATAATATAATACAACATAATTTTACAAAAACTTGGTCTAAGCTTGGAGACTTCATAAATTTTGTTCATCATTAAATTCAAAATCAGAGTAAAAAACTCTAGTGTTGTGAAGAAAAAGAAAAGCTAAAGCTTTAAACAGTAAGTACCCTGCTACAAAAAGAGGAACTTGGTCAGGATAATTTTAGGGTACCTACATAACGAGATCATGATAATTTTTTCTCGATTATTATAATTTAAGTAGAGCGATAAATAAAAATATTGCAAAAATATCCTAGCTGGCATCATTATACGCTGTACTGAAAGTGTAACGGCATGGGCAGGTTGCGAAAGTCCGAAAATTATGAATGAACTTGTTGCAATTTTATTTTGAAAATGGAATGTAATTATCCGTTTATGTAAATTATGGCGGGTGTTTTTAAATTGAGAACTGTAGCTGGCTGGAATTCTTTTTGTTTTTTATTTTAAGAGTGTCGATGGTCAGGTGTTTACGGCCAAATTAAAAATAATAGAGGCTGTTAAAACCAGATCTTAAGAGAAAATAAACACAAATTACTCTTAAAAATACTGGATAAAGAAAGAATAGATTGATGTGTAAATTTAGATACTTTCTGATGCAACAAAATTTAGGTTTTGTTTAGAATGCAAAACCATCAAACAAAAATAGACTGTGAATGATATTCGTTAAGGTCGCGTTTCTATAAATCTCAACTTTCGCTACTCAATTAGGGCTGTACCTACCCCAATAAAGTGATGAATGTGCTATCGAATACTTTATTAGTTCTGATCATATAAATAGTTAGGTTTAGGGAGCTGACTTTTTTTCCTCTTACCAACCAAATATAGTTCAATGGTAAGGAACCTTTGGTAGATAGGATATGCCTCCTATCAGCATAATAAGACAAGTCCCTACCTATAAGGCCTTACTTACCTAGAATAATAAGTTAAATTAGTACACTGTTCTGTTTTTTTTTTTTTTTTTTATTTGGGTAAACAAACCGTATCACGATACATATGGACATTGTTAAGATCGCGGGAAGTCGGATGGAAAGAGCTCAGAATCGTTCTTCCTGGAAATGTGTTAGGGGAGGCCTATGTCCAGCAGTGGACTTCTTCAGGATGATGATGATGATGACCTAAAAGTATTAAGCAATGTTATGTTTAACTTCACTTACCGGACAGTCTGTAATGTTTTCCAACGCCATAATTTCATCGACCGCGGTGAGTACGCACTCGATCATAGTTTTTGCTAGTTTCAAACTTTCCAGCGGGATTTTATAGAAAATACAAACCCTACCATGTTTATTTTAACAACAAACAAACGTGACTGCCAAATGTTGTAATTTTTGTTGTTTTTGTCTCATAAGTAAACTCAATAAAACAACTGTTTGACATTTTAAGCATTACTAATTTATTATTATATTTAGAATAGAATTATTGGCATTATTTGGCGTGGACGGTGGTCTGAATGGCACATGCATAAAATGCTTCTCGAGCATAAGTCACCGTGGCCCAGACGCCTGGCGCATAGAGAACGACGCGAGAGAGCCCACCTAGCTTAAAGACGATTCAAAGTGATACTATTGAATCAATAAAAACTACATTTCATTTTATTCTTGGCATTATGGTTTATGAAGCATATTGTGTAAGAATCACATAAAAATACTATGAAGCCTAGATTCAAAAATCATTTGTTTTGTCAAATCGTAAGAAGCTATGTGAATTTAAGTGTAAGATCCACGCAACCAAGCCTAGAAGAACAGGCAACAAATTACGGCTTGATTTCTACCTTACAAAACACGTCAAGTCTAGTTGACAGTTCCATAGCAAACGTCAAAATGTCTTCAATTTGTTGCATTTTTAAAATTAATTAGAAAAATCTCAGAATAGACAAAAAGCAATATAGATTTTAAAGTGAAGTATTTTTTCACCAATAGATAAAGCTGGTATTTTTAGGCGCGAGTCAAGAACTTTGGCTATACCATTTATTTTTGACAAAAACTCATATCTTTTCGAATGTCAATGTCATTGTCATATATAAATGGTTAAGTGACTCGTCAATGCAATCTTAAAGTTTTTGTCCAATTTTCTACTATAATGATTATTTTCCGCCCTTTCTTCTTCTAGTGTCATTGGTTATTTCGAGCCAGTTTGGTGAAAGAATTTTAAGTGCGCCTCAAAGAGGTTCCTTTCGTGAATTTGACACATGTTTTTTGAACTTTTTCCCGCTCTTATCCCACTTCATGTGAAGTCAAGGAGTGTTCAATGGCAAAGAGCCTGTACTCGAAACCTTAAAGTGATGCACTGAACTAGAAGGATAAGGCAGCCAAGGTTGGTAAATACAGTATTTGAGACATTTTGACGCCGATTCGACGATTTAGTTGGTTATTACGGCATTTGAGACCTTTTAAAGCTGATCAAACGATTTACGGCGTTTTTTTCTAGGAATGCAAATTCTTTAACAAATTAGAGTAAGTAACGATGTGCTAGTAAAATAGGCAGAACTTTTGTGAAATAAGGACCTACGCACATCTAGGCGTTTAGTGTAACACTGTCAAATATCGATGTCATATTTGACAGCGTTTCACTGAATTTCTTTTTTGTGTTAGTTGTAAGAATAATATGGATCGTGTCTGAAATAAAGATATTTATTATTTATTATTATTAACAGTTCAAAGAGTTGAATCGCAATAAGATCGTTTTAATTGATGATGTTGAGATTCTTCCTTGGCACACAAACACCTATAAAAAAAGGTAATATTGAATTAGTTTTATAAGTTAAATGTCCAAAGGTCCAAAATTACCTAAGCGCATACAAGTAGGTACATACATAAACTATATTTTTACCTACCTCTTGGTTGTTGTCTGCGAGGTAGTAAAGTACATTTTTGTAGACTGCTACAGGAGTACAAGTCTTGGAGCCTTCAAATTTATACACAATGGTTGAGCTTTCTAGATCCACAATCCATATTCTAGCCTTATCAGCTAATACAAGGTTATCTTATTCTGGCAAAATCTCAATGCTGTATTAATAATGTAAGCGGCAAATTAAAGACCCCGCAAACAATTGAGATTTTGTCTTGAAATCATAAATGAATTCTTTTATTTTGCAAAATTAGCCCTGTCCCTGTTTGTTATTGCCCATTGATAAAAGATGGCAATAGTTTAAGTTGTTTACCTTCAACAGTTTTATTAAGGTCATTATTGCTTTGCAGGAACATAGAAAAAGGCTGAACAGTACAATAAAAATACAAGCATTCACTCGAAGTTACTTGACGCGGAAGCATTGCAAGCAGTATGAACGAGATGATTTTGATAGCAAATTCCCTAGTGTGAGCTCGGATGATCTGCAGTCATTGTCAACGCTTGTAGCTAAACTATTGTTTTTCTTTGATGATAAAAAGGATTTGAATAGACTGGTAAGTAAACTGCTTTGGCAAATTTATCATCCATCATCCACACTTGGTGTGCAGAGTTGCAGACTGGTTTCCACAAGTAGGCTGCAGGCGGGCCCTTTTTGCGTGATGCTTGACACATGTTGCTCGATCTTTTTTAGGTCCTACGACGCGCCTACAATAATCTTTTGAACGAGCTATTTCTTCACGTTCTACATACAAAGTGTTTGTAACATGAAGGACGCTGGATGCTCATTGGACTGTGCAAACTGTATTATCGTCTGAAGATTCGCAGAATTGAATTTTGAGTCTTCTTAACTTCGTGTTATTAACAGTTTGATATTTTAGTTTTACGCAAAAAATCTCACTTTTTCTACCTTATAAAAAGTAAACATTATCGAAATCAATAAAAAATAGGCGTTTCGTTAGTTGACAGCAGAATTCTCAAGTTTGAATCTCATTCATACTGGTCGTTTTAGCGTCGATAGCAATCTCATAACGAGTATCATAAGAAGTTTCAAAGCTTTTGCAACTTTATCGTCTAATCAACCATTGATTCTAAACTTCATAATTCGGGTATAGCTCAGCCTCGTACCAAGGGGAAGGTCACTGGGCGAAAGATATCCACAAAAATAGTCAGTTACACAATGACATGAATAAATTATAAACAAATGTCGACTCTTGCAAGGTCATTGAACATTGTTGTTATTGTTCAACCATCAATCTACCAGGACCTCATGAACCGTGAAGAGCTTGAACTTAACAGAACGATTCAACAATAAAAATAAAAATAAAACAGAGTTACACAGCGCATTGTAATTTTTCTTTTAATGCCTATTTGTGGCCAAGAATTGCACAGACTTTATCTCAAATAATGCGAGAAAATTAAAACGAATAACGTCAAACACAATTTTATCTAATGTTAAACATAATAATGTTCAATTGTTTTTTTTTTTCAATAGACCCTAATCTAATCTAGTATCTAATTATTTTTTCTAGCCAATTCAAAATTTTAGGAAAACCTTTGACTGGTTACCTCCTTGGCTGCCATGCATGTTTCGGAATAAAAGATTGTTCAATTTTTAAAATATGCGACAGATATGAGTTTACTATGCCGCTAAACACGACAGTCATATTCATACAACTTTTGCCAGCCGCTGCTCGCATGTATTTGGCCCGTACAGCAATTTTGATATAATCTCGAAAAATGGGCTATGAAGGTTGACAATAACTTACGATAGCAGCGACTGTAGGATCAGCGGCTGCCATCAGAGTAGCGGCGCGGTACGACGGCGGCGGAGTCTGCTTGACTGCTTCCTCATAGTCCGGCAGTAGGCTGGAGTAGTCCGGAGCAGGCGGGGCCATGTACGCCGGCACAGGCCCTGTCGTCATTATCCCGTCGCCGGAGATCACGAATGGAGTCATGCTGTGCATGGTCGCCGCTCGCCATGTACAGTACTTGTAGCAACGCCATACCACGCTGATGGAGTAGCCCTGGACAACAAACATGGTACATTACTATCGAAGATGTTATATTTTATGCAGGGTGGTTTTTTTAGAAAGGCAAGGCTAAGTTTTAGGCAAAAGTCGTGAAAAGAGTCATGGCCTCGATTTATAAGTAAACAAGAATGTAAATAGAACACGAAAAAGGCTGGAAAAATGCCGTCGGCGAATTCCGTAAGGCGGTCGCCGGAGCATGGCTTGTTGTTTTAAGTCCACTCCTCTTTGTGCCGCTATTAAGGAAAATTCACTGGCTTAGGTAAATCGGAGGACTCGAGATTTTTAAATAAAATATGCGCTAGAATCACGACTACCTACACATCTTTTACGATGTGACCGCAATTTTACTTCATAATATTTTAAGTAAGGGATGAGCTGGGTTGCGAGATTGCTAAGCCCAAAAATTAAATTACCTTCATTATGTACGGTTATAACTGCAGTGAATGTGTAATAAAATAAATTTTACAGATGTTATCAAGTTGGTATGAAATATTGAAAGCGCGGTGTTATAATATATAAAACGTTTATATCTTATGAATTTAAACAAAATGTTCTCTATAACTTTCTCTTTACTATCCTTTCTACCTGCCTTCCACTAGACCACCAGTGTAGGTATCTTAAGTAAGTATTAAAAGCACTATAAAAAAATGACAAATCATAATTATAATGTCGGATCTTCTAAGCAGTTATGAACTTTCAAAGGAATGAAAGAAATTACCATAATTTGAAAGATCTTGGAAGACTAAAAATCCTCAAAAATATGAATCGACTAAATATTATCAGAATCATCACGAAATCTTATCAGCGAATCATCAGATGAGTCATACCTATCTGTTGATTTGTCATTTTATGACGAGATATAAAAATGTCAAGATTATAAAAAGAATAAGTCAAGTGCTAAGCTACACGAAATATTCCCTAGGACAAATTTTGTGGACAATCACATATTATTTAGGTATTTGTCAAAATTTAATTTTCTATCAAATATCAAAGTGAATTGAAATTTAGATTGCAATTGTCTAACGGTAGGTAGTTTTGCTAATCACAGGTTTGAAACACGACGATATGATCATATTCAGAAGGTGTGCGAGTTTTGCCAATGTGTATTGACAGACAGAGACAAAGCAGCAGCATTCAGACGATTTGCTATACATTCTTTTTCATTTGACAATTTATTTTGGGCATTGATCTCGAATCAAACACAACATATTCTCTAAGGGCGTTATTAATAATCCTGGCGTAGCGTTGGACTAATGCAAGAGACAAAACACGGATCAACTAGTCCAACGCTACGCTAGGATTATTAATAAGACTCTTAGATTATTTACTATTGCCAAATAAAGATAGCAAAAACTATCGTAAAAATATGTCAAAAGATACATTTCGTTTCCAGTGACATCAGTAACATATCTGTTCAGACAAGAGGGCGCTTCAATTTAAAATTATATTAAACAAAATAAAGCCTTAAATAAAATTAATATATTAGTTCCTCTAAAGGCAACTGAACAAATAAGTTGGTGGCACTCCGCCATGCCAACCCCACTTAGCGTGGGATAAGGGCAGGAAAGAAAGAACTTGCTAGCCGTTCTATATGCTTTTTTAAAGTACTGTTAGCGACAAAAGTAGATTGTCAATTTCTGTTTTTCAATACCCGTGAAATTCATAGATGTCAAAACTTTATTACGACAATGTTTGCAATATCAAAATACCTACCACAGGATAATTAGTTTATATCGAGATGATTTATCGCAGCAAGTTGGAAACTTTCTATATATTTTGTCTATGAAAGTTTTGATGTGATCTGTCATCATCAGTAGGCATACCACAAGCTCTGTCTGTCTCTGGTTTTGAGTCTATGTGAGTGTTGATTAAATAAATCGTATACGTCAAAACGTCACACACACAGAATAATACACTGGTGAGCACTCACACAGACTCAAAATCGGAGCCAGAGACAGAGCCAGACAGAGCTTATGGTAGGCCTACAATAAGCCTAATGAACCAGAAATGTCTTCTAAAGGTTTGCTAAGAGATAAAAAAAGGGGCCATGAGTATGATTTGATGGGTGCCCCCATGGAGAACCGGGGGCGAGGGTGCCCCTGGTGGTATTTTTATCTCTGGTGCTTCAGAGGAGGCAACCTACGAGTAAGCTCTAGTGTATTGTGCCGGTGACGTCGGCAACGACGGCCGGGACTTACCGGGGGAGGGGGAGCCTGGGGGGGGGAAATAACTCTTTAAATATCGACTTCCACCAACAACATCGAACATTGGGGTAGGCTGATAACCAGCCCTGTGCATCATGTATGTACAGTCACGGTATGAAAATGTTTGTCACCTTAGAGTCGGTTTTCGCTTGCATAGCAACGTATAGCGTATAATAAAATCAGGAGTTTAATCTCCGAAGCGCATGAAATAAAAAGTAATAAAAACGTAATAAAAACATTACATTACAAAGCGAGCAACCGGCTTTGCTTATTAAGTTTAATTTTTAATATTCGAGCTCACGCCGCGTAAAATTGCAATCCGCAAAGAATTACGAAGAAAAAACAGCAGACCTACATAGGACAATTAGTTTCCTCTTTGACGTGGTTTTGGGGTGAGAGCAGCTCACCATATTTTCACTTTGAAAACACAGGTTCTTTAAAACTAAGATTTTATACTATATCTTAGGGGGCGTCCACAAATTACGTGAGATATTTAAGGGGGGGAGGGGGTCGAGTCAAATCTCATCCAATCTTACGTTGGAGAGACCCCTCTCAGAAAAAATATCACGCAATATTTTTTCTGATTGAAACAAAAAAAAATATAAGTACATACTAGTTTGGTCCCGTTTTAAGTGTTTAATTTTTATTACACTTATAATTCTCAGCAATATTGATTACTTGTCTTAACTCGTTGTAAATAAAAGCACGAAGCAATTTTTTTTTATTTTTGTTAATAACATTTCGGTAAAATTCTATACAATTAAACTTTTAACCCCTTAAAGGCCTGCGCACACCTAGATCGCAGGCGATGGTGATCAGTGAAACGCTGTCAAATTTGACAGCTATATTTGACAGCGTTTCACTGATCGCCATCACCAGCGACCTAGGTCAAGACCAAGGTTACTTAAAAGAGTTTTTCAAAATATAATCAGTGTTTAAGCAACTGCCATCTTTAACCGCTAGGCACAAACAATGACAGGGCTAAGTTTAAGCAGTATGTCTCACTTATGTAATGTGTTTAAGTAAAAGGATTACTCTTGTTTTAACTGATTTCAAATAAAAAGTAGGACGTTCTCAATAAGAAGTTTTGTAAAATATTTGTGATAGCATAATTTCGTCATTCATCTCTGAGCCGATTTGGAAATCCGTGATTTTTTTACCTACCCATAAGGGAAAGAATTAAATTGAAAAGTGGGAAAGAACGGAATGTATGTATTTGTCTGGCAATCATTAGAAGTAGCACTTGCTATTTTAACGCTAATGATTAAATTATTTTTATTTCATAGTTACTCGTATGATTTTCATCATTATATAGAATTATCTTATTATGCGACATAAAATATATAACTTTGGATTGAATTTGAATATCTGTAGAATTTTTCTTTTGATGAAAAAATATGAAATACTTTTGTTACCTGTATAAGCCCGCCCTCGCCCGTAGCGCAGTCTTGAATAGGGAATTCCCCGCCTAACTCTGCCGCGTCTTGCCTTCGGCCACTTTTCTCCATCGCTTCTTTGATGCAGTAGTAAAGTGCTTTGCACTGAAATTTAATTCATTGTACAGATTAGCGATCAGTCACTAACAGATTTACAAACATTCAAAGTAAATGTAGGTGGTAAAATCCCCCCCTTGAGGCCCTTTTTCAACCGTCACCAGCGAGCAAGATATTTTTTCTTCCTTTTGCAAACTTTTAAAAGTTTTAGTTTTTGTCATCGTTTTCTTCTAAAGTTGGCTTCTTATACCTACAAACTTCCTTGTTATGGTATTGGATCGATATCTTTGCTCGATTGTATTAATTTTTTCAAGTTTTTACGTTATTCCACGTCACTAGTCCAACGCTACGCCAGGATTATTAATAAGACCCAATGAGTTTTACTTTGAATGGCTGAAATTGTGGGGGCTGGGAGATCTCTACGAGATTTCCCTTATTACTGATGTTTTACACAAAGAAACTTACAATTAAACAAATATTTACAAAATGTACAAAATACACAAGAAACAGTTGAGCTATCTGTTTCTTGTGTATTATAGATATATAATAATATATAGATAAAGATAGTTACAAACGATCTATATAGAGATAGCTCAACTACTGATGTTTGTACTCATTTCACAGGCGCTCTCAATCGTTTTCTAAATCGTATTCTCGGACATAAACACTCTGATACCTTAGTAACTGAGTATCAGAGGCTAAGTCGATCAGTTGCTTATGCTCACCATAGGTTCTTATTAAACCGACTGTTAGCTCCTAACAATTTTAGCTTATTTATAATCAATCAAATGCTAGTAAATGTCAAAGTCAAAAAGGGAAAGCGGATGTTCTCACACTTGGCTTCTTTTTCTGGCGGAAGAAACGACATAATTTGCATGGGCCAAACGAACATTCATGCAAAGAATGACCATCCGAACGAACGCAATTTTGACATAAGTTTTTTACCTTGACAACTGAACACCTTTCTTGTACAGACATGTTTAAAAACCTTGCACACGCATACAAATAATGATCGTCCCCGCAAAGGACACACACACGCATCTGTTTAATTTTATCTGAATTTATTTTCTGTGAGGCGTACGAATACGTTTGCCATTGCGGGTTCGAATTTGAGTTACCCTGCCTGAGTTTATTTTGCTGATTTGAGTTTGATTTACTAGGTAGAGATGAATCCGTAACTCAGTACAAATTGTCACAACTAATTTGACAGTAATACTACCATCAGGAGTGGGGACAACTCGACAAGAAAGTTGAGAAACTTAAATATCGGAAATCGAAAGTGCATTAAAGATAATATTTATCTGGCTGGCGTTTCGCCGCTTTCTACATTATGTCCACGTGATGGTGATATTACTTACTCCAAATAAAACATCACCGATAGCTGAGTGAGTATAGAGTATACAATACAATCACTACTGTATTAGGTATACGCGAATCAGCAGCAAGACTGTGAAGCAAGTTCAGGTTTCAAAAAAAAAACTTTATTTGGATCTTATTACAAACTAGTGGCCGCTCGCGGCTTCGCTCGCCCGTTCCCGTAACACCCCGTTCCCGTAGCTTTTTCGGGATAAAAAGTATCTTATGTCCTTCTCCCGGTTATAAGCTACCTCCCCACTAATTTTCTGCCAAATCGGTTCCGCCGTTCTTGAGTTATAAATAGTGTAACTAACACGACTTTCTTTTATAAATATAAAGATGGAACAGAAACAGATGGAAAACGATGAAATTCGCAGGAGTTAAAAACTGTGTCGCGAACATCAATATTTTGATTAATAAGAATACAAGGTTTGATTCCCGCAATGTAAGGCTTCATTATCTGCAAATCATTATTTGAGCTCTCAGCGTTGTTATTTTCGTTGTTTCTGATACCCGTAGGTTCCCGTAGTACAAGCTCTGCTTAGTTTGCGACTAGATAGTGTTGTGTGGATTGTCCATAATATGAATTTATTTATTATTTAAGTAGGCTATGATGTAGAAACATAATTATTAGCAACGGATAAATGAAATAATAATAATCCCAACAACCTTCAGCATGGATGTATCAATCTACGCTAATAAGGTTTCAGCAACGGTTATATTCCGGAAAATGAATAGACCAACCTGGTTTCGTTATCATGTGGGAAATTAATAAACGTGGACACAATAGTGGCTTCTATGAATAGAGGTACAGGCTACGTTGTAAACGCGAGGGTGCGTACTACACACATCATCGGTTCAGTATAATGCAAGGGGAGGGCAACCCACCCCCTAACTCGGTTAGAACAGTGATGACCGAGTTTCTCTGGTAGACAGGATGTGAGGTATTGAATATATTAGCAAAATAGCGATCCATCCGGCTTTCGCTTGACTTAAATATTTGACAGCTGTTGTTTATTTCTATAATTTATTTATTTCTAGCTTGCATGAGTAACTGACTGTCAAATATTTGATTGGTCGATTAGTCATCTATTCCAATTTTGAAAAATAAATATAGTTTTGACCATAACACGTTTTTCTTCATAAAAGTTGACCTAACTAAATACCAAACAATTGTCATTACATGAGCACAGCTCCCAACAGTTCTTTTTCCTACGAAACAGTTACAATAGTAGCCGCAAATTCGATCATTCCAATCGGCACCTCTAAGTTTCATTAAAATATACACATAAAAAACAAAACCAAAACTGCTTTTCAAATAAAAAAAACAGATTGGGAATGTAAATCATAATTAAAGGGTATAAATTAATTTGTGCTCAAATAAATTTAATTAAATAAATATTAAACTAGATACAATACCACGTTAAATACAATACAATATATAATATGTTCAGCTTACAAATCTGTTGGTAAACTAGCATCAGAGTAATATCCCTGTTAGTAAATACATGATAATATAAGTTGGTACATTATCTTAGAATATAAGTATACGAATATAAGTAGATACGGCTCGTTAGATGTACAACCATCACCATTTGAATGATAAATAAGCAATGATTAAGAATTTATGTATATTTATGGATGACGGCATGCACACCTGATTAAAATAAGATATAATAATAGACCATACACTGCATATACTTACATACAAACGTTACCTATTATAAAATATTTATATAATTATAATACGATTTGAGATGGTAATGCATAGTGTTTCTGAATAATGGAGTCGTTTTTATTATCTATCTCATCTACATAATAGATTTTACGATATTCTTGATTCCTGACTTTTGTTAGTTGTTTCTAAATATCTAGTTCTTGTAGGTCATGCACATCAGGAAAGTGCTGTACGATGAGTAGATAGTTTTAAGTTTTTGAAGTGAAAACTTCTTTAGCGGCGTTGAGCACTTTTTCTGTAATGGGTATAAAATCTTAAACTCGCGTCAGCGCGTCAGGACACGTGACCTGATCGAAAAAGCGTAAGACGGATGGAGAGTAGACAGCTATCCCCTCTCTACGGCACGGCGAAAATGTATGCCTGGGCCTACTGTTTCGTTTAGGCAGCGCAGGGCGCTTGCGCGAATGTTCGTGTATGTTACGGCTTCTACGATGAGGTCGTTGATGAATTACTCAAGGAAATCTGCCATTCTCTCTTCGAAAGAAGCAATAAAATAAAATTCCAAAATGATCGAGATCTGCCCGAGAATTAGGCCCCTGTCATGAGTGTTCTGACCGGAAGCTATCAGTCGAATGTTCGGTCTTAATTTTTTTCAATATATTTTCGAATCAAACCAACGCTGCCAAAACCACAGCTGGTCATTCATCCACTTTGCCATCTGAGTCCTTATTATGAAATCCAAGCTCAACCAGAAAATAGTGGACGAGTTTCTCTGCCAATAGCAAAAGGACGAGACGGGACGGGATTATAAATAGATTGAGTAGATAATCGTCTAGAACACGCATATTTCTAGTTAGTCGGCGAAATTGTCTAAGATAACTTTTTACATAAAACTGAGTATCGACATCTACCACACTGGAGAAAAAGTATGAGGTGAGTGTATATTCAAAGTTGCGCAACTTTGAATATAATCTCACCTCATACTACTTAATGAGCGCTCATTATTTGCAACTTGAGTTCATTTTAAGAATTTTGACAGAAAAAAATATATGGTCTCAATAAAAGTGCCTTCATAAGAGGTCGATCCAGTAGCGGTCGGTAACAAGCATCTATATTATTTACATTATAATCTAGCAATAGTTTAACTTGTTGAATATTGTTCATAAATGCTAAAACGTAAAACTTTATGCAAATAATGAGGCATGAGGATATTAAACGAAAGGAAGATGAACACTCCGTTCTACATTCTACATATAGGTATAGGTAACAACAAGTGTAGGCATAACTAATCTATTTATATGTGTGATTTTTTTATCATAATCTTTTCTCCTTATCTTGTCACTTATTCTTGAAGCAGTGTAGTTAAAGCCAACCAGTGTGTTGAAAGCTTTAAGTGCACCACAGAGAGGTTTTTTCGTGTACTCGACTTGGTTCTATGCCTGTTTCCTCACAATGTTTTCCTTCACCGTTTGAGTTCACGTAAGGTGTATTATGTATTCTTAGGAAGATAATTTGGCATTTTACTGTTACTTTTAGGACCCACTTCCTTCATAGTAGTATTTGCATTATGAGCGTTATTGGCCAACTCTAATCCATCGCAAATCACTTTGATGGGTGCAAAGCTTAAATTCGCGTTTGTTTTACGTAAAAATGCCCACAATATTTTGATTTATTTTGATTTCATTTTTTGATAGAATAAGATCTTTTACATTACAGTTTGTTATCTGGGTTACAACAGAGTTATTGACCGAAAGACAAAAGAGGGCAGCAGTAGACAGCGCAAGTTTTTAATCAACTGGACTAGCTGGTCACATTAAGCTGTATCCCTTTCACCGATCTGCCTAACTTAACCACTAGGTTAGTAGCTCATGCAATTTATGAATTCAATAACGTAATTGTCACTGCTAAAATGTATTACTGACACTAAGCTGTGAAGTAATTTTCATTGTAGGCAGGTAATTGTCGTAAAAAACCATATTCGTATGACAAAACTTTGAGATCAACGTATTTTTTTTTACGCAACTCTGCCTACCTATGTGATACTTATTAGAGAGGTTATGTGCTCATCACGAAAATAGTAAAAAGTATTGCGAAAAAGTGTGAAAAAACGTGAAATATGTCTTCGAACATTATATGTAGTGTGCCCAAATTAAAAGGCAGAGAAAACTACGAGGATTGGATAACTGTCACTCTAGTCAAGTCTAGCCCGTTTGTTGTATAACACATTTCACAATCTAGGGAGTAAACACCATGGTCATTAACTTGGGGCTCAGGGGGTAAAGTTGTAACATATCCCTTTAAGTTTTCAAAGTCCACATACTCATATACATGATTAGGAGCTACACAGTGGGGCCCGTTACATCCCCATTAGGCCCCACTTTGACTCTAGCTTTACATTTAGCGGCGATTCGCTTCGAACAGCAGAAAATATTTGAGGCCTGATGGATTCTGGAGAATGTGTATTTGTTTACCATCAGCAAATATCCACCTTTGTCAGTCGGTATCATTCTTACACCTGAAATTATTTTTTTTATAGTCAGCATTCAAGTAGATAAACATTTCAGCTTTTTGAGCTCAAATATCCTCACTTGTTCGAAGTGTCGAAATTAAATTGAAGATCCAACTTAAATCATCACTATGAGTGAACTAAAATTGCAAATTTTTTTTATTGAATCCTGATCTTGTTGATCTAATTTGTTGCTGACTATACCAACAGTAGGTAATCACAACACAGAGACCTCCCGTGGTGTATGAATGTTACCATGTTAGTGCATGCACATGCAATAGGAGTAAGGACAATGAATCTATATTTATAAAAGAAAGTCGTGTTAGTTACACTATTTATTTATTATCGTGTTAGTTCGTAACCGGGTTACGAAAAATAAATTCTTTTACGTAACTGGTTACGAAACTCGGTTACTAAGGGTTTTTTCCGCTTTGCATAAAGAACTTCAAAAAAATCGAAAGACAAGCATCAGAAGTTGAATTGCGTTAGCATTACCTAGCTACTACCACTTTGTTTTAAAAGTTTATAAAATACAAAGCCATTCCAAACTTTTTTTCTATTTGAAATGACCAGTACTGAAGAACGGCAATTTCATAGGTAAAGACCTATTACTATTTGAAAGAAAAAAGAAAGAGAGAAAAGCATTAATTCATACAAACTGTACACGACAAGTATGATGAACATGTTACGTGCCGTTTGTGTCGCATTGGTGCCACGACGGAACTTATATTCCATAATTACACGAATTTTTAAAGTATCCATTATGACGAAAAATGTTCAAAAGTAATGAAAATACAACGCTAATCAATAAACAAAAGACTGATTTTGTAAAACAAATATTAATTTATTTGAAATCTACATAAAGAAAATATTAAATTCTATTTCCAGTGCACCAGTGATGAATTATACAATAATTTAATTATGTATCTTATTCCTATTTTGCTTTATTTAAAATTAAGTTCTTCTGTTAGTTAATAATGGGTATATCGGTTTTGCGTTCATACGCATCTACTTATACTGATTTTTTTATTATACATTCCATTGAGAGCTAACCTATTATAGGACATTTACTTGTCAACACTTTATTTAATCAATCTTATCAACATTTTTATAAATCTAATCAGGAATTGTAAATTGGAACAGGCACATGACGAATGACTGCTACTTTGGTACTGTCTTACGCATGGAGTATTTTGACAGCTGAGAGAAAGAACACTCTGATAAGTGGCAAACAGTAGACGCAGTAGCCGACGGCAGCCGAGCAGCCGAGCAGACAGGTGGATGGAGGCAGGTGGAGCGCTGTCTCCGATGCATCAGCTCTGACGCGGCGCTGTGTGCTCTGTTCTTGTATTCGCCTTCCAAATATCCAAGTTCATGAAAAGCTTTTTATTTTAATGCTTTCCACTAACTTCCATAATCATCGGCATCGATCCAAAAGTTTTTTTCAAATCGGTTCACAAATTACGAAGTTATTTGATATTGACTACAGTCAATATCAAAATATGACTATTTTTTCAAATTGACGAGTTTTATACCAAAGCAAATGGTAAGCAATGGTATAAAAACTCGTGCATTCATGGTATTACGTATAGGTACTTAGCAAATAATTAAGATGCCTTCAAATGAGCACTTTTGGCAGAAGATATAATTTAGATCTCCTTCGTTGGTCGTAGCATTCTTCACATATTAATAGAAATCTTAATTCTAGTACTCTGGCCTCCCGCGATACAGGCTTGTCCTAGTGCGGGACCACCAGTAATTTAAATAAAACTGTAGGTATGTTCTTTATTAAATAAATAATTTTGTATTTGTATTGACAGAGTGATTGTGGTCGTTATAGGAGCAGTAACTTTGTTTTGCTTTCTTCGAAATTCTTTTCACTAAAATAAAGTAAAGTGTCAGTTGAAGATCAACCCTGTCACTGACATTTCTAAGGAAAGAGTGTTAGTACAAAACTAATTATTATCAACTAGAATTAAAATATAAAGTAATTAATTTCTGTAGCTAAACTATCAGAAATATAGATGTGTTTAAAATGTAGGTACCTACTATGTAATTAAAATAGTTTTCAAGGTAGTAGGGTGGTTCACCTTGTTTAGCCATGGCAATGATGCTGTTGTATTGGTCCACCGTTGTTAGGGTCACCGTAAATAATTATCGTTACGAAACTTGATTTATTATAAATTCGAAACACTTAGAAATTTAATATTTTGCCCGATAGGAAAAAAATATTGGATTGGAAATGTTCATAAAATCTAGATGCTTTAGTGTTTTAAGCATTTATGCAAGGGTCAATAATAAGTAGTCAGAGTACTATTAATAGATGAGTAGGTCAGGAACCGCACATCACACACTGCAAAGCAAGCAGGTTCTTTAATGGAGACCATCCAATATTTTTGCTCATTTGATCAACATTTCTGATATTATGTTTTAGAAATGCTTGAAAGAGTAATTCTGAGATAAAAAACATGACGTTTTAATTAACGCCTTATGGAAACTAAATGGTATGTAAAGATATACTGTGGGATTCGAATGCTTGCTTTCTAGAATGTATAACATCAGTTTTCCAATGATAACGGCTGTGATGTAATCTTGGAATGTGCAATCGCAACGCTTACATAATCATCGTGAACGCTATCGAAGAGCGCCGGCACGACCTTACTGACGCCGCATATCTTCCACATGGTCCATGTCCGCGTCACGCGACGTCACCAGCCCTACATAACCTTACAAAGTTATTTCTCAAAATTATGAATTTCTGTGATGTTGCAGTCTATGGACCTATTCATAGACAATTAAACCATAATAATCAGTTTGAAATACGCAGTACCTTCTTTCCTTAGTAATAGGTATACACATTCTTCATAAAAAAAGTTTAATTAACTGAGAGAAAGTCGTGGTCAAAATTGTCAAAATTCTAGGTGAATTTTGGAGAGCGAGTTTTTCTCAAACGGCCCCTAAAATCTTCTACCCATATTTATTATAGAAATTATTAAGTGCACGACCCGTGAAAACTGACAAATTATATGAATCCTTGCATCATAACCTTCGGTCATTGACACAGTAGTTAATTCAGCTCAATTGGCCAAGCAATTAGCCTACGCTTCCATCGCGAAAGTACGAGTTACACTCGTCTGCCCACGCCTGCACACATCTAAGCGATAGCGATGGCGATCAGTGAAACGCTGTCAAATATCGCTGTCATATTTGACAGCGTTTCACTGATCTCCATCGCAGATCGCTTATCGCAAGTGATTTTATTTGTAGGTACTATATTTGCAACATAAGGGGTATCAAAAGTATTTATGAAAACAGCTTCACTCACTTCATTCCGGAATACTAACCGTTATACCCTATCGGAGTATCCTCTCGGAGCTTGAAGGTGAAAGGGACGTGGACCCTCTGCATCAGCAGCCTGGGAGGCTCCATGGTTCGCCACGCGTCTTCGCGGCCCTCGCCTACTATGCCTATCACCTCCATGTTCCTGTGGAGAAAACATTATGTTATCAATCAAAATTGGTTATTAGTTAGCTTAGTTTGGAGCACCATGGAGAAAGACTGCAGCAGTAGCAGTTGAACCGGTTAAATTTGACGTAGTCCGTAACGTAGAAGAGAATATGCCATAGAATACTTTTTATTCCGAAAAAGTAACAGAAACGGGGCGTAACGGGAAAGGGGTGAGCGAAGACGCGGGCGGCTGCTGGTAAAGTATAATACAGTCATGTTTATGTTTTGGAGGTTAAATATAAATCTACATCTATAAAATCTAAGTATGTATTGTACTTTTGTATTGTGCTACATATTTATATTTCTATTTAGTTATAAAGATATCCAGCATTTTATGTATAATACATAATGTTACAAGTATTGAATCGCATTAATTTAACTTGTCTGTTAAATTGTTTCAAAAAACGAACTAAACTATAAAAAAACGATAATTAACGGGGTTAATCGCCATCTAAAACGTATAAAATGTTTGTTTGCTGTTTTTATTGTTAAATATTAAATATTGGAAATAATATATTTATGCAATATGTGAATAATAATAATAAATAATAATAAATATTGTGGACAATTGCCTCTGTTCGGCCTCAATTAGCTACTTTAGGGTCAGTCCCTCAATTGATTGATTGAGAAAGGTCAAGCAGTGATTTAAAACGGCCATCAGTTCTATTATATTATACACACACATATAAGAAGTCCACTGCTGGACATAGGCCTCCCCTACACATTTCCGAAAAACGTATTCACCCACACCCTTCAAACCTGTACACAGCGATGTTGCTTCACGGCAGGAATAGGGTAGTATTAGGGTAGTACATGGTGGTAGTACGCACCCCCACGAGACACACACAAAGAGCTACTACTACTAAAAATATACTCATTTCTTCGAATTTATTTGTTAAAATAATGATATATTTCCAGGTCTAGAGATCCGAGATCGCATGTGGCTCAAGATCACGATCCCGAACGCGTTCATCGGCGCTGACGTGGTGGAATGGATCCTCCACCACGTCGCTGGCAGTATTTTTTGTAATTTATCTTTTCAGACTGACCAAAAAAACGTTTATCGACTATTTTATTTAAATATGTAATTCCTGTGATTTATCGAAATAAATTAATCGCCATGTTTTGTACAAATTGGATGTGCAGTATCATAGTTAAAACTAAATACTTGTACAAAGTTGGATACAAAGTCGATAAGAATACCCTGTAAAATATTTTGTTCACTTTAAATGGTGCTTAAACGGCACAAGTTATCACAATTACCCTAAGAACTGTACATTACAATATATATAACATTATATTTTCATTGTAGATATAAAAAATGCAATATGGTCGAAAAAAGGAGTTGAAATTGTACGTTTTAGTGAATTTTAAGTGTAATGTAAATTATTATTGTATTTAAGAAGAATTGAAAAAATTACAGTGAAATTTATGAATAAATATTGCATTAATCATTATTTTGTCTATCATTGGCAAACTACCCACAACTCAATCAGGTGTTGAACTATGAACCTATTTTGTATTCACTTATCTTTAGACAGTTTCTTTAAGCCCTAGATACATACATTGTATTATTTTTTTCTTTTGTAAAACTCAAGAAAATCTCTGGCAGTATTGCGACCCACAAAATATGTCGCATTGCACTCTGTCTGTCTCTATTTTTACAGTATTGAAGACAGCATTCTTAAGCAAAAATAATATTCTATTTATGGGCAGATTTGAAATCCACGGTAGATTTCAAATAACGCTGTTCCTCAAATAAAAAATGTCAGTCCTTATTTTTGACAAGCCTAAAAAGAGATGGATACATTTTCATCTATAGGTAGATGGAATTAGCTCGTACGCACTTATAAATATAAAAATGCTTTACTTTTACCATACAATTAATTTTATGTGACGACTCGGCAAGATTTTCCGAGGGGTGGACACAAAAGGATGGGATTTAGCGAATTAGCACGTGATTTATTTGCGTGCCTCTTGACACGCTCGCAAAAGGTACAGGATGATGCCACGAACATTTTCGAAACTCTCTATATTATGAGTTAGTATCTCATCATCATCGCAATAAAAATAGAGCCCTGGCGGCCTAAAAGCAGCGGCCCCGCCTACCGATCCTAAGGTCGTGGGCTCAAATCCTTAGTGTACAACGAAGTTTTCTGCCCAAATGTATTTTAGAATTTTCAAATAATTTTATTTGATTACAGGTTTAAGAGGATATACGCCACAGTAGACGACATAGACTTATTCCCGGGAGGTATGAGCGAGAGGCCGTTGCAAGGAGGATTGGTCGGACCCACATTTGCTTGTATTATCGCCATTCAGTTCAGGCAGTTGAGGAAGTGTGATCGATTCTGGTAAGCACAATACAATAACTTAAATTCTAGTGTAGAGCAGTATTAAGCCAGTGGCGCCCTCATAAGATATTGGTGGAGGAAACATGATGATAAAGGAGGTTGAAGATGTTCAAAAAACCTACTGATGTGCCTACATAACCCAGATGTGAGCAGAAACATTTGCACTTCTTCTTCTTATCGTGTCACCGATTCTTTCAAACCAAGTGTGGTGAAAGGATTTGCGCCTCAAAGAGGCTCCTTTCGTGCACTTGACACATATTTTCGAACCATTTAGGCTCTACGATATGCCGGTTTCCTCACGATGTTTTCCTTCACCGTTTGAGAGCACTGGCATAGTGTACATAAATTTTTGGGCAGAAAAACTCATTGATACACGACTGGAGTTGAACCCACGACCTTATCCGAAAAAAAGGTTTCGTTATAACGAGTCCGGTTAATGTACGGCCAGTTAACGCACTGTTAAAACGATGCCACTTTTTTCCACTGGAAAATTGTAAAGGCCCATGTACACTGTCGCGATGCTGCACCATTGCCTGATTACAATAATTGTATCTTATTTATAAAAGTGTGACTCGAAAAAAAAACAAAAAATCTCTTAATTTATTTGGATAAATTATTTGGAGGCACAAAATCTGTTACTATAATAACTTATCGTCTAATACAATATAGCTTATCTTAAGTTTTAAAGTGTGTTTCGGACAGTTTGTGTAGTGGATTCTGCATCACAGTACAACACAGCAGTAGACCTACCACAAGCTCTGCCTGGCTCTTGTGTTGCCGTTTTAATAAGTTTTTTTAGATGTGGGGGCGTTTCTTCAACATTGGAAAAACTGTGTATAATAAATTAGACCTTAGGGCGTTTCTTCAACATTGGAAAAACTGTGTATAATAAATTAGACCTTAATAATTATATTTTTTTACATAAAGCATTTACTTCAATAAAGTAACATGACCGCCAACACAAAGGTAGTAAAGAAATGGCCTATGCAGGAAGATGAATGACCTCACGTTTTGGAGTAAGGGGATTTATTTTACTTAGGCGGCAACACCATACCATCTATAGATTATGAATTTAATTTGAAATGTTCCAGGCCCTAACTCTCCAACTACAGCGACTAGAGACTCGCGAAGAGGCGCTGAAACTAGAAGTACATCGACTGAAGGAGCTGTTGGAGAGAGAGGAAGTAGATTGAGTAAGAAAGCAATTGAGTGTTTACACAGGGTTATAAATATGTAGTATTTACAATTCTGTGGTTTCAAAAGTCACAGAAATAGATATTTTAGAGGACCTCCTTGAAAACACAGTTCACATTGCAAAAGGGTTCCGTTATCGATGGGATTTAATAATTATAGAAACAGATATTTTTGTGCACCAGGAATAAAGTTCATAGTGCAAATGCTTTTTAAAAATCTGTGATTCATAAAAACATAAAAAGTAAACCGTGAAAAATTGTCCGTACATTTTATAATTGAACTTAATTTAATATGGATGGACTGCGTCAAGGATTACATGAGCAGGAAAGGAGTGAGCACTGAGATGACAAATGATAGAGGTGAGTGGAAGAAGAAAACCTTTTGTGCCGACCCCACTTAGCGTGGGATAAGGGCAGGAAGATGATGAGGTCTAGAATACACTACAAATAAGCAGGATGATCGACAACCATCAAGACTTCTGGTGAAGTGAACATATTGAACATGAGCAGACGATGGATACGACCGACCGGGAACTGTAGTCCAAAACTCAATCGTGGTCGGGTTATATTTCGTGGAAATGGAAAATTGTGTAAACATTGGCCGATTGAATGGTTTTGAATAAATTATAATTTTGTTTATTTACTGTATTGGATTTGATCATAAAATTAAATGACAGCCCACCAAAACAATTCGGCAGTATTTTTTTTTAATGTTGTTTTAGCATAACTTCGTAATTTATGAACCGATTTGAAAAAAGCTTTTTTTATTTGGAAGGAGAAATTTCATAAAAACTAATAGTTTGGCCATGAAGTCAGTTTCCCAAGTTTTTTTACTTGTATTATTATGAAAAGGTTTTATAACTAAAAAAAAGTCAAAGTAAACAGTGTGATTCTCCGAGAAAAGGTAATTTTGTTGCAAGTTTTGTGCTGAACTAAACAAGCGTTCGGTGAATGCACTGCTTTGACCTTTCACTAGGTATTGTACTGCCCTACCAATAGAAAATAGTGGAAGCTAACCTGCTTTGAGGGCCTATAGGAAACAGTTCTGGATGCTTTCTTCAGTGTATAATAAGCTTAGACTGTAACTGCAATTCGTAAATCGCAACTTTCATGCAATCTGCAATTTGTAACTTTTATGTATAATTATATCTACCCGTGGTGGCCTCGTAGTTTCAAAACGAATGATTGGAATGCAGCTTTTTTGCTAGTAAGATGGTTCTGAGATGCTTCATTTCCATGTTTTCCTGTTCTGCCTCCATTGGCCTCCATCGACTTTACTAAACTAGAATATCATGCAGTGCTGTGTATGTGTAGGTGTAGAGAGCAATCCTGGTTCTTAATTTCAATATGGAGTCCTATATCTTAAAAAAACTCTTCAAGCTCTATTAATGAGTCTGTCATATTCTTCTATTTTCTATAAGCTCAAGGGTTGGATTTCAACAAGATTCCTATACCCCCTAGTTGAATCGGGAAAAACAAGATGACAAGCTCGTGGTTACACCAGATATTCGGTCACTAACAGGAATTTATTTTCCTCGTGCATGGTCAAACTAAATTGCATGAGATCACACTTGACTGAATTTCAGCTTTCACCTTATGGAGTGCAAAATCATCTGTACTTATATGTATAACCAAGTAAAAAAAAGGAAATAGGAAGGCAAATGTCAAATTTGATAGAAATTTATTAACATGACAGCAACTGTCAAATTCTTATTATTTCTATTGGTAACCCCCGTCAATCCCCGAGTTCAATAATTAAACATAAACTAAATATGTGACTGCTCCGGCCATCAATTGACGATTGTGAGCAACTAACTGCAAGCATATCCAGCAGATGGCGTTGTTCAGTAAGAATAATGACTCTTATGATTTCTTAAAAATACAATTTAAAAATAAAAAATACCGAGCGAAACTCGGATACCAACTGCTAGTATGTATAGAACTAGTAGCTATTTATACACAAACCTGGTCGAAGGCAGGTAGGATGTAGTCCGCGAACTGTATCTCGGCGATGGCGGTGGCGCCCGCCGTGGCTAGCCCTATGCCGAAGCCCGCGATGCCTTGCTCGCACAGCGGCGTGTTGAACACTCGCTCTTTGCCGTATTTATCCTGGAACATTTAGGTATCGGGTTTTTTAATACTACTTGAGACATACCCTTCAGACCAAAATAAGGAATGGGAACCAAGTAGACCATTATTGTTCAATGCTATTTGCCTGTTAACGTAGATGTAACCAGCAGTGGACTTATAGCTAATGATGGAAAACCATTCTCAAAAATCTAATTATAAGTATTTGAGAATAAGTCTGCAATTTTTTATTTTTTATCTGTCACTTTGATTGTTTACATGTTGTCAGATTGATTGCGCCGCGGATATTTTTCAATGAAAATATTCATTTTTACGATGATAAACGAATAAAAAGTGATGGTGAGGTGGACTAAAGATTGTCAAGGTTTTATGTTTTCCTATGGCAAAGAGGCCGAGACCATTCTAGGATCACTAGTGTCTATTGTGAGTTCTTGGGCACCCATCCTGGAAGATCTTCTTCATCCGGCACAATGGCAGGAACCGCGTTCGAGTACTGTTCAACAAACATGTTCTAAAAATCACTATAGTATACTTTGATTTGCTAGTGCCGTGTGCATAAACTTTTAAACTTCGCGTTAGAAAGATTAGTAAAATTCTTGAAGTCTGTATTGGTAATGCTTTGGCTCGTTCTTGTATTGCAGGGACGTATAGCGTTCGGGATGTGGGCTATTACACACGCGTGCTTTTTTTTTACCATTCCCGCACTAGTGCTTTTTCTTTCCCAACTGTCAAAATAATGTCTAAAAAGAAAAACCAACCATGAAGTTTTTACTAAAAAAATTCATCGAAGTTTTTTTCCTAAATCTTTTACTTTTGATGGGAATGTTCTTTTGGGTTTTCTTCCGTGGAAAAATGTAAAATAGTGAAAATCTGCTGTTTCCATTCATTTTAGTAACGTTGGCTAAAATACCACCGAAACTACACAACAGAACTCAAAATAACAAAAACAATTAAAAAAAAAAAGCTATGTGACTTCCCAAAATGACAGAAATCAATCCTATATTACTAGGTATACATATTCGATCGGTTGGAAATGACCAACGCAAGCAACACCAATTAGCGAACAGAGACGAACAACTCCTTGTTAGTGATGGGTGTCTTACCTCCTTGCACTAAGATTTTCCGCGCGTATCAGTTAATATCAAGGAGGTTGGATACCGCGCAAGGAGTATCCCAAGACTCGTCGTTGCGCAACAAAGAGGTTTGTTGTAACCGCCAAATTAAATCTCGAACGTGTTTGCTGGGAAGCCATTTCTCCAGCTAACACATGTGGATCTCAGGAATGGCTATAGCTAGAAAGTTGCTTGATATCACCAAATTTAGAGCAAAAAATATCATGGATGCTCCAAATATTTTTTGTGTTTGTTTAATACTTAGGTCTTCAAGACAAGTGTGCAAAGTTAGATTAATGTTAGCTAAGGTAGCGGAGGCTGTGAGTAAGCGAAAGCGGTTAGTAAAAGTACGAGCGGATAAGCGGATCCATGAAGAAAAAAATAAAATAATTCAGTATCTTGTTTAAATAAGAAATGTTAAGACGTTATAATCACGATATTAATATTTTATCTGATAATGATTTGGTTCAGTTGAGCTATCTCTAGATCGTTCGTAACGGTCTGTAGATAGCTCAACTGTTTCTTATGTATTTTGTAAGTATTTGTTTTATTGTAAGTTTCTTTGTGTTAATGCGGAAGGCTAGAAACAGGGACTTCAATCATGTCCAACAACTACTGAAGCGCTTCCCAGATATGGACATGGAGAAACTGAAGGCAGAATATCCCGATGTTGATATTGACAAAGCAAAGATATCTAAAAAAGCTAGAGGTCATTAGAAACACTCAAGTCAGTCTCAAGTAGTTTTTTAAGTTTTGGTTGATTTTTTTGACTTTTCATTAAGTTTTTCTTTTGTTATAAGTTATTATAACTTTACGACTTTATTAGATAAACGATATCGATCGATGATGTTTGTTTAAACTTTAACATTTTCACGTTACATTTTGTATTTTCTTATTTAAATATAGTCCCTTTTTATCATATTTTTGTTTTTATTTTCATCATACGAGGTCACACATGCTGAGATCGCTCGTTTCAAATCGACCGAAAAACGGACTGTATTCCATTTTCTCTTGCAGGTCGGAGACCTTCTTTAAAATTTGTTGAGTGTAATAAAGCATTTTCTATCTATCATCTATCTACTACCAACTAAGCCGTGACGCTTCTTATAATTAAGTGTGTATTATATGAAAATCTTAATTTGTTTCTCCCGTAATACTTAGAGGACACAGAAAATTACTGTCTGGCAGGATTCGTTTGACGTGGTGGAGAAGATAAGTTAATTGACTGTCTTCTTATAGCACAAACCGGTGGGAAGAGTCCCACCGGTGTGTGATATCGCGCACGGAGGCGGATCAGCTCGCACGACACACCTAGGGAACGGTCTCGTGCGCCGAGGTGCGCGGTAGCACAGGAGCTCTTTCTGTGTGCGTTGCCGTGCGTCGTCGTCGGCTGGTGCGTGATGATCTGCAGAATCATGCACTGTTGGAAGGCAGCATAACACACACAAAAACACGCTTCTCCTTTTAAAAGCCGGGTCCTTTTAAAAGAGAAGACAGGTCATACATTACATAATTTTTTTATATAAAAAACACTGTTGTACATACGGCACAGTTGCATGCACCATGATCACGGTTGAACTGACATGATGGTGCATGCAACTTTGCCGAAATATCGGAAGTCAAATCTCAAAATTTAATCATGGTAAATATCCCGCTGTTTCATAAAAATAGTGTTAAACTATGATAGTTTCAAAAGTTATGTTTTTTAGCTGTCAACTAAGCGAATTTTGCACTATAAGCATCAACTAACTAATGGAATACTCATCGATTTTAGCAGTTGTATAAGTAGGCTTTGTAGCTCCCCACATATTTGGCACCTACTTAGATCATGTTTTAATACATGTTTCTGAAGTGACTGTTCTCGTATGAATCGTTTCTTGCAGTAAGTGCATGAGTATTGTGACGTGTGGAGCTCTAAATGCTTCAGATATCTCTTCTCTTTTGTGTAGATTTTGTCACAAGTTGGGCATGTGAAAGTTTTCTTATCTTTATTACTAATAATGGGTCTTTCATCTGATTCTGACTTGACGTCATTGTCAAATGGGAATTCGTCGTATACATCAAAGTAGTTGTGATCACTTTCTGCTTTGATTTCCTCTTTCACCTGCTCTTGAATAAGGATTTTGAACTGTTCTTCTGCCCTTGCAGCCTGACTGCGAAAAGTGTATGATATTTGAAGCACCTTGATGCATTCTTCACAAAGATTTTGTTATAAAACGTACAACGGTCAACAACCGGAAATAAAAACAGCAATATTTTATAGTTTTTATAGAAGTTGATGGAAATATAAAGTGAAAACAAGAAAACGCCTACACACATACGACCTACACTTTCGCAAACAGCCTTGTCCACTTAACTCATAGAGATATCGGTTTTATGACCTTTGATAGGTATTTTAAAAGTCAAAACAGAGTTAATGACCTTTTGTTTATTCTTAAAGCAACTGTAAAATTTTTGACTATCATTTCAGATAAAGATTTCAACCACAACCATCTTTGACAAGAGTGTTCGACTGAGACCAGCATTGCTGTGTTTCGGTTTGAAGGGTATGGGTGCCGGTGTAATTACTGGCATGTGAGGCTGAATATCTGTATGCCTCCAGTTGATGGACGCAGAGCAGTGCATCGTAGGGCACGTTCCTGACGTGCGTGACCTACGAGGCATGGCTTTGTTATAGGCGATGGTTACCACTTAACACCAGGTGGGCCATATGCTTGTTCCATCAGCCAGTTACATAAAAAAAAAAAAAAACTTACCTACACACAAAAATGTATCCAAGTATTTTATCCGCTACCTGGTTCTCATAGTACAAGCTCTGCTTAGTATGGGGCTAGATAGTGTTGTGTTTATTTTATTTTCATTTTTTGTCCACAATATTTATTTATTTAAGTATTATTTACTTTACTTATAAAGCATGGTTACATGTTACTCTTTGAAAGCCAGTATTTGAAGTTAGAGGTACGTTCGATGAGAGTCTGAAGGGCGTCAGCTCCTTGTGTCTCGATGAGACACGAGTGTGACGTCTTCAGTTCAGGAACGCTATCCTTATCGTCAACTGCATGGACTTGCCAGTTGGATATGTCTGTAGATAACCAGGGTGGTCCAGACCACCAACTTTCACAAGCAGCAAGTTGAGCGCAGGATAGGCCGCGGCTACAAAGGTCGGCCGGGTTGTCGTGGGTGGACACATGCTGCCACACAAACGTGGATGTCAATTCAGTTACTTGCACCACACGGTGCGCGACGAAAGTTTTAAGTTTATGTGGTTCTGTACCCAGCCACGACAGCACCGTCGAACTGTCGGTAAATAGATAAGATTGAGCAATGTTCAGTTTTACGCTAAGCAAGGAGTAGATACGCGCCACTACTTTAGATAGCAGGACAGCGCCACAGAGTTCTAGACCCTCACGAACAGGCATGTCCTCGTCGCTGGAGGTGGAGGATCATCTAATACGGGCGTTGCTAATGGATTCGTAAGTATTTGTGCTCGTTCATTACCAAGAAACTTTTTCTTTCTAATGGCTTAGCAGGACGTGTCAGCTGCTATAAGTTCAACGAAAGTTGATTGCATATTGATATCTGGCGCGCCCTAGCGTGAAGAATTTAATTACGACGTGTGTTTGTAGGAAATATTCGAGTTATCGCACAATGGAACGAAGTTTGTGGCCGAAAAGGTGATGCGGCACGAAACTGGACCGAATGTGGTGATGACTTGCGCTGTGATGACACATCAGAACCGCACGTACCTGACAGCGGGGCAGGAGAGCCACTGCCAGCTGTACAAAGTGAACATCCGCATGGTGGATGCAGCTGAGATGAGAAGAGGCAGCTTCCGCGCTGAAAACGGCCTTGTTCGGAGACGGCGGCGCACTGTCTCAGAGAACGACAATATATCGAAAAAAGACAGCAACAGCAATACTACAGAAAAGAGAATATCATTTGAAATCAGACCTAGTGATAGTGTGCAGACTGATTTTGGGTAAGCATATTTTATGAAGCTAATACCACCTAATGAGATTATTCTAATTATGTATTTATCAAGAAGTCAGTAGGTCATGATGTTCAAGGCTTCAAAGTGATTGTTTATGCATAATTAGATGCTGGTTTGGGAAACTAGAGCCAAGAGATGATCTCAAATGACAACAAGTTGATTTCAATTTGTTGTCCTCTTTACTGTGATTGCAGTTTATGAAGCATTATAACACTTCATACACTAACATATTATTATTCCTTCATGTTATCCTTGGGCTAAGACTGGTACTAATTGGGTGCCATAAGTAGGGTTGTACATTTATCCGTTCCTGGGATGTTCAGCCTACAACAGCGCGAAGTCTCCGCATCCTGCCACGTTCACCTGGTGGCCAGCCCCGAGACGACCAGCATCATCATCTCAGCCTGCAACGCCGGCATCGTGAACATCGGTCACGCAGTCTACAGCTCTAGACGCAGCGAGCACTACGACAACATACCCATCACAGGTTTTTATTCGCTGGCAGTCAGATAACCAACTTTGACATTTCAACCACAAAATACAATCTTAATTTAGCTAACTCTTTATTTAAAAATAAAAAAAATAAAAATAAAAAAAAAAAATAAAAAAAAAACCAAAGAAATTAGATAGGTAGAAAATACTTTATTGATCACCAAAACTTATAAATAGACAATAATACCTCCTACAAAAAAAAAAAAAAACTTAAAATCTATTTGTATGATCAATGGGCGGTCTTATCGCTGAGCAGCGGTCTCTACCAGACAACCGTTGGATGGATAGGACTGATGTTACTTACGAGGGGTGATTGGAAAAATAAAAGAAAATCACAAAATACTGATGCGTAGCTTATACTACACACCTACACAATTCAAAAGAAAAATAACAAAGGAATATACTTACATTATTCTACCGCCGCGAAAGGCTACATTTCCATTCAACAATGCCTTCTCGTTGGTCATCCATCATTGCCACCGTTATGGCATAGATCCATAAGGCGCACGGGGAGCTAGATCTAGCATAATTCGAAGGCAGTTATCTATCATTGCATTTCTGTTTTTTTGTACGATCCTTCTACAAATAGATAGATAGATAACACTTTATTGTACACCACAAGAATAGGACATTACACATAGCGAAAAACTAAAACTATAGCGAAGCACAATGGGCGGTCTTATCGCTATGAGCGATCTCTTCCAGACAACCTTTGGATGGACAGGATTTGATTGATTAACGAGAAGGCGGTATCATAAGGGCTTCTACACTATATTACCTCTCAAATTCTTAAAAGCAAAGATAGTTTGAGATCGTTTTTGATTTGAGTTTTGTCCCTTTAGGGCGCTTGTACACGCTAAGAAAATTTGCCGTTCCTGCGGCAGACAAGACAAATTCTTCGTGTAGACGACAAGAATTTTGTCTTTTCCACACACGAAAACGCAACAACGTTCGCCGCGTCGTGTCTTGCGCTGATAAGATTTTTTTCGTGCACCGCTGCGAGCAGTGTACACAGTTATTTTCTAGTTACGACACGAATTCTTGGGTAGACCCGGCGTTTTTTCTTAGCGTGTACAAGCGCCCTGAATCCTTAACAATCCATAGGAATCAAGCCGTAGTTTGTTGGCTGTTCTTTATAGGCGTGGTCGCGTGAAACGTGATGTTTCAAAGTGATCCTTGTGATAACATTGAATAAAGAAATTTTTGATCTTGATTTTTGATCTTGATTTTTGCATGTTTGAGGCTAATCGTATTAATTTGGAACAAGAATGATTAAAAGAATGTATCATGCATGTTACGTATGGGTACCATAAAAACGGAACTTCATCGGTTACACGGTTAGGGAATACATGGATTTTAAAATGTAAGTTTAGGTGTTAAAATTATAGACCATGTTGATGACAGATGGGTTTTCTACAGACAAATTTTAGATTAATATTTTATGTATTCACTATGATACTGTATCGGTACTTCTCAATTTCTAAATCTACATCAATAGCTACATCGATTAAGGGTGCATAAATGCTTCAAAATTTCAGTGATAGGAGGTGAGCCAGCAATGAGACCATCAGAAAATAGAAAATACACAATTACATCGTTCATTTACGAAATCACGATACAGATTGAACATCAAAAATATTTCTATGTCTACGTTCACATAATCAAAACTGGAAAATGATAGAAGGCGGCGAGTCGGGTAATGAAGGACTTCGACGCAACGGAACGTATGATATCGTTATAATTTACTGCTATTCGATTATCCATTAGTGAATCGCTACCTATCTCGCGAATATTTAGGGTCGCTTGTCAGCGCTTGTATATCTATTATTTAAAAGAAACACCGCGAGGGATCGCGGCCGGGGTCTGAGATTCAGCGCCGCATCCCTCGCCACTTCTCAATCGCACCGCTACTTCTCTATTGTACAATTACATTAAATAGTCACAGGGTAATTTCAGTCCAAGTCGAGTTAACTATAAAGCGCCTGCGGAAATTCTTGAACAATCCGTCGCTGTTACGGATATCGATAAAAATAAATTCATTCAGTGGACTTTGAGAATACAAAACATTTCATACGTTCAGTAATCAAGGTTTTTCAGAATACACATTAGCATTCATTTTCAAAATCGAACTCTCGTTTATCGATACCCATCATGAATCTATCACGAATTTCAGGAAGCACTGTATAAAATAAAATACGTCGTTAAGTTGAGTATGTCGGATGTTCGATGGCGTTGGCGATGGCGGTGCGAAGGGCGGAGGCTGCTTACGAGTCCCACCAGTCGGGCCCGCCGCTGAA
This sequence comes from Thera obeliscata, assembly GCA_947578465.1. Lineage (NCBI taxonomy): Eukaryota > Metazoa > Arthropoda > Insecta > Lepidoptera > Geometridae > Thera > Thera obeliscata. The sequence goes on along the minus strand of CANPUM010000004.1, from coordinate 1,326,232 downwards.
CGCTGTACAAGAACTAGAAAAAGAAGGGCTGAAACCGAGATTTCATCAGCTGGATATCACAAAAAAGGAAAGTTTAGAGGTTTTCAGAGATTATTTGAAGAGTACCCATGACGGCATAGATGTGTTGGTAAACAACGCGGCTATAGCGTTTAAAAACAGCGCTCCTGAGCCGGCCTCCGTGCAAGCTGAGCAAACATTATTCGTGAACTACTTCTCCTTGCTATCAGCTTGTGACATCCTCTTCCCGCTACTAAAACCGGGCGCGAGAGACGCATGTTATTTTTCACTTGCTTTTTTTCAGAATTGATTATCCTGACATTGTCTCGAGGTCCAAAATGTCCAGACTGATGGACCTAATACTTATTTTTTAATTATTTGTTTTTAAAGTTTCATAGTTAATTTGCGCTTGTGCCAGCCTAAATTCAAATTCCAATTAAAAATTTTGCTAGTTTCACCTCGCTCCCTTGGTACAATAATCATGATGGAACTTTTTTAGGGTTCTGTAGTCAAATGGTAAAAAGCGGAACCCTTATGGATTCGCCATGTCTATCTGCCTGTCCGTCCGTATGTCACAGCCACTTTTTTTCCGAAACTATATTAAGAACTGAGCTGAACTGAGAACTGTTAAAACTTGATTTTAATACAGAAGAACTTATTCAGTACAGTGCAATTAAAATTGTATGCAAAGCCAATACAATTTTCCACTTATCTACGTGAAAAATCTACCTACGTACCTAAGTGTATGTCTGGTTTAATTAAAATCAATTATGCTTGAAAGCCCAATTGTGATAAGTAGAAAACAAGATGTTTCACGGATTTGAATTTGGTGACCACAGAACACTCAAAAGAGAATGTTATTTCAATGCCTTTAAACCGGTTTTGCATATTGAAATAAATCCAAAAGGTCATAATCGGAAGCAGTTATTTCGCAAAATATCTGTGTCTAATATTTTTTTATTAATTTTAGGCAATACAATTATACCTATATCGCCTTTTGAACATTTCCCTAACCAAGATGTCTTAACAAAGATTTATAAAAATAATTTTATCCCAAAAGCCGAGCGGGATTTCAACCCGTGACCTTCCCCTTGGTACGAGGCTGTGCTGACCGCTGTAACATCATCGAATCCTGATCACACTCTCACTTTCAACAATATAAAGTCAAGTTGTTTTTTGCAAAAAAGTGACAGTAAAGATACTAAGGAATTTATATAAGGTTCATTGACAGAGACTAATTTCATTGCCTCTTGGATCTCAAGAATATTACGCCAATGACTCCAGGAATCAGCCCTCTGGGAGCCAGACAACAGAACCCACTATGATTTAAGGCCTGCGCACACCTAGTTCGCTGGCGGTAGCGATCAGTGAAACGCTGTAAAATATCGCTGTCAGATTAGAGATTTGACAGCGATATATGACAGCGTTTCACTGATCGCTACCGCCAGCGAACTAGGTGTGCGCAGGCCTTTATGGATGAATTATTTGGTAAAAAAATCTTCGGAAACTAAAAAACTCAATATTATACGGAATAACGATAGTTTTTTTTTGTACTGCAGAAATAAAATAGCGAATGCTTAGCTGTGCTAGACTTGTTTTGGCTTCGAAGCTATTAGCCGATTGTCTTTTTCTAAATCACGATTTGCAATATTTACTGTCTTCTTCTTCTCATCGTGTCGAAAAGATTTGTGAGAAGTGTGGTGAAAAGATTTTAAGTGTGCCTCAAAGTGGCTTCTTTTGTACACTTGACACATATTTTTGAACTTGGGTAGATTGGGCGCCACCAACGTCTCTCTTCGCTCTGTGGCCCGAGACCCACCACTGCTCATACTGAAATAAGATTGAAATTAGTCATATTCGCCTGATCGTCAAGTTTTCGTCAAAACTTGAAGTGAAAAGTCTATGTCACATCTCTTAGTAACCAAAATTCTTTGGAAAATATGTACGACTTCTGACTGAATAAATTTTCAGTCATTTCCTGTTATACAAAAGCAAGCAGCATTCCTTTCTTATCACTTGAAGTTAGCAAAAAGCAAAAAATCAATATTCCGTATAGTAACCGAGTTGTAGATAGTATTATGTGCCACGGGCCACGTCACGAGGGTATTAACAGTTTTTACGTGGTTCGTGACTTCCCGATCATTATAGAGTTTTTGCACCAAATAGGTTATTGGAACTGTGAATAGGTATACCTAGCCGTAAACGTTTATTTTATTGCTCGCGACATTATATCTGTCGCGAGCAATCTGTCTTCAAATATTGTGCGCGCGGGTACTGTAGCACGCGGGATTATGTGTGTGTATTTACTTCATAGTAAATAGCTTCATTATAACAATTGTCTTCTTACTTTTTTCTTATTATTAGGTAGAGGGGTGTGACAGGTGGGGCATTGCGTGATGTCATCGTCGTTCTGCCACCGCACTTCCGTATCCGCTTCGCGAATTCGTTGTAGTTGCACCTGGAAGTTAATTACTTTTAGCTGCTTGCAATTCGCATTCTTTCACATGCTTCGGAAACCGTTCGCGTCCGTCAGCATCTCTTCGCATGCGATGGCGTCCGTTCGCTCGTGGCTACCTGCAGCGACTGCGAGAGGCGCACGAAGTCCTGCTGCACCTTCTCGCTGTTGTCGAGCTCCTGCTGCAGCACGAGGACCCGTTGCCGCACCTCCTGCACCTCGGTCTGCAGGCGCTTCTGCAACAACAAGCATCAATACACATTTATTTCTTCACATGTATTGAAACCTCTTAAAGCTAGAGAATAACACATAGGCTACTTATTATCACACATACACTTTATATCCCGGTAAAAATGTATGGTTCCCGTGGTATGGATTTGTTTCTAATCATATTATTATGTATAAGAGAAAGTCGTGTTTATATTATAACTTAAGAACGGCTGAACAGATTTGGCTAAAAATTGGTGGAGAGGTAGCTTAAAACCGGACATTGGATATTTTTTATCCCAAAAATTAACGGCAACGGGGCGAGCAAAGGGCGGCCAGCTTGTTATTTATAAAATAAGTACCTATGTAAAACAAAAAAACTTACCAAAAGTCATTCCACAAAGTCCAGTAGTAACAAAGGCTATATTTGTGTGTTTAAAAAATAAATGTCCACCCGTGCGAAGCCGGGACAGGCAGCTAGTATATCTATATATATAAAAGAAAGTCGTGTTAGTTACACCACTTATAACTCAAGAACGGCAGAACAGATTTGGGTTGGAATTTTCAAAAAGGCCATAGGATACTTTTTATCCCGAAACAGTAACGGGAACGGGGCGAGTGAAGCCGCGGGCGGCCACTAGTTTATTTATATATTTTAAGTACTTTTTTTGTAAATACACACATAGAATACAATATAACACCCAGACAGAGAACAAACATCTATGTTCTCCACACGAATATTTGTTCTCGGTTGGGATCGAACCCACGACCTACAGCGCCGAAGGCAAAGCTACTGCCAACTGAGCTGATGAAAAGCTAGTCAGTTTGCTTGCTTAGAATTATCTAGAATACTCAAATATACCCATGCAAACGGTTTTGAATTCTAGATTTGGACAAAATGTTCTAGAAAATAGTGCCCCTAAACGTTATAGAATGTTCTTTCATCATCATCATCAATTGATATTAGTCCACTGCTAGACGTAGGTTCACCTTGATAGAGTCCCTTGTCAAATAAAACTTTTTCCATGTCTTATCGAATCAATTACTTTTAATGGGTACGAAGCTTCTGGGCTTTAGTGTTTTTCTTTTTACATTTTGATTGAATGGGATAGACGATGGGTAAAGGCATAGTTTTATTTAAAAAGGAACCTGTAGGCCCTACCATGAGCTCTGTCTGGCTCTGTCTCTGGCTCTGGTTTGGAGTCTGTGTGTCAACACTCACACAGACTCAAAACCAGAGCCAGAGACAGAGCCAGACAGAGCTCATGACTTACAAATGACATGCACACTAAAGATTAAAGTACTTTTAAATATTTACATACATATTTATAATAAATGCATCAAAATTATTATTAAAATCAGATCTTATAACTCATCCCTAATAGCTTTATTCTTCACATCTGGGTTCTTTCCTGGATAAGTCTGACTTTCCAATTGGACTTCCTTCAACTCGTCTTGTTCCAAAAGGTATGCTTTGGCTTCCCATGCTTGAGACCCCTCTTTGAACATGAATATTGCTCTATCATCATCAATCAGGTATCTGCAATATAACAAGAATTGAAGGTAAAGATTTGATATAGGATAGCAGAGACACTAGGCAGCTTTATTGATGCGTATTGGGCATCGACCCTAGATTATAATGTAGTTTACAACTGTATTAACAGATAAAATAGAATATTATTAGCAATAAAAAGTAACATTTTATACCAATTTTTAATACTTGTTATATTGTTCAGTCGATTCTCTTCCGCATAAGAATCGAATAACACGATGCTGTCCTATATCAAATTAGCACCCAAATGTTAACATTTTAGAGAACTGTTTCCAGTATTTAGAGTTGTAGCATAGAACAAAAAAAAATGTTTGTTTAGTTCTTCTCTCTTTTTGCTGCTTTGGCATAGATTTTGGATGATAGCTTTGTGTTTCGTCATCGGATGTATCAGGGTCACATATGGATGGCTTGTAGGATACTCTCTCTTTAATTTTCTGAAATCATAATTATAGTTGCTTTTTATAATGTCGTGAGAGAGGACTAGTTTTTCAATACATCATTTACCCTGTAAAGGCCTGCGCACACCTAGTTTGCTGGCAGTGAAAAGCTGTCAAATATTGCTGTCAGATTTGAGATTTGACAGCGATATTAGACAGCGTTTCACTGATTGCTACCGCCAGCGAACTAGTCATAATTATAGTTGCTTTTTATAATATGTCATGAGGAGAGGTGAAAGTCATGTGTCTCGGAGAGTGATGAGTATGGATGTGGATGGATAAGTGAGCAGAGGTAGACCAAGGAAAACATGGATTTGCATTAAAGGTAGTTTAAAGAATACATGCAAGTACTGCACAAAATTCCAGGATAGTCGAAAATTACACCAACAATCCAAGATTGTAAATACTCAAGACAATGAACCTAAACTGCCTAAAGAGATGGCATATACTCAATCTGGACCAGAGAACCTGCCCAGTTCTTAAACTCGAAACTGTGTTGTTTCACTGGAAACACACCCCACCAAAGCAACTTAAAAATTATATAATCATGGCTTAAAACCAGATTGCAGATTTGTGCAAGCAAAAATAGGAGTACTTACATGTGTGGTCCCGGCTGTATGTATCAGCGGAGTTGGCTCAAATATGCAAACTTCAGCTCCATAGGCAGCAGCAATTTTTCCAGTATCCGTGCTGCAATCTAACGAGCCGATTTTCACATAGCCGTGTATAGCACCTGGGATAATCTGGACTCGCTCAAAGTTAAACACCTTCATAATAATATTATTTTCTTAGCTTTTTTGACACGATTTATAAGTAAAATATGTAAGAAAAGGGTAGGCAGCTACTAATATAAATATTTATTGGCTCGTTCAAAAGGTATTTTATTCTAAAGAAGAAAATTAAATTCTCGCCTTCCATGAACTTATGAATAAAATGCTGATGCTTAGTAATTACTTAACAAATTGTATCCTTTTGTAGAGTTTTTTGTAAGAGAAAACTATTATCAAAATTTGAAGTTTTAATAATAGGATGTTTTTATACAAACTTGTTATCTTTGAACAAGTTTGTTTTCGTAAACCGGTGGTCTAGTGGTAGTGGCCCCGCCTTCCGATCCGAAGGGGGTTCACATCCACGTGGGTTCAAATCCACTTGTGTACCAATAAGTTTAACGGTCAAAAAATGTATTTACACTATGCCAGTACTCTCAAAACGGTGAAAGAAAGCATCGTGAGGAAACCAGCGTGTTGTAAAACCTAAAAAAGTTCGAGCAACACGAGTCAAGGGTCACGTAAAAAGGGCCCACCAGCGGCCTACTTGCGGAAAAACCTGCCCGCACATCATAGTATAGGATCCCGCTATAGAAGGACCTGCACCGAGCTGGTTATTTAATGAAACGTATTTTATATTTAATTAAACATGCCCATAAATATATTCTATATGGGTTGCCTATCAAATTTCAGTCCAGGATATGATTAATTAATAATTAAAAAACTAAATTGTTTTATTAGCTTTCCACCGGTTTGTTTATTAGACAAATTCTATACCAATCCGGGGCTGGGCGACCGCTTGGGATCTCCGCGGAGCTCGTTGCGCTGATCCTTCAAAGTGTCCATTTCTTTTTTAAGAATACTGGCTTTCTTTATGTAGTCTTCTCGTTGCTTGGACAGGGCTGACTTCTGAAGGTGCCTTTCTGTTTCTAGGCTTGCTGTAAACGTAATTAGTGGATATTTGGTACATTAGCACCACATAAACTTGCTTCAAGATGCAAAACGTAATTTGATGCTGTACTAAACAGCGAGATAGCAGAAATAGAAAATAGCTTAGCTGCTAGTTTGTAAAATTCTGCTTTATTGTGGCGTCGGCACCACATGTTTACCTCTTCCATTCCCCTCTGTCAGCCGTCATCTCTGCATTCACTTCTCGCTTATTCATGTCATCTTTCATACAGTTCATCCATGTTTTCTTTGGTCTACCTCTGCTCACATATCCATCCACATCCATACTCATCACTCTCCTAGTCACATCCCAGTCACACCGTTCGGTTTCAGAGGAACTTCCTCCCGCGAACACTCAGGCTATGGAATGATCTCCCTGCTGAGGTTTTCCCTAAGGACTATAGCATGGGGTTCTTCAAAAAGGGCGTTTTAAAAGTTTTAAAGGGTCGGCAACGCGCTTGTGATGCCTCTGGTATTGCAGGTGTCCATAGGCTACGGTAACCGCTTCCCATCAGGTGGGCCGTATGCTTGTTTGTCAACTTAGTTGTATAAAAAAAAAAACACTTTCTTTTTCAGACTTACCATTGTTTTTGAATATATACGGTCCATACGGGCCTACGTCTACGAACTTACTTAGCACTAAAGTAGTGCAACTCAGTTGCGAGTGTGCTACTTGCATGCGAGGTGTCTATCCGATTTCTTTATTCAATTGGACATGCCAAGGATACTGATTGAGAACGAATGTTATTATAGCCAAAACAGTTATTGTGTAATTCTGTTGCTATCAAAAGTATGACACTAATGGCCCGAACACACCTAGTTCGCTGGCGGTAGCGATCAGTGAAACGCTGTCAAATATCGCTGTCAGATTTGAGATTTGACAGCTAATGGATTTACTATATTATGGTTCTATACTGTTTCTAGCATTAATTTTAAATAAAAATGGATGATAAGGGCGATACTCTAAACGTCTACTATCAAAATGTACGAGGATTACGAACAAAAACTATGGAGTTTCATCGTAATATTTGCCTAAACTCGTATGACGTCATTGCCACGCCCTCCAGCGTAGAAAGCAGAGCTACAAACAACTGAGCTATGAGGGTTTTTATGGAAAGGTGATAAGTAGCATGTGTCTGTTATTGCAAAGATACACTTATCTTTTTAAATATAAACCCCGAAATGTCTCCTAGAATCGCAATGAACTTCAAAATAAGCATAGAACATTATAATAATACTATAGTATAGAGGCAATGCTACAACCCACATAGCACCTGTAAAAAGGACCCCTTCTGCCTCGTAATCGGAGTACATCGCGGGTCACATTTACTTCTTAAAATCATGTGGGCTATAAACCTGTTCCAAAAGCTAGTTACAAAAAATTACAAACACACAATGACATTAAACACCTATTTTCACCACACAATTATTTTTTCTCGGGGGATCGTATGGGCCTCCTTCATTTTCTGCCAGCTCTCCTCCGTCCTGCGCGTCTTGATCCAGGTGTTTCTTTCGACTTTTACGATGTCGTCGACCCATCGCGCCATAGCTAGAGAAAGTTAGGTACCTAACCTAATGCATCAACTAAGTAAAACATATTACCAGAACTATTAGTGACAGTCTTCAGAACGTTAGCAGTCTCCAAGAGCAACGAATCCAAATCAACTGTGTCTTCCAAAAAGACGTTGAACCTGTTTATATCCAGGTACCTTCCCGCCTTTTCTTCATCGTCCTTCACCCCCTTCCGCTCTATCTGAGCGTAGGGCGCGATTACTCGTCTAGTCACTCTGTCAAGCTTCTCAGAGGGTACTAGAAAGTGAGAATGGACCTTCCCCATTGTAGACTTCCTTGCTTCTTCCTGGTTTATAGTGTCCAATCGACTTTTTGTGGACTTAACGTTCTTTGGCGTCTAAAGGTCATGGGTTCAAACCCAGTCGTGTACCAACGAGTTTTTATCTCGAAAAATGTTAGTGCACTATGCCAGTACTCTCAAACGGCGAAGGAAAACATCGTAAGGAAACCGGCATGACGTAGAATCTAAAAAGTACAAAAAAAAAGTGTCGAGTGAAATGAAAAAGCCTCTCTGAGGCGCACTTGGAAACCTTTCTCCACACTGTGTGACAGATCGTGGAAGATCGTGGGTTCGATTCCCACCGAGAACAAATATTTGTGTGGTGAACACAGATGTTTGTTCTCTGTCTGGGTGTTATATTGCTTTCTATGTATTTACAAAAAAAATGTAATATTCTTGTACATTATTTTGTTCTATCGCTAATAGTTTCGGCAGCGCATTCGACGAAAGACATTTAAGACTCATTTTTCTACACCTTCGGTTACATTGTTCAAATTTTACCAAGGATCCCTAATTTTTTTCAAAATGAAATGTCAAATTGGAAGAATGTAGCATTCTATCGGTGAAAGAATGTTTTAAATCAGCCCAGTACTTTTTGAGCCTATTCATTACAAACATACAAACATACAAAAATAGGTACAAATCTTTCCTCTTTATAATATTAGTGTAGATATAGATAGATATCTATGATTCTTATACGTACACAATTTATTGGATTTCAAACTCGAGCTCCAAAATAGTAGGTATATATTTAAGTAAATCCTGGTCATAGGAATTGCAATGTTTTTAGTAAATAAATAAATAAATATTGTAGACAATTCACACAACACATCTAGCCCCAAACTAAGCAAAGCTTGTACTCTTGAAACACAAACAAATAACAAAAAAACGAATTGAAAACCTCGTTTTTTGAGTGAAGTCGGTTAAAAATTAAAGTTAATGGGATGTTCCAACGAAGAATTTTACAATGAAATCATTCCTCAACTTGTTATATTAATTTGTTATATTAATTTTGTATAAATCTTATAAGTAACTTATAAAGTATAATTAATCTTACCTGGCTATTTATAGGTTTAAAATTGTAAACTCTTTCGGATATATTGATATTTAGTTTATCAGACCGATAAGTCTGTTGCCACCTTTATTTGTTGTTGAAAGTGACAATGACAAAAGACTTAGCAAGCCGTTAAAAGAGTCTGACATTATGATTTTGGGACTAGATGGTGTTGTGTGAATTGTCCTCAGCATATTTTTGAAGTGAAAACTTTTTTAGCGGCGTTGAGCACTTTCTGTAATGGGTATAAAATCTTAAACTCGCGTCAGCGCGTCAGCGCGTCAGGATCACGTGACCTGATCGAAAAAGCGTAAGACGGATGGAGAGGACGTTGCCGTTCCGCTCGACTGACCGCGCCGTACCCGGTGTGCGACGTTGCCGCTTCGCTCGCCGGCCGGCACTGTTGCTACGATGGGGGCGGGGCGGCGCGTGCGGTTCGTGCATCTATTAATGATAAAAGTGATGAAGAAATAGCGAAAGAAAATGAGTGAGTACTTTATAAATATACTAGATGAAAATTTAATAAGTTTTAATACGAGCGGCAAGTTTTCACTTCTGCCGGCGAAACTTCGTTACTTTAAAGTTTAAAATACTGACTGTTTTTTAATGAAAATCTACTTCTAAAGGCTCATCTGGTTTTTATGCAGATCAATCCTTGTTATGTCCAACAATTGTAGAAAAGAAACACCACGGGTTTAGTTAGAAGATGAATAAAAAAAGCGGCGAAGAGCGAGTTGGATTCGCACACAAAAGTTTCCCTACCATTATTGTCTTTAATAAAAACGACAATAATCATGTCAATAGGAAGAAGAATTGTTTTATAGCAGCATAGAAATACATTATTTGTAAAAAAATCACTGTCTATCACGGTGCTAGATGCTAGATCCATCTTGCTTATTTATTTTATTATTAAAATACGTGCTTCATTATCATTAGAGTTAGTTTTACTATTATTGTATTATGGTGCCACTGAAATCCAGCGCTGCAAAAACTTGGCAACATTTTGGGGTTAGTGTTGATTGTTTTGTTTTCTATTTCTTTTAGTCGGAATCAACAAGGATAATATCTCTCTTCGACGTGTGAGCGACCTACCCAATTTTATCACGATTTATAAAACACACGGGCAATTTCAGCCATGTTTTTTTAATTGTATCTTAATGAAAAAATGTTTATCCCTCCTGCTAAAGTTGCGTAGTGTTTGGATGTTTACCCCACTACTGGTTGGAACACGCAGAGCGATACAGATCTCAGTCACACTTTAACTACAAAATATTTTATCGAGTCTTAGAAAACATTTCTATCAATCTACTGTTTGAGAACTCTTTCGGTGATGTTTGTTATAACTTGTTTTTTTACTTTTCGTGTGGATAATGAACCACATTGAAATTGTTTTTCAGAGCAGGTATCTAGGCAATGTTTTATCAGAATATCAGAATATCTACCTGTTGCAACAATATCCAGCAAAGTAGAGCATTAAATTAGGCAGATGCAGGAGTATTCAATCAATTATAAAATCTTGTTTGCTCGTCTTAGAAGAAAAAAAGAGTGAAAGATGACATGGATAAGAAAGAAGTGAGGAGAGTGAGGAGAATGGAAGAGGAAAACGTGTTGTGCCGCGTATCGCTTGTTTGTAAAGCAGTAGTTTGAAGGGTTAAACTGTTATCTGTTTTGTTAATTGGTTAAATATAATCAGAAATATTTATTGCATAGAAAAGATCTAATTAACTATGGCTAGGTGGGTACAGTTTTCACAGTTTGTTTGTCCCGGACGTACTCAAACATTGCAACAGTAGTTTTTGAGTACAGCTCATTGTGAGGGAGAACTACCACCATGCCTATTTCTGCTGTGAAGCAGCATCGCTGTTTTGGTTTGAAAGGTTTGTGTGCTGCAGAAGTTACTGGCATGTGAGGCTGAACATCTGTATGCCTCAAGTTAATAAGCGATAGCAACTCAACGACGCGAAATCCTGGACCACCCCAGGTCACTCCTTCAAGCCTGTGAAGCCCCCAGGAAGCTTCTGCTTCAGGAAGCTTCTGGGAGGAGTTAGGCTGGCTACAAGCATAGCCAGGGTTCCGCATTCAACTGCCTATTACGAGGAAGGTTATTTTGTATCTGCAGGTTATAGCTAAGACATTATTTGTAAGCTAGGTGAGTCTAGGTGCCAGTTCCATGAGACCAAGCCTAGAATAGACAGAGAGCGAAGAGAGAGGATAGTTATCTTATCATGGTTTCCTTCTATAAAAGTTTTTGTATTAAGTAATCTTCTTAGTAGGAATACGTATTAGGATAAAATAAAATGTTTTTGCTAAACTGGCCTATTAACCAAAATAGTTGCTCGCCATTTTTCATAAAAACATTCAGTGATTTTATATTTTTCAAAAGGTTAAAGTGTGAGAGTGATAGGGTCATCGATGAACGGTCTGCCCATTTTAATTGCCTATTAGTTATTACAATATTCTTCTCTATGTTTTGTGAAAAATATTATTAAAAAAACCGTGCAAAGCTCGGGCGTACCAGCTCGTCAATCGTTTATGTTACACTAAATGTTAGTCTCAAGTTTTAAAGCAGACTGGTCATGAGATCACTTGGACACGTGAGGGACATTATTGTGATCATTTGGTTTCCATAACAACACAATTAACGATAGAGTTCTTTTGCTATGCTTTATCTAGAGTATTTGGAGTATTGTATGAATTATACATATATGTAGGTATTTTTATAAAATTTACTTATTTTCGGAACGTGCCTACCTTCTTTTTTACTAGCCTATATTGACCCACTGCTGGGCAAAGGCCTCCAGTTCCCTCTACTCTGAGCTTCCTCCCACCATCGTATCTACCTAATTAAAATTTTCTAACATAATCATAATAGTGAACGAGACTCATTAAATTAGTTTGGACTGGACCAAAAAGCTACTACTTGTTACATTTTACATTCGAATTTTAAATGCCAAGCCAACGAGCGGTTTATCCTTGTTTTAATTCTTGTTACGTAAACTGCCTGTTAATGCGTTCGCGAATTACTCGTATTAAAATGAATGAACAATTACAAAAATCTAATGCGCAAAAGTGCTTTCGCTCTTGTATTCGAGATATTTAAGGCGCGTCGCTCACTGGTAGGTAAGTCGAGGCGAGGTCAAGGAGGCCGGGGCGGCAGGATCGAGTGGCTGAACATCTGTATGCCTCGAGTTGATGGACACAGTGCATCGTAGGACACGTTTCTGACGTTCTAGATTATCTAGATCTATGAGACAATGCTTTGTTGTGTTATAGGTGATGGCTATCTATAGAATTGAAGGCCTGCACACATCAAGGATATGGTGATGGCGATCAGCTGAAACCCTGTTAAATATGACAACAATACTTTCCAGCGTTTCAGCTGATTGCCATCACCTAGAAGTGTGCAGGCCTTTACAGTAAATGTGTCTAGTGAAAAATAGGTTATATTTATTTTAACGGGGTTGATTAAGCGTCAATCAAACATCAAAATTCTATAATGTCTTTAGTAAGACGAGATAGGGATGTATCAACAAGTTATTTAGCTTTACCCGTTTTTCTGAAATGCGCACGTTTTTAGTATTTTAAAGTCTAATTTCAGAGATGAAGAAAAGAAACCACTTAAACTTTTTATAACGACACTTAGGTGAAAAAATAAATGCTAGGATCTTGGCATTGTTTTATCATAAGAAGAAAGTAGAAACCTAAAGCCTTACGAACATCCAAGCGTTCTGCGGTGGCGATCAGTGAAACGTTGTCAAATATGATGGGGCCATATTCTTGTTCCATCAGCTAGTAGCATTTAAAAAAACCGTGTCGACTGTACTTATCTAATCTTCGGTGAAGTTTGTAGAGCGTGCCAATTTTATTTTCGAGGAGATTGCCGATTGTAATCAGATATAGCTTTCTAATTAAGCCGTCGAAAAGTCTAATGACGAAACTTGAACCGTAAGACCGCATCCGGTTCGAGTTTCACAAAAATGTTTCTGAGGACCCTCATCTACCTTATCTTATGAAGGGTGCAATCATACACTTTGTATGATCGGATTGCATACAAATCACCTTATCGTTCGCGATTTTTCATAAATAAGTTAATCGATTTTATGAAAAGGTCAAAGTGTAGAGCGAGAAGTTGTTTCACGGTATTCATCGTCTTAAAACAGTTTGCAACAATACACGAGGAGTCTCATCATTTATTTTATAACCAACATCAAAAAGTAAGAAGACATGGTATATACCATGTCTTCTTACTTTTTGACGTTGGTGTAGGGTTACACAGGGCACGGTATAATTTTATTTAATAGTTTAATAGCGCGTGCAATCTGTACGGTTCCACTGCTTAGTAGAACTACCAGTCATAGTTAAAATCGATACATCGATAGTGACCTTTAGTAACGTACCCGGGTACCATAAGAGCAGAACAGGTGATTACTTGTTATAAAAGTGGTAAATAGGAATGCTACATTGTGACTGCGGTCCATTCGCTCACAAGAATGCGTTGACTCCGCATTACATATATGTGTAAATGCGATCGTTCGCTCTGAGGAATAAAGCTTAATGGTGTGCATTTCCATCTGTATAATACTTTATTGCTAGCCTTCAAACGGTGATGGAAAACATCGGAGCTAAGGATTTAAATCTACAACAAACTGACATATTTATAGGTTTTATCCTAATTATAGCTTTTTTATGTCGTGGGTATCAGTTACCACGTTTAAGTTAGATTGGCACCACACTGGAACTTTTCTGTTATTTTTACCACGCTTTTATTGGCTTGGGCTGTACGTAATTAATGGAATCTTTGAGCTTAATTTTTACCAACTTCCAAAAATTTGATTAATTTGAAACTTTGCACACCTATCAAGGACCGATGACAATGCATTAATTTGATAACAGTTTCCCATTATCCTTATTAGGACCGCCAGGATTAATAAATTCCTTTATAGATCTTCTGTAAGCTAGGAAAAATTGTGGGGATATGTACACCTTAGATAACAATTAAGATTAGCAGGTATGTACCTTCCTTTACTTAGAATCAATTATTTAAGTGGTTAGTATTTATTTATTATTTAGCCGATTTGTCCCACTGCAGAGCAAAGGCCTCCCTTCCCTCTTTCCACTCTTTCGCTTCAACGCATTGACAGGCCACGATCTAAGGTGGGAGTCAAGTTCGTCATGCAATCTTATTCTGGGTCTTCCACGTCGCCGCCTTGCATTTTGTGGGATCCACTCTGTGGTCCTCTTAGCCTACAAGGTGTCAGACTTGCAGCAAATTTAGATGATCAAAGTGTTATTGTGAGTATAAAAAATAAGCTTAAGGGGCCGGCGGAGGGCGAGTTTTCATACAAACGAAATACCAAAATGATTACTAATTTAAGCAGATTTTCACTATATTATTGTGATTGTATAGTATTAAAATTATAATAGTACGTTTAAGTAATGTTTTTCCCACTTTTATGTTTGCAAAAAAAGTGCATTATTAGGGTTTCGTAGCCAAATGGCAAAAACGGAACCCTTATACATTCGTCATGTCTGTCTGTCTGTCTGTCCGTCCGTATGTCATAGCCATTTTTCTCCGAAACCGTAAGAGCTAGACTGATGAAACTTGGCGAGTAAATGTATTCTGTAAACCGCATTAAGGTTTTTACACAAAAATAGAAAAAACACTATAAATTTTGGGGGTCCCCATACTTAAAACTGAAACTCATTTTTTCATCGAACTCATACATGTGGGGTATCTATGAATAGGTCTTCAAAAAAGGTTTGTAATATCGTTTTTTTTCTAAACTGAATAGTTTGCGCGAGAGACACTTCCAAAGTGGAAAAAGTTGGTCCCTCCCCCCTCTAACTTCTAAAATAAGAGAATGATAAAACTACCTGTAACGCCTATTAAACTACTAAACGACACAAAGTTTATTATTACCGAACTAAAAATGACATATATTAGCCTTAGAGGACCAATCATTGAGATACATAGTATTGATATAATAGCCTATTTATCAGTATTTGATAAATAGGTGGTTATAATAATTACGGGTTGTAAGTAAGTTTATGATCAAGTTTAAAAATGACATTGTTAAGATCGTGAGTAGTCGGGGCATAAACAGGGCTCAGAAGGCCTACCACAAGCTCTATCTGGCTCTGGTTTTGAGTCTGTGTGAGTGTTGACTAAATAAATCCTACATCAAAACGTCACACACACAGTATAATACACTGGCGAGCACTCACACAGACCCAAAACCAGAGCCCGGCAGAGCTTGTGGTAAACCTACTGAACTGTTCTCCCGGTATAGGAGAAGCCTAGGTCCAGCAGTGAACTTCTTCAGGCTGATGATACCTACTTATGTTGTGAGGAAACTGCACAAAAGGTTTGAAAACGTGTGGCAAGTGCAGTGATGTACGTGTAATGCTTTGCTATAGGCGGTGGTTACCACTTAACATCTGGTGGGCCATATTTAGAAGTAAGTATAAAAAAAATAAAAGTGCATTAATGTATAAATTATGATTTTTTATCTAATTTTCTTGTAGAACAAAATGCACAGTTCTTAAAATACTACATTTACATTTTTGTACAAAATGTTATGCAATATATACCCTTCGTAAATTTAAAGGACGATGCCCACTAAGAAATATTTAAATCATAATAGTCCATTAATAGTATATGTTCGTCCACATTTAATTCCATTCGAAAAGTATTGCCGTCTAATGTTGTCCATTGAATTTTGCATCTAATTACCGTATAATTTTCACTATCCGTCTTATAAAAAGGTCAATGAGTGTCATGCAAACACAAAGACAACGCCAATTACCTATTGTGGTCAATTTTATGAAATAACTAGGGGCCTTCGGGCTAAATACTTCTGTCACCAGTGTTGGTGCTTTTACGAACTTATTCAAATAACTACCTTGACCCAATTAAAACAACTATAAAAGTCAATTTGAGTGACTGTTGACCTTATAAACAATTACGTCATTCTATTTATAACTGTAGTTTTCCCAATATCGTCCCTTTTGCTTCTAAACGATCCATCCATATTAGGACGTTCATTGATTCAATTGAATCACAAAGATCAACTTGCAAGCTAAGTGAATGGAGGTGCCAATTTAGTGAACTGTGAAGTCTCAAGAGTTAAACAACAGAAGACAAATCATAACAACATCAACGAGTTCAAAGTTAACACGTCTCGAGCAAGTTTAATCAGACTTAAAAGTTAGTCTCGTTTCTAAACAGTTATTTTATTTAACTTGTATCCGTGTTATGCTTGTCACAGTTTTGTTTATAAGTATTGGGTTTACTTTTAAAGTCTATTCTACCGTACTTCTGGGGCACGAGGCTTAGGTCTCGGAAAAGGTCTAAAACTGCTTCAGTGGTTCCTTATTTTTATAAAACAAAAGTCATGACGAAACGTACCAAACCTTGCGCAGAACTTTAAATTTTGAAAATACAATCATATTGTATGTTTAAAAAAATATAGGTACTGCAATTTCATTGCTTGGTAAGTTTCACAACAAGCCATATTAGTCAAGCTTTTCCCAGAAATAGTCGGGTGCAAAAAGGTTTTACTCAGAATTTGCCCAGTTCTGTTTGTATGATTACTTGATTACCTTCATAGGTAGCCTGCCTGCCTGCCTTCAGTTGTCCGTTCTGTGTGTTTTATTGTATTTGTCTTACTTATGTCAAATAAATATATTTTCTTTCTTTCTTTCTTTTCTTCTTAAAATCTCGTGCGTTCACAAGTTTCATCTGTCATCATCTTCTCATCTCCACCGTGAGATATTGTCATACATTCAAAATTAAACATGTATTATTTAAATTAAAATGGAAATAAGTATTATTTCAGCTATCTGGTTACCATAGTACAAGCTCTGCTTAGTTTAGGGCTAGATAGTGTTGTGTGGATTGTCTATAATAATATTTTTAAACATTTGGCACTACGGTCGCAAGGAACAGGAATTCACCTAGAAAACTGACATCAATCAGCAAAATTCTACAGACTAACCCCCGAATATCATTGTCATAGGTTTATTAATATTGATCAGATTATTACGGGAGCTCATACGAGTGTTCGTCAAGCATATTGACGAAGTGAAGTGCCATCATAACGAGAGCCGTGAAATGAAGTACGTCGATCCTCTCACTATTAGCACTAGACCCAATGATTGCTTATTGTTACACGCCACAATGGCCAATCAATGTCCATTCGCCTGACCAAGGTTTCGATGCTAAAACCAGAGATAAAGTATCAAATGTGGTTCTGGTTTTCTTTTGGATGGTTCTGCTTTTTTCGAAGAACAAAACCTGTATAGCACTGCACAAATCTAAACGTTATCAAGAAGATAAAGTTTAAGAAGGAAAAATTACCTCACTATTTTGAATGATTATACCACTTTGTAATATGCAAACTTTCTCTTTCAACTTGAAAACATTTGCCCTACTGCTTTATAGGTGTAAAAATTAGACCATTGTTCACTAAACCTATAACTTACAATTTTTTAAAATCAAATACTTCTTATTCTAATTCTAATTGATTTGGGGGAATACACTGACATGTATTGTGCATTGTCCCCCTGCCAGACCTCACCCCCCAAAATCAAATACATAAAGAAACTTAAAATTAAACAAATATTTACAAAATGTACAAAATACACAAGAAACAGTTAAGCTATCTGCAGACTGTTACAAACAATCTAGAGAAAGCTCACTGATCCAAATCAGTACTAGACGGAAGCCCCCCCAAGACACTGGCGGCATTGCCACACTGAAGAGCAATGCATATGCGCTGCTCCAGATATCCACGAGCCTTTGTTTTGTCGCTAGTTTGTTAGTATGGCGTTCCTGTAGATATGGTCAAATAGAGGTATTTGTGATCATGGTTTATATGGCTGTGGTATAAAAAAAACCCTTCATCACCTTCATTGATGATCAACTGTTATAGATTAAACTTTCGTTTACTTTTCATATATGAATTCTAATTTGAGTTGGGGGAATAAGGTCTGCACAGACGTCCAGCGATAAGGTGTATTGTGCATTGCGTATATGAATACTGTAGGTACTAGGTAGATAATTGTGTGAAGGATGACTGTTGTGCCAGCCAACCCCACATGAAGTTGGATAAGGACAAGAAAATGATGATGATATGAATACTGTAGTTTTTTTTTTATTTTGTTCTGTGTGTCATCTGCGATCAGTCTTCTGACTATAAGCATATTTGATGTATGCGCTGGACATGTTGGGGAATTTCTCCCGTGATAGTATTTGTGGTTAAGTAAATCTTATTTTAACGAGAATTTAACTTTTTGAGATTTTTTGTTGTACTTAATATTGGCTTAGTACTAAGAAATTAATTATTTAAATTGTACCCTTATAAAAGAACAGCAATGAAAATAAACTCACGATTGTAATATTACTACGATATGATAGGTTAGTCATCAAAGGGGCCACTTACGATTCGAACCCGTCTCTGCGATATAGTCAAGCTATCACTCTATCTATCACAATATTTTATCTGCCATTTATCTATTAGATGCATAAGTGATTTTGTTTTTTGTAACTATATTACTTTTTACGTTTATATTGTTGAAAGTAGATTTTTATCAACAAATTTTTCTGAAAGCACATGCTACCATCATTCTTTAAAAAAACGTTACTTTTATATCTACCCTCTATTTGGCGAAAAAAGATACCATTAGTGTAATCTTTAAGATGGCGGAATAAATATTTTTCCCATTTAAAATTGTGCAACTTACCGAGACCCGACCCGACGGTCATGCAATTTTCCAAAACACAATCCCGTTCGGATACCAAGGTACAATTATTTCTTACCAAAATGAACACATTTTTCAGTTTAAGTAGGTACAATTAACATTGAAAAAGCAATAACACAATCATTTTTATGCACGTACGGAGCAGGATTGTATTGCTTATTCAAAGAAGTAGGTTGAGCAATAAGTTGACTGCAGTGCGCTAGACGACATTTTTTAAATAGACTATAGAATAATCTACGTTCAAGTTAGTTATTTAGGTCCTGTAGTCAATTTAGTGCAAAATATTGCAAGAATCTACAGACAGGGCTCCTGTGCTACCGCGCCCCTCGGCGCACGAGACCGTTCCCATGGTGTGTCGTGCGAGCTGATCCGCCTCCGTGCGCGACATGGGAAGATGCTATTAGAATCATTAGCAAAAATAAATTGCCGTCTCTTTCGAAAAATTATGTACGTACTAAACGAAAGGTTTTTTGAGAAATATTGGAGTTTGACTGTTGGTTGTCACAGATGAAATGCAATTTACGCAATCAGGGAGTGAGGTGGACCTAATCACAAAACCACATTTTCAACTACTTAGCAAGTCATAATGATAATTATGTTGAAAAACTTATATTTGCCTCTACTTATTTACTTAAATAGCTATTTGAAAAACGATATTCTTCTGGTAATGAACTTGAAACGTCTAAATAAATTACCTACCCAACCTGCAAACTATAATTTGAATACATAATTTCGTAGAGCGTTAGCGAGGGCGCCAATGGAGCTTGAGGGACTTAAAAGACTTTCACCCGAGGTAAACACTGTGCTTTTCATTACGAATACAAGGAAAGTAAAAATAAAAACATGAAAGAAAAATTTGTGAAAATGAAGATTGAATTGCCGCCTTCCCGGTTTTTTTTTTTCTTTTTCTCTGGTGGGCCTTCGGCTTCGGCTCGCTAGCATTATTCAGCCATTATTTTCATTCTCATAATTAAAAAAATGGTAAATGTCAAATCTATGTTATTTTAAATAAATAGTTGAAGCTATATATTAATCAAGTAATTTAGAAGATATATTATTTATTTAATACTATCTCTATGTTATTTAAATTTAAATTTTACATTGCGCTATCTTATTAGACTTTTTAAACTTCTTACTGTTGTAATGAGTTTCCAACCTACTTGCTGAATAAAAAGTTGGAATTTGGTTCAACGACCTCCTTGCAGTTAGAAAGACTTTAGAAAGTTGGAACATGGTTGAATAAAATAGAACTTGTTTTTTTTATAATTTGACAGCTGTCAGTAGAAAGCGATTCTCCCTAGGGCTGAAAGTTTTGCTAAAAATATGTGTGTGGGTTCATATACGGTTTTCTTTTTTCCAAAGTGACTGCTGCTAGATCAGCGCATCGTCATTGCAAATAACATACGTAGGTAACACTAACGAAATAAAATTCAAACCATGGTACGAGTTTAATTTTATGTCACATTTTGTGAGTCATTAATTCGGGCCGACGGGAAACGGTTTGCATCGGATTGCGACCGCTTCCATTTACGTAGTATCGGAAATATTTTACTATTGCTTCACGGAAATGCGATATCCTGATTGAACTAAGAATATCTTTTGAGGATTACGGTCGGATGTCGAAAGTATAGACCCCATAGAATATGCAAACGTTAGGTTGCCTATTTTTTTCCGGTCACAACTCTCGGGTAGCCAGGTATAAACAGGTAAATCGATACTAGCATTTTGCACCGGTATGTTTATTGAATAAAAATACTGGGGTCTATACTTTCGATTGGTATAGAATTTGTTTAATAAACAAACCAGTGGAGAGTTAATTTTTATTTTTTTTTAATTATTAATTAATCATAATTATCCTGGACTGAAATTTGATAGGCAACCCTTATAGAATATATTTATTGGTATGTTTAATTATATATAAAATACGTTTCATTAAATAACCAGCTCGGTGAAGGTCCTTCTATAGCGGGATCTTAGACTATTGGATTTTAAATAGATATTTTCCGGGTTAATTTTACTTTTTATTTCTATTTCACCCTTATAATTTTAAGGAGGCCTATGTCCATTATCTCTACTCTAACTAATTAACTTTATAATGTACTTAAGTACCTACAAAATAATAGTTTAGAGCGTGAACACACAGACAGCGGTCAGAGTTCTGCGTTCTAGTGACCGTTGACCGCTCAAGAGTTCCAACGCACACAAGCGGCGTTCAAATTCTCGCGTTCTAGTTTCGTTTGGGTCTTTGGACGTGCAAAACATGTCACTAGAAACAGTTTTATCATTCATATAGCTATCTAGAGTATAGTACGCTTTCTTTATCAAATTACTCTTAATATAGGCTTTAAACTTCCGAATTGGAAGCTTAGTTGCATTAAAAGCTTAGCTTAGCTGTGCCGAGATTTTGGTAATCTTTCTAAGGATAATGTGCAAGAATTTAATAATAGTTTTACTTGGTTCTTAACTTTTGTGTGGTAAATACTATAAAATCAATTAAAATAATGTGTAATTATTTATTTTATTAAAACTTACAGTTCAGAGTTTTTCTTAGGTTTCTAGTATTTCATCGCTTTTATCTATAGTGTCTGTCCTAACAGCTCAGTTGCTCTGCTTTCTGCGCCGTAGTTCGTGGTTTCGATCCCCACCGAGAACAAATATTTGTGTGGTGAACACAGATGTTTGTTCTCTGTCTGAGTGTTAAGTATACTATTGTTGTGTAGAGACTGGCCGCGAATACGATGTCTCGTTTGATAGCTGTGGAGGCTAGCATCATCTTCTCTTGGAGATTGGGGTCGCCGATCAACATGGCGGCGTCTTTCACGTCTACCAGCAACTGTTGGAGAGGAAATGTTGGTTTAGTTTTTAAGGTCATTGAATAGACCAGGTAGGACATACCTTCCTACTCTTATAATTTAAAGTAGACTTATTGCGTAAAGCTATTTCTAAACAAACAACACCCTAGGTTACAATTTTTCAGCGGCAAAGGCAACTGCGAAGTGTTTCTTTTCGTACTTCAATTGCCTTTGCCGATTTTCAGATTCTGGGCTCTGAGTAAAAATATCTGCAACTACTTTTAGAGATTATTTTAGCATTTTATGTTCAAGCTCTGCTCAGTTTAGGGCTAAACCCCACCTCATGCAACTGTTGTATGCATCTTGCAACTTTTAAAGAAAGAAAGAAATAAAATTTATTTATTTGACATAACATACACAGAACGGTGACATTGACAAACATAATATTATAATAGGCACAACGATAAAAAATACAAACACAAATAATAAAGTGAGACTCATGGGCCCAATGGATGTGGGTGGCCGATGGGTACTAGATACCTATGTGCAACATTTTGATATAAGACAAAAAAAAATATTTAACATTACATACACAGAACCGCGACATTGACAAACATAATATTATAATAGGCACAACGATAAAAAATACAAACACAAATAATAAAGTGAGACTCATGGGCCCAATGGAAGTGGGTGGACGATGGGTACTAGATACCTATGTGCAACATTTTGATATAAGACAAAAACATTTAAATATGGTGTGCCCCTGACTACCACCTTGGCTGCTACAAGAAACTGAAGTGGATTAACAGGGATGGTATATTAAGTCGTGAGCATTTTTTACATTTGCTCGAGTTGACAAATGCATGTCAATGCAAGAGACAAAACACGGATTAACTAGTCCAACGCTACGCCAGGATTATTAATAACACCCAATATGTATATCATTGAAGATTTTCAATAGTGACTTTGATTAACATTGAAAACTTCCATTCATTCAGGAGTTTTTTCAATCATTCACTTTCTCAAATTTCATTTTTTTTTTTCAGTGAAAGTATGAAAAAAAAGTTGATTTATTCTCAAATCCAATAGTAATCTTAATCTTATCTCACAACACTATTTTTATTTCATCAAAAACTGACAACACAGTAAACGTCAGCTGGCTTCGTCTAATTAAATACCGACTATAACAGTAGATTTTTTCTAATTAAGTTTCATTTTGTAAAAGGTTTTGTAATTACAATTTTTCACTCATATTAACTTAAAATATGTTGAGATGAGCGCTATATTTTGACCAAAATATGCATGATTGGGAAAAATTATTATCCACATTTTTAATTTATTTATATGCATTAAGGCCATAATTAGTGGGTATGTAAAATCATGATAAATAAAATCCGATGTATTATAATATTTATTGATCATAATAAATGTATTTGTTGCTGTAAACACATATTTAACGTTATTTATAGTCCTAAGCTAGCTAGCTAGCTAGAGGTAGCAGTGTGAAAGATGACATGAATAAGAAGTGAATATAGAGATGAGGGCTGACAGAGGAGATTTGAATGATTGACTGTCGCGCGTGTTTTCAGCAATGAATGGCGTAGCACCACCTTTACGAATATTTAAACAATTTGCAGCATGGCCTACCTACCAGCCTGGTTGCACGTGGCGCTTGTTATCTTATCTGTTTGGTAGATGTATGTTTTATTGTTTCTTTTATTAAGCCATACTTTTCAAGTTACGGCCTGTTTAAGCATGAGTTTTGATTTGACTGTTTCTCTACTGACTAAAGTTAAATATAACACGAGGAAAACTAATCTGAACAGTACAATTCGAAGAATTTGCGTAAATGCTCCGCTAAGTTAAAATTAGCGCGACAAGTTTCCAGATCGTAGCACACTGCAGCTGACTACTAGCGTTTTAGCCAAGTTGTGACACGGACTTGACTAAATGACTAGCTCTGTTTCTCTGACTGCTCTCGCCCTACTCCGTGGTGGTGACGGACTCCGCAATTTGTAATTTTTAAGCTTTTTGACGTGACAACGTTTTATAATTCGATGGAGCCGGCTTCACGCACGAAAAAACATGACTCATGCGGCGTTACCTCGCTCTGAGGCGTTCCATAATGGCTTGAAGTATAAGCGAGAGTGCGGAACGAGCGACAAAGAGGCACAATCGGCCTCCACATTCGGCAGCGTTCGACATCTGTCTCTCTCCTGCTTGAGTGAGCGATGCGTCCGCGTGGACAGCTGTATGAAGTTGTCACGTTCAACTCTCGTCAGTAAACCGACTTTACAGAAAACCGATTTTTTATGTGTTTCGTTTGTTTATCTATTTAAATGCATATCTTTGTAACCAATTTGGACCAATACCAATTATGTTGGTTTTAAAAACACCTAAATAAATAATACTATGTTTTCTGAAATTTATTATATATTTTTGTAATGCTTTGTTTATAATATAAATATCCATCGAGTTCGGGAATCAAAATAAACTTTAGAAAATAATAATCGTATAAGCACATATAAGTTAATGTTTTTTAATTTTCGGAATAATCTGCACAAATAAAGTAATAGGTCAAACGAATGCGTTCAATCTTCGTCCAAGAAAGCGGGTGGGAATTACAGTGGCGATCAGTGATATAATAACGGACTTAGAAAAAAACACTTTTTATGCTTAGGTTTGTTATTTTTTTATTGATATTACAGTGTTTAAGGATAATCACAAGAATTATCCCCCAAAAGTTCGCGGTGAAAGGGATCTTAACCGACGATTTTTCCCTTGGTAACTCGAAACTTTGGAAACTTTGGGAATTTTCTTATAAATTCTTATGTATAAGTTTGTTACTTCAAATCTCCGTCATTTAAAACCCCATTTCGTTAATTATTTCCTATTTGAAAGGATACTTACACCTTTTTCTGACTGGTCCCATAGTACTATGGATTTTTGATGATGCAGTTTTTCCAAATACCATCTGAATCATTTTCGATCAAATCAGAATATCACATAATACACACAGTAAAAATACCACAGAAATTACACAACAGAATTCAAAATAACACCAGAAAAACAATTAAAATCAAAAAGCTATAGGTTATTTCCCTAGAGAAAACTTCATTTATTGGTGGTGAATCTCCTTTTCCCAGCTATAAAAAAATGGCTTTATGTATACAGGGTGTAATCGTTAAGTGTGCACAAGCGATTATTCCGTAACTATTGCAGATATCAAAAAACTTTAAACTGATATCGAAAGTACTTTACCTAATGAGTAAAATGACATTAATAACTTTTTAAAAATAAAACGAGAAATATCCAAAAAAATTACATTAATCACTCCCATACATTTAGTATGAGATAGTAGAAAGGTTTTAGTTTCCTTATTTTAAGTGGAATAGTACCTACTCATTTTACCCTTGACCTCAAAAATTAGGAAGATGCGAAATTTAATATTTCAACAAACATACATAGCAGCATTTTTGTTAAGCCTATAGTCCCTAACAGTACCTATACTGAAATACATCACAACATCCTCAAATCGATAGCAATGCGGCATTTTACCAACAAAAATAGTTGCAGAATGCAGACTGCAGACTGACGTTCTCTGCGGATTTATAACGATTCTAGCTACTTACGATGGCAGGCAGTTTTATCTTCGCTGGTGGTATTGTCGGGCTATTTAAATTGTAACACAAATAATTTCACATTTCTATTTTTCTCAATTTTTATTCTATTTCAAAAACGATAATAGGTTGCTATTTATAAAATCACTCGTTTTGGGGAAAAAATCCCAGAAACTTTGATAGATAAACTTTATTAATCTAATTCTCATTTCAAGATATTAATAATGCTCTACTGAAATCCTACCGTAATCTGACAGTTTGCTCGGTACTCAAGATGCGATTTTTAGATTGATGACCAAAACAGTAAAAATTCCATTGAAATCAGACCAACCATTTAGATCCATTTAGATGAAGAGCACACATGAACTCCCTTTCATAATTTCTGATGTTATTTAACGGCTCTGAAAGTCTCTTGTCACTGTCACTTTCATGTCAACAAATAGAGATGGCAACAGACTTTGCAACCCGCTAAGCTTTATGACTGCTATAGAACGATTATGAATATAACTTGCTGTGCGGGTTGGTTTTGGAGCACTGGTGGTCTAGTGGTAGTGGCCCCGACTTCCGATCCGAAGGTCGTGCATAGGCATAAGTCATGTTCAAAACTCTTACTGTTATACGGCGGATGCTTCAACAGAGATGTGACCTCATCAGGGTAGATGACTGCTCCATCGAACTGCTTCACGTACTCCGCATCGGGCATCCATTTGGCGGCTGTACGTTGAGAGCTGAAATAAAAATATATGATAAGAAACTTTTCACTGACTTTTTTTATACAACTTAGTTGACAAACAAGCATACGGCCCACCTGAAAGGAAGCGGTTACCGTAGCCTATGGACACCTACAATACCAGAGGCATCACAAGCGCGTTGCCGACCCTTTAAAACTTTTAAAACACCCTTTTTGAAGAACCCCATGCTGTAATCCTACTAGCTATGGTCCAAAACTTTCTAGTGCTTACTGTGTGATCACTTAACAAACATGAACTACCAATGTGACAAAAACCAACAAAGTACCAATTTTGTGGGATTTTGTCACAAGAAATTGGGGACCTATAATCGGGTTAAAGCTTAACCCCACCTAAACTCAAGAATCTAATCGGTGAGGTCAAATTATGGTCATTGATATGAATAACGTATTGCCAGGTTAAAAGTTCACCTCATAAGAATAATGCCGAAATCGGTGTTACCAACATAATGCACTGCTTTGTCTTTACGAAAATTAAATTAATGAGTGCAATGGGTTATTCATTACTTGATTATGTACTCCAATGAAAAAGATTAAACTTATTAGAAAAGGTTAAGCCTTATAAAAAATACCGATTAAATTCTTTAGGTTTATGAGAAAGCATTATTCGCGTTCTCGCTCCCAACTTGTATCCCCTACAAACAAGTAAACATCATTGACTTTTTATCAAAAAGTAAGACTAGGTGGTATGGTCTTGGTACTCTAGCCTGCTCCAAGGACCGAAAGAAAAAAAAAGCCCAAAGTCACCCAAAGTATATTAGAGATGTCAATGTCGACTACTACTCACCACTCGACACATATCTAACGGCCTTCGCTCGATAAATGTCTATAGTGATATTGCTGGAATACGATATCTATTAAAAATGTCATGTCTATTTAAATTTGTCAGTTCTTGTGATATATATCTACCGTGACAAAAAAGTCACTGGTCTAGAATTGCCCCCCAGATGAGTCATGTTAAGGTTTAATTCAATGCACTCTCTTATACTACTCCTTTCTGTCCTATTCTCTTATTTATTTAAACGTGACCGACTCATGAGTCGACCGCCTGCCAACATCTACTACAAATACAGCAATGGCATCCTAACCTACCCTACTTGCGCCAGAACATTCAGCGCCAAAATAGGATACATTAGCCATTTAAGGGCAAAACACCAGAGCCCAATTTAGTTTAATGTCCTCAAGGCAAGTCACTGTGGTCGAAAACGGCTAGGTTGATGATGATGATTTATTTTAGATCGAATCTCAGCCCTCCAGCGGACGCCAATCCGTAGCCTCCATATCATCGTCGTCATCCTGCAACAAAAACCGAAGGAAGTTAGCCCCATTCCCATCCATCCATATCCATAAATATCAACTTCGCTTCTTTGTGTAATTGGAGTCGATTTTTTCTCTTTACTTTTTCGTGGTTGGATTTACCGCCAATAACCTAACAAGTCAATGTGCCAAATTTAATCTTCTAAAATCTTAGCGAATCACAGCCCATCCATCACAATATCGTGTTATACAGTTAGTTTAACATATTGGCCAACTGTTTCAGGCATTTCTCGGGTGAAAACCGATAAGAATTGCGAGCTATAAGCGCCGCCATTCGCTGGAACAAATTTCCGTTCATATGGTGTAGTTTAGTTTTAGAGTTGAAAAATAATTTCTTAAATTTTTATTGCAGTATTAATTTAACATCTTGATGGAAATAATGAAGCTGCGGTATAAACTTTTGCATACATGTGGAAATTTTGATAAAAAATGAGCTTTTTTAAATACCAACTGATGTTAAGTGGTAACCATCACCTATAAAAAAAGCATTGCTTTGTAGGTCACACACGTTAAGAACGTGCCCTGTTCACAGTAAGTTCAGAGTAATCGTCACGGTGTATGGCCAGGCAGATTAAATTACAATTTTGCAAAAATTACGCGATGGTATAAACAGAGCGAAATGTGAATTTGATTACCAAACTTCAAGGCTAACTTTTGAATGTAATCTAATAAATCCTTCCTTATTTTTATAATGCTACGCCGCCCACAGACACTTGACCATTCATTTCACAATTTGTTACAAAATGAAGCATTTCTAATGATTAGAAAACACGTGCTGTCGAATGGAATTAATCTGTTTATTGATTACGTCATGATTACAGCTGTTCTATACGAAAATATTTAAATCCAGCATATGTATTTTATCACAGATATTATTATAATAACATAGTATTTTATAAACAAATCCTAATGCCGATCAATAATAAACTGTGATACAATGATATAAAATTCAAAGTGCTATTCTAATGCCGATCAATAATAAACTGTGATTCAATGACATAAAATTCAAAGTGCTACTACACGCGCAAGAGTCATTCAAGGCACCTCTTTATGATGTGAGTCATCGCGTCGTATGAAATGATACGACGACACTCAGGTTGATGCGATTTAGGTAAGCATCGCGTCGTATGAAATGATACGACGACACTCAGGTTGATGCGACTTAGGTAAGCATCGTGTCGTATGAAATGATACGACATGTATTTATTGATGCGACCAATGCCCGGGTCAAATTGTGCAATCCCATGCGATGCGACGTATGAGATTGGACGACATGTCGTATGAGTTTTTGTTGTCGCATGAAAGCGACAATTTGCGAACGACAGTTTAACTGACCAAAAGTAAATGTATGATCAACATATTATTTTTAATAATTGTTTACTATTAATTTTATGACATAATGTTACGGGAAAAGCGTGCACAAGAGCATGCGCTCACTGCACGGGGGACTGCACCTAGCGGGCACGTTCCCAGCTCTGCCACGATATAGCTACTTCAAAAGGTTTAATCCTGAGGTAATGCTCTACTACTGTACATAATAGGACTCCTCATTTTTAGATCCACGAATACATATGCTACATTTAAGGGATGGTCCGATAATAGAATATATTATGTAGGGGAGGCCTATGTCCAGCAGTGGACTGCTTCAGGCTGATGATGATGATGATGACAATTTAAATTTAATTTCCAGCTGTTTCCTCTGGAATCCCCGGAAGCAGTTACATCGGTGCGGCGGCAGGGGACGACCCTTCAGGTGTGTATCTTAACAACGTCGTCATAATAAATAAACAAATTATAAATTTGACTGGCGTCTCAGCTCAGTTGGTAGTAGCTCTGCCTTCTGCGCCGCTGGTCGTGGGTTCGATCCCCACCGAGAACAAATATTTGTGTGGTGAACGCAAATGTTTGTTCTCAGTCTGGGTGTTGTGTTGTCTTCTAAGTAAGAAATAAACATCTATGTTCACATACAAATATTTGTTCTCTGTGGGGATCGAACCTACTGCGCAGAACTAGACATTCTCTAGACTAAAATATTCTCTATATAGACTCTAGAGAATGTAAATTATTTTTAACCTCTAAGTTGAGTTTTTGTTACATTTTTTGACCAGGCTCTGTAAGGTCGTGTATCGCTGGGTCATGTGCAAAGCCTGCCTGTGTCTTACCCGCTAGCCCGTCTTGCCACCTATCCCCTAAGTATATTATATTCCTGAGGCAGCAAGGAGTTTGAAAGTCTATGCCAGCAGCACGTCATAGAAACAATACTTTTTAATCTCCTTGCTGTCAGTTTCCAACCTCCTTGCGCCCTCCCTTGCAAAAACACAATGTTGTCATTGTGTTGTCATTGGTACTTTATTATTTCGTTGGTTTGCTGTGAAAAAAGAGTGCTATCTACTATCTATATCAGATATATTTTTTTTCATTCGTGACGCCATGGAGCCACGAACTTCGGTAAAAGATTACAAAAATCTTCTATACTCTGGTCCCAGGAAAAGTCGCTAGCGAAGTCTGGGACAAATAAAACGATGTCATGGAGATATAAAAACGTAAGTATGTGCTTTTCTACGTACGCAAGTAATTATTGTTGTCGTATTTTACACAAACTTATCGCAGATTATTGAACTTACGGCTATATATATCACGCTATTGTTTCATCATTCGACCTCTAACAGAAAGATAACAGTAAAATAATTAAACTGATAAAAGAGGAAAGCGTGAGTGCCGCGTGCATTTCTCATAAAAATATAACCCGTGAAACGAGTTGAGTTAAAGACTATCCATCAAATAACAGGTCTGTGATGCCCTTAGATGTCCTGGGCCGCACGCGCGCTACACTGAAGGAATCAACATGTTCTCCCTGGCCTAAAGGAACTCGGCGTTAAGCAAGTTGGTGGTCCTGAACATATTATCTCTACTGGCAAATCGTTTTCTTCATCAACCTCAAGAACATTTCTGGGATTTAAATTAGAAATAGACTCCCTTTCTTCAAAGCTGTCATTAATTCTATAGCGGGATCCTATACTAATAGGTACTCGTTAAATTAATCGATTCGAATTCATAAAATATGCGAAAATATGTTCTTTCTCATTTTCCCGCTACTGCACCGGAAAAAAGGAGGAATAGTTTTTTTTTGGGATTTATGTTTCATTTTGAGAATGACAACGCGTCTAAGTATTAAATATAAAATAAATAGTGCGGCCAATCCACACAACACTGTCTATAGCCCCAAATTAAGCATAGCTTGTACTATATTAGGAACCAGATAGCTTAATATTTATTATTTTTTATGTCGAATTGTCAGGTTTATTATACAGAGGCCGGATTGGTCTCATACAAATTTTATCAAAATCAGTTCCGCAAAGGCCAATGAAGTTTTTTAAACCTATTAATATTATTTTCTTGATAAAAGTTTTGTCTCGCAATTAATCTATTTACAAAGATTTTTTCCCGAATCCCGAATCCTATAAGTTAATATCCCCATACCAAGGGGAAGGTTTCTACTTACAAGGTTGCCTGGTAGAGATCGCTGTTAGTGATAAGGCCGCCCATTGTTTTACTGTGAATTTCTATTTTTAAGCTAAATACTGTATTCCTTTATGTGTTAATCAATGAAAAGTTATCTATCTATCTATCTATCTATCTATCTATCTTTATCTACTTACAGCCCTACTTATAAACAGCATTTTGTTTAAATAAATAAATAATTAAGGTCGCGGGTTCAAATCCCACTCGGCTCTTAACTTTTGGGACATTATAAAAATCTTTTTGATTTCCTTGTGTAGTAAACACTAAAATCAATAAAAAGTTTAATCTATTTAGTTTCTTCCAGATGTAAAGAAAGTGGCCCAGGAGTTGTACGCTCTGATAAACTACGGCGAGCTGCGCAAGAAGCTGGTCTCCGTGAATGAGAAGACGTGTGGGCGGCTCGGAGAGATGGTGCTGGGCGGGAGCATGGTGGTCCGGACGCGGGGGCGGAATCTCAGGGTGCGGACGCCTATGTGTAGGGCGCTGAGGCGGCTTAACCAGATCACAGGTATAGTGCTTTGAGCCTTTGTGCCTAATATATTTACATTGCCCTTACTAACATTAGTTTTTAAAGGCCCGCGCACACCTAGGCCGCTGGCGTCGGCGATTAGTGAAACGCTGTCAAATTTGACAGCGATATTTGATAGCGTTTCACTGATCGCTACCGCCAGCCAACTAGGTGTGCGCAGGCCTTTAAGATTGGTACAGTTTTATTTCCTTAACAATTTTACAATTGTGTCTGAAAAACTTACTAACTAAGTCTAATTAGCAAAATCTGCTATACAGACCATCTGATAGTTGGACGTTTTGCTACATGGACATTTTGCTAATTAGACCTAGGTATTGCTCATTAGACCTTTTGCTCTGTTGGACATTTAAGTACTTAGATCTTCTGATCAGGAGACGAACTTTCTATCTATCTATTTTCTCTTCCACAGAGAGTTTATGCGGGTCGCGCGTATGTTCGCTCGCGTCCATAGTCCTCCGCGCGCGAGATACGCACGCTTGGACGCGCGTGCAAAGCGCCGCGCACAATCCAAGAGTGCAGTTGTTACTCCCGCCAAGGACGACGTTAGCTTTGGTGCTCCATAAGCTGCAGCGTAGGTGGAAGACTGCTGTATCCTTTTTAAACAACTTTGAATAAAAAGTGAGTTTTCAACCAATCTATTGTTCCCACTTTTAGATACCTATAAACAGTCTAAACCTTCCCTGTGCCCTTTTTATTGAATTAATATTTGTGAATAAATAATAATAATCATAATTTCATAGTAAAGGTGAACCTTTCATAGTAAAGGTAACCCACAAAAAGTTTTTTATTCTGTGAATAAAAAACTTTTTGTGGAGTTGAGAGCCACCGGTATCTACTCTGTATAATGGTTGCTGTATTTTTTATTACAGGGAGTTTTTTTGTTTTCAAATGGATTATCTAAAACTAAGAAAAAGAAATCAGTACTTCCGCCTGCACATCTAAATGCTAGCAATATCGTCAAGCACAGAACTACAAAAGTGGGCAAGATAGTTGCTGCATACAACTCTTTTGCATTCAGCAAACTCAGTCCAGAAACAAGAAAGTGGGCAGCAAACTGCAAACGCCAACAAACACTTGCTTGCAGCATCGATTTCAACAGTAATAGAAAAAGGAGGTACACCTATCTACATAATCCCTAGGAATTATGCTTTAACCAATTTAATGAAACTTGGTACAGGTACAACATAATTCCTGGCCTGAATTTACATACATTTAGATAACTTTTATCCGGATATTACGCGATGATTACCACATTGGCGGAAGTTTATAATAAAAAAAACTTCACGAGGTTCTAAAACAATTAAATAAGCTAATTTATCCAAATGAGCTACATAATTTCTAATAACTTTAATGGCCCGAGCCATTTTAGCGCTTTCAGCGCTAGATCTAGCGCTTTTTTGCTATGTTCAGCGGGCACTTGATAATCTTAGCGCCTAGCGGATAATCTAGCGCTTTTTTCAATTTTGTGCTCTATGCCAGCTGGGTTTTAATATGGCAATAGAGCACGGGGAATCCCATGAACATTAATTTTGGTTTGTTCCATGTTTGATTGACGCATAGTCAATCAAACATGGATTGAATAGGCGTCAATTCTTTCATTTTCATTCTGTCTACGTGAACGCACTGAAGTTCAAGTTTAGAAATAACGTTTTAAGCACTGATTTTATTACTTACTTTTGTAAGTGTTCCATCGTGTTGTGTTGGATAACTCTTTTGAAATGGATGTACCTACCTACCATTAACAAAAAAAACTGTTTACAAACAAAGATATACAGTCGAATGGGAGAAATCGCCCAACTTTAAACAATGGTTGAAACCTGTGTCGGAGATGATACAAGGGCAATGTGTTTGTATTGTAGGAAGGATTTTCTTGCCAAGTTATGTGATATCCAGAGACATTGTGATTCGGTTCATCACAAGAAGATCAATGTGATTACACAATCTACCATACTAAACACATAGAGCAAAACAACGGAGCCGTAAACGAGATGCGTTTATACAAGTCGCAATCTGCGTCTCACTTCCAAAACTTTATCAGAATTGTTATAAGAGCTCATGGTTATAGCCCATGTTTTCTATCCGTGTGTTATATTGTATTCTAACTATGTATTTACAAAAAAAATGTATTCGAGTATTACATCAAGTCTCTGGTTCCCATAGTACAAGCTCTGCTTAATTTGGGGCTAGATAGGTTTGTGTTGATTGTCCACAATATTTTTTTATGTACCTAGTAGATACCTAATTTCTATATTGTAGAAGACAAAACAGTTGAGCAATTTCTGCAAACGATTGAATATTATTGAAAAATATTGCGCAATTGCTACATCTATTTTAATAAATTTATTGATAAATAAAAATGAATTGGCCAGAATATAGATTGGCAATTGTTTTGGCAATCATTGATCTATTACCAGATTTTTTGCCAAGAATTATTTCTCTCAATTTCATGTTTCATTTGCGTGGAAGTCATAATAATTAACGTACCGAGTTTTTTTTTATTATTGCTGATAGCTAAAGTTTTGACTGCCATCGCACCATAAGGAAAATGAAAATGTAGCCGAATTAAAAGGTTTTTTTTTTTAAATATTCGATTATCAAGTTATTAATTAAAAAAAAAAAATGAGAATTTCATTTTTAAATGTGATACGAATTGAACTTTTTTTGCCCAAAACTTAAAAATAAATGTACAAAAGGTGGGCTTAATGCTATAAGCATTTTCTACCAGCCTACCTTAGAGTTAGATAATGGCGTTGGTGTGCTATAATTAAAAGCATCAACACTTTTAATTCGGCTATACGAGAGCGAAAAAATGTTCTGTGCATCGGAGAACAGGGGAAAAATTAAATTAGCTAGGATTTATAGCACAGGGGTGGAGGTCGCAATTCCACTGGTTTTGCCTTTGTTTCTTTTAGTTACACATTCGAGCGCTATTGAATTTTTCCTTTGTGTTGAGCGCCTATGACAGGTGTGCAAAGTTTGAATCAAATCTGATCGTTCAAAGTAGGACAAAATCGAGCTCAAAGGGGTCGGTTACATACAAGCTTACATACAGGTGAAGCTAATAAAAGCGTTATAAAAATATACTTTTTAAAAACTAAAAACCAATACAATCAAATCTGTTTCTTAATACGAGTGCATAAGTGTTAAATTTGTAATTACTTGCTGTGTGTTGTCTGACGTTACTTTTATTAGACACTGCCGAATAGCTAAATCGTACGACACGGATCATGAGTGTAGCGCGCTCTCCAACTAGAAGTGGCCTTGGTGTGGGTCGGAGTGATTTTACAGTGGTCTTTGTTGCCGGCCAGTTATTTAAAGTTGGAGAAAACTGTAGGATAACAGAAATATTAATAAAAAACCAAAAAAGTAATTTTTTCGTCATTCTTTCTAACGGGTACTAGCTTTTAGCATAGAGTCAATTTTGTACATCACTGTTTGCGATTGGCTCGTCGTAGAGCTGGCGCACGAAGTGGCCTACGAGAATGAAGATCAACTTCATGTAGCCTTCTTCTGACGGTTTGGTCACTATCTGACAGCTGATGGTCTGACTGAAGCCTTTGCACTAGCTGCTTTACTGTGATTTGGGTTCCCTCCTGACAGAATTTTGGAAAAAACGATCCTGTTTAGGGGTGGATACTCGAATTTTGCCAGTGTGGCGCTCTCTTACATGGGTTTCACGTAGTATAACATCAAAAACCTTTTAAATGTGATAGAAACGATTATAAAAAAACCCATGGGTGAGCATAAAGCTAGGGTAATAATAGTGTTTGTACATCCATGACTGTATAATGGTAGATAACTACGTAGGCCTATGAGATAGTAAGGGCCATAATTTTCTATCATTGTGGTCCTTTCTGCCTACTGGCTAAGGTTCAAATTAGTATGGCAATATGCTATAACATTCCTCATGGTTCACTGAACTGTCTCAGTTCTCGGTAGATGCATGTCTCTCATATTAGCAGATATGAATGTAGACAATAGCGCTTAGTAATATATTATGTATAGTTGTATTAATGAATAGTTTAATTTAATTTTTTATGTGTATTTAGCTTCAAAGTAAACAATGTGCATACTTGCCTGTTTTCTTTATCGTGTTTGCATGCTGGGTTTTTCTGGCGAAGTGTGTGAATCTGTATTTGCCTTTATATTATAAGATCTAAAATGTACCATACTTTCAAGCAAATAAATTATTTCATTTTATTTTTTTCATTTTTCATTTCATAGGTATTGCTACCGCAGGAAGATGATTATTTTGAGCCCTCTTTTGCGACTTGTCTTACCCTTACCCTCATTTACCCGACCCGGGCTCGGGCTCAGGTAAATGGAACGACGAAACGACGTAACGACGCATGAGTCATGTTTTTTCGTGCGTGCAGGCCAGCTCCATCGATTTATAAGACGTTATCACGTCAAAAAATATTATAAGTAAGTAAAGATTGTAATGGCTAATGTTTTTAAATTTTTTCTTAAATACATGTTCAAAAGAAATAATTGGATAGAATAATGAACCCTTGCACTAAAAGAAGTTACTTCAAAGGGGGGTACACAAGATGTCGCATGATGACGCTTCGAATTTCTTTAATTTTGCTATTCACTTCTATTATTTTAGACTAGTTTTGATTTGTAAAAGGATCATATAAAAAAACGGTAGGAACCAAGCCGTAGTTTGTTTAATACTATGGTATATATTACCTTTCACTCAAAAAACGGGGCACTATATCTTATTACGTTCATTGAAAGAAGTATGTCGAGACTTTCCATACCGAGCTAATGAATCTGAATAAAGCTTGATGCGGCGAATAGTTTGAATAGCCGGTTGTTGAAGGTAGTTATCATCGAGATACAAAGCCAGAGCATGGCCAGTAAAATCTTGAGTGTTTTTGTCCAGACCAAATTTGTCATAGAGAGATTGCATGTTAGCAGTGTTGGCATCCAAATCTTTCCATGTTTTTGAATCTTCTTCTTGAAAATCTTGCACATATATCAAAAAATTGCGGAAACGCCGCTTTTCAAACATCCCCATAAGGTCGGATGCTGATGCAGTTTTCTCCAATTAAGTCTTTCGAAAGCGGTCTCCTTGACTTCCTTATACGACATGACAGCGACCTTTTCTTTTATCTGGCCCATGTAACTTATTCTTGGCCTTCCTCTTCCCCATTTTCCTTCAATATTTCCTTCAATGATGTTCTTTATGTTCTTTATCATGTCGTAGAAGATGTTCAAGCATTTCCCTCTTCGATTTTGTATCGTCTCAAGTATAATTCTCTTCTCCTTTACTCGCTCTAAAACCTCTTCGTTTGTATATTTTGTTCATTCTCCGCCAGCACCACATTTCGAAAGCTTCACTATAAAAACAATAAAAAAAATTATAAAAAGAAAAGAAAGAGAAGTGGTCTCCTTGTTTCATACGATAAGAATTCCACTGTGTTCACTGTTTTCTCTGTACGATCACATGATACCATATTAATACGAGTATTTTTATTGAATCATATTATAAAGCTATCGTTTGTTCGTGATAACACTGTTCTTTCTTTGGTTTATTTTTTCAGGAATTCCAATACTTAGTCAAGAATTATGTTTACTTACGCGTGAAATGTAATGCCTTCAATTTTTTGTTCACAACGGCTTTTACATCTAATAACACTGCACGACACCATGCATGATAAGATATAAAATCAAACAGTTTTCTAGTTTAAACTGCAAAATATTAGCGAATTTTAGTAGCTTATACGAATGAAAATCAATAAAACACTCCGTGACAGTCGCATTATCTGCCCTCACATTAGAGGACAGGCAAAAAAAAGGTTGTACGGAGAAAAGGCTACAACAACGATGTACTTCTCGCTCGCACATTTTGACCCTTTGAAAAGAAGTAATATATATTTATTTCTTAATATTTTACAAAAGAGAAGTTGCCCACAATTTTTTATAATAAATAAATTCAGTGTTTTTAATATCTTTCAAATGTGCGAGCGAGAATTTGTTTGAATTTGTTTTGTAAAATTGATTTCTCGAATAAATATTTTTGTATTTTGTTTTACAGTTTTTGCGTCTCTAACTATACGACAGTAAAAAATAATTTAGTACTAAAAATATTATTTATTTCATGATTTATTTTCCCCCCAGGAGTCGTAGCCACCTTCGGCTTAAAGGGTGCATCCTACTACTATGCAGTTTTCTGATGGATCAGCCCTATAACTCGGCTAAAATACGTACCTACTTACTCCTTATGTATTATCATTTGGGATTTCTGTTGCACTTATGTTCACTAAAATATTTTGAAAATTAGTCATCATGCCTATTAGCCGATTTGCAATATTTATTTTTAACTTTACTATGCTTATTTTTGCCGTCAAGCCGCAACGCTGTGCTTCGGTTTGAAGGGTGTGGGTGACATTACTGGCACGTGAGGCTTAGCCTGCATGCCTCAAGTTGATGGACAAAGCAGTGCATCGTAGGGCACGTTTAGCTCGTGACCTGCGAGGCAATGCCTTGCCTTGTCACTAGATTTTTCAGCGTGGTGAATAGATTTTTACGGATGTAAGTTTTATGAATATGATGTTAGATTTTTTTCAGCGATTATTTTCGTTCAAATATAATTCCTTGACAAATGCACACGCCTGTGCTAAGAGCTTAGGAAATTTTAGTTAAAATACCATCGAAATTTCGATGTTAGTTTTCCGAAGTCGGAGTTTTGCTACCACATTTCGTCCATCAAATGTTGTTTTCGTGTGAGCACGTGTCTCTCTTTTGCATGGAAAACTGATGAGATCCAAATATTTCGAAAAGCTAAGCACATAGGCAGATGGTAATCAGAAAAAAATGTGCCACCACCGCATTGTATTTTATCTACTTTGAGGAAGTATTTCTGTACAGATTCACTGTTTGGCCTTGCCTCTGACTAACCCTCACTACCTTTTTATGGTAAACAAGTTTTAACTTTGGCCAATTGATTGAAGTGTTCCGTTGACAGACCTTGGCTCCATCATCAGAATAGGTCGCTTTTATGATTTTATGACAACTCTGTACCTCCTTATTTGAATTCAAGAAAAAAAATTAAGAAAAAGCAAACGAATTGACCGACCAGTAGAAAAACCTTGATGTCACCGAAATTCTTAGAGATGAGAGCTCTCGGAGCATTGGTTGTCTTAATTTAACCTTTTCTTTTTATAGCAAAAACTGATTGTCCAAACAAAGTTCTTTCATATGAAATGTAACTAAATTTTTTTGGGTAATTTTTTTTATCTTTGCACCATTAAAAAACCCCTTATAACCCCTCATCCGATTTTACTTACATACTTACCAGTTAATTTCTCAAGTACAAGCTATCGACGTATCAAATTTCATGCTTTATCAAACCTACCATTTGAAAGACAGCGTTTTAGTTATCTTATAGTGGTTGAATCGTTATAATAAAATAAACTCAAATAATTATAAATTTAATATTTTGATTCACGTAACTACAAAATAATATTTACAAATTATAATACTTATAAATTCTTCCGTAATATAAAAGTAGTAACTTTTCAAGAACTCTTCTGAACAAATTCTGGCTCGCGCATTCACAGCTAACTTCATTTCACTGATCTCCTTGTCTATCTCTTCCATGAAATATATGACGAAGTCGACCAGCTTGTGCTTGAACATCTGTTCCGTGTGGAAGTTAGTAATCAGGAAGCTGATATGGTATCCGTCCA
The DNA here is from genome assembly GCA_947578465.1 of Thera obeliscata. Lineage (NCBI taxonomy): Eukaryota > Metazoa > Arthropoda > Insecta > Lepidoptera > Geometridae > Thera > Thera obeliscata. The sequence goes on along the minus strand of CANPUM010000004.1, from coordinate 1,286,973 downwards.
CTGAGTAGGAGTACCCAGATCTATTGCACAAAATTTGACATTCCCAGAGTTAGTAACACCATTCAATATAGATAGAATGCAAGAGCTTGTACGTAGAGGCAATGCTCAATATCCAGGCGCAAAGTATATTGTTCGTGATAATGGCGGATGAGCGAGCACAACTCAGTAGCTAAGAAAAGTTTCTCGTGTTACTTTTTGTGCGTCTGCAAGCACTAAAAGTAAAACTTTACCCACAAAGCATCAACCAAGTATTTTGCTATTTTCAAAAATATTACTCGTCTCAGCACAAATCAAAACTTCTTTACTCCTCTCTCTCCTTTTACTTGTTGCAAATAGGTTAATAGCCCATATTGTGATGGTAAGCTGTATCCAACCCTTATTATCGTTTGCTACACCTGCATTATGTTTCGATCCGCAGAAAAACCTTGGACTTAGGAAACTCTTTGCTGCGCAGTATGGGTTTTCAACCTTTATGAGAAAAACACTTCCCCATTTTAAAATCTCTATTTCCTCTGCACACTAAAATGAATAAATTGAACTTGCCTTTTCGGTAGCGTACTGCTAAAATGGACATGGCGCCTGACGTGGTCACGTTTGCGACACGTCGCCTGCTGCGGCAACTGTACGTGGAACAGTTGTCGACTGCTAGTTCTTATGTCCTTGCAGTAAGCGTCATTTTTCTTTGTTTTAGGTAACTTTAGCTGTATCTTACTGTACGAGCTCCACTGGAAAAAAATGTGGACGAGGGGGCAATGACCTACAATTTCAGGATCATCCCCACCGAAAACAAAATAAATATTTGTTTGGTGAACACAGATGTTTGTTCTCTAAGTATGTACTTATAAAAAAAACTATACAAATATTATCAGATATTTTGTCCCCAAGTGTGGATTGTCTACAATATTTATTTATTTATTTTATTTATTAGACTCTTGTTGTTTTATCATCATCAGCCTGAACAAATCCATTGTTGGATACGGAATTCTGCCATTTTTGTTGATCATGTGCGTATCACATTGTTTATGCCGCAAGAAACAACAAACTATATAAAAACTTTCTTATTATAAATATTTCTGTGTGATGTATGTATGTATGTCCTGGAATCAAGCAGCCACTAACAATGACAAGCAGGTGATAAATACCATAAGAGGAACATAATTATGTATTCATTCGTCATTGTACACACACTTAATACAAATTACATGTATAGATCAAAGACTAGATAGAATACGTGGACAAATGCGATCTCAGTCAATTTTTTAGGGTTCCGTAGCCAAATGGCAAAAACGGAACCCTTATAGATTCGTCATGTCTGTCTGTCTGTCTGTCTGTCCGGCCGTGTCACAGCCATTTTTCTCCCTTGGCAATTTTTTGAAAAACGCATTTTTAATTTTCCCTTCTAAAGCCACTCAGTAGTTTTTGTGATGGGCTGCATTTTTTCTAGTTAAAAAACAAGCAATCCAAATTAAAATGTCCACATTACACTAACACCGCTTTTGACTCCTGCCTGATAAAACAGTGCGGCTTCACTGAACTGAAGTTACTTTCCTAGCCCTTCTAGCCTTCTACTGATTGCCATCAACCGTGGCCAGGTGAATGAGATGCACTCACTTGTTAGAGGGAGACGGAAGACTCCGATGGACATAATACGGAATGTTTATAGCTCAACTTCCTTTCATTTTTTGTGGAAGCACTATTTCAAATATTGTTTTAATTGATTGCCGGCAGACCGTCCGGCGGCGGAGGATTTAAAAAGTAAAAAATAATGAACGAACGCCTAATTGCAGGGATTAACTCGGTTTCATATCATTTTCGGGTTACTCGGACAGTTTTCGACGATTTCGGCTTGACAACTGTAATTAACTACAACTTATCATGTTGATTTTTGACGGTTCATTTGTAGAAGATATATTATTTATTTAATACTATCTTTATGTTATTTAAATTGAAATTTTACATTGCGCTCTTTTTAGACTTTTTAAACTTCTTACCGTTGTAATGGGTTTCCAACCTACTTGCTGAATAAAAAGTTGGAATTTGGTTCAACAACCTCCTTGCAGTTAGAAAGACTTTAGAAAGTTGGAACATGGTTGAATAAAATAGAACTTGTTTTTTTTTATAATTTGACAGCTGTCAGTAGAAAGCGATTCTCCCTAGGGCTGAAAGTTTTACTTTCAATTAGGCCCCTCAGGCAACTTCAGACCTACTTTCAGAGTATGAGTAATGAAAAATACTTTATTCACCAAGGTGAATTAGGTTAGCGAGTGAATGTTCTGTGCTGTAAGATAAGATAGTATGTATGTGTGCGAGAGTGAGTGTGTGTGTGTGTTTGTGTGTAGTAAAAGTGTGTGTGTGAATTTAATTTATCCAGAGTTGATATAAGTCTAAAGATTATTTCGCTTGCCCATCAAAAATTATAATTGCTTATTCAGAAGAAGTTCAGAAACACGGTGTTTAAAGGATCGTTTAGATGAAGAAAAGAGGTCAACATCTAACATTTTCGCCTCAAATTATATTTTGAGGTTATAGGTATGATTACGTAAAACATTGCTCAAAAGACAATAATTTCCGTTATAAGCCTTTGCATTTTTATATGTTTTATAAGCAATCATGTACGGAATATGTGTTTAAATTATGAGTTTACTTAATATTACTGTGTAAGTAAAATTTCATTATTAAGTACTTAAATGCTTGAACGAGTTTTATTGACGTTAAAGAAGGGACGTAAGTTAAATAAGCTACTTTAATTTCGTTATTTTTGTTACCTAGCCATGGTGCATAGTGCCCCAAATTAGAGCAAGAACCACTTACCTGAAAAATATTAAATCTGGAAACTCGCGGCAGTCTACTAGGAGCAGATAGGGAAATAGACGACAGAAGGTAGGGAGCGTCAAGGGCACCATTCACCACTTTCGACAAGAACACACTTTTAACAAAATTATGAATTTCATGATACATTATAGTAAAATCATAAGTAAACACATACTTACGTACATCATATAGATGTTGCTGTTATCATATAATTTTTTATCTTTTTTTTTTTTTTATTTGTTTACCCAGGTACTTAGTTCCTATTTATTTAGCGTACACTCCTTCTTTTCTTTAGGTATTTTATTATATCTGGGGTTGGTACTGAAAGTCCTTTTATCTACCTTCTTATACTTGTAAAAAGGAGAGACCCTGATAAAAAATATAGCAGGATTGTCAAATCTATTCAAATTTGATTTAGCCTACCTTCACTTTCATCCATCCACAACATCTTAATCTTCATTCTTTATCAATATCTTCTAAATAAATGTCTAACAATCTTCTCGTTACACCTTAAATTATTTCTCTTATATTTTAAAATAATTAATTTAAAAACATTTGTTCGTAAAAGCTCGTCTTGTAGCTAAGAAAGAAACGTTCAGCCCGGTCTTGAAATTTGAACAGGCACATGTATGAATTACAACAGTAGCATTTTCCAACAGTTTCTCTGATAAAGTAGGCACCGAAGTCTTGTAATTATAAGTATTAAGTATTATTTTGTCGCATGTTTTTTTCATAGATGGCGCTGTAAAATGTCCACAAATACTCCCTATTTCCTTCAATAATAAAATAAAGTCGCTTTGCGCATCTGCCTGTCTGACTTTTTATCTACAAAGTCCTCCAGAACAACAAGAATTTTTGTTAGTTGACTAAGGCTAGTTAAGTCATAACTTTTTCGTAAGAATGTTTAGTAAATTAACAATCTAGCCTTGCGTTGTAAGTTACTTTTGCATAACAAAATTAAATAGAAATAGAAAATATTTATTTTACGTCACAAAACATGATAGACACAAAAAATATAACAACAAGCAATAAGTGACGAAAAATTAACAAGTGAACAAATCATTATTTACAATCTCGTAAATAATGATTTTGGACGATGATTTGCTGATTTTCATAATTACAATAACGCACTGGCGGGCTGGGCCGGCTAATGGCACGTCCGAGATATGGATCTTGTTTGGTATTCGATTCATTTTCTTGGCTTACAAAATATGGAGCAATTGATTCGAGTCATTAGTTTTTAATTGGTTAAGTGTTGCCATTTTTTTTTTTTCGAAAAACAAGGTATTTAGATAGAGCTCATGGTAATTAGATCGACGGCTAGTTTTCTTCGATGGCACGATGAGAATTCTAGCAAGTGTCGGACATGAATCTAAAACGTGGTCGTATAATTCAATAGTATAAGTATGTATGTACCTACACGGATAATGTAATTAATTATGTAAGTGTCGCAGAGGTCATCGGGAACACTGACGCGCGTTCGAACGTAAAATAAATAGGTATATTTAGTTCCCAACGAGTTAATAATGGTCTGTGGTTTGGACTCCATACCGACTGTCTTATTAGCACTGTGTATACCAATTATACCACATTGAAATTTTATTCGCACTCATTTCCAGTAGGTAGAACTACTTACAATATTACAATCAAGCCAAGTAAAAATTCTCCGTACTCCTTAGCAGTGTTCAGGAAAAACGCGAGCTGTTGCTTTCAAATCACAGGAGACATGCAAAAACATATTACAAAACAGAAACAAGGTTGTTGGTGATGACATTAAAATATACTCCGATCAAACACCACAGCAGCGAGAGTTCCTCAGAAAACTAGCGGAAGAGCTCAAATATAGATCTGATCATGGTGAGCTGCAACGCTTAGTGACACACTATTACTTGTGCCACTTATTGCTGAAACGATTTACCGGTTTTGTCATGCAGTTACATTTTGAAATAACCACCCACATTATCAACTTGTTACGAACCATTACAAAACCTTGCGTCACAAAGATAAGCTAAACCTTTTACTTGGCATATACCTCTCCAGAGGTCTCGCTTCTATCGTAAAGTCTATACATGATTTCTGAAAAATAAAATGTTACTACTAACAAATCTGTTCCTAACATTCAATTATGTATAATTGTTGAAATGTCGTAAAATACCTGATTCTTATCAATTTCACCGTCTTGTAACTCTGCTTCACCTTGCTCTTGAAATGTGATAATAATTAGAGCTACGAATATGTTAACGAAGAAGAAAGGAAACACCACGAAGTAAACTATGTAAAATATGGACATTTCTATTCGAAAATTTTGTATGGGTCCTCTGTCTTCGTAACTCTTTTTTTTCTTATAAACAGCATCCTCGTCGTCAATGTCTGCAGTTTTGATTCCATACTTTCTTACATACTCCCTTCTATCATGAATAACTTGTTTTGTAAATCCGTGGATTGTTTTCAAGCAGCTATTCATTCTTTTTCCCACTGTACTTATGTTGAATATGAAATCAGGATAGAGATAGATTCTCAGGAGTCGCGCGATATAACGTGCATAAACACCGTCTTCTCACAACAATCAACAATGATTGCACGATGTAGCTCGCAATAGTCTGCGTTATTAGCTCCATGTCTGTGGGTTTGTTTCGGCACGAGCCTACTTCCCCACAATCTCCGCTTGTACCTACCTTCCCTTAGTAAGTTAGTACGTCATTTCCGAAATCCAATTACAAGTGAATCAGTTCTGAGCAATAAGTCCCGGGAGGCACTAACAAGCCTAACCGTGACATCTATTAAGCCGAGTTTACACTTGTCCGTAGATAGAGTCCAAACGTTACCTTTGCCTCCTGGTGCTTAAGAAATAGCTGATTTATGGGAAGAAGTTTTGTATGAAGATGGTGGGACCAAAAAATTTACCTGCGACAGGTTAATACGGAATGTCACGTCTGATCCGTCTGCCAAGGAGGCTTTCAGCAATCCACCAAGTACCTAAATTTTCCTAAGAAGTGCCTTGTCGTTTCAAAAACTCAAGCAGTTAGAAGTTTTTTTTTTTATGTAACTAGCTGATGGAACAAGCTTATGGCCCACCTGATGTTAAGTGGTAACCATCGCCTATAACAAGCCTTTTGTTTCATAAAAAACAGTTTTATGTTATTTGCCTAGATTAAGTAGGTATCTAACCATACTCAAGCACTTGATGTGCGGGCAGGTTTTTCCGCAAGTAGGCCGCTGGTGGGCCCTTTTTGCGTGATCCTTGACACGTGTTGCTCGAACTTTTTTAGGTTCTACAACACGCCGGTTTCCTCACGATGTTTTCCTTCACCGTTTTGAGAATAAAAATTACAACAACATTAAAAGAAAAAGAATTGTACTGTCAACATAATAACCTAAAGCCTTGCGCACATCTAGCGCGATGGCGATGGCGATCAGTGAAAAGCTGTCAAATATCGCTCATATTTGTCAGCGTTTCACTGATCGCCAACGCGTTATGGCCCGAACACACCTAGTTCACTGGCAGTAGCAATCAGTGAAACGCTGTCAAATATTCGCTGTCAAATCTCAAATCTGACAGCGATATTTGACAGCGTTTCATTGATCGCGTTCGCCAGCGAACTAGGTGTGCGCAGGCCTTTAGACGTACCCAGGCCTTTATGCAGTAAATTATTTGAAGATCGAAAAAGAACGTTATACAAAGGCGAACGCTACCAGACCAATGAATAACTAGGAATAGTGGACCAGTGTTGTTTTGTACTTACAAGAGGATGTTTAGAACCGACGTTGGTTCCCGCCGGCATTATTACTGCCCGAGTTATAACCGCCGCCGGAGTTGCCGGCCACAGCGCCGGTTGAATACCCGCCGCCGCCGCCGCCGTTACCGCCTGTAATGTACAGGATACAATCAAATAGCTATAGTTACAATAGAACCGATGGGGAATACGTTTCGGGGCTAAGGCTGAACACACTAAAGTGACACTCTACTTTTCAGTCAGGGGCTAAAAACAATTTTAGCCAAAAGCAATTAAAACTTGCATTGCAATAACTTTCACGTCAGCTCAGTTGGTTGGCTTTGATATAAATTACGTGTACTTGCTAAGAGGTGACTGTTATTTTTATTGTCTATCTTTTTATAAATAAGACCATTTGTCTCAAAAACTACGCCAATATACGCAAATACTGACAAATAGGTATCTCAAAACGTCCGAGTAGGTAGGTAATTATTTCAGAATGAAACGAATTGAAACTCAGTGAACCGTGAACCAGATGGAACCAAAGCCGTTGTGTTGTCAGTCTGACCTTCAAGAAAACGATAGGTACTACTATTTTTATGCAACAAGCTACTAATAACCTAGGTACCGTTGCTATTTGTTATCGGTCAAAATGGGATACTTATTGAAATCTTTGTTTTTATTAAGTTTAACCAGTTATTGTACACCATCGTTATTCGAAAGCGATTCATGTTATTCATTCGGTAGTGGTAATGTGTTTCCTGGTGGAGCAAAAAAAATTGAACACAAGCTTCAATTTCGTACACGCACGCGCACCTTCATCGCATAAACACACACTCATATAAATTTGTGTTGCTACGCAGTGGTTACCGTTGTATTGTACCTACTTTTTGTTTGGTAGCTTCGTTGTGAAGGTTGGAAGTTCACGAACGATTAATTACTGTTTACGTACGCAAAGACACGCTATAGGTGCGCTGGACTCTTCTTTCTTACTAGTAGCCAGCTAATTTTTTCATTTCATTTTATTTCTATCGCAACGCCTCATATCTTGTATCGTCTCAGATATTTCAGATACTATTTTTTTATTGTTTATTTTATCATATAAAAAATACATACTTAATCTTAAATTATTTGATTTGATTGTTACTAGGTCTTAAGGACGTGCGATAATAAAAAAGCCGGCAATGTACACAACCACGTCAAAAAGATCACCCACTAAATAAAGGGCTGAATAACATAATTCCATGTCACATTACATGATTGATAGCCTCCGTAAGGACCAACACATTACACATCCTCAAATCACACCAAAACCAATCCTAACCCATTAACATAAAGACCATTATCGTCGAAAGGGAAGCGTTCCGCGTCGACTCACTTAGGAATTTGTGTTTTTTAAAGTCGATTTTGACATGTCCTTTGATGCAGATAAAGATAAGATACCTACCGAACCACTAACTCATAACAGTTTATAGCCAAAAAGTTTTATTGAAAAAGCTACAAAACGCCGCTTGTAACATGATAAAATGGAATGTTCGAATTCCAGTCTCGCCAAGTCTGATGTATTGAATTAGAACTTTTAATAATTAACATGTAGGTATATTTATACTAACTAAATTAACTAGGTATTTTAAAAGCTACGATAGGAGTTACAGTATGAAGAATTCGCATTACCTTCCATGTTGCTCAAAATAATCCCAGTTGCATGCTTAAATCCACAACCTGAATAAAGATAGACATTTCCCGTACCTGCTGCCATTTACTTGGAGTCTTTAGAGCACCTGAACTGAACTCAGAGTTGGCATTAAGTTTTTCTGTAATCTTTAGCCAAGCATTAGTTTGCCGAATTCTGCCTTCTATACCTATAAATTTTCCGACAGCCAATTCCTTATCTTCTTCAAGAAAATGCAATAACATGATTAGTTGCTCCGGGCTTGCTTTTCGTCTCCCCATTTCGATTCTATTGAGTCGCTAAGTCTAATTATGTACGTTTACGAAATACTCTGATTACAGGTAATTTAATTTACCTTTATAGCACTGTGGTAAAAAAAAATCTGTATAACAGACAGCAGGTGCTTGTGCTATCGATTCAACTTACTGCGCCATAGGGCTCATCTCATTAGTATTTCACGCACGCCCTTACTGCAATACATAATTACATACCCGCATACCTACGCACTGTTAACTAAACCTCATACTTTACTATATTTGTATGGCGGCGTTACTCAATCAGTATGGTATGCAACTTGACTAATCGTGTTCAATGACGGCTTCACTGATTTTTAGTTGCTACTACAAATAGGGTACTAGGGTTATAACCACATGTAGATCGTGTTCTTTCCAACACAATTTTGACTATTAAAAACCAAGTCAGCCCACTCCCTGTAAGCTTACACGCAGGAATTGCGCGGAGAGCAGGCGGTAGGTTTTTGAACGAAAATCACCCGCACTTCTGTAAGCTGCTTAAGGTAGGGAGAGGTCTCATTTAAATAGTTTATCTCTAATCACTCTGTACAGCCCTACACCTAGACAAATGCCGCGGCCCATAGTTTAAATTAACTTAGTTATACAGAGTGGCAGGTATTGATATCAGTTGCCGCCTAGCCGTGGCTCCAGTTAAATTAGATAGTGATATCAGTTCTCTCAAAGCGCTTACCCGGACCCAAAGTTAAATGGAGTGGCAGGTAGTGATATCAGTTTCCTCCAAACGCTAAATTAGCTTAGTTGTATAGTTTGGCAGGTAGTGATATCATTTTCCTCCATACGTTTAATTAGCTTAGTTGTAGAGTTGCAGGAATTGATTCCTACCATCAGTTTTAAGTCTTCCTTTTTCATGTTAAGTAGGTTAGTTGTGATGCGCTTGTCCATTGCTGGAAGCACCGTTTTTGTGTGGTTGTCCACTCTGTACAACAAGGACATCCTAGTGACCACGATTTTCGGTCATGAAGTGCCAACCACAGAGAGAATAGACTTCTTATTCTAATTCTAATTGATTTGGGGGAATACGATCTGCACTGATGTCCCGCGATGGGGTGTATTGTGCATTGTCCTCCTGCCAAACCTCACCCCAGCCAGCACAACTCCTTAAAATAACGGAGAAGGACTTTTACATTCTTGATTTGAAAAAGTAAACTTTCTGATTCCTTTGGTACTCGCACAGAGCCTGAGGATCTCGAGTCTTAGTATAAAATAACCAAATAATAATAAAAGACCATCATCGTAGGCTAAAGCTCCCAATCCAATAGAGCAGAGTGGAGCTGTGAAATATTAACCGATAGAATTGCATAAGCCCACGAAGCGATTTAGCAATGCTATTGCTTTATTTTTCACAGCTCCGCTCCAGTAGACAGGTAGTTTTGGAATATTTCCGTTACAAAGCGGCGACAGTGTCTCAAGGAACAAAGACGTAAGTCGCACACGTTTTATCGCAATAACGTGTGGAAGAAAAACATGAAGCTCAGAGATAATTATTTTAGGTACACTCACTTATAGATTCAATAGGTTCCGATTCCTGAGTGACAATCTTCATTTTTACAGGTACTTACTGCAAACAATTGCAGGACCAATAGATTCTCATTGTGTAAATTAAGTGCAGGTAGTAAATTTATGCAGTTTATTTTGTTAGTTCGCTTCGCTAATGTATTTTACATTTTAAGTACTCATTTTGAAGTATTTTCACAGGTCAACAATATTAAAAAATATACAGGTATTGTTAAGCTAACCTATTTTCAGGGACCCGGAAAGCCTCGCAAATAAAAGATTAATTTAACATTATGTACATGATAGGCACTTATTAGTTGTTTTTTATCTGACAGACTTCATTAGACAGCTAAAGTGCAGTTCTTATTGTAAGTGCCTACTGTAACTGTACCTATACAACTTGTACTTATTATTTGTACTTCTACTTGTATCTTTGTATCAAGACTCAACAATCAGTGTTTAGGCTGTGCATTCTTATTGCTACTACTTATACTATTGTGTATACATGTATTTAGTTTGATTGTACAGTAAACATTTTAAAAGCCATGATTTATAGGTAGGTCTCACAATTACTTGAGTTGACAAATGGAGCCAAAGAGTTACAGTTTGGTGCCCAAGAACCGGAACAAGAAACAGTGGAAGACAATACAAGCGCTGGAGAGACGATATTGGAATAACAGGAAGAAAATTACGGCGAAGAACCACAAATAATATAGGAAATAGAGGCCTATGCCAAAAGGCACACAGAACATACAAACTATGTAACTAAACCAGTGTAAATAGAATATTTTTTATGAATAAACGGCTTTATTATTATTACAACATTGCATCAAAGATATGGCGACCGTCATTGACGCTAACTAACGCGTACGTTGATTTAATTAATAAATTCATCAACATGTTTCAATAACCTATTGTAAAAACTTTTTTAACTAACCTGAAGATTTTTTAGGAATTCAAATAAAAAAATGATATAATTTTATATTAATTTATTCACTCATTTCTAACATAAAATGAGAAACTCAAACGCCTAGATTCGTTGTACAATATTAGTTGAATTTCTTACAAAATGTACTCTAAGGCAGCCAAAACTGTACAACCAACCTTTATAACACCCACACACAGTGCGAGTAAAACAACATTAAATTCGTACATTCGAGGGGAAAATGCTACATTCATAACCTACACCTGACGAACAGAAATTAACAAAAAACAATAAAACTACGACTAAAAGTGACATTAAACACTATAAAAATTTTTATAAGTTTCAGCTAGATAGTGTGAAATTTCAAATATTATTAGTTATTTTTCTTTTAATCCAATTACAATAATTAAAAGGCATTAAGGGGCCAGCGGAGGGCGAATTTTCATACAAACGCAATACCAAAATGATTAATGAAAATTCGCCCTCCGCTGGCCCCTTAAGTATAAACGATAATGGTATAGTGGCTCCAAGACAAGAAACTGAAACGGCAGAAGAAGAAACAAAGAAGATCGTAAACCATGATTGTGATCAATGGCATAAAGAAGATAAGAAATCAGATGGATGGGCATCCTACGCTTCATCTTCTGTAGGCCTACCATAAGCTCTGTCTGGCTCTGGTTTTGAGTCTGTGTGAGTGTTGACTAAATAAATCCTACGTCAAAATGTCACATACACAGTATAATGCACTGGTAAGCACATTCGATGAGTGTTCTCTATTGCCTGTAAGTCGCGTGTGTTACGGCGTATCGCGATTTTATATGTCTTCATTGTGCTGTTTTATCCACAATTGCGGTGGAAATGTTTAAAGATGGCAGATTCTAAGCGTGATTGGATTCCGAGAATAAAACTAAAGGTAACCGCCCTAGCCGCAATCGTTTTATAATATCGTGCAGGCTATTAGACGCTATAGCGACTTTCCTTTCTTCGACCCACTATTATAACTATCAATCTTCTCTAAGTACCCTTTTTAGAGATTTTCGAAGGATTCAAGTAAACAAGTTAAAGCATTTGTCTGGTCCTTATTTTCTTATCTCTAAGGTCGAGATTTGAAAAGAAGTAACCCATTTTCTGTTTGTCAAAAGTTAAACAATCAAGTATTATGTAAACTTGTTAAGGTCAGTTTTGTTTAAAACAGTTTTGTCTTAAGGCCAGTTGATTTCGCTTGGTATAGACGGCGTAAAAAACTTAGGAAGCTAGATAGATAACACTTTATTGTACACAAGAATACATCACAGTAACTAAATCAAGTACAATGGGTGGCCTTATCGCTGAAAACGATTTCTTCCAGGCAGGATCTATGTTGTAATGCGCAGAAAACAAATAAAGTTCCTTCCCTGGAAAATAATGAAATGTTTTCTACTTATAAGGAAACATGTGAATTAGCTTTTAGCAAAATTACAGCGAGCTAAGTAAATACAATTTGTTTCTAAAATCAGGTCGAAACTTATAAAGATACAAAGTAGCGCCTGAAATCACGCAACTGAAATATCATTTCGGAGCCGTACATTCAATTAGGGGGTAATGACCTTAATGGATAAAAAGAGAATTAATTACAGGGGACTCTTTAGACACTTTGTTAATCTTCATTTGATTATGCAAAGCTTATTTTAGTGGATTTTAATTAAATAGGCGGTGAGAAAGAATTTAAAAAATCGTGGGAGTCCAGGAAAACAAACCGGTTCCATTCATCATATTTATAAAAGAATCGCTCCTGCGTGGACTCGTACGAGCCTGCGTGTGCGCAGATATGGAAGCGAGGCATGAAGGGTTACAACTACAGGCCGATGATTAACCATTGTCATATTGATTTGCTGTCGTGTTCTATTGGTGTTAGTAAGTTACTTTTGTTTATTTGTTTTAGATTGTGATACAATCGACATTAATATAGTATGAAATATAAGTTAAGCTGCTATGCGTATTTTTTCTCTTATTGGTTTGAATTGGCTCGTACCAAAATTTCATGAATGGGTATATCTACTATGAATATGATGCTATGTGAATGTGATCTAACAAGATCATGATATTTTTTGTTTTTATTTTGAAGCTTGCAGAAGTGGTTACTAAGTACGCGTATTTGATCCGTGACGTGAGCTCAATGTTGTACATTTTATGTGTCTTTAGTGTATATTTCTCGTTTCCTTCCAGTGCTTCGAGGCGGGCCCCTCGGCAACGACGTGTATAAACTCCAGCAGTGGCATTGCCACTGGGGCGCGGTCAATGGGCAGGGTTCTGAGCACACCGTGGACGGACGCTCTTTCTCCGGAGAGCTGCACCTGGTTCATTGGAACACGACCAAGTACAACAGCTTTGTTGAGGCCGCTGGACAGGCTGACGGATTGGCTGTTTTAGGGGTACTATTGATGGTAAGCTCTGTTAATGTCATGTATCACGCATTATCAGCTAATAAAAAAAAATGGCGTTTTTCTTTAATATATGAAATGGCGTTTTTCTGTAATAATGAAAAATTCATAAAGCTAGGTGAGTCTAGGTGCCATTTCTACACGACCAAGACTAGAAGAACAGGCAACAAACTACGGCTTGATTCCTACCGTTTTTTTGTATGATCCTATTACATAAAAATAATAATATTATACTGCAACCAGCAAACCATGATTAGATTATAGATATCTAACGTCTTTCTTATCACTTGAGTATCTATAGATTTTTTTATTAGTATCTATTACGATAATTCGTCCCTAGGCAATGTTGATGCGGTTGAGGAATATTGTGGCCCTGAAAAGGGCCGATTGACGACTCAGTTGGTAACGTGGTGACTATATTTGTACATCTTTTTTAGATCACTATTGTGTAATTGACGTAGAGTGTTCATTCAGTTCCGCCAGTGTCGAGTGAGTATTTATAACATCACTATAATACTTTTTCGTCAAGTCAAGTCAGTCATAGACAGTCGGCCCAACTTGGCTTTAACAACAAAATGATGGTCATTTGTTTTCAAAACCATCAGAAACCTTTTCGATCAAATCAGAATATCACATAATACACTTTCATTCCAACTGCTAACACTTTGAGCTAAGACCTCAAGTAATGTTGCTTGAAATACCACTGAAATTACACAACAAAACTCAAAATAACACTAGTAAAACAATTAAAATGAAAAAAGCAGATCATTAAGAAAAATTACAAAGAATATAGGTCCTAAAATTACCCCTGAGGGACTCTGCGTTTTATATTGGATTTTGTCACGCCTTCTTGTAGTGCACAACATTTTTCATTTCTTATTAATTACAAGACTCTTTGGCCACGAGCTTTGCATAACAAATAACAAATAACTATTAACAGCCCTCGCAACTCAGTTGGCCTCAGCCATCTGCTCTAGAGGCCGTGGGTTCAATCCCCAAGCACTTTAAAAATACTAGAATTAAAAAGTAGACAGACTTTTGCTTCTAAGCAGATGATTTATTAGCGTCAGGACCAACTGGTGTACTCAGTTTTTACTCATGCCCCTACTTACGGGACGCTATAGTGCCTGAGACAGGATTTTAGAATTAAAGCTGTAAATAACAGAGGCTTCAACCCAGTTTCAGTAATTATTTTCAAGACAAGGCTTTTGTCTAACACTAAGAGCGCACTGCCCAGGTAAAACTACTACACTATTGATATATTGCCGCACGAACACAACGCTATCTTATCGACTTAAATAAAAACTATTTAATTTGTGTAATATATCCTCACTGGACACTTGCAAAATTGATTGATAATGTATAACAAATTGCCTAATAAAGTAACTAATCTAGAAAGTGTTACCGAGTTCAAAAAGAAAATCAAAACGCTTTTGAACTGAATGCTTTTTATTGTTTAAATGAATTTATGAATATGACATTGTTGAAATCCTTTTTTGACACGGACTGCTCCTGAGATCTAATCTAAACTAAAATTATATAAAATTTGACGCTATTTCTCTTAGAATATTTTATATAACTTTTTGCTTCTCAGTTATTTTTACCAATTTACATATACGAGTATGTTAAGACATCTTAATTAAATCGATTTTAGTAACTAATAATATTGTAAAAACTGACATGCCTAGTATTACAGTCAATTGTTATATTGTGGTAAATAAATGAACTGGGAGTCAACTTAAAAATTTAATCATGGTAAATATCCCGTTGTTTCAAAAAAATAGTGTTAAAAACTATGATAGTTTCAAAAGTTATAGGTATCAAAATAAGTTATATTCATGAGATTTTGCCGTAAACTTTTGGGCCTTGTAAAATAAGCACCTTTGCTTGAATTAGGTAATGAAGTTTCAAACATAAACCCTGTTAGGGCACCGCAACTTATTTCCCCGCTTTGGAGGCGCTATCATATACTTACATATATCTATACATTTTAAACTTAGTACACATTATATTCACACACCTACACACATATATATTTTAACATATTATATCTATAGATAATTATGTTTATCAGACACGTTATATATCTTGAAACATTAAGCACTCACAAAAATCTTAGAGAAGATGTGTAAAATAATGACAAAAAGGTGATAACTCAGCACATAATATTGCTCAAGAGAGAGATGATGGATATACATTTTCTTAGACATAAATGTATCTGTAGATTGAAAAATTAGCCTTTATTATAATTAAAAGTCGCCTCACAATGGGTGCTCACTGGTTAGACATAGGTATAAAAACCACATAGGTTGAACGAACCTTGTGGCAATGTGACTTTGAGTCAACTGTTGGTGAAAATAAACTTATCCTTTGTTTTTTAAATATTGTAATTTTACTATTTGATATGGCATTAACGGTTTTCTTCGTATATTTTCCAGAGATGCAAAGAAAAGTTGAACACTTAGCGAATGTTAATTTCTTATGGCTAAAGCAAATTTCATTATATTGTGTGAGAGAAGAGTCTTCTAGGTTGCAGCCTGTAATTATTAGTGCTTATTGTCATTGTTGAAATAAGTTGCAATCTGTGATGGTGATCAATGTAATGACTACTCGTACTAGGGCCTTCGAAGGCTTTATGAGCAAGTTTTCCAAACCGGGTCAGATGAAGTACGATAAGTTTTTATTGTGACGCTTTTCCATAGCAACGGTGTCTGTGATGGTGGTGTACTTAATGTGTATTTAAGACACTGAACTCCGTGAAGCAACTTCTCACTCGTGCACTTTGACCATTTGAAAGATATAAAACCACAACTTATTCAGCATAAATCGCGAGAAAATATTTAGTGTGGCATCCAATTGCACACAGTTAAGCAAAAAAAATAATTTGATCCTACTTCAAAGTTTACTCGTGTATGAAAAACAGTTAGGCAAACGGAAAACATGTCAGGATTACAATTATTTAGTTGCTTAACTGTGTAGGAGCGAGAAGTATTAAATGTTTCAATTGCGGGAAAGGAAAATGAACAATGTTCCTCTGTCATGTAAAACAATAGAAACCTTTTTTTTATTAAAACCAACTGGATTTAAAATTTTCAGTTGATTAGATACAGTACTCAAATTTTTTATACCCCTTTAATTTTATGAAGATTAGGGTTTGTGTTTTTATTCACAGTTAAAATTAGTGTCAACTTGGTTCCCCCATCCATCACCGGACCACTAGACGTACGGAAACGAAGCATTTATTCATGGTTATACACCTTCTTCCCGCACTAAGCGCTTTGCCTCCACTTTATAATGCGGACAGGAATAATAGATTTATAAAAAAATAGATTTGTTTTAAAGGATGTTCAGTGACTGTTTCAAAGTCATGCTGGTTCTGGGACTGTTATTGATTTAAAATGAAGTTTTAATAAAAGCTACTTCAACTTACTAACTCTACGAGCTATGTCGGTGACCTTGGTTCTTCTACGGATATCCTCATTTCTGATTCTATCACGTAGTGAAACTCCCAGCATAGCTCTCTCCATAGCTCGTTGCGCGACTTTGAGCTTGTGCACGAGGCCTATAGTTAGCGACCACGTTTCAGTTCCGTATGTCATCACTGGCAACACGCACTGATTAAAGACTTTTGTCTTGAGGCTCTGTGGTATCTGCGACGAGAAGATGTGACGCAGTTTCCCGAACGCTGCCCATCCAAGTTGGATTCGTCGGCTGACCTCTTTGTCGAAGTTGGCTCTACCTAATTGGATCGTTTGACCCAAATAAACAAGTGCATTGTAAATGCGTTCCATTTTCAAATCACTTTTACCGTCACACTATGCTTGATACGTAATGGTTCATTACAGTTCAAGAGCTATGCAAACCTCCTTGGTGATGGTTCATTACAGTTCAAGAGCTATGCAAACCTCCTTTGTGAAACAATCTCTTTTCTTACAAAATGATATGAAAACTTTTTACTGAAAAGATATAGTAGCTCACAGATGTGTGCATAAGTGTGCGTCTACGACTGTTTTAGCAGATACCTACCGGTACAAATATTTTACTATTAATTTTAATACAATTAATAGTATAATTATAATAATACTTATATTATTATTGTAATTTTATTATTCTCATATTAAAATTACATTTTGTCATACCCGTATAAATGTTGTGTTATTGTTGTATTGTAAGCCTATTTCTGCCGAATAGCAGCATTGCTGTGTTTCGAAGAGCACGCCATCTTGTTTATTTCAGTTCATCATAGTCTGTATGTGCAAAAAACGCTTTTTCATTTCTATTTTATTCTTATTGGTTAGTTTGTACATTTTTAAATCAGGAAATACGCATCACGTGCCTCATTTTAACCTGATATTAACTACAAATAACTAGCAGCAGATAAAAAGTATCCTATATCCGTCTCCTGGTTTTAAGCTACCCCTCCATAAATATTCAATAAAACAGGTTCAGCCGTTCTTCAAACTGAACGATTCCGTGCTACATGATTGCACACAAGATATGTCACTCAACTTGTATGGAGGCTAAGCCATATACTTTTTAACAGACTTTAAATAAAAAGAGTAGGCTCTCAATTCCACTGTATTTTTTTATGTTTATTATACCATAACTTCGTAATTTATGAGCCAATTTGAAATATTGTTTTTTTATCTGAAAGGTTATACTTCCAAATTAGTTCCATAGAAATACCATCAAAATCGGTTGAGCAGTTCGGCCAGAAGTCGGTTTTTCAAGTTTTGTAAATTATATTATTATATTTGCTACGGTAACCACTTCCCATCAGGTGGGAAGCCTGCTTGTTTATCTACTTTGTTGCATAAAAAAAAGAAAAAGTTTTTATTTTTTTTCAAAAAATAGGCAGAGTATTATTTTCTGAATGACATTTAGTTTATGTATGGTATGACGTTTCACGTTCAACTATGGACAGTAGACTTTACAGACAACCGATTTTTTAGATTCAAGCTGGAAGTATTTTGAGAGTAGTAGAGCTCTTTGTGAAGGGCTCGTCCGGGGAAGTACTACCACCATGTCTATTTCTGCCGTGAAGCAGCATTGCTGTGTTTCGGTTTGAAGGGTGTATGTGCCGTTGAAATTTCTGATGTGGATGGATATGTGAGCAGAGGTAGAACAAAGAAAACATAAATGAAATGTGTGAAAGATGATATGGATAAGAGAGGGGTGAATGCAGATATGATGGCCGAGAGAAAGGAATGCAGGAGAAAAATATTATATTATTTTGCCAAATAAGACGATGTGTATATTATTATTACTATTCAACCTTTAATCCCCAATGGTTGTCCTTTGCTTGTTCTTATATATTTTTAAGGTACTTAGTTCTCATAAGATGGAAACTTATAAATCTGAATTCTCTGTTACCAGAGCCTCTCTTAAGCTGCATTTTCACTTTCCATCAGGTATGATGGCAGTAAAAATTTAGCTATCAACAATTAAAAAAAAAGAAGTCCACTGCGCTGCGCGACTATAGTAATATCGGCCCAGCTTTTATGTACTTCGTCTTCATAACCTTGTACAGTCTGTAGTCTTGGCACTCCTCATCGGACACCATGGTCGGTTCAGAGTCTACAAATACAGATTCATTCACAGCTATATATTTCGACATTTCTGTGCTTATATTAAATGTTTTTGCAACATTTCTATGTGTAATAGATAGAAAATCTGTCAAGTCTTGGTAGTTAACCGAGTTCTCAAGACGCTCAATGTATTTACTGTCTATATTGATGGTTGTTTCAATCCAAGTTTGGCCTTTCAAATCACTGTCTTCAATGAAAGGTTGGTATTCAAAATCACGTTCTGTATTCACAGTAGTTTGAATCAAGAATTGGTCTTCAAAACAAGGTTGGTCTTTTGAATCGCGTTCTGTATTCACAGTAGTTTGAATCAAAGGTTGGTCTTCAAAATCACATTCTGTATTCACAGTAGTTTGAATCAAAGGTTGGTCTTCAAAATCACCGTCTGAAATAATTACGTAATTTAGCATTTAAAAAATCTGTTGAAATAGTACATTACTGCAGCGGCCTGCAAAAGATGCATTGATGGATGAACGTGTAAATGTGTAACTTACGTATGTGTGTGTATGTCTACATACGTAAGTCCACTAATGCTTAGTCGAGGCCAAGGCTTGTATAGTACTTTTCTTAATAATGCGAGGAAATTAAAATGGGTTGCATTACTTGAACTCATTTTGTCAAAAACAATTACTACAAACAATGAACAACACAAAACCACGCAAATTTTTCTCGCGTCGAAGCGTTTGTCACTTGTTTTTTTTTCATTATTACAGCATTTGTATTTGCCGTCATAGCCAACTCTTCTACCGACTTCCGTGAGTCCTGAGTTTATCTGGGGAGAGGTTATTTTTCATTGTTCACTCGAATAATTTATCCCGATCCTGGCCAACAACCGTTGAGGAACCAAAACAGTAGTTGATCATTTGTATTTTTGTAAGTTCGTCAGCTTTACATTTTCTTAGTAAAAGCACGCGGTTTGTTACATAAACATTATGTCACGGCAAAAGTTATTACTTGGACAGAAATTTACAAGTATTCCCAAAAAAGATATGGTGGAACTAAAGTCAGGTATCTAAGTATACCAAATGAACCGAAGTATCCAAGAGAAAAGCCAATTGGTGACTATTTACAATAAACAATGCAAAACACATTTTCTACAGTTCTTTTGCATCTTCAAATCAACTGATACGAAAATGGACTTGATATGGCCATGGTAAAGTGATTATCATAAGCCAGATACAATGTTAAATGAAAAGTTGAAAGATGAAAAATTACTAAAGAAGAAAATTAATAAAAACAAACCAAAATAAAAAAAAATATTACTTTAAATAGGTAGTAACTAGGTACTACTGAAAAGTAAGCTTTTTTTTCATCAAACCCATACGTGTCGTCTCTATCATCTCACCTATGGATAGGTTTTCAAATATGATATTGAGGTTTCTAATATTATTTTTTCTATAGAATCGTTTGCACGAGAGACACTTCCAAAGTGGTTAAAATGTGTCGCTCTTGTCCTCCAGCCGCCATCTTGAAAAAGGTGCAAACATCTTTTTCTTCCCGTGTACCTACCTATTATCGTATCAAGATTTGCCTGTCAAAATGTGCCGTTTTCCCGCGAGTCTTGTACTTACCTATTACATTGCCTGTCAAAGTGTACAGAACCATTAGTGTACCTTGTTTGCATGCGTATCACACTAATGTACTCCAAAATGACAAGACAAGGTCTATACACACCTACTTACTAACCTAAGATATACACTAAGCATCTACATTTCATTTTTGTTTAATAAAATCCAACATTTTTCATTACCTATATTATAAACGTTACATTTTCAACCGACTTCAAATAATAAAAGAGGAAGTTTTAATTTTTTTATGTTTGTTAACTTCGTAATTTAAGAACCGTTTTAAAAGTTTCAAGGTTCAGGTTTTCTTTCTTGTTCGTCGTAAGCCATATCGATGACATCATGATTCTTCTTCACGGGCGTGGCCATGAGCGAAGAGGGTGCGGTCTTGTTGTCCGGAACAGGATACTGCTGTAATCTGATGGAACGCACGCTGAGACGTAGTTTCAGACACAGTTTCATTCATCGACAGAAGTTTTAAGCACAACTTACACAGTAACACCCATTTTCGAAGACTATCTTGGAGGTTATGTTTTCATTTTATATTTTGTAACACTTATAAAAATGTAACGTATTTTGTTGTACGAATAAAATAACTTATTGACTTAAGCCAATTGCGTTACAATTTGGCCAACTCTATAGGATTTTTCTCCAAATAAAATAATTTTGAATAAAATGGCCTTCTTCAGACTGATGATAATGATGAATCTACTTTGTGAGATATAATTATCAATTATGTCGTAATTTTTTAAATTAAATTAACTTGAGTTGCCCTAATTTTTTTGACGAGCTTAGGCTGGTTTTTATAGGCGTACATAATTAACAAAGTAATTGGAAGTTGGTCAAAACCTCTATTTTTTGAAGGTTTTATTAAATTTGTAGAATGAGCGTATATAAAAATACTAAAATAAATAAATAAAAATCAATCCACGCAACACTATCTAGACCCTAATTAAGCAGAACTTGTACCTTGGGAACCAGTCATTTATTGTTCTAAGAGAACTAATATTTGTGTTCTTATTTATGCTTGTTTTCCTCAAGCCCCATAATATTGGGCACAGGTGGGATCGGTATTGTTTGATTTGAAACCGAAGTACCTTTTATACCTAAACACATACAAACAACGAAGATTTTGTCTGAGTCGTGTTTTGCTCCGGATGCGTTCTAGCCGAGCTAACATTACAAACGAACATGGTAAGCTTCAGACAAGCTTTCAGCTCGTGATGGCCTCAAACGGCTTGATCGTAAGCCTATTGCCTTTCGAAGCTTTTGGCTATCAAACAAAATGCAATAGCGAAAGGGAAAGAGAATTACGAGTGATTGGCAGCAGGCAGCAGGTTGGACAAAAGAGAAATAAGTACTTCTGAGCCGTAGGTCGTGGGTTCGATCCCCACCGAGAACAAATATTTGTGTACACAAAAGTTTGTTCTCTGTCTGGGTGTTATATTGTATTCTAAGTATATATTTACAAAAAAAATTAATATAATATTAAATTTATTTTTATTTATTTTAATACGGTGAATAAAATTAAATGACTCATAGAATAGGCACATAAACCTATCACAATAAAGCTTTCATTGCAAATTACCTAACTTGTTATAATAATTACTAAACAATGCTCTCGATGTTACTAAAAATGATCACATAGGCAACGCTTAGGGGAAGCATCAGCTTTATTACGTACTTTCCGAGAGTGAGAATATCTTATCAGTACATACCTGATTTTCTTAATAATACCACCATTTGTCAGAAAATAATTAGTTGTGTCTATCTACCTACCTTACTAGACAAAGGCCTCCCATACACATTTCCAGGAAGAACGATTCTGAGCCCTTTCCATCCATCGACTTTCCGCGATCTTAACAATGTCGTCAGTCCATCTGGTGGGGGGGCGCCCTACGTTTCGTTTTCCAGTTCGTGGTCGTCATTCGAGAACCTTTATTCCCCAACGGTTTTCTCTGTTGTAGTATAGTAAGGCTCATAGTAGCATTATCTAATCTGAGACGGATAGATAATTCTACTACTAGGTAGAGTCTGTGCAAGGTAAGTCTGCGCGTAACAGATGGCAAAGAGCATATCGATGTGCAAAATATGATCTTGAAAACATAAATGGGGAAATCGGGCTAGCATTATGCAAGTCCATATTTGTTATTGGGATATCATTTCTAGTTAGTTTTTTTACATTTTCAGTCATTTGCCACGAGCATAGTTATCTTGCGCGGACTTTAATAGTTAGTCAACACAACATATCGAAGATTTTATCGCATCTAATTGCAAGTCTAATTAATTCCAACAAGCTTTAAGCCCTTTAAAAGAGGACAAGATTTTACAAATTAGATGAAAATGAGACACCATCGGTAGCATCTGCTAAATGTTGATGACATCTTTGATATTGTTTTTACCTTTATTATAATAACTGCAAGGTCAACCAACCAATGCTGGACAAAACCTTGTTAATTTAAATGCACTGTATTCCTGCCTGAAAAGGAAAAATGAATAGTAATTAACTCCTTTTTACAACATTTTTTTTTTCATGTACTTAACGAAACTTTCTTGGAAGTGAATCTACTATTTACATATTTTTGTTATGGACCGTCATTACTGTGTCCATGTGAAGATCTTAATTTTGATTAAAACTATGTCAGTGATGAATAAGCCACGTAAACTACATTTAATTTTGTTTTCTGTTACCACAATTAAGAAAAAGAGAACAATGAACTTAGATTTTATAAAAAAAACAAATGAAGTTCTAGACGTTTGTACGTCACTGGGTCCAACCAAAACTAATACAAAAGGCAAACTTATTATTTTACAAATCAACTTATTGTTTTGCTAGATTTTGGATGCCGATCGATAGAAAAAGAGCGCTGATAAGACGCACTCAATAAAGTGGTGACGATATTATTATGCGATCGCACAATGGCATGACAATTTTTCCATCCACTGAAGCCTATCATGTATCTAAGTTACTGTCATGTAATATTGTATGAAATAAATATATTTTATACTTTGCATCTTACCCTATTTTTGGACCACCACCCACCAGATGGACCGACGACATTGTTAAGATCTCGGGAAGTCGGTTGATGTAAAGAGCTCAGAATCGTTTTTCCTGGAAATGTGTGGGGGAGGCCTATGTCCAGCAGTGGACTTCTTCAGGCTAATTATGACCTTATTTTTGTAGGGTTTCACAATGACTGTTTGAAAATAAAATATTATGTATTATTATTGAATAACTTACGTCACTAGGCTCCTTCTTCTCCACAATCGCGGTGCCTTCCGAACACAGAGCTATATCTCTACTATGCCCTTCCTTAGCAGTATTCGTCGGCAATTTATTCAGTCATATTGTCGGGTATTTTTTGCCATGGAGAATAAGTTGCTATGTTTTCGCAGTACCAAGTCTCATCTGTTTTGTAATGTTACTATTCCTCAAAGAAAGTCCTCTGTAAGGCTTTAGAAAATTATTTATTGCACAAATTATAAGATACTGTACACAGGCCAAACTACCATAGACTGTGTGTGTGTGTGTGTGGGCGTGTTGTACTATGTCATTCAAAGTTATCATTGTTTTAAAGCTTTTTAGAATCGTCTTCGAATATATTCACGAGCCAATAAAGCGCTAAATCGGCTCAAATGCGTCAATAAAGCGCTAAATTCGAACTTTTAACTAAGGCGCCTTTTAGACGATCAGTGTGATTAAATAAATCTCCCATACTAAACATGGGCTGTAACCATGAGCTCTTAAAACAATTCTGATAAAGTTTTAAAGTTGGGCGATTTCTCCCATTCGACTTTATATCTTTGTTTGTACACAGTTTTTTTTGCTAATAATCCATTTCAAAAGAGTTAACCAACACAACACAATGGAACACTTACAAAAGTAACTAATAAAATCAGTGCTTAAAACGTTATTTCTAAACTAGAACTTCAGTGCGTTCACATAGACAGAATGAAAATGAAAGAAGCAAAGTCAATCAACCAAACATGAAACAAACCGTAATTAATGTTCATGCCATCCTACTTTAATCCTACAAAGTGAAGATAAGGTGTATTAGACACAACAAAAATAACACAACAATAAAAACTTAGCAAGATTTCGTCACGTGCTTTGCCTCTCTACGCAGCATCTTCAGGAAAAGTGACTCGCTGTGCACTAAAGGACGTGTTGCCTCGTCGAACGCTGAGCAGAAAATTAGTATGTTTTATATATTTGTTCTAGTTAATTTGTGTTTAACAATGGAATTCTGCAAAGTCACGCCTGAATCATTTAATTAATTAGTTTTAGTTTTAAAATGTCTTATCAAGCAAATTTGACGATACAAATTTTATTGACAAGACGTTTTAAAACTAAAACTCGAGCATGTCTTCAACTTTGTTAAAAATGTAAGAACTCATAATTTTCTGGAATAGATTAAATGAAAACACTTATAGATTTTTTCCATGGACATCTTTAATTTGTAAATGTCATATTAACCGGTCACTGGGCAAGCAAGCAAACAAACATTTTATTAAAACAACAATTCGTTGAAACCGTCTGAAGTGGAAGGTTTTTGCCCAGCAGTGGCTAACGGTAAGCCAATTTAATAACTGTTATAATGAAAATCATTACAGCTATGCCAAAAGAGTGTTGAAATATTTACTTAAGACTAAAAATTATTGTTTGAAATATTGTAAAGGCAATGTTGAATTGCAGGGTTTTGTAGATGCCGACTGGGCAAGTGATAGTTTAGATAGAAAGTCCTATACTGGTTACTGCTTTATCATGTCAGGTTCTGTGATTTCATGGCAGAGTAGAAAACAGAAGACGGTATCCTTATCCAGCACCGAGGCTGAATATGTTGCACTCTCAGAGGCGTACTAATCCTAGCTTCTTATACTGCCTTTCCACTATCCTTAATTCGTATAAGCATATGAACCGGATTCATATCTTACCGTAAGTTATATAGTCTATCTACATACCGTTATACCGTTTGGCGCCCTCGCTAACGCTCTGGCGCCAAACGGTTTTAAAAGTGTAGTGCAAGTGATAAGTGATAAGTGAAAAGTGAAAAGCATCCACACCGACACGCGAGGTGCTTGCACCTCGCGCAGCACGAAAAAACTAGTTTATATTATATAAAACTGCAAGACCACTCACTGACTCACTGAATACAGAATTAATTTTAGAAAAATCCGCATTGCTATTATAGACTTTTTCAATAAATAAATTCCTTTTATTCTTGGTGGATTATTAATATACTTTATTAATCTCTTGAATTAATTTATCTTTTTCGCTAAAAAGTCTTTAAGTCCGTGGGCGGTTACGCTGTCCAGAGATTGGTAAAGTTTAGCTTTCGTTTTGGTCTTGCAAGGCCTTAACCTTACTCTACCTACTTAACTAGCCCTACTAGGTAATTAGCTACTTTAGTACGAATGTCAAAGTGGGATTAGGGCGGGAAGATAATGTGTATTCCCGCCTAATGTCAACGTCGTTGTCGCTCTTTACCAAACTCCCACTCATCACTGACATGACTCATGTATCTACACTCGATGATCGGTGGATTGCAAGATAATAAGGTAGGTCTAGATAACCCACTCAATACTCGTGTAAACCTATATCGCGGTATTCCCCTTGTAGAGAATCATAATGATAATATTAGTTATATAGTAAGTACTTAGGTAAATCTAGGTCATTAATTATTATCTGAGTAAATACTATCAAATTTTGTGACTACCAGAAAAAAATAAAGGTCTGTATGAACAGAGGCTACTAATAGGTAGGTAATGACTCTACTCTGTAAAGCTTGGTCAACATTTTTTATAAAATTTTAATAAATGTTTTTTTTGAGGAATCAGAACACACACACACAGGGATCACCTATCCTTTTCTACTACATATTTACTTTTAGTTTTTGCAGTAAAAATTAATGTTTGTCAAAATAAGATTGATGTAACACTATGTACCTAGTAAAAATAAATAGGCACTCATCAACCTATATAAGTTATAATTCTGCACAAGGTTTTACAACTACTGGTTAACATTTATAAACACAATTCATAAGGTCACTCACCTTTCCACATTCCACTTTTACATTGTGTCCTTTTAGTACTTTTGTTTCTCCTGAAGGTATTTTGAATACATAGATATCTCCAGACTCAACTCCAAAAATCAGCACTCTCGCTCCAAAATGCCAAGAGCCCCAAGAGATATCCTCAGACTCATACTCAAAGGCTACCGGCCAAGGGTCAGTCCCGGATGGTTTTACCTCCCATACTTTAATCAATCCAGCCATATCGGCAGTTGCTAAATAAGTACCATCATGACTAAATCCTTTATATAATTGAAAACGCCTTTTTTAGAAGACTATGGAAAAAAGTACAATTTGTATTGTGATCACTGTATGTGCCGTTGGCACCAGTTTATTAAGCTTCGTCATTTTAAATACTAGTTTGAAGCACTTGCGAGCTCGTCATAAAACAATTTCTAAGCAAGTCTATAACATGAGCGTTTTGCACAAAAATACCAAACTAAATTAACGATTCTGTGACGTAAAACCGCTTTGAATTTTTTTATAAGTAATTGCTTACTAAAAAAGAATATACCTAAGTGTTGGTTGGTAAGTGTACCTAAACCTAAATGTATATGTGGTGTAGGCGAGTGCATGTGCATATTATTTGGTTTCTCCTGATTACGCAAGCCTCTTATGAGTCCAGGTTTCATAGGAGAAGAGCTAATATTTACGAAATAAAATCCACCGAAATATTAAATAAGACAGAAATGCGATGGCTGCAACAGCATCGGTAATTAATCATCTGTCTTATTATTATCATCTGAAGAGTATTTACCATTTCCTACAGCACAGACGACTCCTTATTTTTATAAAATGTTTAAAACTCTCGTTATTTCTGCTACGAGAATTATTCACAAACGTATCCACGAGTGCCTACAAGTAAAACGATGCCCGCTCAGTTTTTTTGCCAACAGTTTTATCGTGTTCATGCTTTCAACAGTCAGAGTCGCATCAAGTTCTAGTCGTTTAGGTTATGCGTTCTCTTGGTCAAGACAACAATTCTATTAATAGATAATTTATCTTCGAGGACCTGCTAAATTATTCATGGTAATCATTTCTTATCAAAATCTTAGTCGTAAACCAAACAAATAACAAAGGGATTCAAGACAGCACAGATAGAGACAGCAACACAAGGAATTCAAGAGGATCACAAGGTCATTGTTGTGATTATAAGGTCACCAAGTACAGTGTGACTGCAGAACATTTCGGAAAGTTATGGAACGCATTCTCTGAACGGCCGAATTATACCTAGATGTACATCTACACAGGCTTTTAGCCACATCGTTGTGTCAATGTTAGTTCCAGCTCATTCAACGTTTAAACCGACCCACTACTCCTAATAATTTTAACATCGAAACGCCTTGACGTTTTTTTGTATAAAACTAATCTTGGAAAATGTCACCAGAGTTTTTATTAATTATATATATTTCCGTTTTACCAACGGTATATATTATCTTGCATTTTATTTTTCAAAGATCCTTTTACAAAAAACTTCCAGCCCTTGATTATTGTTTGAAAACATTGTGCACGCTGTATTTCATTTTCATTTCATTTCATTTAAATATAAAAACAGCTCTATAAATTTGAGCACACGTAGTTTGTCGTTTTAAGCTCTATCATTAGCTAAAATGACATATTTTGTATGGACTGGGCGTTATTAGTAGCTAAGTATTTATATTCAATTTGATAATATGTAACTGTTGGGGGTGTTTTTTAATCAACATTACTTGAGCAGTTGGAATAAAAAAGTGTATTATGGTTATATTTTGATTTGATTGAAAATGTTTCTGATGGGTTTGAAACAAAAGACCATCATATTGATTTTAAAGCCAAGTAGGGCCTACTCGACTTTGACTGACTCGACTTGACGGGAAAGTATTTTATCTATGTAATATATTATCATTAATCTCATTCTCATTAAACTACTCGACACTGGCAAAATTGATTTGAAAAGGACAGATGCCATTCATTAAAAGAAAAAGAAGAGATGGGAACAGGCTTGCTAGGCAGCTTGCTAAGCAGCTTGCTTTGCTAAATGAATGTTAGAGAGCCATTATGAATATAGAGGACTTGAATCTTATAATGGACTGAGTATTTAGTTGTTTAATCTAACAGCCTTAAATTCAATGCAGTTCAATACACCCTTGTTTGACGGATGCTAATAATCAGAAGACCTTGATTAGCCATCTGTAAAATTCGTGTGTGGTTTTATGCGACGTAAGTGAAGACAATAGATTACCCATAAATCACCAATTTACAAAAGGCCTGCGCACTTCTAGGCGATAGCGTTGGCGATCACGTACTTGTATTTCTTTTTTTCATATAAGTAACTTAATAGTCATTTTATAGAGTGTTCGTTGTTTCCAAGAGTCCAATTAACCGTTAGCTAAAAAGTGATTAATAACAATTAGTAAGACGTCGGGGTCAAACTGCTTTTTGCAAATTTTGCTACGAGTATAAAATAATATATTTTATTTACAACAGAATATACATTATTTACAAAAACTATTACTAAACAACATGAAATACCTAATTAAAAAGAAAAAATAAAAACTACATTTTATAAGAAACTAGAAAATTTTATGATGAACTCTGTAACTCTGTCGAGTATAAATATTAATATATAACCAATTTTTATATAAATTATTTTGAAAAAATAATATAGAAAAAGATAACAAACTTTTAAAAAACCTTTGTTTTTAATTTGTAGGCGGCCATACTGTCTACTTTTTGTTCCATTCTGTCCCAATTTTGAAATAAAAAACCTAGAGAATAAAATAATGAGTTGGATGAAATCAATTGGAAGGCCATCATCGACAAGAGTTTGGTAAAGCTTTGCTCCTATCCTAATTATAATAGCAACGAATTCAAGGTCAATAAGGCCCTGGCTCAGTATATAATGCACCGTGTAGGTCACCTCACTCAGTGCAACACTGGTATTCTGCCAAAGCCTAGAGATGGGAAACAAGTCACTGTTGCAACTGAGGCCTGAGGTTCCAACATTGCTGAGTCCTGGAGATCGGAAGAGACTCCCAAGGAACCAAGAATAGTGAAGTTATAACGAGGAGGCTTACAAACGGCCTATTAAAAAATATTATTGTACATCAGTACAATAAGGACTTGTTTCAACAGTTCTGAAAGTTCGATAAAAAATTCCATCTGACGGATACCGTAACCCAGAAATGGCGAAACACGCTTGACGTTAAGCACCTAAAATGGCCGCCACACATACAGATTCTCTTCAATAGCAAAGCCTTTACAAATAATAATTATTATTATGTAAAATGTAAAGCAAACTATGTCGCGGGCGTCCCCTAGTCTGCATAATTACGCGATCGTAGCGGAGTGAAAGTAAATAAATACTTCGCGGTTTACGCGCCGTTCGGTTTCTACTCACGATTGACATTTTTAGTCCGTTTACACGAGAATTGGCAACTTTGTGTAACTTAAGGCCAAACGATCGTCATAACCCGCTATCAGCCACAACGGAAAACTTTCATCATACCCTCCGCGGGAAATAAGCGTTGACGGGAATGACGCTTACTTATTGCCTTCCTTTTTTCCGCCTACCCTCATAACACACAAGAAATCTCACGCGACTTGCTGTTGCAGCCATCGCATTTCTGTCTTATTAATATTCCGGTATTCCGGTGGATTTTATTTCGTAAATAGTAGCTCATAATATCTCTTTTTCTTCTTCTTAAATGAATGGCATCTGTCCTTTTCGGATCTAAAAAGTAGCAAGCAGAAGCAAGCATGACATTGACCTCTTACCCTGTGGAAATCTATAAAGTTGTGCCTGAAGTCTAGAGAGCTTGATACAACAAATTGGGAGCGTGTGTTAGTACCAGCCCTTCATTCTATTCGTTCATTATTGTGTACGTCGACAAATGCTACACCCCACGAGAGATTGTTTAATCACTCACGCCGAACAGCAACAGGAGAATCTTTGCCAACGTGGCTTTCGGAGCCAGGTCCTGTACTCATGCGAAATAACCAAAGACGCTCTAAATATGATTCTGAATGCGAAGAGGTGGAACTTTTGGAAGCTAATCCGTCATACTCTCATATAAGGTTAGCAAATGGTCGTGAAGAAACTGTTTCATTAGCAGGCGCACAGAAAAACGGTCTAGTATGCAAATAAATATTTATTTAGGCATTTTTGATTTTCATCTATGTGTATGTTAAGAAAACCACACTAATTTTTTATTGACCCAAGTGGGGAGTAGTTTTTTATTTATCTAATTTTTGGTGCTGGGTATCCATCGAACTGGCAAGTCCTGATCTGATGGTGGGGTTGGTTCCCTGAAAACATGAAAAGTAACATTAAGAAAATATTAAACAACAAATTACTAGCTATCATTTACTAATTGGATTTTGTTGTTATTTGATAATTAACTTGTTTTTTCCGGTCTAATTAATAATAACCAACAATGTTGTATTTTATGATGTTGGGGATAAACGTAGGGGATAAACGTATTGAATAATGCCATGATTTAAATATATAAGTATTATTTTACTCTCACCTAATATTTTCATGACACGATAGCAGGTAGCGGGCCCATCGTCAGCTCGTCCCGAAAAATTTTTGAGAGTTTTGACTTCTGATATTTCGGCACAGTTGCATGCACGCTGATCACGGTTGAACACCCGTGATCAACCGTGATAACATGGTAAATAAATATTTGACCGTCACCTTCATAGAAAGTTAAGGCGAAGGGAAGACAACACGGAAACGCGCTTATTTCAAGTAGCAAGTAAGGACGCCAGCTAAGCGAAAAATTTTTTTTTATCCAAACTCATTTTTCTACTAAAAAGATAGAAGTGTGCGAGTGAGAAGTTGTTTCAAGGTGTCCATCGTCTTAATTCTTTCATCATTATCATCACAACCCGGTAGAACCCACCGCCAGGTATAGACCTCCTTCATTTTCTAGTTATTGGTGTCATCAGTCAGTGTCGCTCAGTCATTTCCTCACCCGGGAGGGAAATGGTTGTTTCAAAAGTCATCTCACGCATATTATACAAGTTTTGAGTAAAACAATTTTCACAATCTGTACAGCATTAACTTGAAATGTGCCAATTTGATTCCATTGCTTCGGGCGTATCCATCAATTTTTATGCAGATTTTGCAATAGCTGCAGGTTGCTCGAATTTGCATTTTGCTATACGAGTCGGATTATTTGCAGTAGGTAACAGTTTATATTTCGAAATTTCAACAAAATTGATTTAATTTAATTTAATTTATTTATTTATTTATTAATTAAAACGGTTACACACCAATTACATTAATTAAAAATATAGTCGAGTATAATAAATTCAATAATAATAATACAAATAATAATAATACAATTTTCAATTAATTAAAATAACTTAACAAATTAAATATGTCAATCTCATACCGTTCATCCATCAATCTCGCTCGCAAAACCTCAGACAGTCTGACACTATCTTGGTCCATCCATCCGCAAACAAGTCAAAATCTGGATTGTGGTCCAACAGAGCGTTGAGCGCGGCGAGAGAACGTGGCAAAGGTGAGTTCGCCCGGGCGACTGTGCGCGATGCAGGCACTGCAAACAACTTGTGCTTCCGAATTCTACAGTAGTTATTCGGGACAAAGAACCGACACAACCCGTCACTCAAGTCTGGTGCGTCTATTTTCCCGCGGAGCACTTTACAGACCATTGTTATTTGGTCGTTGGCCCGCCGGACTTCCAGCGAGTTGTAGCCCAAGCAACCAAGAAGAAATTTGGTGGGGTACAAGTGATAAACCAATAAAGGGTTTATGAGGTACAAATGATGCTGAGTCAAGGCCCTTTTGCTGCTGTAGCACACAGAAACACGACGCACTTCTCCAGTACCGATATATCTATTTGTATCTTTCTTCCTTTAGTTTCCTTATTTTTACTGGTCTAGGTGTGCTTATAAATAAATAAATAGAAAGAAAGAAAGAAAGAAAAGCATTTTATTGACCTATTAGCATACAGTACACAGGAATACCTACCTACCTACTTAAAAAAATCAATATCACATAAAAAATTATAAAAAGCAAATAGTCATTATAGGCAGGTAGGCAGCTGTCATACCTACAGTATTACTTTTATATGGATAACAATATTAGAGGTCAATTAGGCCCCGGCTCACATTACCAAATTATAGAGACATCGTTATGACGTATCTTTACGGATGGAATTGCAACAGGTTTGTAGCTACGAGAGGACAACCTCTGCAGTCATGTTTCCTTGACTGCAGAGCTCTATGGAGAGGTTTTTTTATGAGAAAAAATATCAAAGGATCTGGAAGGGTCTGGAGGGGTAGATATTTACGGTGAAATTTTGATGTCTTTTCACTTCAAATACCCCTTAAATACCCCTCTCAACTTGCTCTCAAGTAAGAATGGTCAGAAAATCAGCAAAAAAAACATCAGAAAATAATACAAATTTTGAGTATTCTAAGCGTTCTGCTGTGGCGTATTTGATAGCTATTCACTGATTACCACCGCAGAATAAAAAAAAATATTGATTGGGTCTAAAGTTTAGAATTTCTTAAGGCTTCGCAAGGTTAGCGACTATAAATTATGGCGTTCCGCTCCGAAATAGCGATATTTGAGTCTTCTCTGGCAAAAAATTTGCTAAAAATACCGCTGTTCTGGCAGTCGACGTATGAAGTTATCGTGAGTTTTTATTCCGTCATAAGTTGTATTTCTCCTTTGGTGAAAAATCTAAGCAACTAAGCATCCACTGTGATAGTTATGGTTTTTGTAATAGTTTAACGCAAGGGTTTTTTTTTTCTTTTTCTCTGGCGGGCCTTATCTCAACTGTCAAATGTCAAGAGGTCAATGCATGCTTGCTTCTGCTTGCTACTGTTCTTTAATTCTTCTATTTCGGAGTTGCCAATTTAGCGACTTTGTCACTAGATTCAGCGACATTTTCACATGAAAAGCGACATTTTGATGGCTTTTAGCGACAAAAATAATTTAACGACTTTCTTAACGACTTTTTTATAGTGTATTGATCAAATAATTACTGACTTTATATCCATCGTGTTCTTCTGTACATACTAATATGTACTCTATTTCATTAAAATAAGATCCGGTTTTGTTTATTTAGCTAATCTATAATTAAATATTCTTTGTTCATGGTTTATATTCTTGAATGGATAGGAATAGGCTTTTAATAGGCAATAGGCCTTATCGCTAAGCGATCTCTTTCAGACAACCTTTGGATGGTAAGGAAACATGAGGTTATTTTAGTTAGGTTTTGGAGTAGTTATAAAATCAAATTTTAATGAACTTCCGTTGCTTATGATACCTACTTATTAATAACAAAATTAAACATGCTTATGTAAGAAGAAATATGCAGTGAATAATGATGAATGGTTTATTTTTGGGATAATCTTCACGCTACGCGAGTACAACAGCCATTAGTTACGCTGCGTAGTGCGTTATGTATGATGTACTTCCGCTGTGACTCAGTTTTGCATTAAATTAGATAGGAGATAAAGCCGCTAAAAGAGGGCTCAATCGTTATTCTCAAGACCGAAACCTTCAACCCACTGTCATGGCCTTTGGCGCGCGTGCTCACATTGCATCCTGGCGCAGACGGCGTCGTCCGTTGTGCCACAGTCCGTACGCCTCAGAGTACCTTGGTGAGGCCACTGATAAAATTGTGTCCATTGCCTAACCAAGGTGACATCAACAATTAACCTCGCACTCTATCAAGCTTTTAGAACCTAACATAACGCTCTATCTATTCTGTACTGTTTTCGTTTCGTTATGTTAGGTATCGTAGAATATTATCTAGTAGGTAAGATCATTTTTCTTTTTATCGTCACGTTTCAAATTGTTTTGATTCAAATCATACTTTATATAAGGATCACAGTTAATGTCAACGTTATCCGTTATGTGCGCAGACCGTTACATGAATTATCAACGATGTACAACACTATTAATTGACCATTTCATGTTCATTCATTCATTCCATTCGTGCATATCATAGATGGACTATAAAGGCAACCAAATGGAAAGGACCAATAGGAAAAAGAAATGTGGGCCGGCCAATGAGACGATGGGTAGACGACATAACCCAAAACGCTGGAGAAGACTGGATGAATCTGGGGAGAAATAGAGACACATGGAAGAAGCTAGAGGAGGCCTTCACCCAAAGAGGGGTCTTTACATCAACCACACCGCAAACATTAAATATAGATTAGAATAGTTATGTACTTATATGTAAAGAAATATACGGCTTTTTATTATTTATTATTATTATTATAATAGTTACCATCTTCTCCAATTATTATTTCAGCTTCAGTGTACTGTAAGCCTTTCTGTAGTATATTTAGTAATGCCGCAGGAGGTACTAATGCTGTATTGATGTTGCTTTGTGAAATATGAGATTCTATGCCAAAGGTGTATGCTGAGTGGTGAAAACCTGAAATAGTAGTCTAGTTTTATCATACATACATAAACATAGTTATTATAAAATAAATTTATCAAAAATAGCCAATGAAAATCTGGGGACTTTTCTTCACACAATCTTTCACAGACGAACAAATTGAATCACAAAAACAGTTTTGGAGGCTTCATTTTTCCGGTATAGTCAGCATCAAAAGTACATTGGTAATATCAGTTATTATATTCCCCTTTTCCCTGGATATATCAAATGTTTAAGAAGTGTTATTATCTAGTAATATCTACTTTAGTTTACGAATAGTTGTGGTTCAAAGTGGATCTTGAAATTAAAGTTAAAAACTTCTAATTTTTTTCTAATACTGCGCCGTAGGTTGTGGGTTTGATCCCCAACGAGAACAAATATTTGTGTGGTTGGTAATTTGATTCTAAATATGTATTTACAAAAAAAGTATTTAAGTATTATATCAGCTATCTGGTTCCCATAGTACAAGCTCTGCTTAATTTGGGGCTAGATAGTGTTGTGTGGATTGTACGCAAAATAGTTTTTTTTTGTAGGAACCAGATAGCTGATTATAATACCTACATTACATATTTCTTCTTGTTTTGTAAATACATAGATAGAAAGATAGAAAATACTAAATTGCACACCACATAAAATTAACAATACAGGAAAACATTAAAGTGGAATACAATGGGCGTTCTTATCACTAAGAGTGATCTCTTCCAGACAACCTTAATACATACGTCGAATACAATAATTATAACACCCAGACAGAGAACAAACATAACGAAAAATAAAAATTATTAATAAATGAGTGCTTACCCCCAATAATAATCTAACAGAGCTCCGCCGCAGAATATGACCCAAATCCAGTTTATACTCCTCTGTTCTGTATCTCCCCTCTATTTCATCTGCGGCATGCTTCCCATTACTGGATGTCTAAGGAGTTTCCCCAAGTCTTTGTTACCGACATACTACGCAATGTAACTCAAAATACCAAAATGAACCTGTATTCTTCGTATTGCAGGGTAGACAATGTCTTGCATAGGTTTGTTTGTGTTTCCAGTTCCATTCCACCACACTTTCCACAGTGAGTGAACATCGATTTACGTATAGTTTTGGTATATTTTTAGAATATATTTTTGTCGTTCTATGCCCGACTTTCAGGACAACCACACTGAGAAAAATGGATTTCTGGCCTAAGATGAATTCCACCTTTGACGGCTGAATTGTAATGACGCGAGGCGATTTTGAAACGCTTACGGTTAATTTGACTTTACTATTCGTTTGGGATAAAATGGTACGTCTCTTATGATAAACACGAACCGTCTCAAATGACTTACCGTAAGGCAGTCTTGGAATCCAACTAAATACTGTTAATACAGCAGTAATGGACTATTGAAAGCGTTTTAAATTTACGACGTTGAATATGTGGTGAATATCACCGTAATTAAGGCAAAATTTAACATAAATTAAGGTGATATATGCTTTAATAAAAACTAAACAAACTTAAACCTAAGTCATAAACAAACTTTCGAAAGTGGCATAAATAATCTTAAGCATGACAATATTCACCTTACAATACGGCAGAATATACTTTAGTCAGAAAAATTTGAACGTCAACTCAAAGTCTTTCAGCGGCGTATGAATTCGGCAACATGAAGGTATAAAGTGGACACATTTGCCCTTTTATAAGGCCAAATATGCTCAGGGTACGACGAATCAAATGGTAACACAAGGTTATATAACGTCATACATATTTGACCAATTTAACCGTAAATTTATCAATATTTACCTTATCATAAGGCGATATAATGCTCAAGTATTAACTGATTGAACGGTAACATTACTTCATAGAACGACGTGCATACTTGGTCAATAAAACCGTAAACTTGGTGATATTAGTCTTATCATCAGGCGAAATACGACCAAGTTACGACTAATCAAATGGTGAATAAAGTCATAAAACTATTTACTTATTCAGTTAATTAAACCGTAGATAAGACAACAATCACCTTATGGTAGGGCGGATGATACTTTAGTTACTATTAAATCAAACGTTTAAAAAGTCTAATAACGCCATACATATTTGGCCAATTTAACCATAAATTTGGCAATATTTACCGTATCATAAGGCGAAATACGATCGAGTTAAGACTAACCAAACGGTGAAATAACTTCATTTAACGACTTTCATATTCAGTAAATGTAACCGTAGATATAACAATATTCACCTTGAGATAGGGCGGATGATACTTGAGATATTATAATATAGTCAAACTTTAAAAAGCCTAACGCTCAATAATGCTCAAGTTATCACTGATCAAATGGTGAAATAACGTCATCTAGCGACTTACATATTCTGTGAACGAAACCGTAGATATGGCAATGTTTGACGGATAATACTTTCGTAACTATTTATACAAACGTTTAAAACCTACATAAGTACGATCCTAGGTTATTTGGCGAGGTTCACCTTCCTAGTTATCCTACCATATTAGGTATTGTATTGGTAGGTAGAATAGAATGAATATATTTTTATTGACGCACAAACAGACGACGTATCTGTACAGCACACAGTAAATAAACAAAGCATTTACAAGTCTAACTTAAAACCTGCCTAGCTAAATATCTACCCAACCCATACAAGGTACCTAATAAGCATAAGCAAGCATATAGATAGAAGTGGCAGGATAGTTAGTGCTGCCGATTTATTTCTCTGAGCAACCCTGACCGTGGGTCAAATGGATCTCAAATGGGGGCACATTTTAGTTAAGAAGGTAGGTAGGCAGATTTGTACATTACCTACCTAAATACTTAAGCAGGTACTCTACCCACTTATGTGTTTCATTGTGTTTTACTATGGAGGTTCCTATTGAATCATAGCGCTGTTTAATAAACCATACCTATTAATAGCTGTTCCATTGAAAAAAGTTTGCTACGCTCTATGACTCCTTGTTGCTATTCAAAGGCAGAACCCTCACTTCTACACACAAGCCCTGTCTCCTGTAGGTAGGTATCTACTTAGATCAAGCGAAGAACCCAAACCAGTGTCTACAAAAATTTGATACCTATTTAGGTAATATAGGTCTCAGCTACCTGTTTCCCATATTACCAAGCTTTGCTTAGTTTACGGGTAGATTGTGTTGTGTGGAATGTCCGCAAATATTTGTATATAATTTGGTGGAAGAAAAGTCTATTTTACTCAGTTTTATTATTTCAACAACTTTCAGTCAATTGGTGGGTTAAGTTTAAAAAAACTCTCTAGTTACTGCGAGATACACTTTTGTAAGGCACTTGTCGTAGGTACAACGAAAATCTCAATAATGCTGCCAGCTACAAGACAAATAACCTTGGTTCGTATAACTGTATGAGAGAGAGTATATAAACATGAAAACCCAACGTCAAAACTGTTGAACCGATTATGATGAAATTTCTATAGGACTAATCTGAAAGTAAAGTTAAGATATAATTTTTCAAATTAGTTTACAAGTTATGTGGTAACAAACAAAAAAAATCTCTGTCTTCTGCGCCATAGGTCGTGGGTTCGATCCCCACCGAGAACAAATATTTGCGGTGAACACAGTTGTTTTTTCTCTGTTGGTGCATTATATTGTATTCTAAGATGCATTTACAAAAAAAATGTGTGTAAGTATCATATCAGTTATCTGGTTCCCATAGTACAAGCTCTGCTTAGTTTGGGACTAGATAGTGTTGAGTAGATTGTCTTGAATATCTATTTATTATTATTTTGTTATTTTTAACACCCACCACTAGCATAATCTGCAGTAGTCGAGTTGGCAGCACTGCCCACGAGGCCACGAGCACGTATGTAA
This sequence comes from Thera obeliscata, assembly GCA_947578465.1. NCBI lineage: Eukaryota > Metazoa > Arthropoda > Insecta > Lepidoptera > Geometridae > Thera > Thera obeliscata. The sequence goes on along the minus strand of CANPUM010000004.1, from coordinate 1,248,174 downwards.
CGACTTGTTTCATTCGTCAGTTTGGTTTGACTTTGGACGGAGTGTTTGGTTTAGTTCTGAGTTATTCAAAGTTTATTTTGCAGGTTTTTTTTATATTCCCTCATTTTCTGAACGCTGCTGGCTGTGTCGGTGTATGGAAGCACAGACAAACAGATGTAGAGAGGTCCAAGACAGACCTATCAGCAGCAACCAACCAGACAAACATCTTCGTGCTTCGAACGTGGCAGACCAGAATCCCACAGATTTATTAACAAAATGGGGCACACACCTGATTGATACGTCATTTCGAGGTAAGTTGAGTACCTGTATCAAACTCAGTTTTTCCCTAATGTTTTTGAACCTAATCATGTTTTGTATTTGATAAGTTTAGGTACCTACTCCCTAGATTCTGGTTGTGTTGGAAACACGAACGAAAAATGATTTATAAATTATGTACTTAGTGTTTTCAGTTTTCAACTTTTGTATTTAATTTTGTATATTGGTACAAAGGAGTTTTTAAACTTAGGAAAATTAATTGTTTATTTTTTTCAGATAAGGTGTCCTTTGCATAATACGCAAAGAGGACGGGCTACTTAACAGTCTGTTAATGGCTTCCTGGATTCCAAACAAAGAAAATAATTGGCCCATTTGTTATTAGACTCTGGGCTAGAAGTAAATCCAAACACTAAACTTCAATGGAGTGATTTCAATCATGGGCACGCGGTATTGGAGAACCATTTAAAAAGGATTATAGCTGTAAGTACTTGTTATTTGCTATCAGTGATTCAAACGATCTCTCTGACTTAGAACCTGCAATGCCAGGCCGACTTGTCCTCTAATAGACCTGTGGTCGTAGTTTGGTTAGATAAACATAATACCTACTTGTACTAATTACCATCATAGAATGCTCTACTTTGTTTGCGATAACTATTTCCTAAAAAATACATTATTTCATTTCAGATATTGTAATCCGGTTGAGGAGGCTTCACTGGCAATAACGGTTGCCGAGGAAGGAGCTACGCCATGAGAGGAGCTAGCCTGTGGGCAATAACAGCAAATGCGCGCCTATAAAAGCTTTACAACGAAAAAGGGCATTCTCCAAGACGATTTTATCTTGTTTTAAGTATTTAAAAAGTCAATTACTTATCTAAATTAATTTTCTAATACAGATTTATAGATTTTTATTAAATGGTTTTATTGCAATACCACTATTATTTATATAAGATGCAAAAGCTATCGGCTTATTTATTAGGCTAGGTTGAGGTTAAACTGTTGGGTTGATAAAATACTAGTCTATCTAGTACATATTTTGGTAACCTGTAATCAGTTATTATTGAGGTGCTTTATAAATTTTTGTTCTATTAATTTCAGAAGCTTACAAAGACTGGGAGAAAAGCTTTCTGAGGCAGCAGGCTACGCTGTTTACTGAAGGCATGTTTGGCTGATCTATTATCATAAAGTTCATGTGAAGGATATTGGCCCGCGTTACCTAAGAGTGAACTTTGAGCGGCCCAATGCCCTTAATATGAACTAAATGATAGTAAAGCAAGTCAATCATGCCCTTAGGGAACAGCGTTACTAGTCGTTAAAAGGCTTTTTTCCGGTCTTCATAAAACGTTTCTGCTCGTAAAGAAAGCAAAAATTACCGTACGATAGGGCTAGCCTAATCGTATGAAACATTCTAAAATAACTTCTAGAAGGCAAATACGACAAAGTAAATGTTGAAAACGCTTAATGCTTAGGTTAAACCCATAGTAAGTAAAGACGTAAAACACCTTACTAGAAGAGAATTACGACTTAAAAAAACATCAATATTGGTTAATGAACAGGTTAAACTACAGTAAGGTAAGACGTACGACGTCTTACTAGAAGTCGATTATGACTTAGTAAACAGGTTTAACTACAGTAAGGTAAGACGTACGACGCCTTACAAAAAGTAGATTACGACTTAGTAAACTTTGAAAACGCTTAATGAACAGATTAAACTACAGTAAGATAAGACGTACAACGCCTTGCTAGAAGTCGATTACGACTTAGTAAACGTTGACAACGCTTAGTGGACAGGTTAAGCCCACAGTAAGTAAAGACTTAAAACGCCTTTCTAGAAGCGAATTACGATTTATGAAACGTTCAAAACTCTTAGTGGATCGGTTAAATCGCAGCGAATAAAGGTATAACACCTTACTAAAAGTCTATTATGACTTAGGAAGCAGTCAATAAATATTCAAAACACTTTGTGAACAAATTAAACCGCAGTAAGAAAAGGCGTAAAACGCCTTACTAGAAGTTAATTGGGGCGCAATGATACGTCGGATATTACTCTAGGAAAGATTTACGTGTGTGACCCGAGCACCTTCTTTACCGTTTATATCACCTTACCGGAAGTTTAATCCCATCGTCAGTTTGTCGATCCTATCTCACTTACCACGTTAATAGCTTTTTATTTAAGGCTAATCTGTAAAAAAATACGTCTAAAACACACATTAGAGAGTATATTGCTGCTTATTTGTTGCGCCTCACGCTTAAGGCGTAAAACGCCTCCAACTTAGGAAGGCGTTTTTCGTCCAAGTACGCTTGGTCGTTTTTTCGCCTTCATTACGAATAAATCCACCTTCGTTACGATTTTTTCAGCTTTACATTTTTCTCAGTGCAGATTCGAGTCGAGTCGAAGATGAATAAAACGATCAGAATCCTGAGAAGGATAACGCACCATTAAAGAACACATTCAAAAACAAGGTTTTGCAGAAAGGTATGATGACCGATAATACAGAATCAATTTAGCAAACTTTACTAATGAGGAAATCATGACACTATCAAATCAAAATTTAATAATGTGTCAAATCCCTTGTCATCTGGAAAATAGGTTGCAGGAACGCCTCTTTTCATAACACTAAAGCAATAAAAATTCCACGTAAAATCTCTAGCTGCCATGGCATTATTATTGTCGGGGACACGGAACCTCTCGTAGAGAGTATTATATTCCTTGCACGGAGCACGGAAGATTATTTAGATTTTTCTACAACCCAATTATATTTGGCATTGGACTTGAAGGGAAAAGTGTACCAAGACGGTCTTAGGACCTGTCGTAATGTTTGGATCTGAGTGTTGGGCAACAAAAAGGACGGATGGAGAAAAGGTACATGTGGCATGCGAATGTTAATATTTTTCTTTACAGTATTGATTTGGTTTTATTTTTTATTGACTTTATAGTGTGTACACAATAAAGGACTATGCTTAAGGAAATCACAAAGGTTTTTACGTCCAAGTAGTACCAAGGGGAAGGTCCACCAGGCATTTCATAGCTCTGAAATTGTTATCGCTATAATTGCTAGTTTAGGTGTTTTACGGCAGAGGAGGCTGGCAGAATAAAGGAGGCCTATACCATAATTATTGCGAAATTATAGCGGCAAAGAACCCGAAGTCGAAGTTTTGCTACCACATTTCGTTACCAAATGTTGTTTTCGTTTCGCCTTTTTGTCTCTCTCTATTGCAAGGAGAAAATATGAAACAGCAAAAATACGTCACGTAGTTAGAGTTGTTGTCTCATCTTTTTCTCCATACAATAGACAGAGACTAATAGGCGAAACGAAAACAACATTTGGTAACGAAATGTTGTAAATGCACTGGGACTTCGGGTACAGCTGGTAGACAATACGCTACAATGCTATCGGGTAAGGTGTCACTTCTAAGCTTGTCGACATAAAAAATGCTCAGAGATAATCATAGTAGCATTATGGGTCTAATAAAAAAAATGCTGTAGTCCCAGTAAGAATGAAATAGGTAGTAAATAAGTATTAAATAGGTAGTAAATAATATTGAAGATAATCCACACAACACTGTCTAATCTCAAACTAAGCAGAGCTTGAAATGCATTGTGATTAAATGATTGATGTACTAAATAATAGAAAATCATGCAAATATTTCACCTTTCTATATCCAGTCATGCATGTCGTCAACGCTACAGCAATGTTGTTAACCTTTGTTGTATGTATTTCAAACATAACATACACATTGTAATTATGTACTGTCACTTGCATTAATATTACATTTTAATGATTTTGTATTTAGTTGTCTGGAAGAGATTGCTTTCAGCATTAAGACCTATTGTATTTTAGTTTTTTCAAAGTATTGTTCTTTTTTTGCCTTTTGTTTTGGTGTATAATAAAGCTTTTGATTTTTATGGCTCTTAGACTATTCAATCAAGACTTCCCAATACCGTATAGACATGGCTGTATTTACTAATCATCTCTAGGAAATTGCATTCCATGCATACTGGAGCGACCTTATGAGGAACTGGTCAGACTCACAAGACAGCAATGCCAAATTTGGCTTCAGCAAATGAGAGGGACAGTTGCGTCGTAACACACGGGTCTGCATAGCTATCATTTAACATCAGCGTATTTTAGTGTGATTGCTCTTTCTTCAACCCAGTAGTATTTGACAGTCCTGCTAATTTTAAAAGTCAGCTAACAAAAGGTTCGTCGACATCGATATAAAAGTCGTGTTATTTACACTATTTATAATTCGAGAACGGCTCAACCGATTTAGCTGAAAACGAAAAGACGGTCATAGAATACTTTTTAAAATATCCCAAAAAAGTAACGGGAACGGAGCGAACGAAGCCGCGGGTGCCCGTTAGTATATTATAAATTAAATTTGTTTTACGGAGCTAAACAAACACTTTCAAAATATGATTTCGTGACAGAGGGTAAAGCTCCTGTCAGAATCGTCAGACAATTCTACAAATATATCAATATTTCGCGACAATTTTATGTTTTATAAAGAAGATTTGACAAGTTTTCAACGACAAATTGCTTCCACACGGTGCCGGGGCCCGCGGGCGCCAGCGAGCCGGGGTGCCCCGCCAGCTGGAACCACTCCGACGAGCGGGACTTCAGGAGAGCATCCGATGCTGGAGCAGATAGCTCGAGTGCATTCTGGAAAATAATAAAATAATTCTATTAACAAATGGTAAAAAGACAAGTTATAGGACAACTTTTGGCACATGCCCAATTGTCCACGTTTTGCTTGGCATTTAGCATTTCATACGTTACGTTGCAAGCTCGTCGTTGGTTCCTGGAATCATCATCAAACACAGCCACACCACTTTTTCAAATATTTTTCCCATAGTACAAGCTCTGCTTAGTTTGGGGCTAGATAGTGTTGTGTGGATTGTCTATAATATTTATTTATTTATTTTAACTTGGGTTAATGATATAATTACCTGACTATGGCGAAGCAAAATGAAAGACTAGAGAATATAGGCTTGAGCCTCAAGCATACATTTTTCAGTGGAGAACTGTTAAAAATTATATGCTTAAGGCTCGACTCAGACTACTGAAGCTGAGCCTAAGTATTTACATTTAAACGCCCGTGTGGTAGTTATTTCGTTCCTTAAACTAGTTTTTATTATTCCAATAGACTCAGCCTTCATCAATTATTCCTTGTCCAACCAAGCCAAGTGTTTATACGCGATAGCTATGGGTGGCTCGCTTGCAGAAATAATTAAATGATGAATCAGAACTTAGACCATCCCATTAAAAAGCAATCCACAAACGTGTGTCATGACTCGAAGATCTATATTCTTGTTGGCTGCGGGTGTCGTTCTATTATACTTCTCGATAATTCTATTTATGCTAAATCCACTGCACGTTTCTTTGTGAAGGAACTGCATTACGAACAGAAGCATTGAAGAGACTGCTTTTAGAAATGAGTGAGCAGGTAAGGAATCTTTCAACATCATAAAAAACGAGGAATAGATCCATAATTTCGCGTCGCAAATTATGGATCTAATTGTTTATGGTTCGGCTTGGTCGCGTGGAAAAGGCACTTAGGTCTAATTTCACTGTTAAACGCGTTTAACTAAACTCGTTTATATGTACGTACACAAAAGAAATGCAACGACATTGACAGGTCTTTAAGCGCGTTTAGAGAAAAATGTACCAACTGAATGCTTTAGGTCCAATTTCACCGTTGAAATTGAACGCGTTCTACTGACGTTTAAACTCGCTTTTCTCTAAACGCGTTTAAAGACCTGTCAATGTCGTTGCATTTCTTTTGAAAATGGATACGTGTGTACCCGCTTTATGAATGCGTTTACATATAAACGAGTTATTCTTCATACCTAGTACAGCCGTTCTAACTTCATACATATTTACCTCATTTATCATTCCCATGTTCACCGCTACTTTATCTAACATACCACTCCAGTTGTTCTCTTCATTCATCAATCTTTCAAAATATCCTCTCCAGCGTTCTTTTATTTCTTCATCTTTTGTCAAAACCTTTCCTACGTCATCTTTTACACATCTGATGTGAACAATATCTCTTGCATTCTTATCTCTTTCTTTCGCTATTCGGTACAGCTCTTTCTGACCGTGAGGGCTCTCTAGAGATTTATCGGACGAACTGTCCCCCCTTCCCCCCGCTCGACTGAGCGGAGCGCGAATTTATTATCTTAAGGGTGTTGATACATAAAGCAGGTAAAATAAAACGAATATTTTGTTTACGGAATTTATTCATTCAATTTCAAACTACACCTTCGAATTACAGTTGATTATAACTACTATAAGCTATAATATTTACCTACATCCTGATCTGGACCTAAATAAGTTTTTCCAAAAATTTTGACACGTTTTTGAAACCTCCACGTATTTTGAAACATTATTACCTCTACATACCATTCCATTAACTGTTCGCTACATTATTATGATGGGTTTACACATTGTGACTTTTTTCTACATTCTTTTGCAGAAGTTAAAAATCGTCGTAGACGATAGCGTGGACCCGGATTTTTGCTATCACTAATGTGTGTTAACCCTTACTTAATACAACTACAATATTAATTAAAGTCTAAAAAAACATTAGTTGCATGCTTGCAAAGAAGATATGGACCAGGTAGCAAACATTATTTTCAAAACGACGGCGCTCCATGCCGCTTCGCGAGAATTGTCAGAGAACATTTTTGGACGAAAGATTCAGAGGCAGGTGGATCGGCCGTGGAGGACCTATTGCGTGGCCGCCGTGGTAATAAAAATACTTACAAATAAATCTAAAGTGTTTCAACTAAAAATAGTTAGTATTTGTAAAGGTCTGCAAACGTTAACACACGAGTGTCTGTCAATGGAAATGCTTTTAGGTTAATAAATAGGTATAGAAGAGATGGAAGCGAACTATCAGGTGGATGAGTTCCAGTGGTTCACAGCTCAGGTCCATCACAGCTAGATCACTATTTAGTTTATATTTAATTTATTTTGTGAATGAGACTGGTGGACCAAAGGGCTGGCACTTAGGGCCGAAACACATAACCGAAAAAAAATTCTAAAAAAAAAACTGTACCTTTGACATACCAATGCCAGTTAGCATTTGATAGAACAGTTATCTAAGAATGCTATAAAAAAAACAGATGGAGAAAACTCTTTGATTTGTGATCTTGGCATCGAAAAGTATGGACAGAAGTACAAAATAATGAAAATTTCGAAAATGTTTAATAACTCGAAAACCGTGGGACTTTTACTGGGTACATGTTTTTATTTTCTGAACAGTTGTGATGCCCCCGACCCGTAAGTAAAGGATTATCCACTCTTTACGCCACACCCTGTATAAAGGAGTTCATATGCCAACGCAAAAAATTGTCTTGTTCTTCCCGAATTTTAAAAGCAGTGTCAACCAGCCAGTCTACCCTTGATTGCGATTCCGATTCTAATTTCAAGTTTTGTCGGAATTTTGACAGAAAACCCATAGGATTTAAACAAACCACCAAACTTATAGTCTACCTATCACTATAGAATTTAAGCTAGATAATTGAATATTGTTATTATTATAATAAATGCGATGTTGTTGTAAATTATTTCATTGAATTTAAAAATGAATGTTATGAATAGTAAGAGGTTTAAAGGTGTGATTTGATTTTATTTGGTTGTATCGATACGCGATATTATCGATTTCCTTTGTATCGATATATCGTATCGTAACCGTATCGCATACCTTTCAATTAATATGCGATATAATGAGTATAATATATCGTGCAAAGGGTTATCTTTTTAGTAGTTTTACTACATTATTTTTTTTTTTAAAGAAACAAGTAATTATATGTATTTAAAATAGTTTTATTCAACAAAAAAAATCACAATTGCCATTGATCAGCACTTAAACAACGCAAAAATAATAATTTTGATAAGCGCTGTGGATTTAACATAGTACGCACACACTCACTTTGTACACTGGTCCAAAGAACCAGTGACACGATAAGACCGTGCCAAATAACGGGCAGCACATCAGTGTCAATGTCATCAGTAACACATCATCTGTTGTTGTGACGAAAGCATTCAGCTTATAGACTCGGTCACCATGGTTCGCCAATAGCACGAAGAGCTTTACTTACCAGTATAGTAAACTTCCCCGTCTCAAGCTCAGCCTTCAGAGGCTCTTCAAACGGCTGGAACTTCGATTATTGTGTTTGCTTCACTAATTTTTCTTAACAATTTTCTTAATATTCCCAGTTTAATCCACTGTCATTGATCGTTGAACTAGGTGTACTTACGAAGCATTAATTTCTTATGTTAGACTCAAACCTAGTGACATTGATTTTAATACAATAAGTTAGGATTCGTTTTTTTAAATAGGCAAACAAGCATAGGGCCCACCTGATGGAAAGCGGCTACCGTAGAATAAGGACACTTAGCGCAACATCAGAGGCATCATAGACACGTTCCCGACCCTTTAAACATTTAAAACGCCCTTTTCGAGGAACCCCGTTACTCTGTCGCAGCTGTTTTAAGTTAGCGGACCATTGCGAATAAGGGGGTTGATCTGAAAAGTAGGTAATTTGGCCATGGGGGTCGGAGGAAACTGTTCATTTTGGAAAAGGGGTCACTTGTCCAAAATAGTTTGGGAATCCCTGTTCTAGACATTCACACTTGATAACAATAATATACCTGGGTACACGCATTATCAAAGCATTCGCAAACAGAGTAACGATATTAATAATGAGGGACACATGGATGGTGTGCCAGTGCCATCTGGTAAACGGAACACTGAAGTACCGTGGCTGGGCAAGAGCCCCCGCTAGGAGCTCGGAGAGGGCACGCTGGCTCGGGGGGGGCTCGCGAGTGGCGCGCCAGCAGGCGGCGGCTGTAGGCAGAACCCCATCTTGCTGCAGGCAGCGAGCTTCGCGGACCGTGCATGGGTGATCTAAATAATGTTGGCAGTGTAAACAAGTAGGCGGCGATTTGCCTCATTGTGCGTTATTTCACCAAAATGAGCAACTGCTTTATTTGCTCGAAGAAATTAACCCACTTACAATCTATTGTCCAAATAATGAGGTGACACTTCCACATAGTCTGTCATTATTTTCATACCAACTTTTGTTTATTCTGTGTTAAATTCTGTAGTAGTTGTTGTTTATTCTGTGTCAGTTAGAGATTACGGATTTCCACTTGCTACGATCCTGACACACCTCTTTCGCTTCATTCACTCTCATAACATTCTTCATACATGCTCGTCGGTTTAGGGTACTCCTAACCTGGCCTTTCTCTAAAACGTCTGCGATCTGATCGAGATACATGCGCCTTGGTCTTCCCCTTCCAGCAGTTCCATTCACACTCACCTGATGCAATTGTTTTGTTAATCTCCTTCATCCATTCTCTCTACATGTCAAAACAAAAGTTCATTAATGTTAAAAATAAACTTACAAGTATTTACAGAATACTCAAAAATGTATTGAAACACAGCAATGCTGCTTCACGGCAGAAATAGGCATGGTGGTAGTACTTCCCCGATCGAGTCACACACATAGAGCTCTACTACTACTGTTTATTTTTTATAACATAAATATATTAAATAAGAAGTACACAGTGGTGGTTTTTCTTATAGAATACAAACAATATTATATTCTTTCAGAATATTATACATTCAAGGTATCTGTATTCAAGGTATCATTAAGATCTTTTTATGTTACTTAACGATACTTTAAACCAGATAACTTCCTGAAAACAAAGTAGTTTAACTGTTTTCGTGACATTCCAGTTAGACAATTACTTACCTCTGCACATAATATATTTACTTAAGCACCTTTGAACAAAAGGTATCTAGCGTCAATACCTAATCAGCTGGTCACGACAAAAAATATAAATTGCTTTGAAAACGAATAACTGCTTTGAATGAGCGAAACAAATATTTGAAGAATAATTAATTTCAATAAAGGCTAGGAATTCTGATGATAACCATTATTCCTTTAAAATAGTGTAATATAACTTGAACCTTTTGTAATAACATTAAGGTTCAAATTCCCAATAACTGCTTAGACTACTTACTCTTCATTATATTGAAGTGTATCAATAAACGTGATCTCAGAATTCATTGAGTTGACAATTGAATAATGTTTATTTGATGTACTTATCTACTCACAAAAAGTTATACTTTATTATATTTGTTCTATAACTTATACGCCATTTAGCTGAGGTTATATACCTACTGAGCTACTAATTTAAAATTACTTATTGCCTAATTGCTAAGTAGTACATACTAGGTACCTATTTAGTTCTCATAAAAACTTTAATACCTACCTTACTAAAAATGTACTCTCTTAAGTTTTTAAGGCATCCGGAAATCCACAAGATACCTAACTGTTTTTTACTCAAAACAATAAATAATATATTTATCTACCGTTGATCCCTTAGATTACTGAAAAACACCGTGTTTACTTAACCCTTGTTCCCGACAATGGGTCTTGTTTAACTGGTCGCTTGAGCATGGGAGCATGAGGTATGAATGCGTGGTTTTTTTAATTACTTTTCGTCAATAACACACGTAATCATCAATCAATAAGTCAAAAAGATTGATGAATGACCCTGTGAAATTAATTTTGTTTTGATGATTTGTTTTCATTGAATACTTATGACACTAAACGTGTGATAATCAACTTTACTGTCAAATCATATTTCGTAAAATAATGTTGGACGAAAATATGTAAATCATTACATCTACATATTGTGAATAAAATTAATTTATGGACCCTCCAACATGACCAAACGCAAAGGAAATAAGAAAACTTTTAATACACTTTTCGAGGTCGTCCATTAAGATACAACAAAAAAGACATGATTTCATCCTTAACTTCATTATTAATTCGAATAATAATGTTTAAAAGTTCTTCTGTCAAGGAAATATAACTTTTTCGAATTAAATGATCCCGATTTTGTTACAAGCTTAAGGAGACATTTGGACATGATTTTAATAGACCACTTAGCCGTTAAAGTTGACCAAAAAACGAGAGTTTATTTCAATCATCGTATGATTATGTTTAAATGAGAGAATTACGAGCATTCATTCGATTTAAGGCCATATTCCGTTGCGTAAAGCAAAAAGCTTATTAAAAAAGGATAAATACGAGTACATAGAAATACGAGAAGCATGTGCAACCTGACTTTAGATCTTTTTGCTATATCAATATAATCCAAATGCATCTTGTCTATTTGATGTCTGAAGTCTTCTTCTTATCGTGTCACTGATTCTTTCGAACCAAGTGTGGTGAAAGGATTTTAAGTGCGCCTCGAAGAGGCTCCTTTCGTGCACTTGACACATATTTTCGAACCTTTTAGGTTCTACGATATGCCGGTTTCCTCACGATGTCTAAAGTATACTTATTACATATTCCGAGGACTTATTAGTAATTATAGCATTACTAAGTATGTAGCCATGCTTTTCCAATGAGAATTAGATTATGTAGGTAACCATAGGGCTAAAGTCCTATACATTAATATCAACTTTTTATGGCTTGTGCTAGGTGATTGAAAAACTTGATCAGCTCTAAATTGACTAATCTACGATTTGACTTGTTTAGTTCATTACTTTATGGGATATCAAACTTGCAGCTCAAGTTAAACAAGAACATTGTTTCATAACAGGAACTGATGTCATGACTGCATTATGCAACTATCCTACTCCCCTTATTTCACTTGGTTTATTATCAGCATTATCATCATCAGCCTGAAGAAGTCCACTGCTGTAGTTGTTAGGAGTCTGTTTCACAAAGTATTCACTGGTAAGCACTCACTCAAACTCAAAAACCAGAGCCAGAGACAGAGCCAGACAGAGCTTGTGGCAGGCTTACTGGACATAGGCCTCCCCTACACATTTTCAGGAAGAACGATTCTGAGATTGAAGTATTCTATTAAATAAATTTTCATGTCTAATATTATTATTTGCATTTTTATGACTATACTCTGTTCAGTTGCTAATCTGTGTAGCTGCTAATATATATCAGCAACTGGACAGATTTGATTTTGACTGGAATCTGGCCCAGTTCTCTTCTCCCAAATTATGGTAAATATCCCGTTGTTCATAAAAATTGTGTTCAAAATCATTATTTCAAAAGTAATACCTGAAACTAGTTCCATAACGATCATAATCGGTTGCTTCTGCACGGCTATCCCGATCAGCCGGACTATGTTATAAAAGGAAGCGTTCTACAAAATGCCATAAAGAGACTGCAAACTCTTTGTTATTATTTTCTTAACTTTCGTCTTCGTTTTGAGCATTTTCTTTGTAGAGTTCTTAAACAGAACCATTTCATGACTCCGACAAACTTTGCTTTTTGCCGTCCAAATATAGCATTCACGGTCGTTTATGCTTTATTTGGACCTCTTTGACGCGCGACCAAAAACCGACTGACAGCGGCTCGCGCGGTACGCGTTCCCCAAGAGTGTACGCGTAGCTACAAGTATGGACATGACGTTCCGGACACGCGTAAACTGACTACGCGTACTAGTGTACGCGCTATCCGTACGCACCTTAACTCTACAAATTTAATTATGCACATGTCCCGACACTCTCCGCAATCTTAGCTTGTTCGAGCTATTGAAGAGAATACGGTCGTTATATGACAGCTGCCACTTTCTTAGAAGCTAGCTATGCCGAGTCACGCTACATTCCGCGCAGAATAATTCAAGAAATATCTATACGGCTCGGACAAATTAGAATTACTTAGTAAGAGAATTGTTTTTCTTACATGCGCATCAAACTAAACATAACTGCTTTAGGCAGTGGTGAGACAAATTAAATAATATTAATATTTAATTATTCATAAATGCAAAATATATTTGGAGCTTGTGATACAAGAAATTTAATTTACTACTTAACTATAATAAACCCTACTCGATTTTGAGCAGTGTTTGGGCCTCTGCAGTTATTTTTTATCATTCTATCTGAATTTCTCATGATTGGCTAGGAAATATCATTTGCACTACATGGCTGCGTCGGTAGAAATGCACATAGCGAATGTTCAGCTGAGTATGGGATGTGCTAAGAACGCGCTGGTATTAGTCAGGAAAGCATTACCGACGATAATGGCACATGGAAGCGCCTATGATATGGCAAGAGGTACCTTCACTTTTTCATTTGAATGACAATACTGACGCATTAATCGCGGTTGATTTTAAACAATGCTCAATGAGCAAGGCCACGGTATCGCCTTGGCATTAAACTATGGTCAATCTGTATGTACCCGAAGTCGGAGTTTCGGAGACCACAATTCGTCTACTAAATGTTGTTTTCGTGTGAGCACGGGTCTCGTGTGTGTGTTCCTTTGTATAGGAAATTTATGAGACAACAACTCGTTTCGATCGTTTCTACGTAACGTATTTTTGCTGTCTTCTCATCTTTTCTCCATACAATAGAAAGAGAGAAATAGGCGAAACGTAGATAAAGTGGGACTTGCCCTTCTGTAGTCTTTGCGTCTATTGTAGATTACTATACACCTATTGTAAGCCACCCTTACTAACTACCCTTGCTTTGGAATGTGGATGAATTGCAGAGAATAGACCTATGTTATAAAGTATTGTTGCTTTGTTTATCGGCTTTGAATTTGAACCAACGTCATCGCTATCGAGTTAGATTTTGTATCAACACAAAATTTGCGATAACCGATAAGCAATGACGAAATTGAACAAGACCTTCTGCGACAAATTTCGCTTGCGTCATTGCGCTACACCGCCAAGAATGTAGAGTTACATCACCAATTGTTCAGTCTGACGCACCGGCAATTAACTAGGCACAATTTAAGGGTCGACGCTAATGATTGCACTATGCGTCGATAAATGCGCCGTGATCTATTCAAAGCCGACCGCCTTGACTTCCTTATTTTGTCGAAAATATGTGTCAAGTGCACGAAAGGAGCTTCTTTGAGGCGCACTTAAAATCCTTTCACCACACTTGATTTGAAAAAATCAGTGACACTATAAGATTTTTTTTTAGATACAAAGATCTACCACTGTACAGTAGCCCACATTACGAATACAAAGATTTTACGAAGTGTTCGTCCTCTTTTAATATTTGTTGAGTAGATAGGTAGGTAATTATAGTGTCGTTTTTTTATGGCATCATCGATTGATTGATCACGATAATAACAGCTTGAATTACCAATAACAAGCTAGATATCGCCCACCTCATTAAAATCTGCTCCGCCCACTGTTATTGTTCTAATGTGTGCATGTTCCAATTGCTTACAAAGGTGTTGGCGTTTGTATCTCGCCGTAAATCAGCACAGCGCGATAAACAATTAGCTGGTATGATAGAAATGTTAATTAAATGCTTACGAACGGCGACGCTAGCGCTGCGGTGGGTGAATTCCGAACTACAATGTAAGATGCCAGTCAAGAGTTGCTACTCCCTTGCATTCCCGGATTACAGGAGATCACAAAACTCTCCATTCGTTCCGTAGTTTAGCCTTAGGTTTTAAAAGCCGTATGCAGAAACATTGCTTGTGCATGAGTCTAGCCAAAAAGATAGATTTTTTGACAGTTCTCCATTGAAAAGTGTCATGGGCTCAATCCCCACTGAGAACAGATATTTGTGTGTGATGAAGACAGTGTCCGGGTGTTACATTTGTATTCTATGTATGCATAACAAAAAAAAATGTTTATAAGTATTATATCATCTATGTGGTTGCCATAGTACAAGCTCTGCTTAGTTTGTGAGTTTATGCAGATCTGTATATAATAGTCAAAACAAGATCGTAGTAGCTTCCGACTAGTTTCAATTCAATTGGTCTAATCATTGTAGAGTTCTGTTCAACAGACCTTTGTTAGCTTCACTCAAATATTATAATAATTGTAATGTTCCCAGATAATAAGCATAGAATGTCCCACTGCGATGGTTTGGTCGGGCTGTGGATCTACAATGCAAGGCTCGCCGCTTGACTTACTGCCTCTGCCGCCATCAGCCCTGCCTATGCCACACATGGAATCACCAGTCACAGAACAGCATAGAAGAATGGTAAGTCTTTATTCCATTACATATTATGGTAACAAAAGTAGTTTTCTTTTTAAAAAAACTTTACATATTCCATAGGATTTTTTTTGTCTACCCCCTTTTTTCGATTTAAGATTATATTCAGTTTTTTTCTGTAGGTCTATGAAGCAGAGCTTGAAATAGCTTATTTATCTTTATTTCATTAAGTACCTACCTATTTGTTTACCAAACGTCCTGATAGTACTTATTTTAAGAGACTGAGCAAATACCTAGATGTTTGACTGTTGTCAAACATTTATTTGCTTGCACAAGATCAGCGTTATTGAAAATATTAAATTACCTACTGAATGTGTATTATGAAAAAAAAAATGGCGCTTCCAAAGATGATGGGCGTTGATAGATAAATTATAAAATCACATTAAACATTCACCACGTCGCTCGCCGTCGTCGACTGACCAGCTGACGCAAGTCAGAGTGGTGCATCTATTATTTAGCGAACGTGGTGGTAGTCACATAGAGAACCATGTGGTAGGTGAGGTGGCCTAGGTGGGCATGAATCATCCTATTCTAATAATAGCTCATTGTGTATCGAAGGAAGCTGCATAAAATTAACAAAGCTAAAAAATAATGGTGGTACGTCTATGTGGTTACTACACAAATCATCTTGTTAAATTCTTTCAGACACACCTAGCTTTAAGACGATTCAAAGCCCTTGCGATCCTACTGTATAAATACACTTTTGATTTTGCTACAGCTAAGTTTAGACTTAGGTTCGTATTGTTAGCACGAAAACTCTTCATTGATTATAGCTACAATTCTGTTTTTTCGTGATTTTGTTTAAGTGGCTAATTTGGGCTATCGTACTTGTTGGTGTATAATCGAAACTGATTTTTTTAAATGACATGACCAACTGCTATTTACCATAGTTTTGAGCTTGTACTTTAGAGTGTATTTGAACGTGATTTAAACACCAACGCGATTCTTATCGTGCCTTGGTGTGGAATCGAAAAATGGTATTCTATATGCCACAAGACTAGTTGTCTATGCCCCACGTTTTATTTCACATGATGCGTTCAAACTCTTGCGTCTGATCCACTCGGAAAATTATCGGTTTTTACATAAATTTGCAGGATTAGTTTTTGTTTCCAATTTTTCACCTCAAACAATAAATATTTTGAATTATAAGCATGCTAATCCATCTATTGTTGAGCTTACAATATTTTAAAGCGATTTGAAAATTTAGAACCAAACATATTTACAACACTAAATGACATTCCAGTCACCTTTGACTAGTTTCGGAAGGTATGTTTTGATTGCGTGAATGAAATTTTAAAGCAATGTCCTTCATCCAAATAAACCACGATCTACACTTTGAAAAGGCAAAAAATAAAGTGGATGTTATTCTGCGAAGATAAAATAAAATGGATATTATACTGCGGTCCTACAAGGCTACCAAAGAATTATGTATATTCTTTCCTCCTTGAGATCTTTGCAAGCACCACTAGGCCACCAGCGCTCTACACCAATAGATTGGTATAAATTTATATACTTACGTATATGAACTCCGATAACCTACATTGTTCCGTGAACAATACTAGCTCGTTGAAAGTATAATAAAAGAAAATTACTTGGAATTGAAAATCAATTGGTTATTTACTTCAACTATTTGTATTTTTTTAGACAAATGAAATGGAAATTGATAAGCAACAGGCGGCATGAGAAGAGGAATGAGGATATCCGTGGAAGAACCAAAGTCACCGACATAGCTCGTAGAGTTAGTAAGTTGAAGTGGCAATGGGCAGGTCATATAGCTCGAAGGACCGACAACCGTTGGGGAATAAAGGTTCTCGAATGGCCATTGATTAGATGCGTGAAGATACATAGTAAAGACCTCTCACGGCCAAACTACTAATCGGAGGAAACTCGTCCGTCTACATTTTATTTGTAGAATCGTTTAAATTGTATTCGCCCTTTTGCAAAGATAAGTCGAACACGGTTATCTCGCAACACTGGGCGAGAACGATGACACAAACATGGGCTACTTCATGTTTTTACGCAAAGATCTTGATGAAAGTTATAGAATGATACACATAGCCACGCCTAAAAAGTTGTTTCAGCGTCTGGTCTGACGTGGCTTCCATCACAGAGTCTGTTTTAGCTCGTATTTGTATGCCTATGCGACAGCAAGATCCAGGTCATTCTATTTGATTGAATCGTTCTAGAGGCAGACGGGAGTCTTCCATGGGGACCCCCTACTAAGCCAGCAAAAATCTAGCTTAGCTTGGTGTACCTAGGTACCAATGTTGTAGGTAATAATGCCACCAAACTGTTGTCATGATTTTCATATTACTAAGTTCCTTTTAGGTTACTTTTAAAAATAAATTTCATATTATCTAGGTACCTATTGTTTGTGAGTGGTAGACTTGACAGAGATTGGTTACGGGAACAAAAATAAATCGGGAAAAGCTAATCTTGGAAGCGAGCGGTTTGGGATCAAATGCGACCGATTTGTGCTGTAAAAGCTCAATTTGGAATCTATGCACATATGTATAATCATTATTTTAATCAGTATTCATTATCATCAGTATTTTTACATATTATATCATTAAAAATTTTACGTTTATTCTATATAGTTTTATTTATTCTAAAATACGTGATCCCCAGGCATGGTAGATATCCTCTCAGATATTTTGGTATGTACCTAGCATCATCATCATCAGCCTGAAGAAGTCCACTGCTGGACATAGGCCTCCCCTACACATTTCCAGGAAGATCGATTCTGAGGCTAGGTATCTTATCTACCTAGCACACCAGCTAACAGCTACTAATTGAAATAGGTATCTTAATCAGGTTCTCTAACCTGATTATAATAGCTATTTCAATTAGTTCGCCGCGCATAACTTTAGAAAGATAATATTGTTGCTGTTTTTGTACCTACCTACTTACTTTCATCATCATCATCAGCCTAAAGAAGTCCACTGCTGGACATAGGCCTCCCCTACACATTTCCAGGAAGAACGATTCTGAGCCCTTTCCATCCACCGACTTCCCGCGATGACACGAACCCTTTTTTAAAAAGTCTGTAATAGTGTAAAAGCTTTCTTCTATTAACCAATTTTCCAACTCAGCACAAAACTTTCTATAAGGGAGATCTATTATATTTTTTGGTAAGGAGTTATAAATCAGAGGGGCCATATAAACACAATTTTTCCTAAATGTTTCCAGCTTAGGCACTGGCATTTTAAGCTGAACAATTGTTGCAACTCTCTTGTTTGAGTTGCAATTGGTTTCAACTCAACATAGACAACGTTTTAGACGCGAACCGCGTTTATTTGACTTTTCCATTGCGATTAAATGCAAAACCCCCCACCGCCACCGCGTAATGTTTCGTAATGCTTTAGGGTTCTAAGTGTGTACACAAATCACCCTAAGATATATTTTTTTTAATATTCAATTATAAAAACCCACACCTATAACTATATTTTCCCTTGCTTAAACCTTTGTCTCGCTTGCGCCTTACTATATTTCTTCTTTCTATGTGTTTCTGTACCTATGTGTTCTATGTTTTATTTTCTCTTATGATTTCTTGTGTAGCGGTACCTTTACTCAATGTTCTTCTCTTTCTGTGGTTTTATTTTCTTTAGTTGTGTTTTTTGAGCCAAATAAAAAAATTAATAACAATAATCGATGCCATAAATTGCTGATAAATATCTTATTCTGTTGGCATTAAAGGAAACATTTCATTTTAATTTATTCCTCCTTTCATAGCCTAACCCCATAACTCGTGGCTATAAAAAATATTTATGCTAAGGTACGCTATTAAAATCCTTTTTAATTTCAACGTTTCGGTCAATAAATTATAAAATCATTAAAGACATAATTGGGAGACGTAAAGTTAACTTTCTTATTTATGATGTGTGTATAAAAGTCAGTTAGGATTCCTCATCGTTCAAGCAAACGTTCTAAATATTTTAAGACGATGAATAAAAATTTGAATGCTCTTCCGTTAAGGCCTGATTTTTCAATCTACAGATATAATCTAAATATATAAAACTCTTTCGTTACTGACTGACTGACTGACTGACTGACTGACTGACTCAAGGTTATCCATCTAACGAGTTGCGTGGGACCTAGCCAGCAGCTGACGCTTTGTTTACGTTCGTTCCCAAACCAGTATGAAAATAAAAAACAAGCTTATTCCATATCGGAATTTCCCCAGGGTTTGTCGTTTGCCATTTCTTTGCAAAATATTTTTATTCTTTATTTATCTGGGGCTTAAAAAAACTGATACCACTCAACGTCAGGTAGAAATATTGATAAAAAGACTTGTAAAAATTTGAACAACATATTTCTGTTTTATTTTTCTGGAGCTCAAGAAATAAACTACAGCTCAACTTCAGGTGGAAATATTGATAAAACGACTAAGAAATAAAAAAAAACTTTATTTATTCGGTGCTCAAAAAACTGCTACCACTCAACGTCCGGTGGAAATATTGATAAAAAGACTGAGAAATACTTTAACAAAATCACACAGTTATTTACCGCTTATCGCATTCCCAAAGATATTTGAACCCCTTTCACAGATCCGCTATCTCGAATTTCAACTCTGCACCCCGAAATTTAGAGTTTAATTTCGGTTCGATGATGCGATAAGGGATTTTATCCGTTATCTATGCCCTAACAAAAATTCTAACAGATCTATTTAGATTACAAGGTTATTCATTATTAGCTGTAAATTCTCAGGTATTAGGTTCAACAAATAAAATAAAAAATATTTATTAAATGATTTTTTTTAAGTTTTTTTATGAGATGACAATCATCTATCACGCGTGACAACTGGACCGATTTGGTTGAAAATTTGTGTGGACGTAGCTTAGAATCAGGTGACGGTTATAATTTATTTTTTATCTTGAAAAAGTAACGGGAATGGGGTGAGCGAAGCCGCGGGCGGTCGTAACTAAAATATAAATAGCCTCTCCTATTTATTTTTACATAATACTTACTGAAACATTTTTGCTGAAATCTATAGAGGAGTGAGAGGAACGTCCAATCATAACATTTGACACATGCTCACATTTTTATGCAATTTGATTGCACACAATTTTATTGCTTAAGATTTTCCATAAATAAGAAATATTTTATAACTTTCAACGCGTTGAAATGTGTGAGCGAGAAAGTCATTGATGGAAGCCCTCTATTAGCTAAAAAGTCCATCAACACGACTTTCAAATAGGCAGTTCCAACTCAATGTTTCCGAAAAGCAACGACAAGCAATACATTTCAGCCGGCGGTATTTCCATCGCTGTTTAATCCATTGTCTATTTGTCGTGTTTAAACATGTTTTTTAACAAATATTTACGACCCGCGTGCACCAGCTGAGGAAAGCGATCATGAAGGGGACCCTAGAAATGACAGTGAGCACTGATTTCTGCATAATTTGTGTTCCATTATCAGATTAAATCTTGTTCCAACTAAAAGACATTGCATCCATCCATTTTATTCATAAATATAGGTTGGTAAATCACACCCTTTTTTGGCCCCACTGGCTATCACGTGATCGTCATATAATGACCTATCTAAGATTACTATGAGTAAAGAATAAGCGTATCCAACATGAATATAGTCTACTTCACCTCTTTCGATCAGTGGAAGATAATCAAGCCTAAGAAGATCCGCAGCACTTTTGGTTCGTACTACACACTCTACTCACTCTATATGCTTTGAAGCGCCAAAAGAGATACTTCAAGAACTAAGTATTACTATTTACCCAATATGTTAACCTTTACCATTACCGTAATTAATGTACAAACGTGTGCATTATTGAAGGGCCTCTGGCAAGGCTGTCGACACCGCTAAACATCATGAGCCCATTTTAAATATCTCTGTTTTTAGTTTGTAAGCCTCAGGCACGTCAGGACATTGCTACAAATATCTCTGTAACTAACTAAATATCCTTTGAGTATGTTTTAAAGATATAAAGATATATTCTAATGATGATATGATTTGAAAGCTTTCATATTATTAAGAAACTTATTTTTCATCTTTCGTCATTCCTATACAGAAGTTCAACAAGTTTAGTAAGTATAACTTTAGATTGTCCATGCGTAGGCGTAAATTGCAGATTCGCCAAACTGATAAATTTCAATCACACCGTATCTAGACTTGTTGAACCATACCATGCAATTAGCCTATCGAACTTTTTACTATCTGTGGTATTACCTGTGACAGGTGTGAAAACCATACGGAGGACGTTAAAGCTTTTGTCCTTTCACAAGTACTTGTCTTTATAGCCTGTGGAAAGTGCTATTTTATGATGCTACCTACCTCTATAAAGTACGACTATGTATGAGTTACATACTCGTATACTTGAGAGCAATAAATCCGAATAGAATGAATCTGAAAAACTCTAAATCCCTATATCTAAAGAACAAGCATCAAAACAATAAAATCGAAGGGTCTATAAAATACTCTTTGTATTTTAAGGTGTTTCTGGTCCATTATAAGGATCATGTTCATCACGCTTAAGAGTTTTAAGTATTCTAAGGTTTTTAAGTAATTAAGGTTTCTTCGTCCAGAATTGCTATGGCTGCTGATTGCTAGAGCTTATATCACATCCCTTAGAGGAGTTCAATTTATCTCGAGTTTGGAGGAGCTTAAGAGATTTAATAATTATTTTGTAAATATTTTGTTTAATTGTAAGTTTCTTTGTGTAAATATTTGATAAACCTAATGGGTTGATTGCATAGAGGAACTGCGTTAACCATGTAGGATGCTGCTGTTTTAACTTTGTCATCCAACCAATCATTTCCCGCACTGACAAAAAGTAGGTGATGAAGCGATGTTTTATAATAATAAATCCTGAAAAATAAAACCAATGTTAAGAGAGGAAACGCGTTCAACTTACCCGCTGTCAGACATGAAGATTGAAGAATCACACCCGAGTTCACATCTAAAACGTGCACACCGCCCACAAAAGTCCTCACCAGTATTATATTCAAGTTACTATGATACGTTAGAGAAGCAACAGGAAAGTTCATGCGTATATAGCCATCTTCGCGTAATATCAAAGAATCATCGCCCATCGTGGCTGTGAATACATCTGTCCGACACTACGTGAACGCCATTTGTATCTTTACTTATGTGAGCATAAGTAAAACAAGATCTTACTTAACAACTTGGGCGATTTGGCATTTTATGTGCGTATGTATTTGTGTATGTTTGTCCGACTATAACTTTCGAACCGTTCTCTATCTTTTTTTTTTCTTGTAATAAATTAAAGAGGTACTCAGTTGTCAAAAAATTGTGAAAGCAACCTGGTCTGATGATGGAGCCAAGGTCTGTCCAAGAGAGCTCTTCATTCAATTGGCCAATTGAGTTAAAACTTGTTTACCATACAAAGTTATATCCCTTAGAAACAAATTGGCATTGCACAACAACGCACTTTTGCACGTTTTCCGTATATCGTGTAGCTGTCGAGGTTTCTATACGATGAGGTCGTCGATGAATTACTCAAGGAAATCATCCATTCTTTCTTCGAAAAGAAGCAATGAAATAAAATTGCAAATTGATCGAGATCGGCCCGAGAATTAGGCTCGATCTGTGACTAAACAAGAGATGGCAAATTTTTGTCTTAGCATTTTGCTTGGTGATACTATAGTAAATATACTTCAAATGTTCGTAACCTATTTATTAACTGCATACGTACGTTCATTTGAATGAAAAATGTAAGGTTTTTTTAGCTTTAAGCTTTGCGTACATCTAAACGGTCTATGATGGCGATCAATGAAACGCTGTCAAATATGACAGCGATATTTGACAGCGTTTCACTGATCGCCATCGCCATCGCCTAGATGTGCACAGGCCTTCAGCTTCTTTCAGTGGCGATCAGTGAAACACTGTCAAGCATCGCTGTCATATTTGACAGCGTTTCACTGATGTACCTACTTTTAGATGCTTGAGTAATTTTCTTTTTTTTTTCTTTTAATTTTGAGAATAATGAAAAGGGTGGACTTCCGAGGCCAAAATTCTAAGCCCTCATTCATAATGGATGACTCTTTGTAGCCGCTTGCTAAGCCTCTGGTCACTGTCATGTCAAGATAGAGATTGTAACACTCTTTATATTATTTAGGTTTGCTGTAAACTTACTCGTATTCATCCATGTTCTCCAGCTTGACTGATTCACTTGACACTTTGTAAAGATAATATATCCTTGGGCGCTTTGGCCTTCAGAGATCAATTGATTTTCACAATATCAAAATACACACACACAGGTAGGTAAAGTAGGTACACTTCTATAAAAATAAATGAAATTATAGTTTCAACAAAATTGTTTGTTTCATTGACAGTTTTCAAGTATTTATTGTACAAAGCCTAACAAGAAATACACAGTAAAGTTAATTTAGTGCTTATTAGGCACAAACTGATCTTGGTGAAAGTGACATTCACTTTTTGCCAAGATCTATGAAACAAGAATATCGTCCACCTGATGTTGAGCGGTTACATTAGCCGTAAACTGTTTAATAGTTTTATGGTTATATAGATTTTCTGAGTTTCGCACCTCATTCCTATCCTAAGTTGAGAATACATTCTTTATACAATTAGCTAATGGAACAAAATTATGGCCCACCTGAAGTAGTAACCATCACCTATAACAAAGCATTGCTTCGTAAGTCACGCACGTCAGGAACGTGCCCTACGATGCACTAGCCTGCGTCCATCCGTCGTTTTGACGAAATTTATCGATTATTCTCATGGCATTACACTGTCGTAATCACTATTCACTACTAACAATCGGATTGTTTGTTTGTAGGTTAGTAAGTGATATTGAATCTTCTTGTTATTAAAACTAAGTACGTAGTTTCTAGCTCTGATGAAAAAAACATTTTTTGAGTTTCAGTTTCAAGTATGATATTTTTGTTTTTTTTTTTCTACTTTTGTATTAAAATCTTAATGCGGTTCACAGAATACATCTACTCGCCAAGTTTCATCAGTCTAATCGGTTTTGATGACATTTCTATCGGTCCAATCAGGAAATATTACTTTTCAGATATATTTTTTTTATTTAAATCAGCTTATAGAAGTCGAAGTTATGTTAGATAAGCAGGGCTACCACGAGCTCCATATGGTTATGGCTATGGCTGTCAAATTGTGTATAGATAGGCTGAACCACACATTCATTTTCTTCTTGGGTTTGAATGTGCTGATACTGTTGACACAATTTTGACAGCCATAACCATAAGGTTTAAGCTCATGGTAGGCCAGAAGTAGACCTTATTCTGAGTCATTCTGTGTTTACTTTCAGACCACAGCATGGAACCTCACGGGGACGCTGACTCCAATCTTTTTCAAGAAGAATGCAGTCATGGGAACCAGATTATTAATATTTTTTTTTGTTTTTTTATACAACAATGTCAGCAAACAAGTATACGGCCCACCTGATGGAAAGCGGTTACCGTAGTTTATGGACGCTTGCACTGTGGTTGGCTTTCATATTGGTCTTTATTTACGGCAAACTGCCGAAAAAAAGTAAAGTTGAAGAAAAGTGTAGGTTAACAGTAATACCTATACCTAATAGTAAATAACTTAATGGCGAAAAGAGGGCGCCCACCCACCAGATGGACCGACGACATTGTAAAGATCGCGGGAAGTCGGTGTCGTCAGAATCGTTCTTCCTGGAAATGTGTAGGGGAGGCCTATGTCCAGCAGTGTAACAACCCTTGCGCACATCCAAGCGATCTGCGATAGAGATCACGGAAACACTGTCAAATATCAATCTACGTGCAAGAAATACTTGATGCTGGCCGAAGTGGGTAAGTCTTCTATAACTACCCACATCATACGTAGAATAAACTTAAACCTCTCGGTCTGCCACCCGTCTATTGTAATGCCTTTTTCGGCACATTGTGATTATAGTTTTTTGTATTTTTCCTATGTTCCTATAATACTTGTAAACCAATGTGATGATTCTAAAATAAGTAAGGCACTTGATCAATATCTGTACCCGAAGTCCCAGTGCATTTACAACATTTCGTTACCAACTGTTGTTTTCGTTTCGCCTATTTGTCTCTGTCTATTGTATGGAGAAAAGATGAGACAACAACTCTAACTACGTAGCGTATTTTTGCCGTCTCATATTTTCTCCATGCAATAGAGAGAGACAAAAAGGCGAAACGAAAACAAACTAAGCAGAGCTTGTATTATGGGAACCAGATAGCTGATATAATACTTACATATTTTTTTGTAAATACATACTTAGCATACAATATAACACCCAGACAGAGAACAAACATCTGCGTTCACCACACAAATATTTGTTCTCGGTGGGGATCGAAAATTTTTCATGTGCAAATGGGGATTTCCAGAACATACTTCTGGATCGATTTTCCCCGGAAACAGAGGAAAAAAAATAGTTTATACCATACCCCCTCTAAAAAGCTTATTTTATTCACGGGAAATCGTGAATAAAAAGCTCTTTTAATCACGATTTTGGTGTTTGAATTTGGAACACACCAATAGGGTCGACCTACATATTAATACTATACAACCATGATACAAACTCCTTGCGCCAAAAATACTCTAAACTTGATTGGTCGAAATGTTTAACAAGGAGTTTAAGCAATGCTAACCTCCTTGGTTAAATACTGTTTTGTGTTCTTTGTTGTCATTGTCATAAATATCAATAAATTGCAGCTATTTTGAATACAGTGCACGTAGGTTATACAACACAAAGTTTGGTAATAATAAATCGATTGAAAATGCATTCTAGAGATGAAAAAGTTGTGAGTTTTGTTGTTCAATGGAGTTGTTTAGTTTATGAAAGAAAGGTCGGCCAATATAATAGAAAACTTGCATTAATTTAACCTTAAGTTAGTTTCCTTGTTTTCAAATAAAACCAAAATCAAAAGTTATTGGTTTTATGTCACATTAGAATAGAACAAACAAAGTTTTTAATTCTTTTTCGCTTCATCATCATCATCAGCCTGAAGAAGTCCCCTGCTGGACATAGGCCTCCCCTACACGTTTCCAGGAAGAACGATCCCTTTCCATCCACCGACTTCCCTCGTTCTTAACAATGTCGTCGGTTCATCTGGTGGATGGGCAGGACGCACGTTTTTCGCTTAAATCTTTCTTTTTCTCGAAGTCATGGTATAAAGTATAGTATGCAACTCTTGAATAAAACGGATTTGTATCGAGGGCCATGAATTACTCGCGTCGTTTAGGGTTCTAACACTTGAATCACTCGCTACGCTCGTGATTCAATCATTATGAATCACTCCCTACGGTCGTGATTCATTCGTTAGAACCCTTCACTTGCTCGTGATTCATCTATGACCCTCGATTTAAATCCGTCTTTTATTCACTAGTTACATAATATACTATTATCTATGTTTTCTTAAGCCTATCAATAAGCCTACCATGAGCTCTGTCTGGCTCTGTCTCTGGTTCTGGTTTTGAGTCTGGGTGAGTGTTGACTAGATAAATCCTACGTCAAAACGTTACACACACAGTATACTTAATGCATTGGTGAGCATGAGCACTCACACAGTCTCAAAACCAGAGTCAGAGATAGAGCCAGATTCGCCGTAAAAACGTTACGTTGCATATTTTATTGCCACCAAATGTATTGTTACGAGCATTTCAAAATGATCCTAGAACGTCCCATTTTAAATAAAATAAAATAAAAATAAAAATTGTTTATTTCGGACCACATAAAATCCATAGCACATAGTAAAAACACATTTAAAAGAATAAAATAAAAACACAGTTAACTTAAAAACTAAAGATCATACCGAAGGCATCGTGCTGTGGACGATCAATGGGAGAAATAAATTCCTCCATTTATCGTCCTCAGCACAAGGCACTTCCATAACGGAGACGTCCAGCTGTCCGCAACAGTCTTCAGGATGCTGTTGCTACTGCCCCGCACTCTGCCGATCAGTGAGGCAGTTTTTTTGCGCACCAGGGCATGAAAGCCATCCGTGTGGTATTGCGCAAACATACCTGCGTTAGCGTTTTAGCGTTTTAGCGTTTTCTATGTCAGAATAGCTTTTAAATATTAGATTTTACGAGCGACTGCCATATAAATACATAACTAACATCGCAATAAACGTCATCTTAATATATTAAAATATATTATCTATTACAATCTAAAATCGCTGTTCCTATATTGTTAGGAACTTCCCATAGGATTGCGATTACACGAATTTTTCAAATAGCAATTTTATAAAAAAAACATTTCTACTAACTGTAGATGGCGTTGTATTTCGAGCAAGCAACGCAAAATCGCAAACTCGGGCGATTACAGGCACCAAACACAACGCTAATGGTAATGCCATTCACATTCACCAGCTTGAGTTTGGCTTGGAGGATAGGAAGATTTTAGTGATTACTTTTAGGAGTGGGCTAACTCTCATGAGTACTGTGTTCTCTCTTCCAAAGAATCTATTATTTTATCATCATCAGTGATCGGAATAGGCAGAGTATATTTACCTAAAGTTTAAAGAACAGAGACGGAAATCGGAGACTTCCTTACGACTACATTTTTTTGTACCGGTAAATTTACCGGAACTATACTATGTAAGTTTTAACATCAAATTATTACAATTAAAGCTAAACATTCTTCCTTAGAACATTTTGCATATATTTTTTGAACCAACATAAAAATATAAAAAAAAATATATTTTTAATATTGGTTATTTTATTTGTCTAAGCATTTACCTAGGTATATGCTAAGTAATCTTTCTTATGCCGTTGAGATGAGGAGGTAGGTACAAGAATGTGTGTTGTAAGTCATGCTGTATGTATTCTGGGTCGAAAGTTACTTTTAAAAAGTACTAATATTTACAATCGTTTAATTTCAGATGGAAAACAAGCTTGTCACATTATTGTTCCCGCCACTACCTCACGACTGAATTGATCAGCTCACTCACTCGGCAAGTTCGGCAAGTTTATCATACGCACTTGATGTGCGGGCAGGTTTTTCCGCAAGTAGGCCGCTGGTGGGCCCTTTTTGCGTGACCCTTGACACGTGTTGCTCGAACTTTTTTAGGTTCTACATCACGCCGGTTTCCTCACGATGTTTTCCTTCACCGTTTTGAGAGTACTGGCATAGTGCACATAAATTTTTCGACAGAAAAACTCATTGGTACACAAGTGGATTTGAACCCACAACCTTCGGATCGGAAGGCGGGGCCACTACCACTAGACCACCAGTGCTCTCCAGCTCACTCACTTGATTAGTGGCAAGCAAATCAATCAATCAAAAAAAAAGAGACTTATTCAGTTGTATCACAAGAATCACTTTGAAACGTCTTAAAGCTAGGTGAGTTTAGCCATCGAACTTGTAGTTTCTAGTTCAATATACGTCTTGGTCAAAAATAAAGAATAATCTATTCCTTTAACACCAGTTTGAAAGAATTTTAAGTGCGCCTCAATGAGGCTTTTCTCGTGCACTAACAAGCTCTACTACTACTGTCCGTAATTTTATCTAGTACTTGCATGAGCAAAGAGGTTTACCCATCGTCCATTAGCGTGTCTGGACCAAGTTCCTGCATGCGCTACTGCTTCGACAGCTTTGCATGCATCAGCTGAATGCGTGGCTGGTGCTTCTGAAAGCACGGTCACTTCAGGATTAGTGCTACAACAGGTTTTGCTATCTACTGCTTTGATAGAAGTAGCCGACACGAATAATCAATTTCATGTTATACGGGCTCTTCTTGATAATGGTAGTCAACATAGTTTTATTACGGATAAACTAGCTAAAAAATTAAATGCGCCTTATTTACAGTCCACAGTACGAATAACTGGTGTAGGCCGCAGCCTCACCCATGCCAAACTCTTCGATGGTTTTGGGAGATTTGATCACATCTTGAGACGGAATCTTATCACGCGTTGATGTAATCTCGAAGCCTGAAATAACAATACACAATATTGTTAGGTTGCCTACTACTTTACCTGATATGAAAGTGTCAAATCTAAAGGGTTGCTAAGCTTACCAGCCGATGGTAAGTCGTCCCCCTGAAGAATCTCAGGCTCTGGAGGCCGTAGCATCTCCGCCAACTTCTGCATAGTAGCAGGTGTAAACTCCACCATTTTATCTCAGTCAGCTCAAACTATTTTGCAAATTTGTGTGTCGTCCAAGGAACAAATATGCAGTCTTCTTCTTCTTCTTCTATTGACAAAACAATATCTCTACCAAGACCTTAATCAACGAATTTGCGTTGTCATGGAGATCAACATTATTAATTTTCAACCTCCTTGTTATTAGCACACATAAAACCCAGACGTTTTAGTTCAATCGGTAGAAGCTCAGTCTTCTGCGGTCGTCATTCATCGAGGGCAAATAATTGTATGATGAACAAACATCTATGTTTGTACTGTATCTCTGAATGTAAATATTGTGCGTTAACTAATTTCCATAGTAGGTTCAAGCATTGCTTAGTTTCGGCTTTATACAAATTCCATGCTAATTTTCTAGTCGTCTATTTCGAATTTCTTAAATCATTTTAGTTTCAACGGGCCTAAAATCGTTCACAAAACTATAAAAAAAGCCCGTACAAAATATAATAACCGTTGCACTTCCAAGTCGGTGGATCAAAAGGGTATGTCAGGTAACAAGTGGAAATCCGGGATCTCGGCCATGGGAAATAGGCCGTGATATGATATAAGTATGTATTATTTGCTACTTTCACTCTAACTTTTTCTAACCTATGAACCACTTCTGTGTCAACAACTGTATCATTGATTGTGAATCAAGTGTTGTACAAAATAAAACAGGAACCTAGTTAAGCAATACATTAAGTTATTGTAGTATTTGTTAAGCGCGGTATTGTGGCATATTTTAAGCAATGCGGTAACTATATTTATAATGTTGGTTCTGACAAGGTCTGTACTACACCAATCATAAACCCAAGATGGAGGCTTTTAAATAAACTTAAACACAAACTTAGTAAGTTTTCTAGCCATAACGAACTTAATACCTTATTGAAATAACTTCGTACACCGTAATTTGCATCCATACAACGAAAATCGTTGCTGGCGTCTATTTTTCCGAATATCTACTATAATCAGGACGTTTTAAAAAAAAGAGTGAAAAAAAGAAATCTTCTAGGTGAGCGCGCTACACCGTCAATCGCATTATCACTTAACATCAGGTGAGATTGCGGTAAAGCGTTAGCCTATAAATTGCCTAAAAACCTATTATAGTTAAATTCACTTACCAAATCGTATGGCCACAGGTTATTAGCTATTCAGTAATCTGGTTGGCCACTGAAGTTACTGTAGCTGGAATATGTTAATGTTTAGAAACTAGCTGTTCCGCGCCAAATCAACAAGGGTTAATCTTTGATTTAGATGTATAGATCTTAGTTATATATCCGAAGATTGGCTGACTGTTTTGGCTGTTCTGGCTCGTTTTATTGCTGGTAAATAAGATATGTAGAAAAAATGTACTCCTACCGGCTGATCTTCCGTCTGCTAGCCTTGTAGACGCAGGTGCTGTCGGTGGATAGATCTATTTGAATAATTTAGCTACCTAGCAGTCCACGAAAGATACCTCTGGAAATCTGTTATGTTGTGGTAGGTGGTTTTCTATTTATATATTAGTGAAATTAAATGTACCTAGTACCTAAGTAAATAAAATGCAAAAGTATTGAAAAACGGCTTTTATTATTATGAATTGTAACAAAATTTGTAAATCGCTCTCACACGCGCTCGTCACAAGGCTGCAAGAGGGGACCGAAACACAGGTTAGTAACGATAGCCGGTTTTAGGAATAGACATCACTACTGAGACCAGCAGCCCTTTTCACGGGTTTAAGGTATTCAACTGAAGTTCATTTCGGCGTATAGATTAAAATGAATCCAACATTGTGTGTTCAGGGAGAAACAAACTGGTAAACAAGAAGTCGATATTCTCCAATTGATTCGAAAATTCATATCGGGCTCAGGCCTCGATGACGCTCTGAACAGTTTTGGCTTCGCAAAGGAAGAGAAAGACTCCACGTAACACTTCTTGAATTTCTGGGATTTGGCTTTTGTTGGCACCGGAGTACTTACATTGACCTTGCTAAATGTGACCCAGACCCAAAGCCACTTTTCAAAAACATGAAATTTAAGTTGGGCAAGGACGTACAAAAACAGAAGTACTAAAACTGGGGATAATTAAATGGAAGTTTGTTGTGAAAAAAAAATATTTCAAGTAATTTCTTTTTGAAACTTATTAGACATCCTTTTCACAATAATTTAATGCAGTGATGGAAAGATATTCGGAATTACATAGCTTAATTGCTTTGTTTTTAAGGTTGAAATTCCACTAAGATCTTTTCAAAATAGAGTGACAAGTGAATGCGTATTTCAAAACAACACTTTGCCACTGACACTTACTATGCGTGTGAGAGTGTGAGACAAGGATATGTGTGAGACTACTCGTATGTCGTGAAAATTATTTTCATAAAAGTTAAAAGCATTTTGTCAAGCCCTCATAACATCAGCCCCTAGCAATATAAAAGTTGAACGTGGCTTGCTTGTCTTGTAATGTTTCGCGCTTGGACATGTTTGATGACAGTGCTTCGCATTCAGTTTTACGATTTGAAATGAAGTCATAGGGACATTTAATATTTTACAGTCTGAAGCTTTTCTAATAAACAGTGGCCACTTTGTAACCTCCGTCATTTATGAGAAAAGCCGTATTGTTTTTTATGGTAAGGTTGAAAATTGGTTACTAAGTTAAAGCCGGTTTAAGGCAGCCGTTTTTCACAGGCCAGGTTTCAGCTGATGGGCGTGAACATAACTTTAAAACAAAGTTTAAAACTTCAGCTGATAGACTAATCATAGCTCTTAGATAAGAAGAAGTGCCTAGATCTATATCTAAGTTCTAAGTGTTAGGTTCATCAATGCTATGTCGTTTTGTGTATGCAAAAATGCAAAATTAAATTAATAAAAAAGTAAAATAAAAATCTTTCTTTTTTTTATATGGTTCCAAGAATATACGTTTTAAGGCTGGTTTTAGAGCTTGTAATATGGGAACCAGATAGCTGATATTATTATATCAGCTATCTGGTTCCCTAGCTAGCTGGTTCTTGAATACATTTTTTTTTTGTAAATACATACTAAGAATACAATATAACACCCAGACAGAGAACAAACATTTTATGTTCACCACACAAATATTTGTTCTCGGTGGGGATCGAACCCACGACCTACGCAGAAGGCAGAGCTACTACCAACTGAGCTAGAGGCCAGTCAAATTATAATTTACCTATTTAATTCTAGAAACTAAGTTTGTCTTTTCTGTCAAACAGAATAAATGATTTTTATGTATGTTTTTCTATGTTATCCCATCATAGAATATTGTTTGACTCACCACTTGTAGATAGTCATCTTTGGCATCAGTATATTGAGCTAGCTTGAGGTATACGGTTGCTCGCTGCATGCGCAACTCTTGAATAAAACGAATTTGTATCGAGGGCCATGAATCACTCGCGTCGTTCGTTTAGGATTCTACCACTTGAATCACTCACTACGCTCGTGATTCAATCATCATGAATAACGACATACCGATAACGACACTACGACTGAATCGGATTATTAGAGCTGTATTTGCTTCTGCAATTTTCCACGATCTCAGGATACCCTCATCCATCTACGTTCAACCCATGGTATCGTCTACTCTTTGTGCTATTGGACATCATGTCGCTTCTCTCACCACCTTGCCGTTTTTGTCGCCATTTTGTCTTACTAATCTTTTCGACCTGTTTATTAATATTTGTAGGAACATGTTAATTCAAACTCAAACCACAGATCTCAAACTACAGGGAAATCGTTACAAGTTTTATGATATAGGAAGTTTATATCCAAGTATAGATTTACGACGAGCGAAAATCAATAAAGTCTAGGATACTAGGGTAAGATGTTTGCCTTTTTGATCAACCTTCGACATGAGCTACACTCGGACATCAACTTTCGCGATACAAGTTTCTCGTCAGCTCATCAGATGAAACGTGGGCGTCCTACGTTTCATCTTTTTCCACCCGACTCATCGAAAACATTGTTAAGATCGCGGTAAGTCGGTGGATGGAGAAGCCTCATAATCGTTCCTCCTGGAAATGTATAGAAAAGGTCTATTTCCAAAAAGGTGTTTTTACCTGCAGCTGGGAAGATATAATTTTGACTTTGTCCGTGTTGGATATATCGAATATAGTTGAAATCACCCCGCTGTATACCAAAATATTGATGAGGACTCCTTGGCTGAAAACAATAGAAAAGAGTTATAGAGGCTGGACTGTCTAACAATTGACGAGCGTTATTACCGCTAAAGAAACGCCCGTCTACGCACCCCATCCCATATCATCTCTCGGCGCCGGCGCCAATTGCTATCGATCCCATAACACGTGTCTACAATGCCACAATACCCACCATGCAATGTCTGTCTGTCTGTCAGTCTGTCTGTCTGTCCGTCCGTATGTCACAGCCATTTTTCTCCGAAACCGTAAGAGCTAGACTGATGAAACTTGGCAAGTAGATCTATTCTGTGAACCGCATTAAGATTTTTACACAAAAATAGAAAAAAAAACTAGAAATTTTGGGGGAAAACTAGAAATACTTGAAACTGAAACTCAAAAAAAAAATTTTCATCAAACCCATACGTGTGGGGTATCTATTAATAGGTCTTCAAAAATGATGTTGTGGTTTCTTATATTGTTTTTTTCTAAACTGAATAGTTTACGCGAGAGACACTTCCAAAGTGGAAAAAAGTTGGTCCCCCCCCCTCTAACTTCTAAAATAAGTGACTGATAAAGCTAAAAAAAATATATGTTGTACATTACTATGGAAACTTCTACTATGGAACAGTATTTTTTTTGAAGTGAAAACTTCTTTAGCGGCGTTGAGCACTTTTTCTGTAATGGGTATAAAATCTTAAACTCGCGTCAGCGCGTCAGGACACGTGACCTGATCGAAAAAGCAAAACTTTTTTTTTTCTTCTGTGTTCTAGACGGTTTTTAGCATAATTTACTGTAACGTTGGATTCGTTTTCTGTCATTTTGGGAAGTGTAGTGTTAGTGCTACTTTAATGAACACATAAACAAAGTGTCACGTTAATTAATTAGAGACAGTAAGAAAAGGGCCAATGAACACATTATTAATACTTACCTAATACTTATTTTATAAAACTAAGCTAAAGCGTGGTGATGGCCGGTGGAGAAGCCTTGACCGAATGGTTGTTGGGTGTAACGAGGGTCGCCGGTAGAAAGGGTTATTTGAACAAGATTTGGTTGATTTTGAACGTTGACTGACGACGGTTTTGTAGAAGTAGTAATAATCCTTATAATTTGAGGTTAAACAAACTTACCTGAGGTGAAGTTTGACCGTAATTATACGAGTCGCTGCATCCGAACTGATTTTATATTTACCAGGTAGTCCATTGCTTAATGTACTGGGCAACAAACACTTTTTAGAGCTAAAAAACCCTTAAAACAAATCGCTGTAGGTGGCGCCACCGCGCCTCGCTCCGCTCGTTCCGTCAGTCAAACCTTCATTCTTTTCAGAGAACAAACGATTTCAATAAAGATACTCAATTTAAAACGGGATACGTTTTCATGAAAAGAAAACGTATAAGGGAGGGAGGGACTAAAATCAGTTCGGATGCAGCGACTCGTATAATTACGGTCAAACTTCACCTCAGGTAAGTTTGTTTAACCTCAAATTATACGACGTCGCTGCATCCTCTTGATTTTATATTTACCAGGTAGATGTTTAGAGCTTTAGGGAAATCGTGTTAATCGTGTTAGGTATTAATCAGAAAAGTTGAGCATAAAAAGCCATATTTTGATTAATTCTCTCCTTAAACATACAATTTCATAATAAAAGAAGACATGAATAGAGATAGAGAACATACTTCATCACTGAAAGGCCAATCCAATATATAGCGCAACAGGCCTATTGTAAAAGTTTTGAAATAAGAGTAAATAATACCAAGTCACCCTGGCGCGTTTTGAATATTCTACGAGTAGATAGAAGCAAACACCCCTACGATCAGCTGCTAACGTCACTGCAGTGTGATGGGTGTGAATGTGCTGAGAAGACGTTCGTATTTACGACGTTCGTTTACGACGTTCGTGGTTACTTTATGATGTGGCATTTTTCTGTTAAAATTAACTTTCCATGCAACTAACTGCATCTCTACTGGAACTTGTTATATTTAAGTAAGCTGATAAAGCATATAATATTTGTACATTATTTTTCTATTTATCGAGAAAATAGACAGTTTCTCAGGATATGAAGTAGTGATTGGATCGCAAGTCATTATCTCAACAATGCAAATAATGTCATCATCATTTTTATATTAGATAACATGATAGACGATAGCTCCAGCGCATTTTGTGCAGTCAACAATTAAAGGGAAAAAAGGTGAGTTTTGTACACTCATGAGCAGCCAAGAAACGCTGCATCTTAACTGAACTTAATGCTTAATATTAGAGTGATAACCAATTGAATTATGTTTATTGTTGAACATTATGCTCCCAAACTGAATTGGTCAATAATAAAGTTCAATGCAAATAGAGCTACGATAGACCATCAGTCGTCAAATTAATTTTTGGTACTAAAAATCCACAACCTTACACATATGATATGCCGTATTGTTTCAATGCTCTGTGGAAAGTGCTGCAATTATAATATCAATAATTTATTACCAGCACGACAACCTTGTAAGGCTCCAATTGGCTGTCATGCCTGAAACAGGATATTAGCGAGTCATAATCAGACAAAAAGTTTGCTAACTCTGAAAATCAAAGTTCTGAAACCATAGGGTTGAGCTATTTAAGGGCAACAACGATGCCTGACAGTTCTTCATCAAAGATTTTGCGTAAATATTTCAATTCATGTGAGATGGGAAGAATAATAAGAAAATAAAACGAAAGCCCGTTTATAGAGTAAACATCAATATTAGGGGCCGTTTGGTCTCTTAAACATAAAACGTATTTTGAGAAACTTAAACGAGTAAGTTTACGGTACCCAAGTCTATTGGATATTTTATTGAAAGCAATCTTTAGATGTCTGTTGAAAATATGAAGAAGTGACGCTATTGATTTCGTCGTGATCATTGTACCGAATAAAACTAGGTTCTAAGTTATGATTCAAATTCATCAGGTACTTAGCTTAATTTTAATAATAATTTTTCATGATTTGAAGTGCAAATTTGGGTTAAATTTGCTCCTTCAAATTACTTCGTTTATGCAGTAAGTATAGGCAAGTTCTACAGCTGGCTATTGCAGAGGTATACCTACATAAATAGGTACAGATTCGTAAGAATCCTAATTAGCATTAAGTTATTTTTTGTGCAAATAAAAACTTTTCAAGAATATAAATAAAAATTTCGAATATACGAGGTATGCTAAATCGATACTTGATCATATCAAAAAGTTGTATTTTTGCCAACGGTAGGTAGAAAAGGTAAGTAAAAATATTTTACATTGGTCATCATTATTTCTGCCCCACTGGTGGGGTTATGCTTTATAATAAATCTGAAATCGTGTAGCAAGCTAACAGGTTCTTTGAACATTTTATTCATAATGGAATTAGCCTTTCCCCATAAAGTCAAATTATGAAACATGGTTAGAAGGACATCGCATATCCTTTACCAAAACATGAAAAGTTTAAAAAAAAAAAAAAAAAAAATTATAAGTTTTAAGATTTAATATATAAATCCATAGTATTTCCCATCCTACGTTGGCTTATGAGAAAGTAGCTCGCCATTCTAATGGGAGTAACTTATTTTTCTTGTACTTATGTATTTAATGTGATCATTAAGTGGGTAAAACCTCATTAAGGCGCACTTAAAATCCTTTTACCACACGGTTTCTAGGTTCAATAGAACCAGTGACCCGACCGGAGGAAGATTATGGAAAAAAGATAGATGATTCCATAGGTATTCGCAGTTCCAAATACCGATGTTACTAGTTACCATATTTTATGAAAAAATATGTATATACATATGTATATATTATATAATAGGTAATATTATAATCTATCAGCGAACCGTTGCCACTGTTAGTTCTTGGCCTCCAGTAAATTGGAATGTTTTTCCGTCTTAGTGATATTGATAATTATATTGTACGGATTGGTAGTTGCTGGAAGACGTCTGGACGGTTGGAACCCGCGTCCATGCCCACCTCTCCGACCTCTCAGAGTCGGTGACTGTGCCTTGGAGGGGCTGAGCTATTTTACCTGGCCAGCCGATCAATTGCCACTGATGGCTGTGACTCAAAATTATCTTTTGATTATTTTCTTTCTTATAATAAAACGGATTAAAAACTTGTTCTTTTCTCTTTTTGTTAAAGAAATACATGTACAAACCATGGATTTTTTTTTTTTTTGTTTAGAGCTATTAGCTGAACAATTTCAAACTCAAAAATCGCAGAATCGCAAGAATCACTTTGAAACCCCTAGTCTAAGGAGCTATTCGACGTGTCCAACGTTATCAACTTTTGTTCAATTTCTTAGTTTCAAGTTGATTAAGCAACTTAAAACTTTTTGAATGCGTTAATTTTTCATGAATTAGTATGGATTTTTGCTAATCCAATAGACAAGCATGATGATTACTCCCCAATGTTCAGAGATCTCGTCTCTAATCTTAGGCGCAAATGTTTCAGGTTTATTATTGGTAAACAAAAATATCGTTGGACCAGAACCCCTGGTGTACCAATCAGTTGCATTGACCGTACAGGACGGTAGTTTATGCTGCTGTGCTGTGCGTGGTCGAGTTTATACCATCTACCAGGTTCTGAAGTTTTACTGCTGGTCTGGATCTGGTGGTATACTTTATACTGGTTGACCAAAATGAGTAATCAGAAACATAATTCTGTGAGGGTATGATACCACGGTCACTCGTCAGAGTTTATTAGGAGGTAGGTAATGGCATTACCACTCAACTCAGCAATAAGAAGTGGGGTTAAGATCGTGATCCCGTCACGATTCGATACGTAGGTAATTAATTCAGTATTCGGTAGTGATCGCATCACAACTCATCTTAATTTTTGATTTATTTTGCAGTAATATGCATTTGTCATATTGTAGGTATGTCTACTGGTCGTAATTGCATAACGACTCAAAATGATGCTTGCTTATTATATGGTAGGTATTATGCTTATTGTGCAGACTGTAATCGCATCACAGTTCTTAAAAAAATGTTAAATACTACCCGTGAAGGTAGGTAGATATCTTGGAAAAATTGGCAAGAGGCCGTAATCACATTACAACCGGATTGTAGATAATTATGTATGCATAACTACATATAGAAAAAATATTATTATTGTACAGACTGCATTCGCATCATAATAGCTATCAGTATATCAGCTATTTGGTTCCCATGGTACAAGCTCTGCTTAGTCTGGGGCCAGTCAGTGTTGTGTGGATTATCCGCAATTATTATTATTTTTTTTATAATTCTTACAAAAAATTTTAAAATACGACAAGTGAAAGTAGGTCGTAATCACATCATGATCCAAGGGTAGATTTATGTCTACATAAGCACATTATAGAAAGATATTATTATTGTGCAGACTGCAATCGCATCACAGTTCTTACAAGAATGTAGTATTAAATACAAATGAAGGTAATTACATATCATGGAATAAAAATTGCAAGAGGCCGTAATCGCATTACGACTCGAAGGTAGATCATGTCTGCATAAGCATATATATAAAGATATTATTATGCTGCAGACTGCAATCGCATCACAGTTCTTATAAAAATGTAGTATTAAATACAAATGAAGGTAGGTACATATCATGGAATAGAAATTGCAAGAGGCCGTAATCGCATTACGACTCGAAGGTAGATCATGTCTGCATAAGCACATATAGAAAGATATTATTATTCTGCAGACTGCAATCGCATCACAGTTCTTATAAAAATGTAGTATTAAATACAAATGAAGGTAGGTACATATCATGGAATAGAAATTGCAAGAGGCCGTAATCTCATTACGACTCGAGGGTAGACCATGCTTGCATAACCACACATAGAGAAAATGTATACATAATGCATAAATATTGTTGTGCATACTGCAATCACATCACAGTTCCTCCAAAAAATTTAAAAATACGACGAGAGAAAGTAAGTTGATATGATGTAATAAAAATGATAATAGACCGTAATTGCATTACGATTTGAGGGTAGATCTATATAGCCCCATGTAGAAAAGAAATAAACCAAAATACTATGATAATTGGGTAGATTGCAATCGCAACACAGTTTTACAGAAAAATACTATGAGTGAAGGTAGGTATAACACCGATCAAAAATGACAATAGGCCGTAATCGCATTACGACTCGAGGGTACAGTTGTATAGATAACTATATATAGAAAAATCATTTGATTAAGCATCTTCGTTTATAAACCGGTAGGCAGGTATGCCTTTAAAATGTTTTGCACTCAATAGCTGCTATTTTGTGACGATAAAGCACAACTCAATCAAGCAGCTAAGTAAAAATTTAATAGTTTATAGATAAAGTGCAAGCGATATAGTTATGTCGCTTTCATTTAGTTATTATCGCAAGCCCGTAACTGTAATGAGCGTTTAGCGATAGGCATAGTTAACAAAACAAAATTCATAAGCAAGTATGCTTGTAGGTACTTACATGCATTTTTTGCTTTTGTTCCATTTCAAAGTGACGTTCTTAACGTCGTATTTCTTCTGGATCTTCGCCATCAAATACACTATACACTATACTAATACAAACTACATAATAAACTTCGAAAATTACTTCGAGAATTGTAAAAAATAAAATTTTAATAAGACGTGTTTCGATGCCCGAACACAAACAATGAATGAAGGTTTGACTGACGGAACGAGCGGAGCGAGGCGCGGTGGCGCCACCTACAGCGATTTGTTTTAAGGGTTTTTTAGCTCTAAAAAGTGTTTGTTGCCCAGTACATTAAGCAATGGACTACCTGGTAAATATAAAATCAAGAGGATGCAGCGACGTCGTATAATTGAACATGAGATAGCAGTAGTGTCGTGCTCTTATTGGGTTGAAATCCATATTGTTGTGTTGATAACACACTATTTTTTGAATAAAAATTCTGTACTTTACCACTGATTTAAAATTCACATAATTTATAACGTTGGTTCTTATTTAACTTAGCTTAGTTTTAAATGAGCACGACTTAGCTCCCGCCAGAAAATGCTTAGCATTAAGCGTATAAGCCGCGTGTGGGGGCTTGGTTAGACTGCTAGCGGCCGACTCAACTCTTTGAGAAAAAGATTTCCGGCGTTAAAACACGTGGAATTTATAGTGTGATAGTTACTAGGTAAGTAAGTATGCATTTTGTGATGGTTTTACCCCGCTGTTTCGAATATGTTGCAAGAGCCATCTAGTTTCATCATATTTCAATTATTTTGAGAAATTACTTACTGTTTTTTGAAAAAAAAAATATTGAGAGGATATTGGTAAGTTCGTTCCTTAAACAGTGTCTGGAAAAAGAGAAAAAGTGATGAGAAAGATCGATGATTACATAAGGCTGCTCAGTCAGTTGTGAAAGAGGCTCTATCAGCAGAGCAAAGGATAATACATAAGTGTCTAAAAAACTTAGGCCTCCGGCGGGAGGAGCAGCTGCGTGCCATCCAGAAGGAGCAGGCTCGCCGGCAGGAGGAGCAAGGCCGCCGGCGGGAGGAACAGTTGTGCGCTTTGCAGGAAAATCTTTTGGCCGCTATCAGCCTGAATCTATTAATTATTGTTTTGTAGGAAAACCGCTGTCGAAATGTCTATAATTTTTTTAATCAGCAGCGCGTAAATGTCAGCGACAAAAGTGATTAAAAAATTATAGAATACATGGTTGGCCTCTCAGCTCAGTTGGTAGCACGGCATTTTGTTTTTAATTAATCAAGCAGAGCTCAAAAATCAAAAATGAATCAGTTGCTTCAGTAAACTCTCAAGGAACGGGTTTCACTTTTGAAACTTAATTTATGAGCCAATTGATTATAGGATTTATAGGATTGTTTGATCAAAACCATTTTTTATAAAAAATATATATTTTTTTAAAAAAAAACAGAAGAAACTGACATTTGTGATGATCTTTTAAGTCCTGTGACTACAAATATTAAATTTTTATGAAACTTTTTTCTGCAACGTAAGCATGAATAACCCTTCTGTAAATTACAATTCAAAATTAAGCCATAACTGCCTCAGTTTTCAATGAAATCGTGGAGGTTTGGCCAACATTTTGCAGTTTTGTAAATATTTTAAAATCAATTAATAAATATCGTACCCTGCTTTGTTCAAATTATTAAAATAACAAGAGGATAAACTGACTAAATAAATAAATAAATAAATAATGACATAAGTCATCACTATAAGTTGGAAAACAAAACACAGTTCAAGCTAAATAAAACCTTCGTACATACTACCCACATATTCAAAAACAGTGCTTGAGTCTGATTCGAGCCTCAAGAATAAATTTTGTTGGTGATTTTTCAATGGAGAACTGTCAAAAAATCTATGCTTGAGGCTCGACTCAGACTCAAGCACTATCTTTCTTCTTTCAACACTATTTCCGACATTTTCCTAATCATGAATAAGCTATTCACAAGCTAACACCGAAAATTAAAATTAGAAAAGAATTATCAAAAATAGCACAGCCAAGAACCGCTACACGAAATCGTAAAACACAAACAAAAACTATAAATAAACAAAGAATTGGGAGCTTAGAATGCTGTTTTTCACACTTTTGCTTCTCTTTAACGTATTGAATAATTGTGAAAATGTGGCTTTTTATAAGTACGTAGCATGATTCTTAAAAATGATAATACCTTGACTGTTGCAAACGCGTGTGTTTTTGCGTAATTAAGTACGTTTGAAACATTTTATATCAGGACGCATCACATGTATTTAGTCGCATGTGGCCTAATACAACATAATGGTAACGCAAAAACAGACCTACTTGGCATATTACAGCGTCTTTAATGTAGATGGGGCGCAGTAACAAAACATGTACGTCAATATTTGGACCGTTCCACCATTGGCCTTGCACATTTTGTGCGGATAAAACTAAATTATCAAATGAGTTCAAAGTCCAGTAAATAAATACAAAAGTCCTTCTGATTATATCTAGATCAAAAAGCGGGAAGTTAACTGGAATCTACCATTACCTATTCTTCCATATTTTAATTGCGTTAATTACCTCCATCATTACTATAATGTTGACTGTTTGCCGAGACCTACTTTAAGTTATCAGAGTCTGAACCACGTCATAGGAATATAGCAAACAATGCCGCGGAATTCCTATTTGGTCGACGAGAGGTGTCACCTTGATCTTAAAAATCGGTTGTCTGTAAAGTCGGTTTACTGACAATAGTTGAACGTGACAGCGTCATACAGCTGTCCACGCAGGCGCATCGCTCACTCAAGTAGGAGAGAGACAGATGTCGAATCGATCGATCAGCTATTTTCATAGAACCTGTATTGTCCAGTACATCAGTTCTACACGCTGATGGTCCACTTACTGCTAATTTCAAGCGCTTTGGTACCTATATTTGAGTGGCCAAACTAATTCATAAACATGAATAATATCTTCTTAGAAGGTCCATTTACAATAGAAAACAGAAGGAGAATCCTGAAAGATATTACTGGAAAAAAAAAACAACAGCATTATCAATATAAAATTAGTTATTGCATGTTGATTACACAAATCTCAAGTTTTGAATGGTCAATATTTTTATATATAACTATTGATAAAATATTTACAACAATCAAAATCAAGCCCCCCACGCTTTTTGTACAATAATATAAATTTTTCAATTGATTATTACAGTTTTATTTTTAACTTTTTAGTTCAATTAGTTATTTAAGCGTTTTTTTTTTAGTTTTTTAAACTATAATTTTTTTTTACTTTTTAGTTTTTTTTTTTTTTTTCATATTATTGCATTTTCATCGACCTTTGACAGGTGCGTGCAAAGTTTGAATCAAATCTGATCGTTCAAAGTAGGTTTTTTTTTTTTATTATTTATTTTTTCATATTATTGCATTGTCATCGACCTTTGACAGGTGTGCAAAGTTTGAATCAAATCTGATCGTTCAAAGTAGGACAAAATCGAGCTCAAAGGGGTCGGTTACATACAAACTTACAAACTTACATACAGGTGAAGATCACAGATATCCAAATGCTTGGCTATCTGTGATAAAAATAAATTACTTACTTTTTGTAAATATTTGTATTCATTTAAGTTTATTTTGTGTAAATAAATCA
This sequence comes from Thera obeliscata, assembly GCA_947578465.1. Taxonomy (NCBI): domain Eukaryota; kingdom Metazoa; phylum Arthropoda; class Insecta; order Lepidoptera; family Geometridae; genus Thera; species Thera obeliscata. The sequence goes on along the minus strand of CANPUM010000004.1, from coordinate 1,204,701 downwards.
ATTTATCACATGAAAATGTTATTAAGGCTATATAACTATAAAACCTATATTATGTAACTAAAATCTGTAAATATTATCCGAACTGGCGGATTGACCCTAATTTTAAAATTTATACATTTTGTCAAAAACGTATATAAGTTTCACGTAAGTCTATAGCGCGTAAGACTTAGTTCATCTGGGGTGAATCATATCATTATCATAAATCATAATCAAGTATTTATTTGTACAGTGAATAGGTAAGTTACAACAGCCTACAGTTAAGAATTAGAGCTCATTCAGAATGCTTATTTAATATTCAGATTTCTATTTATTTTTGCGTAAAATGTGCCTGAAAATATCAAAGGAATGCTAGAACTTCAATGGTTTACTGTTAATTTGGGCCTTGGCGCGTCTTCTTTCGTTAAAATGTCTGTTTTTAGTAAAGGTGCACAGTTCCCAGAGTCCCAATGATGAAAACAACTGCAAGTTCCGAGATTAGGTACACGTTGAAACAACAAATTGATTGGAAGCATGGCACGGAAAACTCAACAAAAACTCAGAAAAAAGAAGCCTAACATACTTCTCAAATGTTAAAAGTCTTCTCAGAAAATTCTGAGCTCAATGTCGTCAAATGTCATAAAATTATGGAACTGAAGATAGAGATCAACATAAGAACCAAAGAAAGTCAGGAAATGGACACTTTCATACAAGAGTATTTGTGCAGAGGTAACTTTATCTTTACACGAGAAAATCTTACATTTGGGTAGGAACCATGAAATTACAACTATTGGATAGCTTAACTACTACATACAACTAAATATAGGTACTATTTGAAATTCACTCATAAGTTCAAAATACGAAAACAATATCCACCCTAAGTATTGATCTTTTGTATAAAACTGTATTTTTTATTACATCCTGTATAGGGATAACACTGACTCGCTGACTGTCGCGACTGACTGGTATCACATAATTTTTTAAATTGGAGAACGGTCTAGCTGTTCTAGTCCGTCTCATCAATAATCTGCTATGATGCGAGTTGTGAGCCCTAATCTCACTATACGTTGTCTATTTATTGGAGGTGACGTGTGCTGCATGACGCAGGTGGAACCGTGGGAAGTTACATAGTACATAAACTACGAGTACATAGCTCCAGTCATTTAAATAAATAAATATTGCGGACAATCCACATAACACCTATATATATATAATTAAGCCCCAAATTAAGAAGAGCATATACGAGTCGAGTACCCTAAAGACATGCAGTTAGCTGGGATAATATACTTAATTATTGTATACATTTTTTATGTAAATATAATATACTTAGAATCCAACATAAGAACACCCAAAGAGAGACCTAACATCTGTGTTCACCACACAATTATTTGTTCTCGGTGGGGATCGAACCCACGACATACGACGCTGATTACTTGAGGTCTTAGCTCAAGTGTTAGCAGTTGGAATTAATCGAAAATGTTTCTGATGGTTTTGAAAAAAAACGGTTACCATTTGTTTTCAAAGCCAGTTGAAAAATTGATCCAAAATGAACAGATGCCATTAATTAAGAAGAAGAATTTAGATACACAAGAAGGTACAGTGGATGAATCCCTTTGAAATTAGGCACTAGAAATGATCATATGATGCGATTGTGCAAAAAACGTCAAATGTTTTTTGTACAAAATGTAAAACATAAAATAACAACTACGCAGCTAACTACAGCGTTTTAAAAGTAATCTAAATGTTAGTTTCCAGTTCTTATTATCGTGTCACTGGTTCTTTAGAACCAATGTGGTGAAAGGATTTCAGGTGCGCCTCAGGAAGGCTCCTTTCGTGGACTCGAGACGTGTTTTTGAACTTTTTAGATTCTGGCGTGTAGTTACGTACCTCAACCTTTCATGAAGTTTTTGGATTAATCTATAAAAATCAAGATAGGTATCAGTATTTTATAAACTTTGAAATGACTTATTTGTTTTTATTGATTGCATAACAATCTGCTTTTCAGACCCGATGATCCGTTCTTTGTTTCAACGTGTCACAAAAGCATTTAGGTACCTATTTTTTGCATTTATAATCGGTAGGGGCTGTTGACTGGCGCATCACCTTTCATTTAAAATAGTGGTTATTTTGGCAACAGACCAACGAATGAACAAAGAATCAGATATTCGGCACGACTTATTTTCAATTATGAACCAAAGTTAAGACGATACTTTAGGTAGATAAGTTCAGTAGAGCTTTAAAATTAAACGGGCTTAAAATATATTTCCTATAGGAAAACTGTTGAACGGCTTAAGTTCTTGAGTACACCAAAATATCGAAACGTTTGGCGCAATTTCACCTAATTATAAGAATATACCCCAACAAGGTTGAAAGACTTACCTGAGACAAGTTCAGCCAAGCCTGAGCAAGCTGAGTCAAGGTGCTGTCATCCTCAATGTCCTGGAGCAGTTTCAGCTGCTTCCGAGCTAGGTCGGGTCGGTTCATGGCCAGCAGACATTGCAGAGTCAATGCTCTGAGCTCTAAAGACTCAGCATTGTGAAGGATTCTGGAATTAAGTCATGATGATTTAACATCGAAAGTACTCCGCATCCATGCTTTTTCATGAACAAAATTACATAAATGATGTACTTAAAATAATAACCGTACTATTAAATAAGTTACTGTGTTATAACATCGCTTATGCCCACTAAGCTGCTACTATATTATTGACGTGTTCAGAAGTGGAACTCCACGAAATGCTAGCTCACAAAGGCTGCAGTGGGTAACAAGACTGCAAATAAGCGGTCTACCAGCAGAATGACTCTAGATGAGGCGAGGTGGAAGTCTAGCAGTTCTCATAAAATCCCAAAACAAAGGTGTACCAAGAACCCCTGCTCTAACAATACTGGCCACAAGCCAACGTCCGCACCTTTGAATTAGGTAAATTGGTGTCGATAAACCTCACGAATGGGCAATACCGTGACTCACAATAAGGCCTTAATGGAACCGATAAAAGCTGACCTATCTTTCAACCAAGGGCTATGACAACAACATTTCGTTACAGTAAACGTCGGCTTAATGTTTTTCATCGATACATCATATACATTAACACGGTGATTATAGTTTAGACTTTAGATTGATGTAGATGATCGGTATAGGATCTAGGTATAACAATGCCACATGAACTACTTATACACTGGTTGGCTTAAGATCTATAGTTTTTTTCATCGAACAAATACGTGTGGGGTATCTATAAATAGGTCTTCAAAAATGATGTTGAGGTTTCTAATATCGTTTTTTTCTAAACTTAATAGTTTGCGCGAGAGACACTTCCAAAGTGGAAAAAAGTTGGTCCTCCCTCTCACTTCTAAAATAAGCGAAAGATAAAACAAAAAAAATATGTGTTGTACTATGCAAACTTTCAACGATATTTGGTTTGAACGAGATCTAGTCAGTAGTTTTTTTTTTTATACGTCTTAAATCGTAAACCGCAATTTACCTTTGGACGAACTACAATAACCTTTCTATTAAGTTACTTGTTGCTACGGAACCCTTCATGGGCGAGTCCGACTCGCACTTGGCCACTTTTTTTATTTGCAGTAGGTTAAAAAGGTACTCGCACAATATTGAAGATAAGAGTTAAGGAAGGGCCCCGTCGTAGACCCGTTTCCATTTGACACAACGTTTAAGGACACCCTTCCACAATTTTCTTTTTCAAAATCAAGTATTGGGTAGCCCAACGAAAAGACTACGAGTCACTACGAGGCGAGTATAATATTTTCCACCAGCAACGAAGACTACTAAATCACAATTCAAACGGTCGATCATTATTAATATAATTTAATTATTATATTAATTATTAATAACCATAATGTTTATGTTGTTTCCAAACTTAATTAGCATAATTTTGCATCCTACTACTACGGGGAATGAGTGACACTAATTGATAAATTTTTAAGACCTTTTATGTATACTGTTAACCGCGGCCGAGGGTTCAACGATAGGGGACGGGGCGGATTCAGAGGACGCGGTGGAGACCGGGGCGGGCGAGGCGGGTTCGGAGACAGGGGCGGGCGAGGCGGCCGCGGAGGCTTCGGTGATAGAGGCGGGCGTGGAGGCCGGGGTGGGTTCGGCGACCGAGGAGGCCGCGGTGGATTCGACCGAGGAGGCCGCGGGGACCGCAGGGGAGGACGCGGCGGGGACAGGGGTGGTCGCGGGGATCGCCACTCGTGGGGTGGAGACAGAGGAGGATTCAACAGCAGAGGAGGTTTCAATGACAAGGTGTATTGTTTACAATAGATAAATATTATAATATGTTGAATTGTTTTCGTATACTAGTGGCTATACGACTATGTAACATACATTTTTTTTTATTTTCAGGTAAAATATGATTTTCCTTAAGAAAACCTAACCCTTCGCCTGCACACTTCGCCCGGAATATTTTTTCACAAATATAAAGGAACCATGTCACCTGAAGCATAAATAAGACCACCCTCATCTTTTTTAAAAATATAAATGTCATATTTATCATCAGCATGCAATGCAAGCAAGCATTCTTCTTATTTAAGGCGTATATTGCTGACAGATGTTGGCGAGGTGTACACTTGGGGTAATGGGAGGTAAAAATACTATTTTCTCAAGTGTTATAATTTAGTTCGCTACAGCATGTTACTTAAAAATATAATTTTCCAGGAGATTGCAACTTGGGCATGGTGATGTAAACATACTGGAATCACCAACAATAGT